>CM067347.1:39268645-39411145 GCA_034190875.2 Urechis unicinctus | reverse complement strand
GGGCTATTTGTTTTCTTTTGTTTCCGGAATATTGCGCTGTTGTACAGTTTACATGAATATTGCCTAGTTGATATTGGTTTGCAACGTAGTTAATCGTATCAGCAAGAGGCAATCACGCAACTTCACTCAAATATATCTGCTGTTAGGGCGTTTATTAAATTTAAAAGTTGGAGCCACATGAGAGGTCGAATCTCACGTGAGTCATTGTTCAATATGCAGTACATTGCAGTTCAAGTCGCGTGGGTCATGCGCCCCAAATAAAAACATTGGTACGAGTGGCTATTTACCCGTACTGATACAACTGTGACGATTAATCCGTAGATTTGGTTTATCGTAGTTTAAAAAGGTTGCCGAGCGCATTAGCTGATGCTGATTGGAGATTATTTGGTCTCCCAATGCCTCCTCGCAGTTTATTTGTACTTCTATATATTTGTACTGTGAATTACCTCTTTGGTATTTAACGGAATACGTCGCTTAATCCATGAGCCAACCTTTTTTTATGTATAGACAACATCTGGAGTGTTTGACACATTTGTGCGTTCTTATGACTTGATGAGACACTCATATACTCACATAGACTTAGCAACAATCAAGAAAACTGATTCCGCGAACGGTTCATTTTGTTGTTGTCACAACTGAAATATGTGTGACTAAAGGCATAGATCATGCTTGCAATTTAATATTTGTACCTCATATAAAGACTACATAAGAAACTTTCTGAACCGGTTTTTAACGATTTCAAAGATTTAGCATTGTTTAAACTGGCATTATATGTATATGAAGTTACAAATATATATATATATATATATATATATATATATATATATATATATATATATATATATATATATATATATATATATATATATACCTATATATATATATAAATATATATATACATATATATATATAATTATATTTATATATATATATACATATATATATAAATGTTTAAATAGATATGCAAATTATTTTAGATGGCAGTGCCTGTCACCACCTTAAAGGACCTCTTAAACTATGAGTAATGGCCCCAAAGGAATGAAGATCCAAAAATTCATCCCCAATTGACACTCATCATATAAACATATATATGTATATATATATATATATATATATATATATATATATATATATATATATATATATATATATATATATATATATATATATATATATACATATATATAAATATATATATACATTTTTATGTGCCATCAAATGTTGTATTAATGTAGCTGATTTCATTTTGATAAATACATTTTAATGTCCTGTAATGACGTCAGAAATATCATTGAATATAACGATATTTTGCACGAAGTAGTGTATATTTGCACAACAGAAGTTATCAATAATATTGGGATAGGTAGTGACATGAGTACTGATTCGCGGCGCGGTCAGGGTTTTCGCGAGAAAGTTGGTCAGAGTAAAATTCGTTCGTCCAGTAATGTTGATACTGACATTTGTAATATACAAGGTAGCGGCGCGTTTCAATTCAGTCTCATATAACGCAAGCGAAATGGAACATTACAAAGTAGAATTGAATATTGATATAAACAAGAATTGCATGCCACATAAATGTTATCCTATTCATAATTGTTAACCTGCTGATAATTATCAAGCTGCTAGTAGCTTAAGGAAGGGCAAAAGGGACGGTTACAATGGATTTGTCTCAGATAATCTAATCAATGTAACACTTATGTTGAGAATATATATTGCGATGTTGTTTGATGCTATCTTTGGCCATGGAGTGTTTCCTGGGGATCTTGCCCTAAGCAAAATAATACAGATACCTAACAATAAACGCAGTTCGTTGAATAGCTCAGAAAAATAATAGAAGTATAGCTCTTAGTAGCTCTTTGATCGTCCACTGTTAAATAGTAACAGGATGTATTTATGTACATTTGTTGTAAATGAATTAGTACTGCTGTTGGATGCCAGTAAGGCCTAGTCGACAGTGTCGAGTATGTCAAACTGTTTCAGGTGTTGTGGCTAAAATAGCAGCGAATATGGATTTGAAGCTGAGAATTAGAGTGAAATGGAAAGTATTTTTAACCCTGTTACTAATGGTGTGAAGCAGGGAGGTGTTATATTTATAAATTATATTGATGAACTGTTCCTAAGACTTTGTAAAGCCGGTGTAGGATGTTATCTCGGTTATACATTTTGTGGTGCCATAGGACATGCATATGATGTCACTTTGTTAGCTCTAACTCGAATGTCACTTAAGATCCTAATAACAGAATGTCTGGAATTCGCAAAAGAATATAGCTTATTATTCAACATAGACAAAAGTAAATATATTGTATTTGGGAGTAAAATAAATTGATCTGGCTTTGTGCAATCTCAAAATCATAAATTTGAGAATATGCGAAAAGCTGTCCATCTTGGACACATGATAGGAATCGGGATAGATAAGGAAAGAAACAAGGTTTCTGAGGCAAATATAAATTATTTAAATAGTATTGCATGCTTGTCTATTGTAATCAGCTGTCAGACTTTTTATCAGGAGACAATGGATTCATGTTGCTTTGCGTAAGGCCATTCGTCGGCTCAAGAATTTATTGCACTGCTTTTGTGAGGATGTTTCAGTTGCGACACCATTGCGTGTACGGTTCATAACATTTATCATGTTGTCATTAGTACTACTAAAATTTATTATAAATTATGTGCTAGATTTAAACGTTATGGTAGTCGGTCAAATTGATGCAATATTCTCACCTAATTATATGCAACGTATGATATTAATAATTTTGATACTGAAAATGTTCCATTGTCCACTGTTTACAAAATTGTAAATGACACAATGAATTGCGTGTCTGACGATTTTTTATCTATAGCTGGTGCTATATCAGATTTCATGCAAATGAAACAAAATATCTGCATTCCAGATATTCATAAGCGCGATTTACATGTAAGTATAAACCGCAGAGGCTTCATGTATCATGAATTTATGTTTTCTGCGTTGTGTGATTGTTTGTGTCAGTTTAATGTACCTTGTGTACGAAATACAAATCATCATAATTATTAATTTAAGAGTTCATAAAATAATCCTATTGTTATGTGTTCATCATATGTGTAATATTTGCGCGTGTGATATATTGATCGGTTTGTGTAAGTTATACAATGCTATTTTTCACAATTATGCGCTGGCTTAATATAATGGAAACCTTGGTATGTGTCCCGCCAATTGGACGCAATCGTAAACGCAATCTTTATATACGCAATAGTTCAGGTTTAGTGTTGAACGTAGGAAAATGCGTTTTGGCAAATTCTATCTAACCTGTGGTGCATTTCTGCATAATGGTGTTTTAAAAAAACATTTTTTTGCGCAGTGTAGTATGTCAGATGTAATAAAAAATCTTGCCCATCTATGCAGCAACTGCATTCTATAGGATTTATAGCATTGCTTTCTCGGCGTCTATTCTCACAGACAAATCACCATTTAAGAATCCATTGTAACTTGCTATATCGATACTTTGCTTGAAGTAGTATAACAATGCGCTGGCGATAACATTGACTTCGGAAAGAGATTGTGAGCTTTATTTGTAGATGCAGAAAACATAGCTGAACTTAACCTTGGTGGTAGGTATTGTAAGTAATGGGTGAATGAACGCTCGAGCGATTTGGCGGTGCATACGGGCCAAAGCCATGACAAGCCTATAATACAAGTATAGCAAAGCTTATTGATATACAAGTCTTACACTCCCTGGCCGTTTAGTCCCTTCTGAATACTTTTGTAGGGTGCCGGTAAAGCTGGAGAGTACGTTGAAAGATAGCAATAGTCGCATCCTATGCTATGCCGCTTGATATAGAGCTGCAGCGACGGTACAAGTAGATTAATGAAATAAATATTAGCCAGGCTGCTTCATAGTAGTCAAGACTGTTCTATACTGCTGCAATAACCCGCTATTCCCCTATAATTGCTGCATTATGCCAGCATTACATGCTAGGCGGTCGTGAGGGGCGAAATTATTCACATAACTCACCGCTCTTTAATGAACAAGATTTTGGCGCAACCTGCAAATGAAATTATCCCCGAAGAGTGGGGAATTATCGCACAAGCAAAATAACTTGACACCAACAATCATTCAAGTATTCTCTTGGTTGAATTTTCTACTGGCGGATTTGGGTACACTTCTATTGTGACAAACCATTCATCTAATGGGTTACTTTTTCTGGATAAAAACTCGGCGTTATTCAATAGTGTTCCCACAAACGATAATGAAATGCGTGATGTGATGAAAGCGGTTAATGCTGGTATTAGTTGCAACAAAATCTGTTTTATCTGTATGTATAGGAAAGTTGAAGAGTAACAAAAGCGATGGCAATCGTGAGCTTTTTTCTGACCATTTGATTAAAGGGACACCCAAACTTGTTGGTCTGTTATGTAAGCTATTCAGTGCTATGATTTCACAAGGTCATACAGCTGATAATTAATCAAATTCAACAGTGTTTCTATACCAAAATATATGAGATCATCATTAAGTTGTAGTGATAATTACAGGGGAATTGCATTATGTAGTGCTATTTGTAAAGTTGTAGATATGACAATACTAAAACAGTATGGTAATGTTTTGTGTACGTCTGATCTTCAATTTGGCTTCAAAAAGGGACATTCTACAATCCTTTGCGCGACTGTATATAAAGAAACAATTAGTTATTATACGCAAAGAAATAGTGATGTTTTTAGTTGTTTGTTAGATGCTAGTAAAGCATTGGAAAATTTTTTCAATTGCTATTGCAACGTGAAGTGCCTCCGCTTATAGTTAGGTTTCTGTTGAATGGAATGCATGCTTATCAAAAGAGTGCCATGTGTTAAACGGTGTAAAGCACGATATTATTTACTGTATACATTGACGAGCTAATACAAAGGTTAAAAAAGTCTGGACTAGGCTGGCATATAGGCAGCGAATATGTAGGTGCGCTTGGTTATGCTGATGACATTACCTTACTCAGACCAAGTCTCATTGCATTAAACAATATGTTGAAAATGTGTGAACGATTGGCTGATTGATATAAAGTGGTTTTTAATCCGTTGAAAACAAAATGCATAAAATATGGCAGGGCAGTAAATTAATTTGATAAAGTGATAGTGTATGGCTCTACTATTGAATGGGCCACAACTATTAAACACTGATAACAAGTGGAATGATTATAGTGATTGCACATTAAAATATTCTATGTTTAATGTTGCTTTTAACAAAATGATGGGGAACTTTGGTGAGTTGCATAACAGTACATTGTGTAACTTATTCAATTCCTATTGCTGCAGTTTTTATGGCTCACAGTTCTGGACCATTGATTCTGATGGTTATAAAAAAATATGGGTTCAATGGGATAAGGCTGTTAAAAGAATACTCAACCTTCCAATCGCTTCGCATACTTATTTCTATTCCGTTGAATGTTGCGCTATAGTTTAAATTGATGTATCACAACTATTGTTTATGTAGGTTCCTTGAGTACGAAATAAACACACACACACACACACACACACACACATATATATATATATATATATATATATATATATATATATATATATATATATATATATATATATATATATATATATATATATATATATATATATATATATAATATATTGATTCACGCTGTTTTAGGTGAAAGGGGGAGGGGGCGTCGATTGTAGTGCCCAGGGATGATTATTATAAACACAAGAAAAACAGTTTGGCGAGGTATTGAATAACAAAGTATTGATAAAGTGAAAAATTGCATCACCAGAGTAGATCAGTAAAACCCAAAGACGGCGGTAGTTTGCCGGTTGTCATTGACAACAAGCACCGCATATGACATTCCATTATAATGTGCGTAACATATCTCTGTCAGCAAAGGTCATGGCGCGGCCGAGTAATACAAAAGCGTATATAGCTAAAAGCGCTCACTCAGACCTTAGCCCGATAAAATATGTGAAGACACAACCTGATGGGTGCTGTGCATTGCTTTGTCATAGCGTCACTTCAAGCCACGTGGAATTCTCTGATTAATTTGGAGGTGTGGAAGCCCCGATTAATCAGATTACGCTATGTTTTTAACAGTCGCCGACCCCGAGACGTCAGAACATCAATCTCATGTGTTATTGTTGATTTCGTAGTATCGTCGCGAAAGGTCCGGTTTGTATTGCATGCATAATTTCATAATCCTCACACAGCGAAGCTATAAACTTTGTGCTCGAGATTTCCAAATGTCCCTGGCAAGCAAACAAATGTTAACGTCCACCTCACGCCCGTTTCTCGCTCTAGAAGGTTGTTGCCAATCTAATATCACATCGGATATTAAAATATGAGAGTACGCAAACTTTTCTGGTATGTCTGCCCGCTTAATTTATCGGGTTGACATTTATTTTATACTGTAGTTGTTATTTTCGGTATTTTCAAGCTATTGTCCGACGTGTTTTGGTCGACGAATGGCTCTACAAATCGACATTTTTCCCGCTCTCAAAAATCCCAATGACGTCATACCAGTATTCCCATGTGGTTTTGTTTATATCATGGTAGCGCGCCACCGAACAATTGCAGTGGATTGTGATTAGTGTCGTGAACCCTCTTAACGAAGCTATAAACTCCTTGGTAGTACGGCCGCTGAATAATGTGATATAACTGCCTCTGGTAAAATTTCCGCTTCTGTTATGTTTAAGGTAGAAATATAAGGCTCGATGGTCTACTCACAAGCGCCAAAAACATTGAAAATGCAAAAAGCAGAATAATCAAGGAACGAAACATCAGTTAAACAGAAGTCTTTGCTATCTCAATGACAGTTGCCCTCTCTTTGTCTTTCATGCTTGTCCCGATATGCATTTCTATTACTGGATGGGGAGCAGCCGGCAAATTCCTACAAAAGACAGCCGAAGGAAGCCATGTGCAAAAACATTTACTACATGTATTGTGCAACGGTTGCTTTTGTTAATACTGATTAAATATCCAGGTTGCTGCGCGTCTTATATTCGGATTCCACAAAAGGAGGGGCGTAGTTTTGCGTTTTGGAGCCTGTCGCAACCTTAATATTAGAACCCGATATGTTTTGAAGCGGTTAATTCACAAGCATAATAACTCTGTTAGTTTGCCCTACAAGTGGAGTTTAAAGCAGCATTTATATGGATGAGTTACTACATACATGCTTATTTCATTGCATATTGGTAATGAGGGCCGAATATCCCTTTTAACAACAAAACAAAACGTCTGTTGGCGATGTTTGAACGTTCAGAATAATAGCACGAGCTAGACAATCAGAATCGCTCAGTAGCCTCAGTTATTCAAATATACCGAATGTTCGGTAGAAAATTGAATGAGTAAATAACAATCTTAGGAATTACATGACAATATAGTCCTTTGCCGTTAATCATTGTAATGATGATTGAAACTGAAGCTTCTGTCAAGAGTGAAAAGCCTCGTTAGCTGTCGTACTATGGTCAAAACCATGAAATAACATCTAGCTAATCATATTGCAGCCAGTTGAGCTGGTGCGATTAATAATGTTAAGCACATAAATGTTGCATGGTAACTAGTAAATTTCCAACAACGTCTCTAAGCGACATTTAAATGAACACTAGAGATGGAAGTTAGATTGGTTGTCATACGCTCGGGGTAGGATCCCTCTTTATAACAACGCGAAGGATTTGAGCACAGTGTTGTGGCTATACGCTATACTCGACATAACATTGCATGCTGCGATGAATCAACAATAGTCCGGGTCTGTACGCAAATTAATAAATTTCAAACATTGCTACTGATAGAAACTAACACAATAAACCATAATTAATGAGGTTCCGCAAATATATACCCAATTATATAGAACTTAACAGCCATCAAGCTCTGTAGATTAGGCCGTGTATTATTTTTCAAAAGTATAACGCACTGAACAATATGCCAAAGCAAGAACATTGTCACACTTGCAGCTAAAGAGGTACATAAATAATGGACAAATTATTTTAGTATCGTGATCTGTGATGAGGTGATCCACGATACGCACTTAAGATAATAAAGTGAGGCTCCAGGCGTGGGGTTTAGAACAATCTTGATCTTTATTACTTTTTAATATCAGATGAAAATTCGCATAAATTCTGGAGATAGATCTGTCCAGTCGGGGGGCATTGATAGAACTGAATACAAAATGTATAAATGATTCCCTCGACGACAAAGGTCCGCTATCTAATTTACCAATGGGAATCGCTGTAGCCTTGTCTAAGGGGTTGGGAAATTTATCGGGCCGTAGTGCGTTGTCTAGGCAAGATAGGCATGTGGCTCAAGGGTACGGGGTTTGCATGAAGTGAGTGGGGAGGTAGCAGGTGACATATAGGTCACTCGTAGATCTGGGAAGCTTATGCTTGTAATCAATATCGGCTGCAGGGGTTACTCCATAAAAAATGATGACTGAGAAGGGCACGTTATGATGATGGGTAGGTTTATTATAATTATATTTGTTAAGCACTCAACAACTGTCTGACACGTCAAACAACCTATCAACCAAAACAGCGCAGTTGTACACGACACGAATAAAATAAAAATACAACAAACGCTTTGCACTGACTACAGCTACAAAAGCGAAATCTCGTTATCAGCAAATGGAACTTTATCGAGCTAGGACAAAACAAGGCTTCGGCTTTCAAGTTACAAATGCACGGATAATTACTGCTTAAACTAACGAAGATTTCTACGGCACATTAGGGATAAAACATCATGTTTATGTGTTCTGGACAAATGCCCTTCCTGTACTTACTAATGTTTGCTCATACAAAAACCGGCAAGCAATCCGACTGGATCATGCATCGATCCCTCTTCCTTGAGATGCTGTATTCCTTTGATCATATTTATCTAAATATGCTGTTCTAGTTGCTTGTAAGAGTCTTTCACACCTGTCTTAATTTTTGAGACAATTCGCCATGTGTCACAAGACCCAGTCGTCCAATATATCTCGCTTCGTGCCTTTGAGTTGTGTACTACATCAACGATACGGATATGCATCGCTGCAATCAGCCCTATAATGGGCTGGATATATTTTCGGAACACCCTGATCACATACGGGATCTCACTGTGAGGGTTCGTGTCATACGCGCCGCAATATTTTCCGGCTGTAAAAGTTCTTAGTTTTTTTACCCAAACGCCTAAAGGCAACAGCAAACATCAACGTGAATTATTCCGATATCAGAGTTTACTCTATGGATTATCAGATTGCACACCCTTGTCTGCAATGTCCAATATACCAACAGAGTAAATTACTATTTATTTGAACGTAGAATGAAAGCGAATATCAATGCAGTAATAATCGTTGTTCTACAATAATGCTCCCAATAAACATTCATTTTGCACATACATATGTCTGTTGCTCCGATCATGTCCCAGTGAGTCTCCAGCAACATTCTGCCGTAGGGACATGATTTGTCCTTCATTTACCAACCACAACGGTACAAGGACGGCAATTACATGGGCAAATGTCCGTCTTATTCTTGATAAGGGTTGACACTTGGGAACGGTTCTTGCTGCAGTTTGCTATGCAAGATCCAAATCTAATTTTATGTACTCAGTGAACATTCAGAAAAGATTTAGCTTAGCACGGAATAGCTCTGGGCGAAGCCTGATACTGCACTACAATGAACTATAAAGGCAAAGCACGCTTACATACCCTTGAATCGTTCAGGTAAAATGTTTATCTGCGGTTTTGATTGGCAGCCGTTAATTTGACGAAATATATCGTACAACGCATCGAAAATTAGTAATTACGCGATTTTCGTTCAATTTATATGTGTGTTTCTAAGTTATAACATTGGTTGACAATGTGATCCGCGAATGGTTTATATAAATACTTTGGGACGGTTTTTCATTATCTGTAAATAATAACTGCAACATTTGGTTGTGATATACCGCAAGCAAATTTGGAGGCGAGGGAGAATGGCGAGTTTACTCGCAGTGTAGAGTGTGCAGGTTTTGATTATCAAACCCAGATAATGTCTTTGGATACAATAAACAATTGCAGGACGACTTCTATTGCAATATATTTGTCAAACATAAATTGCGAGGTGATAGGTTTGTATTGGTCTGTGAAATGGCACGGGCGGTCAGGGGAGCACAAGCATCGCAATCCATCGTATATTTGCTCTTAATTTGAATACGGACATATTTTTGAGTGAATAAAACGCAGCTACTAAAGTATGTCTTACGAGCAATCCACAATTCATGGTGCGTGTTTATTGTATGCAATAGACGCGTCCTCAACCGATAATGGAATGCACGGTGGAATTAGATTTTGGCCATCTCTTCAGCGAGGTTAAGTATCAGCCTGCTAGAAGGATTTTGTTTATAGTGGTATCAAAGCGTGATGCATCTTATCATGCCACTAACATAATCACTGTATGAAAAAACGGCTGTTTATCTTATTCGCCATCTTTGTATGTGCTTCTTAGTAAAATACACTACAACATGTTATTATAAATCTCGAGAAGTCGAATTGTATATATTTGCCATGCAAGTGAACACAAATAAGATATATAGAGCACCAGCCTCAAAATAAATTCTAACCAATTTAATTGCAATTTAAGCGGGTTCAATGTTTTGCTAGTTATTATGCGTTTTAATTTGCTTAAGATATCCTAATCGACTTCTATTGAGATGATAGCATCGTTTAAAGTTTGCTAAGAGCGACTTCATCAACTACTTCTTGAAATGCACTATATATGTATATTAAACGAGGTTTCTTGTGTTTAAATGTAATGTATATATATAAATATTCATGAGCCGCGCATGTATGTACACTGTACAGCGACATCTATGCATCAATACGCAGTCATGTCAACATGCAAATGCATTTTACAACTGTCATGGAATACAGCTTATTGATCAACGAAATTTAATCTTAAGTAATGCTTTCCTGAAAGTGTCCAAAGGCTTTTTACTGTTCGCTGATTCACGAAATATCTTTGCAGAAAATGTAAGATATACATCCCTGTCATTAGCATCTGATGCATTGGCAAAATCATATTATTTTTCACTTCCCTTGGACAAATATTGAGAACTAGATATTGACTCTATATTAATTCAATGAGTTTTACTGTCATACAAATATTGTATTTCGTTATTCAGCAAATTCAGCCAGGTCTTCAATCTATAATGTTCACTTTTATTTATCATTCTAAATGTTTCTTTAATAATTGTAAGAGTAGCACAAGAGAACATTACTAGAGTTTGTATTGACTCGGCCAGTTTTCATTAACTGCTTGAGTTCTGACCAGGAGCAGCGCAGTCCAATAAGGCTACAGTCGTAATCGACAACCACGCGCAGCAACCTACTTTGAATTTACAGTGCTTATTCGTTCATTCATTTTATAAAAGTTTAATGAATCATTTCCGTTGAGATCATCATATTAAATTCGTGATACTGCTAGCGCTACCGTATAGCGTGAGACAGCCTGGCATTGCTGACGATGATTTGTGCGAAATACTGCCTACTCCAGATCGCATAGGCATCACATGATCGTGATTTGAGCAAGCCACATATTTCGTTAGCGATTTTCCAATTAAGTAGCAAAATATTTAAGTCTCAATACCCTGATGTGAGCAACTTATAGTTGGCGTTATAAGAGTCATTTCCCTGACGCATCTGACGTGTCTGATTATGTACTAAGGTATGAATGCATGATATCCCTCTTTTACATGGTAAAGGCAAACTTTAAGAGAACAAGTTACTGAAACATGCACGATTAATGTCACTATGTTTATGCACATTATGTAATAGTTTATTTTGGTGTATGCTTTGTCTCACAATTAACAACCCATAACAGTGTTGTTGACCGGTTGGTTTAATTCATCATTGATATAACAGAATGCGGCAGTTAGGCGGTAACAGTGCGTACAGTAATGGCTTGGCTTTGAGTATGTAAGACATATCACCGCGATGCGAATGGGATAGTGCTTAGATATAAATCGATTCCCGTTATATTATTGTTATACCTGGGATGCCTCAGTAACGTTTCTGTAAGCAACGGCAAATAAAACTCCAAACGATATAATGTTGCATTCGTTTCTGACGGATTTAGATGCGTTGTGTACGACGAAATAACGTCCGTAAAATAGTTTATATGGTTCCTAAAAGGTTGGAATTATAAAACGGATCAGAAAAAACACATCATATTTTTTTTCCCGCAATAAGCCGAAAAACGCATCCTTTTATAGCTGTGTAAAAAACATGCGTTTTCGATTATTTATTTTGTGGTCAATCCCAGTTATTTCTGCTTCATATAAGCTACGGACGCCCAAGTTTCAATTTCGTTCCAAAACATGTTGTTTAATGGATATATTGTTTCAAGATAGGCTACACTCTACTGAGTAAAAGTCACAGCAGATTAGCATTTACCGTTTAGTTTACCCAAGCTAAGTTGCTTCCGAAGGTTATCAATAGCTATATGTATTGCAACATGACCAGGATAGTTACATCCACCCATATTGTGGCAGCGTGACGTTATGCCCAACACCAAAAAACATGCGAATGCACCTACTCTCTCCAGTAGACAGTAGAACACATATATTATAAAGCGGTTCCCCATCTGACATGTCAGCTACAAATAACATATTAAACTACGACGTTTATTGCATCACTCAGGTTCTTGTTAGGTCAGATATTTTGCATGCAAGTTATATATCTGTAGGCGGCTGCTGAATCATAAGTACCAGGTGTGAACATTACGGTAATGGCGTTTGCTTAGTGTTGTTTTATCCATTGATAAATGGCTGGTGCCAGAGAGCAATATTAGTGCACCGGGAGAGGAAAAGGGCTTCCCCCCCCCCTTTTTCAGCCCATTTGATTGATTGTCGCGTCTTTTCGTGTTGCCAAGCATGCGCTCTTGCGTTAGATTGTTTTTGTACGTCTTTCGGTAAGTGAAGAATAGTATATCTTTGTCCTGCAGCGAATATTCCCCGTATATATCTGTAGGCTATATAGAGATATATAGCATTGTGCTTGACATTAACATGCTACCATCATATATTATGACATGCAGTAACACATGGTTTCTACCTAGCATATTGAAAATGTTTCAAACCGTCGAGCAATCCATAGCAAATGCTTTACGTCTAAGACACCAATTTGGCATCCGTAGCCCCAAGCTGAAGATATATATATATATATATATATATATATATATATATATATATATATATATATATATATATATATATATATATATATATATATATATATATATATATATATATATATATATATATATATATATATATATATATATATATATATATATATATATATATATATATATATTTATATTTTTTTTGTATACATAAACACCGAATACATCTTATTTGAATGCTCATTCAATGATATATGCAAAGTTAAATAAATTTAGCACATGTGATTATCAAGTTTCATGTGTATTGTCCAATTTGCCACAAGCGTATTGGTGTAGTTACTTTTCTTCCATTATATGCGTCATGTGACCGATATGTAGTCGCGTAAGAAACAGTAATCAAGTTGCGCAATTACCTCAGTGATTTGAAAATCAACTAATATTGGTTTAATACATGCGATAACAGGAGCAGTCGCCGTTAAAAAGTTATGTATGACATTTACCCTAAGATGTGACAGATTCATTTAACTCGTAATGGTTCCTTTTGCTCTGCGAGGATCCATCAACGGCGCAGGCATATCTAATCCCACCGACTGAAAGTATGTAGTTATCACCTAGATAATACGATGTTACAGATCTCTTCACGGGCAGATATGCACATTTTTGAGCTGCGTCGTCGTGTTATAATTTGCTGCTCTTTCGTTGCAAGCGCTTCCGATGGATCTTACGTACACTGCTTTGTTATTTTACCGAAAACATCAAGCCTACTTTGTATGAAAACTGTCGGCAATTTACAACAGAACATATTTAGTGTTATGTTCATTATTGCATTTGGCTGACATGTGACCTTACTTTTTTGTTACTATCGAATACGAGTTTACATAATCACAAGCGCTCGAAATCGATACAAAACTTTTGTTGACATTTAGACTGATAACACGATTTTTCGACCTGGGAGGCTGGGAAAACTATTAATTTTTGACAATGATACATATTGAGAAAGGGTTTGCCATAGATTTAATTTGCAATTATATATAATGTGTGACAATCAAACCATTATCCACGGAGCTATTTGGGATTCCAGACTTCAGTTTCTGGTCAAAGTCAAAGCAAAACCTCGCGGTTCTGCGCATCATCGATGTCTAATGATTACAAAGACAAAATTCTAAAAATTGCGACCTGTAACTCGAAGCAAACATTTTTAAAAACCGGACTGATCAAGGTAACTTGGCGAATGCGAATTCGCCAAGTAAATAAAACCCAAATTTTGATGGAGTGCCCCTGCTTTTAAGCAGTCAGTGAATACAGTGGCTCCCATGAGTACAAAGATTGATTGGCAGCTATCAAGAGGATGATAATATAACCATAAATGGGACGAATGAACTTACTCCAGGTTCAACTTCGGCGTCAGCATTGCATTCAGGTGCATGTAGTGCCCATCGAAGCCATAGAAAGTGTTAAAGGTCAATCGACATTAGCGCTTATTAACAGTCGTGTTCGGCGTAAGGAACTATGCTGTGTCTGGTATATTATAGTAATGTGAGTAATGCAGTCTTTTGCGCTGGTTGGGGATATTGAACACCGGGTTGCAACATCAACCGCTTATTTCTTTTCTGTGTCCCTGCTAACTTTATCCTTTAATATCGGTGCCTCGGGTCATTTCAAAAACAACGATCCTCGTACCGTACCAGTGCGTTTGTTGCTGCATATATATTCACAAAGTCTTCTATCTCTTGAACCTTGTGACATCCTTGAATATAAACGTTACGTTTCGATTACACCTACAAAATCCTTCTGCACAATTCGTCTAGCTGAATGTTTATAAATAGAACCTCATCATCGGGTGCTTAATCTTCAAGAAGAGAAGGCAATTTGATGTCTGGCAATGTCATGAAAGTGGATACACTATTCAATTTGTAAACATTTGGGATCAAAACATGGTGGGTGGTAACAGATGGCAATAGATAACGGTTCATTTTGCAAAGGAAACAAGTTCGGGTAAACGATCATTCCAGGATGCTCGCAATTTCTAATACATGTGAGAGTATCATTAAATGATACAACAATATTGCATCCAGATTACCCTAGTGGTGCTACGTCATGTCTTTTATAATAATTAAAAAATTAACAACTTGATAGCTATGTAGTGTCAGTGGTTTCTGAGATATCACACATAATCGCACAATAGGCTAACTGTGAGGGCTAGAAATATATGCTGTGAGGCTACTAAGGGCCGCCTGGAGCTGTCTAGCTGCAACAAGATAAGTTTTGCACACGTGCGTCCTGATATTTATATCAACATCCTATTCACGCTTAACCAAAATCACAGCCGAGTGAAGGGTACCTATGAGCAATTAATTGAATAATTTATGATTTATTATGGTATGTTTATTAGATATGTGATCAATGGTTACAAAGTCCCTGATTTGAGTATTGCGTCTAACTGGTTTTGCCCTGTGTGTTACCATTCCATTTAATGTCACCGACATGGACAATCGTGCGAGCGTCATTGCCATTTGAATATGGTGCGATCATTTTGATAGTTGAGAAAATAAGAAAGTAACTTTTAGCATTATCTTTAATGAAGCGGTTTGCAATGGATAATCACAACTGTATCAATACAACCGAAGACGGTTATCCAGCCACGTTATTTGGTTATATATATGTATTTACACCTTCGGGTGATTTGGACACTTTTCAATGTCACAGACGTGATCCTGTTTAGCAGCCACATATGTCAATCAACAGGGAGCAACTACAATTACTTGATCACATTAGTTGTCTTCAACTTGTGTGCTGGAATTGCGGCGTCTCCAATTGGCATTCTTAAGCGCAAACAAACTTCTTCCGACAGTGCCTGCTATTCCGCATATACATTTTCATGCCAATTAGAAATATATTCTCAACGGCCTCTGTCTTCACGCAGGTCTTTGTGAATGTTAAGAGCTAAGACATTATTTGCAGTTCAACCCATGCTATACAAAACGATCGACATCATATTGCAAGCAGTATTTATCCTGAATTTGCCATTCTTCATCCAGTCGACTGTTAGCTAAGAAGGCATTCGTATATTTACTGCGAGAGTTTGGGAGCAGCGAAGGCTTTGGGGTCTTTGTATGGATCCGTTTTGCCACCAATAAGTTTCTACCAAATCATTATCGTTAACTGCATGCTGCTATATGCCATGTAGAATATGAACAAGGCGATGCGGAGGTCTGGAACATTTTCAGATGTCGCTCAAGAAAAACGCCACCAAATACAGGTACGTATATAACAAACAGCCATTTTAGTATACCTAACATATATTCCTACTTGTCTCGATATCTAACGCCGCAAGTCATTGTCTCCTGGTAGATAAGAGTTGCCCTGGCTTATACAGACGGTTTGGTGTAGCAATAATTAGTTCGGCACCATATTACCAAGCCTTGTGTTGTTCAAATGGACTGACCAAGCCCAACTCACAGTTGGTCACATCAAGCGGGCATTCTATATAAAATGTTGTTCATAATGCTCTCAACATGTCCGAAAGTCTGGTTTTTGCGTGGCTGATACCAAAAAATGCTGAAGTGTTAACGCCTTACACTGCGCTGTCGGCTGACGTAGAACCATATTGCACAAAACTTGAGAGACATTAGGCTTTCCAACATTAGAATAATAGTCATACATCTGATCCATTTGGTGTGCACTAATAGCAGAATCGTCTCTAGAGCTTCGCAAAGTGTAAACGAATTCCTACACTGCAAAACAAAAAAGACCAGCATTACCAGAGGTTTGTATTTGTTGCTGTTATCAGGGCCTGCTTCACAGATACGACAAATGAAATGAATGTACGATGTGGCAATAGTGGACGCAACAGCAGCGACACAAAGGCACTGACACCACCAATGTCTTGGTTGATACCATGTGTATTTAACATCACATTACAAGATAACGCCGGAACCTCGAAAGATCATTCCACAGTAAGTGATGTTCATTTTTCCAACATTTTCGTAATATAGGTATTGTAGCTATAAATATGATAAAAGGAAGTGCTGAGCTCGAACAACAATGATCGGATAGATTTTTGTTGAAACTATACATATCATATATGGACAATCATGTCAGATGATTACTTACTGTTCAGCCCGGCATACATTATGGTTGTCTTCAAAATGCACTTTGACATTATTCATTATCATGGGCGTTAACGAGTTTTGTGATGGCTGTTAAGCATTAAACGTAAATACTACTTGTTAAATGCCACATCAGCCGCACATTGTGACATATACTATCACCAAATTAAACGGAAATATATATATGTACAGAAGAGATAGCACAGTATTTTTTAATTGAGAACATGAATATTCATCAAACGGAAAGTCCGCGGACTGTTATAGATAATATGATAATAAAACAAGTATAGTACTGGCGCATGTTTTTTTTTATTAATTTCTGCCTAGCAACAAACTTTTGCCTGAGTACTACTGTCCCAATTCTTGTCACAATGCGTGGCTGAACGGAACGTAGCTGTTGTGCACTATTCAGCTGGGTGTCATCGGGTGTTTTAGGCGATACGATAAAATTTGCCAGCTGCAGTGATGCGCACATTACCATGCATGAAAAGGAGGTTGTTTTCTAAGTTTTATTATCGTAATACACACACAGCTCATTCTTTCAGTGCCCTGACAATAATTTGCCTTCGAGGCTTCGGGGAACGATCGCTCAAGTTTCTAAGGGCTATTCATTACTTGGACTACAAATGCAATCGCATGCAGTCTGCCAATATCCGGACCGTCAGTTTTACATCCATGGCAGTTAAAACAACATTGATATGATTATGTTCTTCGGACGGTTGTCAACGAAAGGTCATGTAATTATTTACCAGACTATGCTTCAAACACGAAATAGTTGCAGACATTGTATAATTAAAATTGGATGGCTAAAAATATGTTTTTAACAAAAAGGCGTTCAAAATCGTCATGAATTTATCACGTTCGCTTGATACCGAATATCATGACCTACCCTCGTCACGACATTCAAATATGATATATTTTACTTCTGGCCTGACTAATATATATATATATTTTGATGTAACAGCTTGGCAGAACTTTCAAAACATTATTGTTCATATGTTCGTGATTCTATACGCAGTCGAGTGTTGATCATGTTCGCAGTATGCTTTGCTCATCTTCACTAATGTTATTATCTTGCCTATGCGCACGTTGTTTCTAAACTAGCCGAAGGTAAATAAGTCGTAAGTATAGTACAGATAATTGCAATTACATGATTGAATTGCGTCATTAAGTCTCAGCTATATTATCTGATTGGTTTTAAACGGACGACGTGAATTTTGCTTTGCTCTATCGGACTGAGCATCCTCTCATTTCATCCAAATGCAATACATTTATTTGTAAGCCGCTGATACTGTCCCTGTTTAGTAATATCTGATTTCTATTGGATTGCCAATAGGGGATACAAATCGGCTGACAGTTATATCCAATATTGGCCGAGAGAGAAATTATCAGATATATCAAATCCCCGTGGTTTCTGGATAATAATGTTGTTATTTGCCTTTCAAAAGAACACGCCTCATAGATAAATATACTACAATAAAATCAGTAATAAATTCATTCAACCCATTTACATTATATCATTGTCCTCTTGATATGTATCAGTCACCCTTTTCCCTCACTAACTGCATAATAGAGTAGAGGCGCACCATGGGAAAGGGTTGTTGCCGTAATTTTGAGTGAAATACGCGCAGAACAACAGTACACAATGTCGCCAATTCAATTCTTATACCTACTACGCATCTGATATTCAATTCGTGGTTCAATAAATTGTCGATCGCTCAAAAACTTATTACAATTTTCTTGCAAATAAACAAAGCAGTGTACATAGGGGGCATCGGATATTCAGGGAGCGCTTGCACCGAGGAGGAGAACATGAAGCGACCTGTCGCATCGTGGACGGCAGGTGCTAACTACATTAGTTTATTGGCAGAAGATAGGATTAGATATGCCTATGCCGATCTGGAACCTCGCAGACCGAAAAGGAACTAATAATCTAAAAGACGCGCTAGTTTAATATGACTGTCACATAGGAGAGTAATGGTCTTAATTCCTAGCTGGGATAGCAGTTATTGCCCGTGCTATCGTATGTATACACCCAAATAGCTTTTGATTGTAGATACAGAATTCACTCCTACAATGTCATGAAAAGACGAATTAAACTTTTTGCAATGTTACCAACGTTTTGCAACGAGATTATCTCGCAAATCCTTTTAATAAAGCAATTACACTTTATGGAGCAAAGTAATATATATTTTATACGTTTACAGATACTTTCGATTATAAGTTACTAGATTTATAACTCGCATTATGAGCAGCAGGGCAGCCTTAGGATGCAATGATAAGACTCTTCACTCATCGATAAAACTATAAAAACTTTATTGCGGACTGATACTCGATTGCATTGAAGGGCTGGAGATGGTCAAAATTTAAAAAAACAAGCGTGAATTCCAATATCGGGCTAGGATGCGTCTAATGCGTGCAATAAACACGCACAATGAAGTGTAGATTTCTCGTAAGACAGGTCATTAGTTCCAACATCAATCATAACAAGCCAAGCCATGGTGACACACTTTGCGAACACCATGTAAGACATTGGCACAAAAAGACGTCTATCCTGATTCGTATCATATCTGCGCCTGGTATGCTGCATGGATATAGATCGCTGCAATCAGCAACAGTAATGGAATGGATATTTTCGGAGCAATTTGTATAATTTCGTTATCAGTGTTTTATCCTACGGATTATCAGATTAAACACCCATATCGGCTATGTTTGTAAAATATTAGTTATTTGAAAGTTGAAAAAAAGCGAATATAAGAGCATTAATTATCGTTATTTCACAACAGAGAGGGTAATGGTCCCCATAAGTTTTGATTCTGCACATACACATGTCTGTCCCAACAGTCATGTCCCATCATTATTCAGCCAGTCAGTAGCATCATTTCGCTATGGGGTACGATTAGGTGATCCATGCTTCATATGATTAATTTAATATCACCAAACCGCAATGGAATCAGTCAACCTTATGCGGCTATGTCATGCTCTTTAGTGTTCGAGAGGTGATTTGCTTTCTATTCAACCATCGGAAACAGCTGTTTTAACCATGGATTATTTAAAGATTCATCGCCACCTGGCGAATAGAACACAACACTGTGCTGCAAAGCCTTCAATATTATTTTCTTTTACAAAAACAAAAAGCAATGGCAGTGCATTCGTGGAATGTTTTAACAAGTGAATGTCAAATAAACGGACTGTATATTTAGCTGATCTAAATAGTCATGCCTAATCTTGCATTTGAAAACCCCTGGGTCTGATCACAGTTATACATTCTGCAATAAGCTATTGCCGGTGTTTAGCTCCTTCGCCTCCTCGCAAAATATCCTTTGATGGATAAATATTTGGAGTGTTGGCACCCGAATCAACGTGAAACACGTTATCCATGGGAAATGGTCATCATCAAAATCAATATAGGTTTGCTCAGAACGAGGCATATATATTGCAACATTACTGTGACTGTTATTCTCATTGGTATTTCAAAAATGTAATGACATGTCCATTGCGAACATGTTTCCGAGAGTGATGATTTATTGCCGTCGGTAGGTTGTAAAACGCACCTATTATGATGCGGAGTGTCAAACTTACATTGCAGCAACAGGTGGTATTATTATACATCCTGGCGTTTATTATATTTGTCATCCTTCAATTACGTCGGCTCTTGCACTCTTTATTTAACTCTATCTGACAAAACGGCTGCTAAATCGCATTTATCAGGATTGTGCTCGTGGCTCTTGCTTACAGCGTCGTAGTCAATCAGTACAACTCTAATGCCAGGAAGAATTATATGCCTCTACGGGAGTGGGTAATTTTCTTTTAATCCAAGGTTGTAATACAACCAACTCTATCCGTGCTGCCAAGCGAATGGTCTTCGGTTGAATGTGCTTGTGCGTTAGATCCTCTTTTAGTTTTACTGCAGCAAATGTATGCCCATTTATTTAGACAGGCTACACAAAGTAAAGTTTCAATTAGCGTTGCATTTACCCTTAACCATGATGAATGAAGGCCGGCTTCGCTCATAACTACCACTTTACAAAATTGAAATGGTGTGTAGCGGCGGGCAGTCAATAGCAATAATGTGTCAGCTCAGACGTGACACGCATAAAGGTTAGGCATCAGTAGATTTAGGATGAATGTGTATCTAAATCGTATTTGCTGTGCCACTGACTTGGACCAGCACATACATTGAAAATAATATCATGTTTGACATAAAATAGTATATGTTAAGATCCTTGCATCTCAAGCAAGCTTTACGCGCAAATCGGTCCAAGGATTGGGAATGTATAGGACGATTACTTGGACGACACGTGATCAGGGGATGAACCCTATTCTTATATATAATTATTTGACAATTAACATAGCTGTCTTGGAGGCTTATTCCATTATATATGTATACTGTGATGAATGTACCACATAAATTAGTCGTATTTGCTGGCTTTATACCTTTTTTCGTATCATTGGTATTCCTCAATATTTCACAAGCGCTAGTCATAAATCAACAAAATGCATAGATATAATTACTGTTCTTCGTCAATAGTCGTATTGTGCAAGAAATGTAGTTGTGTGATAAACATCATTTACGTCGTATCTACAGGGTAAATTGTCATTACAGACTGATATTATGGAATTCCAAAGAAATTTTTCAGCCGTTTAGTTGACGTTTACATCACGTTAACCATGTTTGGCTGGTTATCCCTTCTGTCTGCCGGAAATGGTTAGATACGCTGGGGACCGACAGAAGTTTGACCGTCACAGGTGTACCGATATGTAGGTTGCTTGCTGGGTGATTTTGTTGTTTTCCGTCTGCGCTATGGTTTGTGGGGGGCGTTCATCGGGGTGGATTTTGTCAGCATTAATTCATGTTGACTCGAATTAAAAGATTGCGCAGTTGGCTGGTTTTGGTGTCACTTAACCACCACTTGCCCCTTGCCTCACCACAAGTGTTTAGTATCATTGTGCTGCTATACATGCTTGTTAAAACACACCGCCTCCAAACAAAAGAATGTCCCAATAAAGTAGATTAGGATATCCACGGCGCGTCTCGGTTCAAATATACTGCCACAATCTGAATACCCCACTCAGTCGATGTTCTCTGATTCTACGCCATTATACCGACCCCTCAATCAATATCTTTCACACTATACTATTGCTTTATCACCTATTACCTGACGCTGCGTTGATACCGGAAATGCTGCTGTCTGGCGTAACTGACGCGAGGTACAGTAACATAGGTGATCGCGCGCCCTTGACAAAAAGATCTAGGTAACAAAAAAACGGGGCAATGATTCTCTTCAAATGCACAAAATCAATGGCGCGATATGCTGTTGCTTTTGAGGGCAATACGAACAATGATTGTCCACTTCCCAACTATAATTTCTGACGACTGTAGCACTAATCAGAAGCCAAACTGCATTCTCGTTTTGTAAATTACGTATATTGTTGTCGCTGACTAAAACAACAGGCGTGATAAACCAAGCAAAAATCTATGTAAAATTGAAAAAACTTGCTTGACGTATTTGTCTGTTTTCTTTAGCATGTCGGAGGCTTGTAAGAAACGTGTAATACTGGCTTATCAAAAAAACGTCCAGCTATGGCATAATTGGCTGGTGTATCGTGAATATAAATGTTCATATGCGCCTGTAAATGTGTATTGTTGTGGCTATGTTCTCTTGATGGCTATGTGTAGTTGTAGAAACAAGTCAACGACGTTGTAGGGGGCCGAAATATAAACTTCTCTTTATTCAGATTAAGGTTCATTTGATGACTGCCGAAAGGTGTGTGTGCCTGAAGACTATTGTAGGAGGAAATACCAGGAGATGCTGACTGTTTGAGGGCTTGTGCGGGACTGTCCAAGTGGCGGGCAGCAACTGTGTAGTTAGGGTTGAGGCTTAAAGTCTTGAATTAGTTGACCATTGAGAGCACGCGTAGCGCGTTCCTCATGGAATGAAGGTTGTAGGGTCTTAAGGAGACAGGGCTTCAAGGTTTTCTCTGCAGCCGCATACTTTAGATAAATGATCCACGACAGTATCATTGCAAATTATAATGCTATGGACTTTCCGGACGTTGTTAATTTCCTGATGGTTTCGTTTATAACTGTATGGCTAGTAGATCTAAGTTACAACCGTTTCAACAATGTACAAATAAATATCATTCATATTGACAGGATAATATGGGCAAAAGTTTTTGATGTGTTATGAATATGATGCTGATGACACCGAAGCATGACAATCTAAAACTTTGGGATTATTGCGTCAACAACAAAGTCTACCACCCTATCATAAATATGTGATACATGCCCCAAATATATGCCAAATATAGGTACGTATATATAACAAACAGCCATGTTACTATACCTAACATATATTCCTACTTGTCTCGATATCTTACGCCGCAAGTCATTGTCTCCTGGTAGATAAGAGTTGCTGTGGCTTATACAGACCGTTTGGTGTAGCAATAATTAGTTCGGCAGCATATTACCAAGTCTTGTTTTGTTCAAATGGACTGACCAAGCCCAACTCATAGTTGGTCACATCAAGCGGGCATTCTACATAAAATGTTGTTCATAATACTCTCAACATGTCCGAAAGTCTGGTTTTTGCGTGGCTGATACAAAAAAATGCTGAAGTGTTAACGCCTTACACTGCGTTGTCGGCTGACGTAGAACCATATTGCACAAAACCTGAGAGACATTAGGCTTTCCAACATTAGAATAATAGTTATACATCTGGCCCATTTGTTGTGCTCGAGAGCTTCGCAAAGTGTATACGAGATCCTACACTTGAGAGCAAAACAAAAAGACCAGCATTACCAGAGGTTTGTATTTGTTGCTGTCATCAGGGCCTGCTTCACATATACGACCAATGAAATGAATGTACGATGTGTTAATAGTGGAAGCAACAGCAGCGAAACAAGGGCACTGACATCACCAATGTCTTGGTTGATACTCTGTATTTTTTCACACCACATTACAATTTAACGCCGAACCTCGAAGGATCGTTCCACAGTAAGTGATGTTCATTTTTCAAACATTTTCGTAATATAGATATTGCGCTATAAATATGACAAAAGTGTTGAGCTCGAACAACAACGATCTGATAGATTTTTGTTGAAACTATACATATCATATATGGACAATCATGTCAGATGATTACTTACATGATAATAAAACAAGTATAGTTCTGGCGCACGTGTTATTTTTGTTATTAATATCTGCCTAGCAACACACTTTTGTCGGAGTACTACTGTCCTAACGCTTATAACAATGCGTGGCTGAACGGAACGTAGCTGTTGTGCATTATTCAGCTGGGTGTCATCGGGTGTCATCAGGTGTTTTAGTGATGCGCACATTACCATGAATGAAAAGGATGTTGTTTTCTAAGTTTTATTATCGTAATACACACACAGCTCATTCTTTCAGTACCTTGACAATAATTTGCTTTTGAGGCTTTGGGGAACGATCGCTCAAGTTTCAAACGACTATTTATTACTGGGACTACAAATGCTCAACATATGCAATCGCATGCAGTCTGCCAATATCCTGCCCGTCAGTTGCACATCCATGGCAGGCAAAATAACATTGATATCATTATCTTCTTTGGACGGTTGTCAACGAAAGGTCATTTAATTATTTACCAGACTAGCTTCAAACACGAAGTTCTTGCTGACATTGTATAATTAAAATATGTATGGCCAAAAACATGTTTTTCACAAAAAGGCGTTCACAATCGTCATGACTTTATCACGTTCGCTTGAAACTGAATATCATGACCAACCATCGTCACGACATTCAAATATGAAGGTTGCCGAGCTGATAAATTTTACATCTAGCCTGACTAAGATGTCCTTGATGTTAATAATCAACTCCTACTCCCGAACATGCACACAATAGTACGTCACCGCTATCGTTAACTTTGTAGCAGTGACTTATTATAAGTGCACTTATACACACACACACACACACACACACATATATATATATATATATATATATATATATATATATATATATATATATATATATATATATATATATATATATATATCGCTCAAAAACTTATTAACATCTTCCCTGCAAATAACCAAAGCAGTGTGCATAAGGTGCATGGAATATTCAGGGGAGCGCTTGCACCGAGGGGGAGAACACTGAGTCACTGCTCCATGGTGTGCTTTTCTGTCGATGAAGCGACCTGTCGCATCGTATACTGCAGGTGCTAACTACATCAGTTTATTGGCAGTAGATATGATTAGATATGCCTATGCCGATCTGGATCCTCGCAGACCGAAAAGGAACTATTAATCTAAAAGACTCGCAAGTTTAATGAGACTGTCACATCGGAGAGTAATGGTCATACAGCACTTCTTAATTCCTAGCTGGGATAGCAGCTATTGCCCGTGCTATATTATGTATACAACCAAATAGCTTTTGATTGTAGATACAGATTCACTCCTACAATGTCTTAAAAAGACGAGTTAAATTTCTTGCAATGTTACAAATGTTTTGCAACGAGATCATTGACTCTTAGGCTGATTATCTCCCGAATCCATTCGATAAAGCAATAACACTTTATTGAGCGACGTAATTTATATTTTGGGGTCGGTGTATGTTTTATACGCTGACAGATACTTTCGATTATAAGTTACTAGATGTATAAGTCGCATTATGAGCAGCAGGGCAGCTCCGCCTTGGGATGCAATGAGGAGCTCTACGTTTTTAGTCACGGCAGTTGCTGGGCTGGAAGGCTGAATTAGATGACCCACAGGATTGTATTTACAGAGTTCAAATACACATCCATATTTGTGCTTTCTCAATACGAAGATGCTCGTACAGGTCGGTAAGGCAGTTAATAAAGTCGCTCTATGAAAATGA
Source organism: Urechis unicinctus (assembly GCA_034190875.2). Lineage (NCBI taxonomy): Eukaryota > Metazoa > Annelida > Polychaeta > Xenopneusta > Urechidae > Urechis > Urechis unicinctus. The sequence continues at coordinate 39,385,086 of CM067347.1, read as the reverse complement.
GTCCTATCCTCTAAATAAAGGTCGATATGGATACAACAACCATATTGTAACGCATAATAGCAAAATATTGAACAGGCTGAAATTACGATTAGACCCGTGTATAGCATTAGGGAGAAGTAAGGCAGTAGTCCTTTCAGCATTGTGCTAAATTGGTTACAATTTACTTTGAGACTGGAACATTAAATATTTATTCCTATTTACTGGTATGGTATTTATATGCCATATGACTTCTCAAGATTTATCACGACGCTGCCACATCATAGCGAATAAGATTAATAACAAAACCATATTGAAATGCTATACTTGAAGTATTACATGGCCAGCTGAGTTGTGCCTTTCAGAGAAAACACAAAGGGGTATTCGATACTACTGATTAATGGCATACTTGCGGCGTATTGCAGGGAGAACTGATCTAACCGATTTAAATAGAGGAATGTCCCGTGACATTCATCCATTCACAATTCAGTGTTTCTGTTAGTTGCATGATAAGACTCTTCACTCTTCGATAAAACTGTAAAACCTTTATTGCGGACTGATACTCGATTGCATTTAAGGGCTGGAGATGGTCAAAATTAAAAAAACCCAGGGTGAATTCCAATATCGGTCTAGGATGTGTCTATTGCGAGCAATAAACACGCACAATGAAGTGTGGATTTCTCGTAAGACAATTCAAATAGCAACCATTACAAGCCAACCCATCAAATAGCGCAGAGTACTCAGGGTGACACACTGGGTGAACAACATGTAAGACCTCGGCACAAAAAGACGCCTATCCTGATTCGTATCATATCTGCGCCTGGTATGCTGCATGGATGTAGATCGCTGCAATCAGCCACAACAATGGAATGGATATTTTCGGAGCAACGTGTATTATTTCGTTATCAGTGTTTTACCCTACGGATTCTCAGATTAAACACCCATATCGACTATGTATGAAAAATATTAGTTATTTGAAAGTTAAAGGAAAGCGAATATTAGAGCCTTAATTATCGTTATTTCACAACAAAGAGGGTAATACTCCTCATAAGTATTTATTCTGCACATACACATGTCTGTCACAACAATCATGTCCCATCATTATTCAGTCAGTTAGTAGCATCATTTTGCTATGGTGTATGATTTACCCTTCATTTTGCATGCAGCATCGTCTTCTATCCTGGGTGACGTAATGCTATATATGATTAACTTAATATCACCCAACCGCAATGGAACAAATCAACCTTATCGGTCTATGTTATGCTCTATTGTTTGCGAAAAGGGATTTGCTTTTTATTCAACCACCGTATTCAGCTGTTTTAACCATGGACTTTTTAAAGTTTTATGTCCGCTTTGCGAGTAGAAGACAACACTATGCTGCAAAGCCTTCAATATTATTTTCTTTTACAAAAACAAAACGCAATGGCAGTGCTTTCGTGGAATGTTTTAACAAATGAATGTCAAGTAAACGGATTATATATTAAGCTGATCTAAATAGTCATGCCTAATCTTGCATTTGAAAATCCCTGGGTCTGATCACAGTTATACATTCTGAAATAAGCTTCTATGCCTCCTTGCAAAACATCCTTTGATGGATAAATATTTGGAGTGATGGCCACAAAGAGATACGAAGATACACGCGTTTATTGTATAATTTAAGTAAGTATAATGGCACCCGAATCAACGTGAATCACGTTATCCATGGGAAATGGTCATCATCAAAATCATTATAGGTTTCCCCAGAACGAGGCATAAATATTGCAACTTTACTATGGCTGTTATTCCCATTGGTATTTCGAAAATGTAACGACAAGACCATGACGAACATGTTACCGAGAGTGATGCTTTACTGCCGTCGATAGGTTGTAAAACGCACCTATTATGATAAGGTGTCAAACTTACTTTGCAGCAACAGGTGGCATGATTATACAGCCTGACGTTTATTACATTTGTCATCCTTCAATTACGTCGGATCTCGCACTCTTTATTCAACTCTGTCTGAAAAAACGGCTAATCAATCGCATTTATCAGGATTGTGTTCTTGGCTTTTGCTTACAGCGACATAGTCAATCAGCACAACCATAGTGCCAGGAAGAACTATTTATATGCCTCTACGAGAGTGGGTCATTTTCTTTTAAACCAAGGTTGTAAGACAACCAACTCTATCCGTGTCGCCAAGCGAATGCTCTTCGGTTGAATGTGCTCGTGCGTTAGATCCTCTTTTAGTTTTTAGTAAAAACATGCAAGGGGTTATCTGTTTTGGACATTTTGACTCTGTTATGTTTTCTTCAGTCAAATATGTGGTGGAGAATATTAAGCCGTTTTCCTGCAGCAAATGTATGCCCATTAATTAAGACAGGCTACACAAAGTAGGATTTCAATTAGCGTTGCATTTACCCTTAACCATGATGAACGAAGGCCGACTACGCTCATAACTACCACTTAACAAAATTGAAATGGTGTGTAGCGGCGGGAAGTCAGTAGCAATAATGTGTCAGCTCAGACGTGACACGCATAAAGGTTAGGCATCAGTAGATTTAGGATGAATGTGTATCTAAATCGTATTTGCTGTGCCACTGACTTGGACCAGCACATACATTGAAATTAATATCATGTTTGACATAAAATAGTATATGTTAAGATCCTTGCATCTCAAGCAAGCTTTACGCGCAAATCGATCGCAAAGACTGGGGAAATATAGGACGACTACTCGGACGACACGTGATCAAAGGATTAACCCTATTCTTATATATAATTATTTGACAATTAACATAACTTTCTTGGAGGCTTATTCCATTATATATGTATACTTTGATGAATGTACCACATAAATTAGTCGTATTTGCTGGCTTGTTATCTTTTTTCGTATCATTGGTATTCCTCAATTTTTCACAAGCGCTAGTCATAAATCAACAAAATGCATAGATATAATTAGTTCTTCGTCAATAGTCGTATTGTGCAAGAAATGTAGTTGTGTGATAAACATCATTTACGTCGTATCTACAAGGTAAATTGTCATAACAGACTGATATTATGGAATTCCAAAGAAATTTTCAGCCTTTTAGTTGACGTTTACATCACGTTAACCATGTTTAGCTGGTTATCCCTTCTGTCTGCCGGAAATGGTTAGAGACGCTGGGGACCGACAGAAGTTTGACCGTCACAGGTGTACCGATATGTAGGTTGCTTGCTGGGTGATTTTGTTGTTTTCCGTCTGCGCTATGGTTTGTGCGGGGCGTTCATCGGGGTGGATTTTGTCAGCATTAATTCATGTTGACTCGAATTAAAAGATTGCGCAGTTGGCTGGTTTTGATGTCACTTAACCACCACTTGCCCTTGCTTAGCCACAAGTGTTTAGTATCAGTGTGCTGCTATACATGCGTGTTAAAACACACCGCCTCCAAACAAATGAATGTCCCAATAAAGTAGATTAGGATATCCATTGCGCGTCTCGGTTCAAATGTACTGCCACAATCGGGATACCCCCACTCGGTCCATGCTCTCTGATTCTACGCCATTATACCGACCCCTCAATCAATATCTTTCACACTATACTATTGCTTTATCTCCTATTACCTGACGCTGCGTTGATACCGGAAATGCTGCTGTCTGGCGTAACTGACGCGAGGTACAGTAACATGGGTGATCGCGCGCCCTTGACAAAAAGATCTAGGTAACTACAAAACGGGGCAATGATTCTCTTCAAATGCACAAAATCAATGGCGCGATATGCTGTTGCTTTTGAGGGCAATACGAACAATGATTGTCCACTTCCCAACTATAATTTCTGACGACTGTAGCACTAATCAGAAGCCAAACTGCATTCTCGTTTTGTAAATTACGTATATTGTTGTCGCTGACTAAAACAACAGGCGTGATAAACCAAGCAAAAATCTATGTAAAATTGAAAAAACTTGCTTGACGTATTTGTCTGTTTTCTTTAGCATGTCGGAGGCTTGTAAGAAACGTGTAATACTGGCTTATCAAAAAAACGTCCAGCTATGGCATAATTGGCTGGTGTATCGTGAATATAAATGTTCATATGCGCCTGTAAATGTGTATTGTTGTGGCTATATTCTCTTGATGGCTATGTGTAGTTGTAGAAACAAGTCAACGACGTTGTAGGGGGCCGAAATATAAACTTCTCTTTATTCAGATTAAGGTTCTTTTGATGACTGCCGAAAGATGTGTGTGCCTGAAGACTATTGTAGGAGGAAATACCAGGAGATGCTGACTGTTTGAGGGCTTGTGCGGGACTGTCCAAGTGGCGGGCAGCAACTGTGTAGTTAGGGTTGAGGCTTAAAGTCTTGAATTAGTTGACCATTGAGAGCACGCGTAGCGCGTTCCTCATGGAATGAAGGTTGTAGGGTCTTAAGGAGACAGGGCTTCAAGGTTTTCTCTGCAGCCGCATACTTTAGATAAATGATCCACGACAGTATCATTGCAAATTATAATGCTATGGACTTTCCGGACGTTGTTAATTTCCTGATGGTTTCGTTTATAACTGTATGGCTAGTAGATCTAAGTTACAACCGTTTCAACAATGTACAAATAAATATCATTCATATTGACAGGATAATATGGGCAAAAGTTTTTGATGTGTTATGAATATGATGCTGATGACACCGAAGCATGACAATCTAAAACTTTGGGATTATTGCGTCAACAACAAAGTCTACCACCCTATCATAAATATGTGATACATGCCCCAAATATATGCCAAATATAGGTACGTATATAACAAACAGCCATGTTACTATACCTAACATATATTCCTACTTGTCTCGATATCTTACGCCGCAAGTCATTGTCTCCTGGTAGATAAGAGTTGCTGTGGCTTATACAGACCGTTTGGTGTAGCAATAATTAGTTCGGCAGCATATTACCAAGTCTTGTTTTGTTCAAATGGACTGACCAAGCCCAACTCATAGTTGGTCACATCAAGCGGGCATTCTACATAAAATGTTGTTCATAATACTCTCAACATGTCCGAAAGTCTGTTTTTTGCGTGGCTGATGATACAAAAAAAATGCTGAAGTGTTAACGCCTTACACTGCGTTGTCGGCTGACGTAGAACCATATTGCACAAAACTTGAGAGACATTAGGCTTTCCAACATTAGAATAATAGTTATACATCTGGCCCATTTGTTGTGCTCGAGAGCTTCGCAAAGTGTATACGAGATCCTACACTTGAGAGCAAAACAAAAAGACCAGCATTACCAGAGGTTTGTATTTGTTGCTGTCATCAGGGCCTGCTTCACATATACGACCAATGAAATGAATGTACGATGTGTTAATAGTGGAAGCAACAGCAGCGAAACAAGGGCACTGACATCACCAATGTCTTGGTTGATACTCTGTATATTTCACACCACATTACAATTTAACGCCGAACCTCGAAGGATCGTTCCACAGTAAGTGATGTTCATTTTTCAAACATTTTCGTAATATAGATATTGCGCTATAAATATGACAAAAGTGTTGAGCTCGAACAACAACGATCTGATAGATTTGTGTTGAAACTATACATATCATATATGGACAATCATGTCAGATGATTACTTACATGATAATAAAACAAGTATAGTTCTGGCGCACGTGTTATTTTTGTTATTAATTTCTGCCTAGCAACACACTTTTGTCGGAGTACTACTGTCCTAACGCTTATAACAATAGCGTGGCTGAACGGAACGCAGCTGTTGTGCATTATTCAGCTGGGTGTCATCGGGTGTCATCAGGTGTTTTAGTGATGCGCACATTACCATGAATGAAAAGGATGTTGTTTTCTAAGTTTTATTATCGTAATACACACACAGCTCATTCTTTCAGTACCTTGACAATAATTTGCTTTGAGGCTTTGGGGAACGATCGCTCAAGTTTCAAACGACTATTTATTACTGGGACTACAAATGCTCAACATATGCAATCGCATGCAGTCTGCCAATATCCTGCCCGTCAGTTGCACATCCATGGCAGGCAAAATAACATTGATATCATTATCTTCTTTGGACGGTTGTCAACGAAAGGTCATTTAATTATTTACCAGACTAGCTTCAAACACGAAGTTCTTGCTGACATTGTATAATTAAAATATGTATGGCCAAAAACATGTTTTTCACAAAAAGGCGTTCACAATCGTCATGACTTTATCACGTTCGCTTGAAACTGAATATCATGACCAACCATCGTCACGACATTCAAATATGAAGGTTGCCGAGCTGATAAATTTTTTACATCTAGCCTGACTAAGATGTCCTTGATGTTAATTATCAACTCCTACTCCCGAACATGCACACAATAGTACGTCACCGCTATCGTTAACTTTGTAGCAGTGACTCATTATAAGTGCACTTATACACACACACACACACACACACACACACACACATATATATATATATATATATATATATATATATATATATATATATATATATATATATATATATATATATATATATATATATATATATATATATATATATATATATATATATATATATATATATATATATATCGCTCAAAAACTTATTAACATCTTCCCTGCAAATAACCAAAGCAGTGTGCATAAGGTGCATGGAATATTCAGGGGAGCGCTTGCTTGCACCGAGGGGGAGAACACTGAGTCACTGCTCGATGGTGTGCTTTTCTGTCGATGAAGCGACCTGTCGCATCGTATACTGCAGGTGCTAACTACATCAGTTTATTGGCAGTAGATATGATTAGATATGCCTATGCCGATCTGGATCCTCGCAGACCGAAAAGGAACTATTAATCTAAAAGACTCGCAAGTTTAATGAGACTGTCACATCGGAGAGTAATGGTCATACAGCACTTCTTAATTCCTAGCTGGGATAGCAGCTATTGCCCGTGCTATATTATGTATACACCCAAATAGCTTTTGATTGAAGATACAGATTCACTCCTACAATGTCTTAAAAAGACGAGTTAAATTTCTTGCAATGTTACAAATGTTTTGCAACGAGATCATTGACTCTTAGGCTGATTATCTCCCGAATCCATTCGATAAAGCAATAACACTTTATTGAGCGACGTTATTTATATTTTGGGGTCGGTGTATGTTTTATACGCTGACAGATAATTTTGATTATAAGTTACTAGATTTATAACTCGCATTATGAGGAGCAGGGCAGCTCCGCCTTGGGATGCAATGAGCAGCTCTACCTTTTTAGTCACGGCAGTTGCTGGGCTGGAAGGCTGAATTAGATGACCCACAGGATTGTATTTACAGAGTTCAAATACACATCCATATTTGTGCTTTTTCAATACGAAGATGCTCGTACAGGTCGGTAAGGCAGTTAATAAAGTCGCTCTATGAAAATGAGTCCTATCCTCTAAATAAAGGTCGATATGGATGCAACAACCATATTGTAACGCATAATAGCAAAATATTGAACAGGCTGAAATTACGATTAGACCCGTGTATAGCATTAGGGAGAAGTAAGGCAGTAGTCCTTTCAGCATTGTGCTAAATTGGTTACAATTTACTTTGAGACTGGAACATTAAATATTTGTTCCTATTTACTGGTATGGTATTTATATGCCATATGACTTCTCAAGATTTATCACGACGCTGCCACATCATTGCGAATAAGATTAATAACAAAACCATATTGAAATGCTATACTTGAAGTATTACATGGCCAGCTGAGTTGTGCCTTTCAGAGAAAACACAAAGGGGTATTCGATACTACTGATTAATGGCATACTTGCGGCGTATTGCAGGGAGAACTGATCTAACCGATTTAAATAGAGGAATGTCCCGTGACATTCATCCATTCACAATTCAGTGTTTCTGTTAGTTGCATGATAAGACTCTTCACTCTTCGATAAAACTGTAAAACCTTTATTGCGGACTGATACTCGATTGCATTTAAGGGCTGGAGATGGTCAAAATTAAAAAAACCCAGGGTGAATTCCAATATCGGTCTAGGATGCGTCCATTGCGAGCAATAAACACGCACAATGAAGTGTGGATTTCTCGTAAGACAATTCAAATAGCAACCATTACAAGCCAACCCATCAAATAGCGCAGAGTACTCAGGGTGACACACTGGGTGAACAACATGTAAGACCTCGGCACAAAGAGACGCCTATCCTGATTCGTATCATATCTGCGGCTGGTATGCTGCATGGATGTAGATCGCTGCAATCAGCCACAACAATGGAATGGATATTTTCGGAGCAACGTGTATTATTTCGTTATCAGTGTTTTACCCTACGGATTCTCAGATTAAACACCCATATCGACTATGTATGAAAAATATTAGTTATTTGAAAGTTAAAGGAAAGCGAATATTAGAGCCTTAATTATCGTTATTTCACAACAAAGAGGGTAATATTCTGCACATACACATGTCTGTCACAACAATCATGTCCCATCATTATTCAGTCAGTTAGTAGCATCATTTTGCTATGGTGTATGATTTACCCTTCATTTTGCATGCAGCATCGTCTTCTATCCTGGGTGACGTAATGCTATATATGATTAACTTAATATCACCCAACCGCAATGGAACAAATCAACCTTATCGGTCTATGTTATGCTCTATTGTTTGCGAAAAGGGATTTGCTTTTTATTCAACCACCGTATTCAGCTGTTTTAACCATGGACTTTTTAAAGTTTTATGTCCGCTTTGCGAGTAGAAGACAACACTATGCTGCAAAGCCTTCAATATTATTTTCTTTTACAAAAACAAAACGCAATGGCAGTGCTTTCGTGGAATGTTTTAACAAATGAATGTCAAGTAAACGGATTATATATTAAGCTGATCTAAATAGTCATGCCTAATCTTGCATTTGAAAATCCCTGGGTCTGATCACAGTTATACATTCTGAAATAAGCTTCTATGCCTCCTTGCAAAACATCCTTTGATGGATAAATATTTGGAGTGATGGCCACAAAGAGATACGAAGATACACGCGTTTATTGTATAATTTAAGTAAGTATAATGGCACCCGAATCAACGTGAATCACGTTATCCATGGGAAATGGTCATCATCAAAATCATTATAGGTTTCCCCAGAACGAGGCATAAATATTGCAACTTTACTATGGCTGTTATTCCCATTGGTATTTCGAAAATGTAACGACAAGACCATGACGAACATGTTACCGAGAGTGATGCTTTACTGCCGTCGATAGGTTGTAAAACGCACCTATTATGATAAGGTGTCAAACTTACTTTGCAGCAACAGGTGGCATGATTATACAGCCTGACGTTTATTACATTTGTCATCCTTCAATTACGTCGGATCTCGCACTCTTTATTCAACTCTGTCTGAAAAAACGGCTACTCAATCGCATTTATCAGGATTGTGTTCTTGGCTTTTGCTTACAGCGACATAGTCAATCAGCACAACCATAGTGCCAGGAAGAACTATTTATATGCCTCTACGAGAGTGGGTCATTTTCTTTTAAACCAAGGTTGTAAGACAACCAACTCTATCCGTGTCGCCAAGCGAATGCTCTTCGGTTGAATGTGCTCGTGCGTTAGATCCTCTTTTAGTTTTTAGTAAAAACATGCAAGGGGTTATCTGTTTTGGACATTTTGACTCTGTTATGTTTTCTTCAGTCAAATATGTGGTGGAGAATATTAAGCCGTTTTCCTGCAGCAAATGTATGCCCATTAATTAAGACAGGCTACACAAAGTAGGATTTCAATTAGCGTTGCATTTACCCTTAACCATGATAAACGAAGGCCGACTACGCTCATAACTACCACTTAACAAAATTGAAATGGTGTGTAGCGGCGGGCAGTCAATAGCAATAATGTGTCAGCTCAGACGTGACACGCATAAAGGTTAGGCATCAGTAGATTTAGGATGAATGTATATCTATATCGTGTTTGCTGTGCCACTGACTTGGACCAGCACATACATTGAAAATAATATCATGTTTGACATAAAATAGTATATGTTAAGATCCTTGCATCTCAAGCAAGCTTTACGCGCAAATCGGTCGCAAAGACTGGGGAAATATAGGACGACTACTCGGACGACACGTGATCAAAGGATTAACCCTATTCTTATATATAATTATTTGACAATTAACATAACTTTCTTGGAGGTTTATTCCATTATATATGTATACTTTGATGAATGTACCACATAAATTAGTCGTATTTGCTGGCTTGTTATCTTTTTGCGTATCATTGGTATTCCTCAATTTTTCACAAGCGCTAGTCATAAATCAACAAAATGCATAGATATAATTAGTTCTTCGTCAATAGTCGTATTGTGCAAGAAATGTAGTTGTGTGATAAACATCATTTACGTCGTATCTACAAGGTAAATTGTCATAACAGACTGATATTATGGAATTCCAAAGAAATTTTCAGCCTTTTAGTTGACGTTTACATCACGTTAACCATGTTTAGCTGGTTATCCCTTCTGTCTGCCGGAAATGGTTAGAGACGCTGGGGACCGACAGAAGTTTGACCGTCACAGGTGTACCGATATGTAGGTTGCTTGCTGGGTGATTTTGTTGTTTTCCGTCTGCGCTATGGTTTGTGCGGGGCGTTCATCGGGGTGGATTTTGTCAGCATTAATTCATGTTGACTCGAATTAAAAGATTGCGCAGTTGGCTGGTTTTGATGTCACTTAACCACCACTTGCCCTTGCTTAGCCACAAGTGTTTAGTATCAGTGTGCTGCTATACATGCGTGTTAAAACACACCGCCTCCAAACAAATGAATGTCCCAATAAAGTAGATTAGGATATCCATTGCGCGTCTCGGTTCAAATGTACTGCCACAATCGGGATACCCCCACTCGGTCCATGCTCTCTGATTCTACGCCATTATACCGACCCCTCAATCAATATCTTTCACACTATACTATTGCTTTATCACCTATTACCTGACGCTGCGTTGATACCGGAAATGCTGCTGTCTGGCGTAACTGACGCGAGGTACAGTAACATGGGTGATCGCGCGCCCTTGACAAAAAGATCTAGGTAACAAAAAAACGGGGCAATGATTCTCTTCAAATGCACAAAATCAATGGCGCGATATGCTGTTGCTTTTAAGGGCAATACGAACAATGATTGTCTACTTCCCAACTATTATTTCTGTCGACTGTAGCACTAATCAGAAGCCAAACTGAATTCTCGTTTTGTAAATTACGTATATTGTTGTCGCTGGCTAAAACAACAGGCGTGATAAACAAAGCAAAAATCTATGTAAAATTGAAAGAAATTGCTTGACGTATTTGTCTGTTTTCTATGGAGGATGACGTAAAAAACTCCAATCCGTTTAAAGCATGTCGGAGGCTTGTAAGACACGTGCTATACTGGCTTATCCAAAAAACGTCTGGCTCTGGCATAATTTGCTGGTATATCGTGAACCTCAGTGTTCATATGCGCCCGTAAATGTGTATCATTGCAAATAATAATACTCTGGACAAATAAATGTCATTCATATTGACAGGATAATATGGGCAAATGTTGTTGATGTGTTATGAATATGATGCTGATGACACCGAAGCATGACAATCTCCAACTTTGGGATTATTGCGTCAACAACAAAGTCTACCACCCAATCATGAATATGTGATATATGCCCCTATTGAGATTGAATTACACCAAAGGACACACTGGCGCTGGCCGATAATGTTGGTCGATGAGTAAATCTTCACTAAGCGCGCAAATCCTAACATTTCGTTGACTTGAGCGTGTGGAGAATGGGCGCAATGGTAGAACATTTTCTTCATCGTTAGTATTATTGACGAAACCTCGGAACGATTTGTCATGCAGATAACGTGGAAGCTCTCAATCAACTTCGAGGATCCATCAGTGGCGGAGGCATATCTAATCCTATCTAATGTAGCTATCTTCCTTAGTATGCGATGTACCGTATATCATCACAGACTGAAAGGCACGCCATTTACCGCTTCAATGCATCTTGTGTGTACTGCTCCTCTGTTAGGCCGGGATGAAACACAATGTTCTTGCATCAATGTCTTTTGTCACAGTTGTAGTCAAATCTAAACGTTGATAGAGCATCCGTGTTCCATTAAGTTGTCAATGAGCGCCATGTTCTCTTGCTCCGCAACAATAATCCCAACTTAGTACCCCCAATTCACTGAAAAGATTGATTAAATTAGACAAAGCAAAACCCAATAGTATATATATATATATATATATATATATATATATATATATATATATATATATATATATATATCTATATATATATATATATATATATATAGATATATATATATATCTAGATAGAGATAGAGAGAGATATATATAGAGATATCTCTCTATAGAGAGAGAGAGAGAGATCTCAGAGAGAGAGATCTCTCTCTCTCTCTCTCTCTCTCTCTCTCTCTCTCTCTCTATCTCTCTCTCTCTCTCTCTCTCTCTCTCTCTCTATCTCTCCCTCTCCCTACATCTCCTCTCTCTCTCTCCTCTCTCTCTCTCTCTCTATCCCTCGATATCTCTCTATACTATATATATCTCTCTCTCTAATATCTCTATCTTTCTCTATAGGGAGATCCCTGTCTCTCTCTCTCTTTCTCTATCTCTCTCTCTCTCTCTCTCTCTTTCTCTCTCTCCCTCTCTCTCTCTATGTCTCTCTCTAGATTCTCTAGATCTCTCTCTCCCTCTCTCTCTCTCCCCCTCTCTAAAGAGTCTCTCTCTCTCTCTCTCTCTCTCTCTCTCTCTCTCTCTCTCTCTCTCTATATCTCTCTCGCCCTCCCTCTCTCTATATCTCTGTACATTTACGATGAATCTTAGTGACACATCGTATAAAGATTGGGGTTCTTCGAACAGAACCTTTTGCGATCATGTATCTATATATATATATATATATAGAGATATATATATATATATATAGATATATATATATATATATATATATATATATATATATAGATATAGATATATCATCTATATCTCTCTATATATATAGATATCTATCTAGAGATATATATATATATATATCTATATATATACTCTCTCTAGATATACATCTCTCTCTATACATATGTATACCTATATATAAGCGATATCTATACAGATATATCTATAGAAAAATATCTCTCTCTCTCTATAGATATCTATCTCTATATATAAATGTATATCTCTATCTCTCTCTCTCTCTATCTCTATCTCTATCTATCTATCTCTATACCTCTGTATCTATGTATCTATTCTCTAGATCTCTCTCTATAGATCTCTCTCTCTCCCCCTCTCTCTCCCTCGTTCTCTCTCTCTATCTCTCTCTCTCTCTATCTATATCTCTATAGACATACATATCTATATATATGTACATTTACGATGAAATCTTAGTGACACATCGTATAAAGATGGGGGTTCTTCGAACAGAACCTTTTGCGATCATGTATCTATATATATATATATATATATATATATATATATATATATATATCTATATATATCTATATATATATCTATATCTAGATATATATATCTATATATATATATCTAGATATATATACATCTATATATATCCCTCCCTCTCCATCTCTCGATATATATATACTCTATCTATCGCCCTCTCTCTAGATATATATAGATATCTATATTCTCTCTTTCTGTATCTCTCTCTGTCTCTCTCTCTCTCTCTCTCTCTCTCTATCTCTCTCTCTCTCTTCTCTCTCTCTGTCCTCTCTCCTATACTATGTCTCTCTCTATCTCTCCTCTCTCTCTATCTCTATCTCTCTCTCTCTCCCCTCTCTCTCCCTATATCTCTCTCTCTATCTCTATCTATCTATATCTATATCTCTCTATATCTATCTCTCTCGCCCACACCTCTATATATATATGTACATTTACGATGAAATCTTAGTGACACATCGTATAAAGATGGGGGTTCTTCGAACAGAACCTTTTGCGATCATGTATCTATATTTGAACATGCATTTACGCACGTTGCTGATTATATCAGTCAAATGAGGCAAACCTTAACCTACATGATTGCGTAGCATGAATATTTGTCGTCAAACGTTTAAGTTTGCAAATGAGATCAAAGGTAATTTTTGTTAAATACATGCAATGACAGGTGCGATTGCCCGCGCAAGGAATTACAAAAAGGCTAATGACTTTTGCTCTCAGTTGTGACAGCTTCATTAAACTAGTGATATATCTAAAGTAATGGTTCCCTGAGGTCTGCTAGGATCCATCAACAGCCCAGGCATATCTAATTTAATCTAATGCCGATAAAATGATGTAGTTATCACCTCGAGTATCTGATGTAACAGGCTCTTCACCGACAAAAGAGCACATCATGGAACTGTTTGAGTGTAATACCATTTATGACGTCATTTGTACCTGGGCCTGGATAATTTAGCTAGAGCAGCGAAAATCCGTATAATCAATTCGTCCAGCTGACGGTTGGAATCATAATCGGCCACCAACTCCGATCTAGAAGAGCACTTTTAAACTTTGACAAATTGATGTCTGGCAAAGACATGGATGTAGAAAGATTATTCAAATTGTGAACGTTTGCGTTCAACCAGCAAGTCATAATGGCTTGATGCGCATTTAACCCTGACTATGTCATTGTCCATTGGCCTGAGGAATACTTGGTGATGGCACTAACAACAACGACGATATTGAAAATGGATGTACTGGGTATGTCAAGAATCATCACCTTTGGTAGGAAATCTTTATTCGTTATACATTAAATTGCTTAAAATTGAATGGAAAAATCAAAGGCCCTAATCACAATGGACTCTGGTTGATTAATGCTGTGATGCCAATGATCGATAGCTCATGACTTACTGGTGATCGTAATCTACAGCCCACGTTTTAAAATACACATGCTTACAGCCCGCTACCCAGCATTATTTAGGTATATTAAGTAATGTGCATGGTGAAGCATCAGCGTCAAGTCTTTTATAGTTTATAACGTTTGGAAAAAAGGGCCCCTGCGTTTTCGCGTTGTTACCAAGTACGCTATGCAGCTTTCTGTTGATCCAAATTGGAAATTGTTTACTGGATGTATCAGTCCTTCACTCTATCAATAAAAACAATGGGGACAGGATTTGTATTACATATCATTGGATTTAAGGAAAGCAGGCACAAAGTCTACGAGTGTTTGAATCCACTTTATGATAGCATTTAGACCAATGATTTAACATAAAAGCATAAAAACATTGCCCATAGAATCGCTATCGCTACTAAATCGAGCGACACTTATGCTGGAACGATTAAGCGAAGGTTTGTTGCAGGCATATTAAGTTTCAGGATCGCTTTTCTCACAGTTGTCATTCTGGAGAGGTGCAACTATTATTTAGTGCTTGTGTACTTGACAATTCAGAAGTTATTAATGTGTTACGCATTGATAACAAAAATGTAAGCGCAATAGCTGGCATGCAATTTCCCTGTGGCTATGTTTGCCGTTCGGACGCAGGTAACAGACGAGGCAAGATATACGACATGAACAGGTATCATCATCATCAGCAGCAGCAGCAGCAGCAGCAGCAGCATCATCAGCATCATCATCATCATCCGCGCTTCATTTATACAGGCCTGAATTAATCCTCTTCGGAACCTCCTAACGAATACGGCGGCCATGGGGTCGAGAAGCTGGTCCCGAACCTGAGGTATAAGGAGAAGTACGTACTCCACTACAGGAACCTCAAACTGTATCTGGCCCTGGGGATGAGGCTGACCAAGATCCACCGCGCCCTATCCTTTACCCATAGCCCCTGGGTGGAACCCTACATCCGGAAGAACACAGATCTCCGAAAGGCTGCATCCAGCGACTTCGAGAAACACCTATACAAACTAATGAACAACTCTTCGGCAAGACCATGGAGAACCTCCGCAAGCGGGTTGACGTGAAGTTGGTCCGAAGCTGCTGACGGCAACAAAATAAGAAAGCTCATCGCCAGCCCCGCCTTCGCCCGCCAGAAAATATTCGACGACTACCTGGCCGCCATCCACATCCATAAGGCCCACCTGGTCCTCAACCGCCCAGTCTATGTGGGGATGTGCATACTCGATCTGTCCAAGCACCTCATGTACGACTTCTACTACAACACCATGAAACCCCAGTACGGCCGGGGGGTCAACCTGCTTTACATCGACACCGACTTCCTCCTCCTGGAGATCTGCACACCAGACATCTACGCCGACATGAAAAAGGACAACGCCCTATTCGACACCAGCAACTACGACCCAGCCTACCCTCTCCACAGCAACGAGAACAAGAAGGCTCTAGGAAAGATGAAGGACGAGTGCGGCGGTGTACCTATCAGGGAGTATGTAGGCCTGTACCCAAAGATGTACTCCATCCTGATGTTGACCCGGGACAAAATCAAGAAAGCAAAGGGCATAAAAAAGATATTGGTCAAGAAACGCCTGCGCCACGCCCAATACCTGGAGTCGCTGTTCGATCACAAGCGGTTCCGACATGGGATGAACATGCTCCAAAGTGACAGCCACAAGATATATGGGCTGCACGTTAACAAGGTGTCTCTATCCCCCTTTGATACAAAGCGATGGATATCTCCGGGTGGTGTAGATACACTGGCCTAGGGGCATAGCCGCACCCAGGCCTACTACCCAGCGTAGACCGTGGTGTATCGTATTCAACCTAATGTGTATCCACACCTTCCACCTCCAACCGGCCGCTGAGGGGTGATGGTGAACTTCCCGCATCACTGCTGGACACCTCTCCCACACCAGACCCCACGTCACTGCTGGACACCCCTCCCTCACCCTCTGCCCCCTCCGCGATCAGGAGGTCATCCACCTTCTCACATATGCCGGCTATAGTGAGACTGGGGGTGGCCTGACAGGGTACAGGAGTGGTCTTCCTAGCCTGAGGGGGTTTGGGTGTGGGAGCGGCACCAACCCCATATGGTCCCGGTTTGGTCTTCCTAGCTCGAGAAGATTATCTAGCACGCCTTCCTCAGTCTTACCAGTCTCAACGTGAGTTGCCACCTGGGCCTTCCTGCGACCCGGTTCAACGCCCTCAAGCCTCTTCTTCTTGCGAAGGCGGTTGTGGTTAACCCTTTTGTATCCACAATCCATACATAATTTTAGGTTATTTTTAATGCCCTTCTGGCACTCTACACAAAGCCGATTTACGATCCCCCGTCTAATCTTAAACCTGTGCATTGCGCAAAAGTCAAACTTACAGGGCCTATCACAAAGTCTCTCTTTCCAAGTAATATCCAGGGGCACTTTCCAATTGCTTCCATTACTACCTATCTTGTCTTTTGTTTAATTGGTAATACCGTCTGGTGGTAATTGGGTATCGGATGGCACCACAAGCAACACCTCCTTTACAAAGCCACGGAGGGGTCCATCCAACAAATAGTACAGTACAGGTTCGCCAGATTTAGCGACAGAGCGTCCAATCCGGTACACATTGAGTGACCACACGGGGTCAGTGGCCCGACGCCGGTGGTCTTGCTCTACCTCACCGGGCTGATAGAGGTAGCAAACGCCAACATCAGAGGTAAGCTTTTGCTCTTTGACACCCAGCGGGCGCCCTGGTATGACTGAAGAGGGCTTTTGTGCAACTCGTTTTGCCTTTATAGCATCTTTATATTTTTTCCCAGTCAAGCGGGTCACCTCATTATTTATCGCAGAGACAACAGCCTGCAGTCGAGAAACCCACTCAGTCGATCGTTTTCCAGTATCCTCTAACTCTACGGCATACTGGTGTCCAAAGAGCCGCTCAGCAAGGGTGTGGTTAAAGTGTTCCACTATACCCTGATCTCGATGAATATTAACACGGCCTCGCCTGACTGACTTTACTAACAGCTAATTTACTGCTCCCATAAACTCCCGTCCGGGGTCGACCTGAAGTAGTTTAGGCCAATGCAGCGGTCCTCGTTTGTATATCCTTTCGAGCGCACCTGCGACCTCTTTAGCCTCTTTTGTAGACAATGTCTACTTGACTTGAAAATCCGGTGCTTCACAAAGTCATGAGGAAGAAATAAGAGATCGGCTTGGTGAACCTCATTAGGGACAGGGACATCAAACTTTGGCCTGAGAATGTGTTTTGGCACTGGCAGGTAGATTTGCCATGTAGCTTGCATTGTTAACCACCCCCTGGCAACTTCCTCAGAAACCCCCAAAACGTGGCACCCCACCACCTAGAGCCATCTTAGCAAGCTTTGCATAACCTATTGAAATACCGGAAACAACTGCACCATGGTACAGAGCGTTGACAAGTATTTTTCCATCAGTAATAGGTGCTGTCGTCTTATTCCATATAAAAGGATCCTTTAAATTAGCGTCCAGAGGCTTTTTGTACCACAACCTGCTTAGGGTGTGAGGCTACCATCTGGTGCCTGTAGCAATAGAATGCTAGTCGAAACACACCAATGTCGCCGACAACCAAAGGTGCAGCCCATGTTGGCCACGCCAACCTTTCCGGAGGCTTGATCGTTGATATTGGCTCGACAGCTTCGTCTCTAGGATCTGTAAGCGCGGCCTTAGCCTCTCGGAGCTCTCTCAGAAGCTTATTTTGATTGGCTTTTTGAACTGCAGCACCCTTTCATCCAGCCGCAACCCTTTTATCGTTTTTCGTAGTGGTCATTGACGTTATCTCCCCTGGTGTTGTCTCTCCTTGATTCGTGTTCGTTTCTTTCATGTTTACTTACTAAATTTATTTGTCCAATTGACAGCTCTTAGTAAGTACCTGTTATAGCGGAGTTAAAGTGCCTATGACACCTAAAATATGATTTTTGAGTATAAATTAAACAAATCGATGCGGATCGAATGGTGTTGGAGTTTTTGGCCTCCGATGAATAATAAAAGAGATATTAAACGTTCTTTGGAGCGAAGCGGCATTTCGTGCGTGAGCCGAGGTCAACCGGAAATGACGCATATAGGGGGTCCCAGTTTCTGCAGCCCAAATCAGCTTCGATAGATGCGCTGGTGCTGTCAGCTGGTCAGAGCCGGAGTTTCTTGTCTACCATAAAACCCACGCGTCAACCGTGAATCTATATCTTGTTTAGTCTGGATCAGTCATGCCAGAAAGCTGCGTGGCCGCGATTTGTTCGAACTTTTCTTCGGAAAGCGTTCAATTATTCAGTTTTCCTCGGGAGAAGAAGTTGCGCAAGCAATGGATATCGCAAGTGCGGCGTACAAGGGCAGATTGGCCGGGACCGACAACCCACTCGCGTTTGGACCGGAATGTTTTGACCAGGAACTTGCAGTGAGAGAATCTCTCGGATTTGGGTACAACTGTTCCCGAAATATTCTCCCAACTGCTGTTCCAACCATATTCAAGAGAGGTTGCACGGATTCGCCACCAGTCAGAAAGTCTAAGGCAGTGGAGAAAAGGGAGCACCAAAGGTGAGCTGACATATTGCCAAAATCTCTTAGATGCTTACTTTTCACAAGTTCCTTTAATTCCCTTGAAACAAAAAAAAAATTCTTACAGTTAAATTGCTCTTTATATCCTTAGATACGAGGTGTGCCATAGAATTGGAAAAAAATTATCACCAAAAAGAGATTGTGCAAGGACATCAAGAGACTCTCAGGCAATGCCCAGACCTCCTACATAGAGGCTTTCCACAGCCTTCTGATCCAGTTTGCTCCAAAAACCTATGCTTTCGGTTACCCTGGTCTGCTTTGCCGGTAAATCTTTCAACTATCCCAGTCTGCTTAGCTTAAAAGTTGGTAACTAGTTAGATTTTACCCTTCTTTCAAATGTAGGATTGTTGTTGACAAGTGGATCAATAAACAAAAAATAAGTGGAATAAACAAGCCGTTTAATTTCATGAAGTATCTTTCCTCACGTCATTCATTCTAGTCATGAATAAAGTTAATTTACTGCTGAATCCAACTTATCACAAAACATCCAATAAATCAAACATGAAAAGCACAAACTTATCCTATTTCAAACTGATAGAAAGGTTCATAAATGATTTCAGATCAATCATCCCAACTATGCATTTCAATGAAAATGCTGGACGACAACAAAGAATAACAGCGCAGGGTGAGGACATGTACAGCCTCCACTACCCCAAACACAAGGGAGGGGGTCACACAGTGAGGAATGTGCTGAATGATCCATCTTATGGTAGGGATTGTTTCTGAATTTCACTTTTATGTGAAAATTATAATCTGTAATCTCAAATGAACAACTAATACATATATTCAATACAGGCTATGTAGAAGATCTTTTGGCAACAACATTCAGCATATGCAAGGCCAGTGACATAAATGATAAGGAGATGGAAGCATTGGAGATCCCACCCAATCTGAACTCCACCTTCGAGATCCCAGAAAAGCACCAAGCAGTCAATCAGTTCCTCGCTTCTCTGAGTGCTAGTTCCATCTGAATATCCCACATAATTGTTTTTCTCCTCTGGAAATGTTTTTCGGATGACTGAAGTCACACAGGATGGTATAGGGATGCGATTTTTCTTGCCAAGATAATGGTAGCACCACCGGATAAACTGCCTATATCCAGCGTAACGCTGTAACACACAACCATACACAAACCCTTAAACCCTTAAACATCTTTACAGTGCTGAATAAATATGATATTTTAACCCATACATTGAACTGATGATTGAGTCACAAAAATAGTGTTATGCTGGTATAAACTGTATTGATAATTCAGTCTGAATTGAAAACGTTATTCATTTGAGTAAAATTTGACCCAGTATTTTGGGGATTTTTTTTCCAACATATATTTATAATTTGGTGTTTGTTGTCTGTCAAAACTTACTTGTTTCCCTTGTATGGACCATGATCCTGGTTGTAGGCGTAGTATGCTGTCTCCAATACATCTTCATTGAGACATACAGCATTAAAATTTAGTTTCTGGTAAATTTTCTATTTAAACCATCACTTTCTCCTACTCCACACAGCAGACACTTTCTTTGACAGTTGGCATGGTTAAGCAGCCTCCACATTGGCACCTGAAACCAGGGTTTCAAAAACCTATCAAATACATGCCAGACTCTGTCTAAGACTAATATTAGGGTGATCAATGAAAAGGGTTGTATTACATGTGTAAATGTTCCACCAAGCAGGTATGATAGTTTTATCGGGATGACATAAATTCAAAAAAAATGTATTTTAAACATGACAACAACAAAAATATTTTTCGCCATGTTCGTTGGCGATTAAAACCACATTGAATACCACCAAGAAAAACGAAAACGGTATCAAACGAAAAAGGTATTCTTCAATTATAATATAAAATCAAAGGAAAAGATTCGTGCAGTAATTACAATTCCAATGGGACTCACCAGTCATTGTTTTGAAGACGGTTCATGTCCGGATTATCGCTCCTCGGAACACGAGAATCAGTCCAGTCACTGTCAGATTCGCTGGCGCTGTTTTCAGACAGATATGGTTCGAATCTGTACGGCACAATACCAGCTACATCCTCTGTATTTGATTGCTCAAACATTTGAGGCTCTTCAACTCAAAACTCCATCGTCAAACCGTCCAAATCAACATCGCTCTCCGAAACATTCGCCATTGTTTACGGTGAAAACTGCGGACCAGTCAGTGACGACTCCGCCAAGTGACGTCACGGGGCGCTGGGCCGAAAATTTTGAAAATGGCGGCGGGTGCCAAAAAATCGACTTTATATTTCAATTTACATTAGGTTCGGGTGACTTGTTCGGAAATTGAACCACAAAAACAGAGTAAATGCAACTTTGTCTTTCATTTGGCTAAATAAAAATTATCATGAAAATTTGGTGTCATAGGCACTTTAAGCACCTGCTACAGCGGAGTTAAGCACATGCTTTAGTGGAGTCAAACACATACTATAGCGTGGAAGTGGTGTCTTCCTCTCCACCTGCCCATGTTGATTCGGTGCTTGTTTTTCCAAATTGACAGTGGTTAATTGTTTTTAAAGCCGCGGTTAATGGAGCTAAAAACATACCATAGTGATGATATAGCTCACAAGTGGCAGTGCTTAGCGCGTGTCCAACAAACGTGTCAGTCTCGAGGTCTGTAATTAGCTTTGGCTGGTGTTCGGGTGGGATTGGTAGAAATATACGAGCAATAACTGAGTATGGCTGTAGCAATGATTGACCCAGAGTGCGCGTCATGCTTGCGCCTAAGCCATGCCTCGTATCTCACATGCAGCTTTATGATCTCTTCATCAGACATTGATTCAACCTGGCCAATTGTAAGGCGCTCCAAACCAAGGTACTGACGGGCCTGGCCGCCAGCTATGACGGCAGCAAGCCTATCTCTCTTGGAAGACATATCTACACCAGGGGTGCAACTAGTTTCCGCTCCCCCAGACTTTGATCCATTAAGCTAGTCGTGTTCTGTTCAAAGAGTTTATCAATAATGGTATCAGGATCCATGAATATACGTATACGCCTTCGAGCTTCAAAATACTGCACAGCTACCCAGATGAAGAAACCTAAATTGGTTACTGAGGCAGCGGCTGCTATTAGGGCTTATATCACTTCAATCGACGGTATAAGCAGTAGGTTGATCAGTCTTCAGCAGCAGTTTTGCGTGCTTGGTCTTTGCTAGTAGTTGGCGTACTGTGGCACGTTCCTACTTTGTTGGAATTGCATCATTTTCACGTAAGGCGTCTTCAAACGTGTCACGGTTCTTGGTGTGAAAGAGCACCATCCAGTGAGTCTGCTCACGCAAGTCCGTCAGCACAGAGTTGTACTTTTGGATGAGGACCCAGACACTTTGCTGCGCATGGCGGCCGCTAAAGGCCACAAAGACCTATGTAGACTCACAAAAAATGGATAAAGGCGGCGGTACTATGACTGGAGACCTTGAAATGGGAGATAATAAAATCGTTCAGTTGGGAGACCCAATATCGCCTGAAGATGCTGCTAATAAAAAGTATGTTGATGACAGACAGCATCGCAGGGACCTGAGAGAACACATAAACTCCCAAACGAAACCCCTCATTACTATATGGGCAGAAGCAAGTGGCAGAGGTTATGAGTGGTCGTTTGGTGATGGGGCCAGGGGTCAAGACTCAAGCTGTGGATATTCCATGTTATCCAATAGTAGGATCATTCGTATGGGGTTGTCTTCGGGTGTTGGTGCTGATACTGCTGCTATAACAGTCGTTCCTGTTATTAATGGAACGAATCAAGCGGTAGGAATAAGTAAGCCTGCTGTCCAACGGGCTGTTGTAATATCTTTAGACCAGCCTTAACAGCTAGAACAAGGCAACGTTATTAACGTTTATACAACCACTCAAAACAGAGGGGCGACTTGGTCTGTAGCTTCACTCCTAATTGAACTTGACCTGTAGACTTATGTATAATGGAGCAGTATGAAACAACAACCAACCATTCCTCGGAGCCACCTGATGAGAATCCAGGCCACTCCTATCGGTTGAATGAGATCACCCTTAAGAAGCAATACCTTGAGAAAGAGACTGATAAATATGGTGCTATGTACAAAAATATAGGTGTGCAGTAAACTCAGTGGACGCTCTAGACACTGCTTTAGTTGCTGTGGGTGTATGTCTTGGCGCAAGTGGCGCGGGTTTGATGTCTACGGTGGTTGCTGTCCCAGTTGCTACGGTGTTGGGGGCTGCGGGGGCAGTGTGCGGGCTGATTGCAATCGCAGGAAAGGTCATCAGCAGGCGGCTGTCGGCGAAGGTAAAGAAGAACGACCAGATTCAAATTCTGGCACAGAGCAACACGATTACAAATATTATTTCGGCGGTGTTTGAAGATGGTTTCATCTCAGACGATGAGTTTAAGCTCGTTTCGGCTGAGATCGAAAAATATACTCAAATGAAAAGCAACATTGAGGCTAAGATGTTGGCTAGGACATCTCCATCCCCCTCACTGCCTAGATCGACTACCCCCACGGTAAGTACAAATGCTGACTGTCCATTTAAAGAGTGGGGTTTGCTGGGTATAATGGAGGCAGCGATAAAATCTTTCTGCAACGATTATACCGGAGTCAAGCAAAATACGGACCAGTGGGAGACCACGAGGAAGGGCTGCTTTGGAGGAAGTGACTACACCGCTATCATAGGGCAAAACTACTTCAGGAGTTATAGCAAGAAGCTGACTGAAAAAACTAGCAACGATGGTGTTCGCTTTAGCGCGCTCTGCCTCTGGGGTACGACTTTTGAGGAGGTTGCAATTGCGGTATTGGAGAAGGTGTACGACACCAAGGTCTACGAAAACAATATCTATATTCAGGGTGGCGCAACGGCCTACTCTCCAGATGGCTTTTGTGTGCTACCTATACGGCGGCGGTGTGGGATGACCGGGGGTGGAGTGGATGCTGTCTGTCTGGGGCATCCTGAGGAGATTGTGCTGCTCGAGATAAAGTGCCCCTACACTCGGAGTCCTGAGAGGATAATTCCGAATATGTATAAGCCTCAGGTTCTGTTGGGGCTGCACCATAGTCCGGTGGCGACCATCTGGGTGTTTGTCGATTGCGTTTTCAGGTTGTGCTCCTTTGAGGGCCTGGAGAGGGGTGAGGTGTATAACCAGGTGTATCACAAGGATCATAAGAAGTATAAGGAGACGATGGCTTGGGGGTAGAGGGGCTTGAAGACGGTAATTATGGCGCGAATGGGGGGTTTAATAGTTGCCTGGACTTGGAACAGGAGCTACACGGTCATTGGCTGGGAAGACCGAGTGGGACCACGGAGAGGCCGATGGGGTCTTTCTACTGTTGGAAGCTATTTAAGATGTGATTGATAACCGCTCGTCCTAATCCCGACTTTATTGAGAAGAACGACGCTAAGGTTGCCCAGTTTATACAGGACCTCGACCGCGTGAAAAATGGAACTTTTACGTTTAAGGACCTCTATCGATAAAGACCTTGGAGGTTGGTTGTATACATGGTAGCGGTTCCCTCTTCCCTAACCCCTGCGACTCGTGGGCCTCCTTCCCCCCTGTGACGAAAACGGCTTCTGGCCTTCTCCCCTACCCCTGCGACTCGTGGCGCCCCCATGTGGTCATGGCCCTTCCCCTGCGACTTGTGTTCCCTCTCCCCCTACCCCTGCGACTCGTGAGCTCCCTCTCCCCCCATAACCACATGGTGGCTCCCTACCCCTGTGACTCATGGCCTCCCTCTCCCCTGCGACTCATGCCCTGCTGAGAGGCTTCTCGTCATTAATCCTCGGCCAGCTCTTGGCAGTTCTTGAGACCTTAGGCCCCGAAAGGAATCGTTGAAGTGGTTAAATGATGCTCTGAAGTGGGGGGATTCGTTACCGTTGGTGGGTGGGGTCTCCATTTGAAGGCCTGTTCTGGAACCGCTATTACCTATACTACTCTAAATTATTAATTATAATTGCTCATGAAGGAATTTACCTTCTTGCATGAAAATAATACTGTACACTGTTGCGTTCTCATGCTGTTACAACAAAAGTGTGCGTGTCAATGTTAATAAATCTTGCTTTTATTGCTTGTTAATCATGCAACAGCGGCACCTTCATCCGTACAAAGTCTTGATAACAAAACGCAGAACTCAAACTGAGTCACATGCACCACAAATAGCAAATTAAAGCAGAAGTAAACACGCTGGAAAGGCACGAAATATCACAACTTGTGCAGCAAAACACACGCATCCACATAGAGTACACAAAAAGTTTTCCAGAATTGACCTTTGACCCGAGACCGGAAGCGCCGCGCTCGCGAGACTCCGAACTGGTCTATTGCCCACTAGATGACATCCCATGGGACACGGTTGAACGCTTCTTCAAGGTCGATAAAGGCTATGTAGAGCGGTTTGTTAGCTGCGCGGTGTTTCTCTTGCAGCTGCCGCACAATGAAGATCGCTTCGGTTGTGCCGCGGCTCAGCAAGAAGCCGAGCTGCAACGCGTCGATCCTCACTCTCTGCCTGATCAGCCCTCCGTCACACACTCCAAAACCTTCATCACTTGGTCAAATCAACTTCAAGCCCCTATAATTGCCTCTTTTAAGTGCATTGTCTCTGCCTTGGTACAAGCTGACGACGAAGCTCTCCTGCCATTCGGTCGGGATTCGCCCCTCGGGAATGATGGCCTTGATGAGGTCACGCACCAGCTTATCCAGCGGGATTCAGCATCTCAGCGATGACACCAGATGGTCCGGATGCTTCTCTCCTGGCATCCTCGTCTAGTTCGTCCTCGTCGATCTTCACCAGTTTATCTCCGCATTTGTTTGGCCAGCCGATGGATGGATTGATGGGGTCAATGTTCTCAGGAACAGCCTTCTCTGCCTCGCCCATAGCATGGGGTACTGCTCAGTTGGAGGTGCGCTCGGCGGTATGTTTCCCTGCTGCCCCACACCTCCCATGCTTTAAAGCCGTGCACCTACCCTGCATTTCTTTCTCCAACGTATCATTCCACCACCTGGTCTGCTTTCTCTATTGATGCTTTGACGAAAGCCCGCCCACCTGCTCCGTCGCCTGCAGCAGACTGTCCTTCAGTGTAGGCGATAGCTCACCCACTGAGGTCGGCCGCGTCTCGACCTCGTCCCGTGTCTTGGTTTCAAACACCTCGGAGAACTTGGCGTGCTTCTTTCGGTCTTTCATCTTCCACACCTTGACGCAAGGCCCAAGCTTACGCTTGGGTTGGGGACGGATTGAGACCACGAAGTCACCGACCACCAGTCAGTTTTGTGATGCACACTCCTACCAGAGAATTACCTTCACGTTTAACACCTATTTCCCGAAACAGCTCCAGTACAGGACGAAGTCAATCTGAGTAGCAGCGACGCCAGACTAGCAGGTGACCAGGTGCCTTGGTGTCTTCCTGAACCAGGAGTTACCAACAACGAACTCGTTTGAAACTGCGAACTCAAACACTCTCTCTCCCTCGGTATTCCACTGTCAGATAGCCTGCCCGCCATACACCTATTCGAAGCCTGTATATTCGTCGCCGATGTGCCCGTTCCATTCATCGCAGATGATGGGCTGCTCCGAGGACGGGACCTTGGTTATAGCGCTCTGCAGCCTCTGGCAGAAGCGATCTTTCTCTGCGTCGCTGAGGCCAGTTTCAGGATGGGCACGATCATCAACGCCTATTTGCTTTCATCTGGTTTATATTTGAGCTGGACCATCCTCGTGCGTTCCGTTATTGAGCTATCTAGCTTACCAAATAGTGTCATATGTAATAGCATTGCATTAACAAATATCTCAAGAGTAGCTTGTGAATAGCCTGAACCAGTTGGCTACAAAAAATGTGTATTTAGAAAATATAACAGTGTACGAACCATAATGCTGATATACAACTAAGCTTATTAAACTCAATTGAATGTAGCCTATACATTGCATAGCATCGCAAAAAAGTACCCATTCATTTATCTGAAATTATATCTTGCACAGTGATATACATAGGCCAGATGTTATGTAGCAGTCTGATGATAGTGCAAACCTAGTTTGTAAATATTTAAGTCTGTTTTATTAGAAATGATTTCTACATCACGGAATGGTTGTGTAGCGTCCGTGCATGTTATACATATTGCTCGTCATGTTTGGATGTTTTTGCACATGCACTGAAGAGAAGTTCCACTTATTAACCAGCGACTTTTGGTCAATTCGATCAGGGCTGATCTTAGGTGGTCATTTGCATTATATTTCCTTTAAATGTTTAAAATATCGTTTTACTTCATTTACGATTGTGCAATGTTATATATCTAATTTATGCCGTAAAACTTCCAACTTGCTAACTTTCGGAGTTAAATTCTTGATTATTAAGCTCGTCGTCACTGATATACTCGCACAAACTGATGTTATATGCTGCTTGGCCGCTCTAGTAATTAACCAACTGCATGAAATCACTCGCTAGACATGAACTTGTACCTTATGGCGCATATTATGCCCGATAAGTAGAAGTTCGCTAAATTTCCGGACCTGTTTCTATCGTAGCAAAGTTATTTTCGCTGACAAATTGAACACATGTCTGTTCGGGTACCTTCTGTAAGTCTGTAGGACGCAAGGCTGGCCATGGCAATGCATTTGCTTTTCAACGCAATTCTTATCCGATAATGATTTGTTACCTGTGATGACTGAGTAGTTATTCTGTTAGCTAATTTTGCGTTATATGAAAATCCACGTCCCGTTATATATAAACCAAGGCATGGTTTCAAATGTAAAGATTAATCGAATTATGGCATGATGCATGCAAATCAGTAATTTGTGGTTGCAGGACACAGGTCACATCCAAACGAAATATAGTTATGCAATTCTATTTGAATAACAAGTGTCGTAGTCAATCGAAACGCATCAAAACTCAATTGAGACCGCTGCATATCATTTTTCATGATTTCTGCATTGCGCAAACAAACCTGCTTGCTGCACTGCGTCTACGATTGCATGTCCTTTACCACTAGAGAACAATGCGCCGTCAATGTTGCTCATTTGCTGATAACTTAGCCATAGAAACCTGCGGGATGTGACATAAATTGCCTCAAAAGAAACCAATTACATAAATTATCTCTGCATATGTTTGAAACGTTATAAATAGACCACACTTATTCTGATGTATTATCTCGGAAGGATTGTACAATGTAAATAATAACATATTCACAAGAAGGATGCACCCCCGCCACTCATAAACAAAGTGACATTATGCATGTATTTCAACGCGTTCGTGGGTCATCATGATAAGCATATAATCCTTATAAATAAAGCATCATATACCAGCAACAATGGGCGAGCAAAACTGACAAATATAGGTTGCAAGCAAACGGATCACCAACAAATCCACGACCAACATACATCGTGCGCCGACATGTTGGAAATAAATCACGCTGTATGTAAACCAGTCATTGTCATCTCAAATTTTGTCTCATCCGTGACAAGAAATCCACTCATTACTAGAAAAACAATTTGGAGCCATGGATTATACGATAGTAGTCATCACACGTCCAACTCAATGTCCATGATAGCTCACTGTGTGTATGTGGTGCACCGTAAGAATATCACTGAACAATCCGTCTGTATTACGGTATGATTCTAGAGGCTGTCAAATGCGGATGACATTAATGCAATGATAGCGATAAAAATTGCGTTTTCGGCAAATGAGGTGGGTCAACGCAGGCATTTTTGATGGCTAGTGCAACTTCGTAGTATTGGTGTCATCTAAGATTGTTACCTGACCCAATTAGCGTCTTGACAACCTTAACAATCAGATAAGACTTTGTTATGCGATTCTGTTGATAGTCACCGCCAACTTGCACGCGCCTTAGAGCATCAAGAATATAGTTGCCATACATTCCATGGATAAGGATTCAGTAGGCAACAGGTTTCGTTGCCTAAAGAGAGGTGCTCCAGAATTTGACCTAAAGGGCTTTGTTCTTGAAAGGTCCCCCAACGGTGTCTCTCGCGCTAATAAATGCAAGAAAGATAACTGGTTACAAATGTAAATAATTTTTATCAGATTATCGAAAAGCAGGTTGGAAGCATTTCCAGGCGATCAATAGACACGAGTTATAATAAGTCAGAAGTGTATTTGTAAGGGTTTAAGTCGTAAGACCACGTGGCGCTGAGTAGGAATTCCCCAGGAATTGAATGCTTTTACCCAAATCTAGCCACCAAATGTGTGCTAAATGAGTTTAGTTGTAGTGCAGTTTAGACGTCGCGTGTGTGAATTGATAATCTGATCATTTTTGAATGGTTTTCTATTGGGGTGCAATGGCTTATGTGTGATGGAGTGATGTCTATGAACAGTGCAGATTAGGTTGCGTAAGAGAATGTCAGCTAGACCAGAGAAATCGGTGGTGGCGCGTGTGTATGGTGCATGGACACTGATTTCTACTTCTATATACGACTGAATAAATAGGTATGCCATCTGCTCATGTAGCTAAACACGCATCATACAACACTAGTTGATAACGCAAAAAGACCAGGAACTATATTTACCGGCGTTGTCACGCAACAAAATTACCAATAGGCAGATACACCTTTGCATTAAAATAAAGTTGCTATTTGAAGTACGTCCAAAGCGGCACCTATTATATGTCATAGAAATGATTAATATAAGATCAAATTTGCATCAATTACGCAAAACTCAAAACCATTTGCATATTCCACAGTAATGGTAATCTGCTTAGAATATATGGTCCTGGATTATTGACCTTGTCGATCACATCCTGAACGTCGCAAAATAATGCTACACCTAACGAAAAACTGCAAATAGTCATTTCTGGCAAGTGTTTTGATGTAGTATGCATGACTTACTTTATTTATGCATTGTCATCCCTCAATGTAATCCCTGCCCTCATACCATCCTAATCCCTGCCGTAATTCCTGACGCATATAGCAGCCCAGTGTGTACTTCACAGCAATCATAAATTGTTAATGTTACGAGTTGTTCCTGTGCTGCAATTATCTTGCGTCCTACTTTGATAATAAGTTAGTTTTCCACTTATTTACCATGATATGCCTACATCATTGAGCACGAGAACTTTCCTATACATTACTACAGAGAATAATATTCAGGCGCACAGAGAATGATCAGACAAATTGACAGACACCAAACCATCCGTATACCCCCCCCCCCCCGCCCCCCACTTACCCACCAGCGGAGTTGCCATAGGAATAAGGTCCTCTTTGCCATATACCTTGTGAACAGACGACACTTTGTTTACTTTTATTTTTGTATCAAAATCAGTTTCTAGCCTCCATTCATAGCAACAGTAAATAAATTACTCGAGAACGATCCGTTTTGATTAGCTTAAATTATGCAATCAAACCTGTAAATTCCACGATATGCCGGCATAGTAATAAGGTTATCTTCCCGACTAAGGCGTCAAAATGACGTACATGATCACATGTACTCTCTACACAGTAACATAAATAGGAACATTGCTGAAGATACAATTAAAATGTGTTGATAAGGTGATTTCTAAATTCTCTGGCGTGATTGCATGCATAAATATAACATTTAACTCTTGCTTTCACACAGTAAATCAAATGTGATTTGGAATCTATTTTAAAAGATTTATAATATTGTATTCGGTGTATATTTGTCATGACTGCGTCTATTCATGTGTGAAAGCAGAAATTATTGCTTTTTTGTTACTCTGAAAACATATGCAGCACATAAGGCCGTTGTAGTCGATGCAGCATTTATTGTGGTGGGGTCACAAGCTTCACATGATTAAGTAACGGACAATTGTTAGCTGCAATAATTAGGTGCCGTGGTATACTGATCAGTTTAAAATTCAATGATAGTGTCTCGATTTTACTGGTCGGGCAATACTCATCATAATCTACAGAGTTAAGTTTTGATGCAGCTCTGAGGTGTAATATTGATATTACTGTATTAGTTAAAGGCAATCGGTGTGGTCGTGTATTGGTTCAAAGGTATAGCACATTCAACAGCGAACAAGACAATCAGCAAACAAACCATACCAACCACTACACAACTGACTTACACGACAAACATGTCACACAACGCAATTCCAAGTAACTAGACTAAAGGAATAAACACAACACTCAGCGTTAGTATTACAAAAACCAAGGTTATTTTTTTATGTATAGCCAGCATTTTACATTTAAAATCTATACCGACTAAGATAACAGGTAATGACACTGAACTCAGACCCTCTAGTCATAAATATACCGTTAAATAATTACGAACGAAACTATGGAATAAACATGCACATGACAACGCCGCGTCGGCTTTAAGGTTACTAACATGCTGACAATCACCATCAACCAACAAAATTATCTTCGGCGCGGTAGGGATAAGGAATCACACATCCTACTTGATAATGCTTGTCTGAAAGATCCGGAGAGGATACATTGCTTGTAGTACAATTTTGAAGACTGCACAAACGTGCCAAAGCAATCACTTCTTCTGGCTCGTTGCTTTAATCACCCCGTCGTTCCCGGCCCATTAAATACTAAAACATCTAGGCACCGTTTGCGACTGTGGCGCGGTACTAAAGATATCACGTTATGTTGTATGTAGAGTGTCCATTAATTGACAACTGCAGGAGATACTTTTGGGAACAGGGCGAGGGCAGCTTTAACACATTAATTTATGTGCAAACAAAAGTGATTGTATCTGCGTAACAAAGTGCATTCCCGTCGAACATGCCTTACAATTGTTACTGTATCGAAAGGTCATATAGCAATATTGACAGCTCTTTCGTGCTCTTACGCAATATGCGGCGCATTTATGGCTCATTTCATTCGTTTGTAGGATGCGTATGTTCTTGTGAGTTGTTCAAATCGGACAACGACCGTTTCAATACGGACTACAGATATACAGCATTGGCTAGAGTATTAGGTACGTATTATATTATTCCCGCCCTATCTCTGAAAGTGTTACCAGCTTCACAATGCAAGATGAGAGTTCAAAATTACCATGGATAATATTATTTTTATGATACTGCAGCGTATTGGCGATAACAGACACAATAGCCGTAATCGTTGAAAGTTTTAAACAAGGGCAGCTAAATTCGTGATGCACTAAGCTTGATCGTTTCCGCCTGCTTGTGTTTATCGATCAAGGTCACATGCATATTTAATCCAACTTACAGCCGAACGTATGTGTTCATCGCGCAATACATGCTCCATTTGAGATCAACAGTCAAGCGTCAAGGTCAAAATAAGCTGATACATCATCTCAATACATGATACAAGCATGTTTTGCCAATTTAACGTCAAAATATTTTAGTTGACTATATACGGACTAACTCACATGTGGGATTTAGTCGTTCAAAACCTCGTCGGAATTTGCTGAATTCCTACAAGTCACCACTTCCACACCGACCTCCATGCATTTCCTGGAGGTGTGCACCCTATAGTGAACTAAAAGCTCCTGAAAAAGGGTCTCTATTTTATGTACCAGATTGCTCGTAAAGTACATCAAGGGAAAGCCGGCTGAGACGAGTTCACCGGTCCTGTAATTTGCCACTGATATGAGACCGGAACATGCATTTGACAAGGCACAACATAGGACCTCTGAGCAGAGACAGGGAACGCTTGAAGGCTCGACACAGAGAGACTCGGGATGGCTGACGAAGTTGGCACTCTTTGATATCGCTCGATACCAGACCCTGAAGATGGCTCATATAATCAGCTGCGGCTGAGAGAAAATCACATGTCATTGCCAACCTCATGTCTTCAGTGCTGGAGGATTGTTATACCTCTTAGTATTAGTTCAACCCTGTCTTGGATGAGGTAACCATATATATTTGAATATAAGGAGAAAACGGTGTTAGATTTGTAATGGCATACAAAAGACGAAGAGGAAAAAAAAACATATCCCACATTGGCAAAACGAAGTATTTGAGTGCATCATCTGTGGCCAACGAAATGAGGCTAGCTATGTCTATTCCTATGTATATTTCATTAAAATCATTGGCCCATGACAAGCATTGTAGAGTCAATAGTTAATGATGATTCGTTACATTTGACTTACATGCCTCACCGGCCGGTTTCCTTGCTTGACAGTGATGAATAATCGGAACGACTGGCGATGCAATATTGATAATCGGACTAACCGTGGACGGATAATCCACTCTGTGGTTGTAGCAGATAACAACCCACTAATGACAAAAGCTGTACGGCATTGTGATAACCAAAAGCAAGAACTTATGCATCGCATGCGTCAGATGAGACATTCATTCCCATATGTTGCCACAGACATCGCTGTAATAATTTATATATATATATATATATATATATATATATATATATATATATATATATAGATATATATATATATATATATATATATATATATATATATATATATATATATATATATATATATATATATATATATATATATATACATACACATATATATATATATATACATATATAAATATTTATATTTGAATTTTATAATATGTGCATATATATTTATAAATATATATGGTTATATAAATATAGTTGTATGTATACGAATTTATGTATGGATGCATAACAAAATATGTATACATGGACACATACGTATATGGATATAGATATGAATTCAAACTTAAATGACTATGCATATGTATATATATATATATATATATATATATATATATATATATATATATATATATATATATATATAGATATATATATATATATATATATATAGAGATCTATATATATATATATATGTGTATATATATGTAAATATATCTATATATATATACATATCTATATGCATATATATATATATATATATATATATATATGTATATATATATATATATATATATATTATATATATATATATATATATATCTATATATATATATATATATATATGTGTATATATATATATATCTATATATATATATATATATATATATATATATATATATATATATATATATATTTATGTAACACCCCCTAACTGAACAGCCTCGTTTTTGAAATAAGACATTGCCTTGTTTTTTAGTCTATTATAGTGCAAGAGATAATGCAAACCGTTCCTGAAACACATACTGTCTAGAATCACTGCGACACGAGACTTTTTGGCTGATTGGCTGACCGCCACTTTTGGAGCGACTACGCACTACATTTCCGTTTTGACTGACTATATGGAACAAATTACATTGGTTTTCGCCAAAATTCCTGCATAACAATATTATGCTTACAGCTTAGCGTTCCGTTCAATGTTATTATCGCATCATTTTATAGATTTATTCAAATTACGCAGGAATGTAAAACGGCTAGTAACTTCTCGAGTGTTCCTGTGCGCATCGAATTTGGGGGCGCAAGTTCAGGTGTTAGGCTAAGTACACAGGGGTTATCTGTACACGAAATTTTCATCCATGTCCGTTTACAGCTGCTGCCTTTGATGATACACATCATACTCCCGCTTCCCATACTTCTAAGGAGCAAGCATTTCATTCGTCCAAAAGCTCATTTTGGAGTGTGCAAGATAAAGGCGGCACCCATTGCAAAACAAGCTACAGACAGTCCCTTAATTGCTTTACTCTTACTCAAACATCTGATATTATACAGCAAGTATCGGGCTTGTTGTTAGTTGAATCAGGTAAGCTGAAACCCATACTTCGAGTTCAAATTGCTTGACAATGCCTGCAGCTTTGAAGCAGTATAAACACCTGCGTGCTTTGAACAAACCGCTTACTCGATAATACCTTATTTGAAGCATTTATCTATGTTCAGATGCTACTGACAAAAAGGCAGTCAACTTGTTCATCTGGTTGCAAAGTTGTACTAACAGGATTGCAAACACCAGTCACTAGACAGCGTTTCATGCTTAGATATAGATAATTAATTATCGTGAATCATTTCCTTGAACATAAATTTGCACTTCATTACTGGAACCGCAAGATATTATTACTATATCATATATGCTAGTTAAAGATTAGAATGTATCACAGTAATTCGTTAAAAGTAAATTCACAGCTGATTGGTTCGCGGTTGCATAAGCCAACCCCGACCCTGAGGAATGTCACAAAACTAAATATTTATGCAATTACGGGCCATAATCACGGCGAAGCATCCATGTTGTTTGCTTATACACACACGGTAATATTCTCTATGCAACAACATATCATTTAGCCGTCTTTACAAATGATGACATTAAATGTCGCAATAACAATATCATTAAATTGCACCAAAATCACAAAACACATATGTTTCAAACGTTTTACAAAATGTAACATGTCACAATAGTCTTCAGTTGGTCTGGCAGCGTGACGTTAGCCTAGTTGTCAAAACGCAGTCAAAACGCATGCGGCCACATCTCATGTGGATCTACATTTATAATTTAACTAGACGCACAGGCAAAGAAGCTATAAATTAACCTAAATCCAGCAGTTTCTCATCAGATATTTAGTTTGAACGCCTACTTATCAGGAAATATATTAATCACTGCAGAAGTTACCAGCCATGACTTTTAATAAGCTTCTTATAATTATTTAACCGAAGGCGTGATGCTTCAGGGCTCATTTTTTTCATGTCAGTGATTGCATTGAATGCAAGTTATTGTCATGATAGCTGTTTCATTTGGACGAATTTCAACTCTTCACACATATTCTCGTGACACAATTGCAAGATATACAGCATTTAAAACGTATTATAAGATAAGTATACTGCTCTACAAGGTTGCC
Organism: Urechis unicinctus; assembly: GCA_034190875.2. Lineage (NCBI taxonomy): Eukaryota > Metazoa > Annelida > Polychaeta > Xenopneusta > Urechidae > Urechis > Urechis unicinctus. The sequence goes on along the minus strand of CM067347.1, from coordinate 39,349,146 downwards.
GTGTTAATGATCTCTTAAATTAAAGTGGGCATGGAATAACATACGTAATGATCATGATACGTGTCGCCCCGATGGAGCGTGCAATATCCGGTCGTTGGTATCTTTGATGTGGCGTGCTGCGGAGTCTGATCGATTCAGTGCGTTCAAGTCAGCTACGGCATTTTTCCCAAATTGTAAGCACGTGAGTATGTTCCCTGTTGCGAAAGACGGATGGAGGTTTTTATTAATGATGACAAGCAATATGTGAACAGGGTTGAGATGAGCGTTTGAAGCTCAGTTACAAGGATCACCAGGTGATACGTAAGTGATTATGTGGTATGAGTACTGATTACAGGTTCATTCATAGTCGGTATCGTTAATTGACCAAGTTTGCATGTATTTAAGTATATCTATGTTTATGTAAATGCGATGCAAATGTATCAGCTTAACTAACAACTGGCAGACTTTGATGTTTGAATAGTATGTCCGCCGAATGTTGTGAATGCAACAGATACCAAATCAGCATGTTTACATTAATTAAATTCAGATGTTTTATGGCTTCGTTATAATGAACGACTTATTTTCTTAAGTTATTTTGTACCAGTAGTGAGTCTTTGAAGCAGAATTTCAATGCTTGTTAATTGGTTCTGCTGGTTCAAGCAAAGCGATTGAAGTTACCCTCTAAGAGATTCGCGGCGCTATATAAATGAGCTGAGGAGGAAAAAGCTGTACATACCGTCACGGAATGGTGGTAAATTGCCTCGACGTCGCCCATAATTATATGCTTTGGGATATTGATTATTTTTGGTACGCGAAAAGTATCTACATTCACTTAATAATACCAGAACACGATTTACAATTAGTGTGGCTTGAACTAGCTTAATCTGATATATATGTTTAATCTAGTGAAGGTTCGATATAAATAAATGACAATGAAGAGTGTCTAGAGCGAATAGCCTAGGAACACTGCATGCCAATCAAAAAATATCAATCGTTATTGCAGACTATTTTACGTATTGGGATACCCAACGATGACGATTGCTATCACGGATTCCCGGATATATGAACAAACAGTAGAAATATCCGCCAGTTGTGATAAAGAATCCACACACAAGTCGAATGGTTTTTTTTTACGTTTACCACATAGTCATAGGTCGCCACTCTGGATTCAAAGTATAATGTTATATGGGAGTAACATATTTGATGGTGTGCAGGGTTTGTGGAGTGTTTCCACGCGCCTTCTTGTAGCAGTTTATCGTAAAAAAGTTTATATGCCATAAAGGAGGTCACCATTATACTTCGATCCTAGTCGCAAAGATGCCATAACGCGTTCTAGTTATGCAGGTTTAAATATACTTTTGATTCTGTGCTTGGAATTGAACTTTATAGAGTATGTACTGTTGTCATAGTATGACTGTTATTTTTAACACTCGACCGGAACTTTGCATTACACCCATATTGTTCTTATGAGAAAGTATATCTATTTTTTCTGAAGAAGCTTGCGGTTTATTAGTGCAATAACTGAAACACTGCTTATTGTATTGACGATTTCAATATTTCTTTAGCATTAATGATTATTAGTCGGTATATAATTCAAATGCTTTTTAGTTAGTGCGTTTTCGTCTGAAGCAGAACTTGCAGTTTTCGCTGAAATATGCTGGCTGTTTATAAAACATTTAATATCGCCTTGGTTTTTTTAAAACCTTAACACTGAAGCTGTTCTCTAATTTCCCTCGCCGATGGCAAATGAGTCTACTCTCTTGATCTTGCCGCCCAATTATCTCATAATCGCATTGCATTTCCTCTTCAAGGTTGCTTAAATACTTTGCAGGGAATAATCTTATTAGCATGTAACATATATGTGTAAACGTGAACAATTTCAGTATCAACAATAACTGCATATATATATAGGCTCTGCAAGATTGTAGGCGAGCGAGTGCGACAGAAAAGTAGTTTTATACAAGAATTACACTTTCGAGCGGAGGCAAAGCATAAATCCAAATTTCCGATACGTTGTTTTCAGAGATGCAATTTTAGCGCCTCGTGTATTGTCCGAATAACATGTTCGTAGCAATTAACATTTTCTAGGATGAAGCAATAAAACCCCAAAGCAGCGTACCGCTGCGCAAATGCAAACTGGAAAAAAGTCCATTGTTGTTGCGTAGGATGGGTTGTAGGTAACCAAGAAATATTTTATAGAGGCATATTAATCTATACTTATACTGCTCCTGTTCACGTTAGTAATAATAAATCCAAAATTTATAAAAGCAAAACCACGTCGAAGCATATTTTACGTATAAGTTATCATTAACGCAAAACTGTATTGAACGTATGATGAAGTGAATCAATTGGCCTTTCCGTTTTTAATGTTAACGTCAACACAAACATGGCATATTATGTGCTCCCTTCTGTCTTCTGTGTATCTTTCTGAATGATTTTATGTCGTGTGTCTGATGCTGCAGAATTTATAGTGAAAGATGGGAGTGACTTTAAATGGTGAGCTGTGATTGGTTAATCGGGTGCTTGGGGTCCTTTGGGCTGACTTACAATTACAAAGAGCTTTAATTCTGAGATCTAACGGGTCTATGCTAATTGCTATGGGAATTGACAGGATTCGAATGTTTACCTCAACGAGTTGTAATTGATAAACCGGGCCTATTTAATTTGGAAACTGACCCGTTCGGAACATTAGCTTAGAAGGATTCTAAAGGTTTATGTAAATTGAACAACAATAAATCTGGTGCGAGTGAAAATAGGTGAATTCCATTTGCCTATATTGGTTTATTTGTCATGTCCCGAGTAGCCGAAAAAGTTATAAATCTAACGGAACCTTTTAGGATGGAGAGGTGGTGGGTGTATGTTGCCTAATAAATGTATAATTGTTTGTACTACTTAAGTGTAATGAGGTTAACATAGCTAGTAGTCATCAAATATCGCAGATACATACATATTCGCCAAGTCCCTTTTTAAGTCTATCAACTTAAACGTTAGTATGATCACCCGAGCACCTTATTCATAATCTAAGTTGAACAGCTCAGGATAACTACCTGGGTTGCTGCATTCATACATATAATGTACATTTTATTTTTACCCAACTGGTGCGAATAAAAATAGTGCTTTGTGACGTGGGTTTTCCAATGCAGGAAAGCATAAGGAGTAGTTGAAGTAACTTTGAATGACCTGATATGAATCGTTATTTTGGTCCATGGACGATTCCAGCATTGAAATAAAATAAATTGGATAACCTTGGTATATTTCCAACAGAATAATCCAAACAAAACATTACAAACCTGCTTGTGAATTTACCTCGCGCCATTGCTTCACATGCTCCACTCCCATCACAGCTTCCCTTACAAGTTCGTCATGATTTTTTTGAATATTCCAAGTTAAGTATTTCAGCCTGAAAAGACGTGTGCTGTAAATTCTATTCAACTGATTCAATAGAGCGAGCTGCTGACTTTTATCGCTGCACGTGTCGAAATGAAGGGATTTGCCATTGACTGCTTGGCTTTGCTTAATATCCCAGTCAAGACGTATATAGGGATCAATCATACTTGATCTCTCGTATGAATGCAACCTACATTGATCCCAACGCTTGTGAAGTCGTAAACGCGGCTACACTCAGGCGCTATTCATCTTGTGCCCTAAATACTGCATGTGATTAAACAAACATGTGACTCATGTAGGCCATTTCCACACACGAAGAAAATAGGTGAATGGAGGTTACTTAGCAATATCATTCATGTTCAATATCCTAACGGGGCATGTTTTCATTAGGGTTGTGGGCGACAGCAGCGACGACATCACCTTACATACGCTGCTTGAGTGCAGTAGTGAAGCCCATCCTATACGAGCAGCGACATCAATAGACACAGAATTAGAGAGTGGACGAATTCAGCCGCAACATTCGATTTGTCACCGTTACTGCACCGTGGGTATAATGGTACATAATTCATGCGGAGCACTGCTGGAGTGGTCGCTTGATTCAATCCAGCTGTATTTGGATATCAATCCTTTAGCGTATGCTGTCACTAGCGCTACGAACTCCGCTAGATGACAGCGGGTAAATCATTCGATGCCAAACACACCAATGTATACAACCAACGGCACAAGAGAATGTGTTCAATTATTGGTTAACTCAATGTTGGTATATAGCTTATGAAATCATAACCGCTGGTTATATCTATTAATCATTCAAGAAGAGAGTTAAGAAGCTTCTAAAGTTTGCGGAACGTGAAAGCGGTTTATCATCAAGCCCTCTCGATAAACAGTCGAAAGTATAGTAAAACTGTGGGCTTACTGCGCGTAACCAAGTTGCGAAAAAAGATTGGTGTCGCATTTCACGGCGTTATGTAGTGCGCGGAGAGCTAGCCGTATCATTCTGCTAAGCGTCGATGATTAGGTTTCAGTTAACACTTGTGTTTGCTGATCGCACAATTGCCCTATGTCGTGTCTACCATCCGTCATCATGTTACAAAAAGGGGGCGTTTTGCGTACTGCAACGCTTGTTCACAGAACCGGCGTTAGGCGGATCATAACGTGCTTAAAAAATCCAGCAGGTTTGTTGACCGCAATGTGTCGATATCGATATGTTATATATATATATATATATATATATATAGATATATATATATATATATATATATATATATATATATATATATATATATATCTATATATATATATATATATAGATATATATATATATATATATATATATCTATATCTATCTCTATATATCTATCTATATCTATCTATCTCTCTATCTCTCTCTATATCTATCTCTCTCTATATCTCTCTCTCTCTATATATATCTCTATATATATATCTCTATATATATATATATATATGAACCGATGCAAGTGCCGATGATCTGTTGTTGAAGTAATGCACCGTCTGTTATATTACTGAATTGAATTGACTATGCGGACGATCCATGTCTGATGTCCCCATGTGGCAATGGGTTGCAAACGCTTCCTGATCTTTATTTCTGGATTCAGAGCTCAACATGCTATAATGTTCAATCCATCGAAATATGTTCGCATTGTGACTCAATATATATATATATATATATATATATATATATATATATATATATATATATATATATATATAGATATATATATAGAATATATATATCTACATATATATATATTTATATATATATATACATATTTTATATATATATATTTATATCTATAGTTATATATATATAGATACATATATATATATTGATATACATATATATAATATATATATATATACATATATATATCTACATATAATATATATATATATATATATGAATATATCTGTATACACATGTTTATATATACTGTATATATATATATATACATGTGGATATATCTATATATATATATACTACTATATATATATGTTTATATAAATGTTTATATATGTATCTTTATATATATATATATATATATACATGCATATATAAATATATATTCTATATATATATTTATTTATATATCTATATGTAAATATATATGTATATATACATATATGTATGCATATATATGTATATACATATATATATATACTGTTTTTAAATATATATACTATAAATATATTTATTTTATATATATATATATGTATGTAGATATATATATATATATATGTATATACATATTTATATATACTGTATTTATATATGCAAAAATATTTAAATACATATACTATATATATGTTTATATCTATAAATATAAATATATATATATATATATTGATATATATATATCTTATATATATATATATATTCATATATATATATATATATATATATATATATATATATATATATATATATATATATATATATATATATATATATATATATATATATATATATATATATTTCACGTTGTAAAGTTAATTGATCACGTCTTTACAGCAGTGAAATTAGAATTAAGTTTGCACAAATTTTTGGGGTATATAATGCTATCAGATCATTGCATAATCTTGACAAAGGTCTCATCTACGAGCGGATATGTTGTTCGTGGATTAACCTGGTTCTTATCTTTGTCGGCTTAAAAACATTAACCGATTTGAAGTATAATTCATCATTTACTTCAAAGAAGCTCATAACAACAAAAGCAAGTTCATAATCTGGATTACCGATCTCTTCTTTATTGACTACGTGATAGTTCATGTGATGTGGCTCTGTGTCAATCTTTGTCTTAATGTGATACATCTTTCATATTTGTGAGCATTGTGCAGTAATCGTCCAGTCCACATGTTTAGGTTCATTGTTTAAAAAAAAAATACAGCTGCCGTGTTTAACTCGAAATGACTCCTATTCGTGCATTCTAGTCACGCATAAAGACAAACCATAACTGTCTCGCGGAAAACTATGTTCTTTTTTTATCTCTCTGACAGAATCATGAAAAGATTAATCACAACCAAATGGTTTTATCAAGAAAGACGTACTTATTTTAGTAGTATGCAATGCGATTGCAATGCAATCAAATGCATATTCAATCAGTCATATATTCACGAACACCAAATTAATCCTGCATCTGCACGTAAATATGAAATTTAACACAATGCTCGGAAAAAGCTCTCCGTAAAGATAGTTACACAAGAACCATGAAATAGCCACATGTTCTTCGTGCAGAAACGTTGAATCAAACAATTCATACTCAGTATATAAATCTCACTTGACGCTGATACAAAGTTATATATGTTCCATTGACTAACTATTCGGAATCATTACTTCTCACGCAATAATTACGAATCTGAACATTCAGTCCTCAAGTACCTCTGAAATTGAGCGGACTTCTTCGGGGTTACTAGGGACGCACTAATGAAACAACTCTGACATGTTATTGTGCTGCATATATCGGCCCAACGTTTAGCCAGCCAAAAACATTATGCACACATATACACGCGGGAACTGCTAGATAACTATATCAGTCACAATTCGGCAGAACAACGAGACTGATTAAAAGACATATACTATATGAGCCCGTTCTCGGGAGCTTAATTGTACAAACTAAACATCAGCCCAGTTTCAACATCGCCCGAAAGAGGCGTCGGTATCTTTATTGCTGTCATATTTCGTTCTTAAATAATACACTTAATTAAGCTACAACTAACATGTGCGAGTCAATATTAAACATTTTCACAGGTAAAGACACCTGAAATATTCTGCTGTTGTAAAGATTTGCATACCTTTTATCGCTTAACCTATCGCTGTGTAATGAATTTGTTGCATGACTGGTCAGGTAGGTGCTCGGGTCTCAAAAATAACTGTAAGACGTATATCTAGTGTTTTTCTGTGCTGTAACGCGGGCTCACTCCGCTTGGGTGCTCAATAACCCTTATAGCTACAAGCTACTAACTCGTCGACGCACATAACGAATAAGTCAATTTACTTACCGTAGTAGGTACATTCATTTACAGCGCCTAGGATCGGTAAATCTGAGACGCGTCATAACCAATTCAATAGTAGTTACTAAATGAGATATTATGCGTCCGACGATAGTATAAAATGACAGTTATAATTAGCACCGTTTCACGTAGGAAGGTACGTAATCACATAGACCCGTCAGCAGCACTGACAAGGCGATATTGTTGAGAAGCAATTTCTCTTGTGTAATATAGCACTAGTTCGACGAGAGGCATCTGCGCAAATCAGAGTGATCAGGCTAACCCACCGCCCATCTCTACCAAAAAGCACGGGCTGCGGTTGCTAATTCAATAGCACTGCAAATACACGTGTTTAATTGTTAGTTATGGAAGATGCATAGATACCCTCCATCGTGAGAGGGGGTCGATTGAGTCACTTTCAACGCCCACACCATATAGTTAGGCAGTAGATTTCTACTAACTGTAGCGAGTTAGGGGATTAAATGCCTGAAATACTTGTCTCATATTTAGACATTATTTAACTAAATGCTGCCTTCTAAATCTTCCATTACTGACGGGCAACGAGAATAACTAAGTCATTTAACCTTGGGCTGTCTGGACGTTATCCTAAACCAAGCGCTCGTCTTTGCTTAATGGGAAGTAATGGATTCCTCTTTAGGATACAATTTCATTCACTTCACCAGAAATGGAATAGATAGTGCCAAGATCACATAATTAAGTAGCTCTTCCGACCACATACTCTCCCATGATAGGACCTCGATTAGCATTTGCATCTGGTTATAAATCGCGGATTGCCACAATAACCAAACCAGGTGCTTGACATTCGAAAACGCAACTGGAACATCGCATCCAAAGAACAATGAGCATGGTTGGTAATAGAGCCTCATAAGTAGGCATGATGAGCGAACTTCCATTAAACCAACCCAGTAAGTGCTCTGTAAGTTTACTACTAATGAGCATACAATGTGCACACGGCCGAAACGGATTAATCATATACTCCACAGCAGTGTACATGACAGAATAGCCATCGCCTACGGTCTCAACTCAACGCACGCACACACCATAGCATTTTGCACTTTGGAACCTACTCTGACGTAGCTATCATACTTTTGATGCCTCATTTTGTATTTGCTGGGAGGAATCTGCACGTCAAGGTATCATCTAAATAATTTCACGTGCAAGTGGAAGTAATGAGTAATCACAATTCATAGAAGATTAACTTATCGTAGGGGTTTATAATCATACATGTATTTAAAGATATCAAGTGATGGTTTGGCTGATAAGTGTACAATTAGATAACGTCTGTTAACTGATTATAAGCGAATCGCTCAACCCATAACGTGATAATTTTACTTTACTGTATGTTGATACAAATGTGTCGATATATTGACAGATAAGGATATATACCTATTTGTCTTATTTACTGCTAACATTTCTCGTCATATGAAATGCGAGCCAATCAAACAATCGTCGATGATATCATGCTGTGACTTGAAGCATATGTTCTGTGTCGTTTCATAGTACATGTTTGTGTTAGAAATATAAGCTCATTATGTAGGTCGATTTGATGAAAAAATTATTTGGGGTTGCCACGAAGTTCAGCGTTGTTTCTTGTCGAATCCACCTGTGGTGAAGCCCTTATTATAAGATATTGTGCACTTGTAAACTTGGTTGTATCGTTCTCTTTGAACTGTCAGTTGTGTAATGACCCCGGACGCAACTCATCCTCAGCAATGCTACTAAAGATGTTGATCGAGTTTCCACGACATGTCACGCTCCAAATCAGAATCGAATAAGATGGTGCAGGCCTAATCGATCTCTTTGTTCTTGCATCTCTGTAATGTAACTGGCAGATGTTTAGATGTAACTTACATATGCAACGGACAGATGGCTTGGCATCTATGTGTTAGTCGCCTTGACAGCTCGGACACCACTTGTTCATCGCTGCTCATTCTATACCTCAGCCCTCATCTATTATACAGATCGATGCGGGCCCATAGGCCAGAGTGTCTACACCACCTGGAGCTATCCACCGCTTTGAGTCAAAAGGGGAGAGAGACACCTTGTTAATGTGGAGCCCATATATTTTGTGGCAGTCACTTCTGAGCATGTTCATTCCGTGGCGAAACTCCTTTTAAACGAACAGCGATTCCACGTACTGAGTTTGCCGTAGATGCTTCTTCACCACCACCTTCTTCACACCTTTTGCTTTTTTGATCTCATCCCGGCTCGACATCAATATCGAGTACATCTAAGGGCCCAGACCAACATGCTTCTTGAGAGGCACGCCGGCACACTCATCCTTCATCTTCCCCAGAACCTTCTTGTTCACACTGCTGTAGAGGCTACGGGAGGGAAGAAGGTTATTAGTGTCAAAGAGATGCCCATCTTCCTTTATGTCAGCATAAACGTCAGGCGTGCTTATCTCCATAAGCAGAGAATCCGTATCCGTGTACAACAAGCCAAGGTTCTTGCCATGTCTGGGCTTCATGGTATTGTAATAAAAGTCGTACATCAGGTGCTTGGAGAGGTCGAGTATACATATGCCCACATACACCGGGTGGTTCAGTACCAGGTGAGTCTTGTGCATGTGCAGAGCAGCCAGGTCATTATCGAACACCTGATGACGCGCATAGGCGGGACTTGCGATGAGCTCACGCATCCTTTCTTCTTCCGTAGAGCGCACAATCTTGACAATGACCCGCCTGCCGAGGTTCTCCATGGTCTTGCCGAACAAAGAATTGTTCATAAGCTTATACAGGTTCTTCTCAAAGTCGCTGGTGGCCACCTTACGCAGATCCGTATTCATCCGAATGTAAGGCTTCATCCAGGGGCTCTGGTCAAAGACAAGTACACAATGAATCTTGTCAAGTCTCATCCCCAAAGACAGATACAGCTTGAGGTTCCTGTAGTGCACCACATACTTCTCCTTATTCCGCAGGTTTGGCACCAGCTTTTCAACCTCGCCCAAGGTGCCACCCAACTAGCCCAGGAGGTTCTTCTGATAGTCCGACAACCAGTCGTTCTCTACAAGAAGCCGCTCCAGAGCCAGCAGGTAGTCGTTGTGCTCGTCATGAAGTGCAGTAAGATACTACAAGTCAACCTCAAGTATGTATCCAGTCTCGACATCATCTGGGTGGTCCTGTACCTGTAGATCCTCCGGCCGAGCAACCCCCTCAATACCCGCAGTTGGCAAAGGCTGACGCATAGCCAGCCCACCCATACAAATTGTTAGCATCAAGGTACTGGATGTAGCTCGTTGATTTATCCTGGTCAAAGTCATCCACGAGCGGGTTATTGGCCTTAGCGTGGCGGCGCTACACCATGCTTATACCACCGCATAGACCTTTCTCACAGGCGTGGTTCCCAGCCAAAAACGTTCAAGCCTTGATTAGCATGCTTTTCTATCTTTTCAACATGCGACACTGGTGTAGGATATTCTACACCTGCACCCTCCAGCAGATCTAAGAGCCACAGAATGTTATACTTTGATGGTCGCTGTGGGTTCTTGGCAACCGGGTGCAGAGTGGCTACAATAGCCCATACAATGCAGAAGTCGTTCCAGTTCTATACATTTATGATGGCCTGCTTAGCCGCCAGCGCAGCCGGAAGTCGCAGGTAGGAGACACCCTTCAACGGTTGGTAGTTGGCAAAATCAATCCACAGAGTTGTGACCGTCTCAAACTCCCAGCCAGAACCTTGGCTGGTCCACTTCTCCGAACGCTCTTGGATATTAACAACACTCTGGTCCAGCGCAACGTCCAGGTCTCCTGAAGAGAGAACCACCTGCTGCTTGTTACGCAACACAGGCTCAACATACTCAGTGCTGTCATCATCGTCGTGCTTGGAGAGTCTTACCTTAACGACAAACTGACACTTGCTTCCACCTAGCTCTTCCAGCTCACCAGTCAAAACTTGATGCCCTTAAAGAACATCATAAGGTCCGAGTCAAGGGGGTAAGACTCAGGGCATTCATCACCCATCCACGCAAATATTTTTTCAACAGCCCACTTAGCTTTTGTGAAGGCAAGACGCGCTATGGGGACTGGGGACTGGGTTGCGGGGACTGGTCTGCATGGGGCAGGGACAGGTCTGCATGGGGCAGAGTTGGGGACAGGGGTGCGAGCCACCCCAGCACTTAATCTAGCCAATATCTCCTTGTATGTACGGTCATATTCATTACGCACTTGGAGTTCTTAAAACCGTGAATTGAAATATATTCGTTTTGGGCTTCACGTGCTCGCTGATTATGAGTCTTGTTTACTATACAGTTCCATTAGTCTAAAAGGAAAGATCATGATACACAAAAGACAACGACTAAACAGTGAGCGGACTTTGCCCTTGCTGGCAGCACCACAAGATTTCTATTTTTATACTGTGGGGAATCCCCGTTCAGTGGCGCCGGCTGGCGAGTGAGTGTCCCCAGCTATAGGCCGTTGTAAAGCAATTTTAGAGTGACCACACAGGGTCAGTGGCCCACGGCGCCGGTCTTGCTCTGCCTCTTCAGGCTGGTAGAGGTAGCGAACGCCAACATCAGAGGGAAGCTTTTGCTCTTTGACCCCCAGCGGGCACCCTGGTACGACTGCAGAGGGTTTTTTTGCAACTCGATTTGCCTTTACAGCATCTTTAGATTTTTTTCCAGTCAACCGGGTCACCTCGTTATTTAACGCAGAGACTACAGCCTGCAGCCGAAAAACCCACTCCGTCGATCGTGTTTCAGTATCCCTTAACTCTATGGCATACTGGTGACCAAAGAGCCACTCAGCCAGTGTTCGGTCAAAGCGTTCTACTATAACCTGGTCTCGATGGATATTCATACGGCCACACCTGACTGATACTCCATGTTTTGCTAGCAGCTGATTCACTGCTCCCATAAACTCCCGTCCAGGGACGACCTGAAGTAGTTTGGGCCACCCCAGTAGTCCTCACTTGTATATCCTCTCCAGTGCAACTGCGACCTCTTTAGCCTCTATTGTTGTCAATGGCTCAGCCGCCTTGTATCGTGAGCCCACATCAACCACAAAGTAAATGCCTGAGTCTCCAAATGTCCTACTTGGCAAGCCTGTATGCAACCAGCCCAGTCACAGCCATACCCAGTATAATGAACGCCACCTGAGGGCTCTTAGAAGTCTGAAAGCTGCGGCTGAGAGCCCAGCGGGTTTTATTCGTAATCAGGGAGTACTCACGCATCCCTAAAAGTATGCTCGGCATGTCCCTGGCGGCGCAGTGGCTCATTGATGAATTCTAAACGCTCAGTTCTCTTCTTGGAACATGCTACCTGAGCAGATTGAAGCTGCTGGATTGCCATATCATGGCGTTTACGTTCCGCGTCCACTTGGCTGCTTCGCAATTGAGAGAACAAAAAGGTGCTCCCAGAGAATGCAAGGGCGTTAGCAAGGGCGCCACCAACAAGCTGCGCGAGTGTGGCCATTACTTCAGAATATCAACCTTGTTAGTAGACTGCGGTGACGAACCTGCCATCTTTAATGTTAAGCTGTGCATCCATTATAATATACATATAAACGTTCAATGCACCGGCCGCCTCTGCATTTTTTGTGATCTGTATGGTAATACCCTCAGACACATTCTCCACGGCCCTGCCACTACCGTGCAGCTGGTTGTCATCACTCGCGGAGCCACAGAGCATACTTGGTGGTGAGGTACTCTCCTAGGGACATGTCCGACAATGCCAAGTTTTTTGCAGCTATTGCTACACTGGGGATGTCATGCAGGCCAATGTCATGTTTGGGTAACCATGTCATGCTGCAGCAAGATGTCATCAATTTTGTAGCTGGCGTCAGTGTCACCGGTTGCGTGAATTACGCGGTTGTAGTCGTTGAACGTGAGCTCGTATTCCAATCTATCCCTAAGTGCACTCTGGTAGAATGGCATGTGACTCTCGAGGAGTTCAAAGTCAAGCAGAACGTAGAACCTATTACCATACACATCGGCTACGGCCTTGTTCTGTTCCTTGGTCTCAACCTTGTCTCCTGCCCCCACTCGTATCTTAGTTGTGTTTCTGTCATCTAATGTGTCAATGCCCTGGTACTGGAGGCCCTGCCGCTCCTGTGCAGTCCGCCACAAGTCTTGGTAACAGTGGTACACATCGCTGTCATCAATAGACATGACCTCATTGCCAGAAATCTTGATTGTCATTTTCTTGACCAAGGCGCAGCCTAGGTTTTGCACAACCCTGCGGATTACATCAGTCGAGGTCAGCATGATTGTAAAGGCCAGCCGTGTTGTCCCTGGAACAATGACGTCGTCTGCGCCCAGATTGGGGAAGCAAACCAGCAGTTGCTGGTTCTGGTCAATAGTGCTTGGATTGTTTGTAACACCCTTTACCACGAGGAGTTCACGTATCTGGCAGTGTGGGAGGGGAGAGGAATGAGACTAGCTTTTAATGATGAGGAGACTCTCCCAGAGGCCACTCTCCCACCTGTTATAGAAGGGGACATTGGGATGGATAAGTCTATACCACAAGGAGGCCGACTCGTTATAGGCGCTGTCAATGATTATTACGATGCATTAGCTGAAGCAGGTCACATACCAACCCTCGGCCGCGATTATACAAAGTTTGAACTTGTTGGAGGGCAGTTACGTTTGAAGATCTACCCTGACTTAAGTATTACAAATTCTCGTACCAAAAATCCGCTTTCACTTTGAACAATAACTAACTCTAGAGGGGGGCATAAGGCTGTCCGTGATGGTTTGGGATTCACTGAGTGGTCCTCACAAGCGGTGTCACGAAAGGAAGCAAACGCCCTCCAAGGCGTTGACCAAGCAGCTGCTAAAGCTGCAGAGAATTTACAAATGAGTGGCCCTGAAGCTGTTACAGAGCAAGGTGGTGTGGAAGAAACAAGCTTCATAGAGGACGTTCATAACACCATCCAAGACCTAGGTACACAAACAGACAATGACCAACCACTCAGAGAGCTCATTGGACTTGACAAGGCTATGCAGACCCAGAGGGATGAGCTGGTCAATAACCTAGCTAAGATAGCTGAGATAGAAAGGGATATAAAACATTGGGAAGCTAGAATGGCAAGCCTGAAGGAGGAAAGGAGGGGTGATAGTCGATCATGGATATTCCAAGCAAATGAACTTGCAAAGCTGCAGGACCTGCGGCGTGTCCGTGTTGAGGCTGCGTCTGTAAACCGTGAAAGTATGCGAACCCAAATTAACCGCATCAGGGAAATGATCAACAGACTTCTTAACGAGGACACAACGCTAGCTGAACATGTACGCACCCTGCTCCGGGAGCAGGGCATAACACTCGCCTCCATCCTCACTCTAATTGGACTGCCAATCTCGACCCTGGTAGTTGCTTTGACGGGCGGAGGGAGCACTAGTGCAACCCTGGCACTGCCGCCAGCTGATAAGCCCGGGGTAAAGGAATGGATTAAAAAACAGCTGAACTCCTTGGGAAACGTCCTGAAGGGCCTGGCTGGTAAGGCAACAGCTGCCCTTCCAGAAATTATTGGCTCCATCGTATCATGGCAGCTTAAGTCAGCTGCAAAGGTGGCTAGTTGGATGGCAGAACATGTATGGGCCACAGCTGTGGCGGTGGGGGGAGTTATCCTCCTGATACTCCGTGACTTACTACGTAGCTAACCAAAGCACAGCTAAGCCTATAGCAATTCCGCCTACAATAAGAGCGTTTTCTCATCCTCGTGCGCCCCACGCAGACTGGTCTCGGCCACAGGGGCCGGCCATGAAGAGGGGACTCCCATATCTGTATCTGGCGGCGGCTCAAAGCATCCTCCATCCGGAACCACCGGAATCGAGTTGACATCAGTAATGCGGCCGATCTGCTGTTCCCCAGTTGCTATAGTAATCAGATTGTCGTACCCAGCTCATATCCGACGGAGCCATGTAAAGGCCCGTTCCAAACACATAATCAACCTTTGAGGATGGATGATGGAATATCCATTGGGGAGTGGATGGCATCCTCAATGTACCACCATTGTGAACGACTTGAGATGGCTGGATACACCCTGCCCGTTTCATATGTAGCTTTTCTATTGAAA
The DNA here is from genome assembly GCA_034190875.2 of Urechis unicinctus. Lineage (NCBI taxonomy): Eukaryota > Metazoa > Annelida > Polychaeta > Xenopneusta > Urechidae > Urechis > Urechis unicinctus. The sequence goes on along the minus strand of CM067347.1, from coordinate 39,333,745 downwards.
CTAAAGGCTTGTTTATTCATAGTGCTATGTATCACACTCTGTCAAATGTTCAAAGCAGCGACGCTGTGTCCCTGCGTCCCTGCAAAATGCTATTGACAATAGTGCAGGTGATCTATACGTAGGTCTTAGGTCAATCATGTATACTGTGGGCTGGTATAACTTTGTATCAACTATGCCCATTACAAAAGGGGAAATTTCTACAGGAAAGGAAGTAGGTGTCGTTTTGCCCCCTGGCCTCTGGAACTTCAAGGATGTATTTACAGCTCTAGGTCTTACTTTGGAGGACAATGCTGCAGATGGGACTATTGGCCTCTCAATTCCTGATGATTGGGCTTTACAATGTGATGAGGTGTGTTAAAAATATTGGGTCTTGATACCGGTCTGGGTGGAGGATGGATTCCTTCAGGTCTTCACAAAAGCGACCGACCCGTGAACTTTAGCATCTTTAACCCACTTTATGTCCACCTCGATCAAGTCAGGACCACGCACAACATGCTTGATGGTGCGCCCACTAAGCTTCTTGAAGTTGTGGGTTGTGGGGGCGGCTCTTTCGGTGATATCATAACCACAAACATTGCTAATCCTGTGTCTAAACGTGTTACTGTCGGAGTGAATGAGTTGAAGGATAAGATAAGGGATAATAAGGGACGTACTTTGAACAATCATGACTTTCCTATTGGTGTTGTTCTTCAATAGAAGCGAGTATTTATGGAGCTCAATGGGAACCGGATCAGGGCGCGACCTCTCCGAATATGCAACAAAGACCTACAAAAAATGGATAAAGGTGGCAGTATTATGACTGGATTCCTTGAAATGGGAGATAATAAAATCGTTCAGCTGGGAGACCCGACTTCGCCAACGGATGCTGTTAATAGAAAATATGTAGATGTTAAACATAGACAGCAGAACAGGGACCTGAAACAACACATAGCTGAACAAACGAAACCCCTCATTACTATTTATGCAGAAGTAAGTGGCGCCCTTCGCATAGGATATAAGTGGTCGTTTGTTGATGGGGGTCAAGACTCTCTAGACTTAAGTTGTGGATAAACCATGTTATCAAATGGTAGGATCGTTCGTATAGGATTGTCGTCTGGTGCGGGCACTGCTGTAGCAGTTTTTTCTGTTATAAATGGGGCACCTCAGTCAGTAGGAATAAGTAAGCATGCTGACCAACAGGCTGTTGTAACATCTTTAGCCCAGCCTTTACAGCAACAAGGCAACGTTATTAACTTTTATACAGCCAGTCCAAACAGAAGGGCGACTTATACTGTAGTATCACTCCTAATTGAACTTGATATATAGACTTATGAATACAAAGACAGTATGAAACAACAACCAACGACAGCACCGTTAAATCCGGAGCCGCCTGATGAGAATCAAGGGCACTCCTATCCGCTGAATGAGATCGGTTTCAAGAAGCAATACCTTGAGAAAGAAAACGAGTATTATGGTGCTATGTATAAAAAATATAGGTGTGCAGTAAACTCAGTGGACGCTGTAGACACTGCTTTAGTTGCTGTGGGTATATGTCTTGGCGCAAGTGGTGCGGGTCTGATGTCTACGGTGGTTGCTGCCCCAGTTGCTACGGTGTTGGGGGCTGCGGGGGCAGTGTGCGGGCTGGTTGCATTTGCAAGAAAAGGTCATCAGCAGGCGGCTGTCGGCGAAGGTAAAGAAGAACGACCAGATTCAAATTCTGGTACAGAGCAAACTAAACACGATTACAGATATTATTTCGGCCGCGTCAGAAGACGGCTTTACCTCACACGATGAGCTTAAGCTCGTTTCGGCCGAGATCGAAAAATATACTCAAATGAAAGCGACATTAAGGCTAAGATGTTGGCTAGGTCATCTCCACCCCCTTCACTGCCTAGGTCGACCACCCCCACGGTAAGTACGGCTGGCTTACTTTCCATTTAAAGAGTGGGGTTTGCTGGGTATAATGGAGGCGGTGATAAAATCTTTCTGCAACTATCATAACGGGGTCAGACAAAATACAGACCAGTGGGAGACCAAGAGGAAGGGCTGCGTTGAAGGAAGTGACTACTCCGCTATCATAGCGCAAAACTACTTCAGCAGCTATAGCAAGAAGCTGACTGAAAAAACAAGCCACGAGGGTGTTCGCTTTAGCGCGCACGACCTATGAGGAGGTTTTAATTGCGGTATTGGAGAAGGTGTACGACACCAAGGTCTACGGAAATAATATCTATATTCAGGGTGGCGCCACAGCCTACTCTCCGGATGGCTTTTGTGTGCTCCCGATCCGCCGTGGCGTGGGGTGACCGGGGGTGAAGTGGATGCCGTCTGTCGGGGGCATCCTGAGGAGGTTGTTCTGCTCGAGATAAAGTGCCCCTACACTCGGAGTCCTGGGAGGATAATTCCGAATATGTATTAGCCTCAGGTTCTGTTGGGGCTGCACCATAGTCCGGTGGCGACCATCGGGGTGTTTGCCGACTGCGTTTTCAGGTTGTGCCCTTTTGAGAACCTGGGGAGGGGCCAGGCGTATAACCAGGTGTATCACAAGGATCGGAAGAAGTATAAGGAGACGGGGTGGGCGTCCATTGAGGGGCTTGAAGACGGCGACTATGGTGCGAATGGGGGGTTTAATAGATGCCTGGACTTGGAACAGGAGCCTCACTGTCCTTGGCTGGGAAGACCGAGTGGGACCACGGAGAGGCCGACGGGGGCTTTCTACTGCTGGAAGCTCGTTACGATGAGATTAATAACCGCTCGTCGTGATCACGACTATATCGAGAAGAATGACGCTAAGGTTGCCCAGTTTATACAGGACCTCGACCGCTTGAAAAATGGAACTTACAGCGACGGTCGCAGATATTTCTCACTTGATGACCTCTATGGTGACTAACTACTAGTGTGCCCCTGGACCGTAGGCGACTGGAAGGACTGCAGTACCACATGGGGGGAGGTACGAGCGCACTGCAGGCTGGCTGATGTGCGTCCATTTTTGGAAGCTGTGCTCGTACCCCCAGTCTCTATACTACTGAGGGAAATGTCTGAATGATGGTGCATTATCACTCCCCATTCAACCACTAGACGTTGTACGACGCTATAACGTCGCAAAGTGACTTGCCTATGCATTTAAAACTGCGACACTGGTATTTTTCAAACGAAATAATCCCATACTCCATTACCGATTTCATGACCAGGATCGCGACTGACGTTAAGTTTGACACGTACCATATCCGTTTCATATTTGTAAGATAGCGCAACAAGTAAGATGGATTTCAAACACCGAATTTTATTTAAGCCTATTACTACCACATAGGCTATGGAAACAAAACTCGGGGACAGTTGTCACACAAACTAGAGGTTTGTATGCATGGTCGGTTGTTTGAATCAATACGGTTAAGCCTGGAATTAATATAGAATTTCATTTCCATTCTTTGCATACAGCTGCAATTGAAGGAAACCCTGACACAATTATACGTGAGACACTCAATATTATCAATGCTGATTAAATAATAACGCTCGCGATAGTTTAGTAGATACAGAGCAAAGGCTTCCCAAAAGGAAATCTGCTGATTTTCCACATCCGATAGTTATAATAACATATAATGTCCCAGGCTCCTGCGAAAATGTAGAATTATGTGTGTTTAACTCGCAGTTGGCATTTCTGTGGACCAACTTCGACGAAGGCATTTGAGCACAAGACATTAAGTTATTGCATCAAACAGCCATCTCCAGAGCATTGCTTCGCTCATGGATGCACATGTGTCTGACCACGTAGCTTGTCACTTACACGAAATCGATTGAATGAAACGGTACAAACATCGACATTATTTATAAGCGCACATATTAAAGCCTGTATTCATTAAAGTTGCATGATACCAATAAAATCAAAGCAACATATGTTTCTGTCGCGTGTTCATTGATCAAGAGATTGGGAAACTGCGCCTAGTATGATGTGGCAATCACAAAAACATCCAACAACTTGTGTATTTCAATGGCCCGGCAGCAATACACAACTCACAGTATCCCATGCCGATGAACTGGGTCTTTCCAGTTTGTGTCAATATGAATCGACCATTACGTGGGAATACCGTACATTGTTCCTAGAGTAAGAACGATTTTAACTTCCCAATACTGTAAAAGGGGCATATCCCTTTGACAGTGTTTAATCACTTTCCGACCCATTCCTGAGAAACCTACAGCGCTATTACTTCGCATCCTGACCTAGCTATGCTTTTAAAACTAACTGAAGTTCAATGTTAAATACTTACGTCGCAAGCTTGATCCCAGCTAATTTTATTCACGACTGCTTAATTCTAGTTTATATACTACCAGCACTGTGGTCAGAGAGAACAAATCGCTCCCTTGCAATTCCAATGACACGGCTTCTCAATCCTCTCAAGTGTGGTACTTCGAGTAAACATACCGACTTGCTGCACTCTCATGTGCCGTTATACGTAGTAATTTTTTCTCATTTATAGTACATACATGTATATACGAAATAGTATCTGGGTAGCATTACCTTGAGGAAGGCCTTATAATTGATTTGCTCTAAATTAGCACGTCAATTGCTTTGTGCAAGTACAGCAATCGTCCTGATCTATCACAAAAGAATAAGATGTTAGACGATAACATGTCAGATTTTAGGTTATCACTTTAGTAACTCAGTTAGCAAATTGGCGAATAGCCCTTAAATGGTATCAAGTGCGCTCAACAAATTAACCGCAGCAAACATTTTGCAAAATGCGGCCTCAATTGCCGTTGTTGAACCTATTGCATCCCCCAGTAACCCAGATTATTTGCCCAATTGCAAATGCAAGTTATACACGTAATGTGACAATGCATAGAACTGCACATAATCAAATGCTGAAGGTGTGCCATCGACATTTCAACGATAGGACATTGTGGAATTTTCATCTAATCTTGGCAGCATCAACCGCACTTAAAATTCATATTGTTCCAATGGACAAACAACTACAAATAATATGTATATATGTATATATGTATATATGTATATATATTATATATAGAGATATATATATATATATATAATATATATATATATATATATATATATATATATATATATATATATTTATATTTATATATATATAGATATATAGTATATATATATATATATGGTATCTATATTTAGATACAAATATATATATATATATTTAGAGGAGAGACATATATATACATATATATATATAGATAGATAGATATATATATATATATATATATATATATGTATATATATCTATATATAGATCCAAAGATATCTATATATATCTATATATATCTCTCTATATATCTAGATATCTATCTAGATAGCTATCCTGTTTCTATCTATCTCTCTATATATCTATATATCTCTCTATATCTATATATATCCCTTCCAGACATTTCTCTTATATCCCTATATCTATCTCTCTATCTATCTTATATATATATCTCTATATATATATCTTATATATATCTCTATATATATATATATATATCTATATATATATATATATATATATATATATATAGATATATATATGTGTGTGTGTGTATGAATATCACTCCATGCTTCGTCTGAAGGCGAAGCTCAGCTTGTCACGCAATATTGAAAGTATAGCATTGCAATATCGTTTTGATAATAATATTACTTGCCATCGTTGTATGTGCTTCTTGGAAAATATTTTACAATATGTACTGTTAAATCTTAAGAAAGCAAATTGTATTTAACTTCCATGCCAGTAAATGCAACTAAAATATACAGTGCACCTGTCTCAAAGTAAATTGGTGCCAATATTAATCAACTTGATACCTGTTAATTTGCTTAGTGTATCCTTATCCACTTGTATTGCGATGATAATCATGGTTTAAAATTTAAATGGACCTACTTGCCGAAATGCACTAGCATTGTTTTATTGAAAAAGCACAAAAACGCAGAACCCATGTTCAAAATATATGTACTTGAAATCTGTTACGACGATATAAAACATAGTCGAATGAGATTAAATACGAAAGTCGGATCATGTTCTTGTCATTATGGTCTTAGTATGAACTAGAGCATATCAAATAATTTACGGACCAAATAAGCCTTACAGTCGTTAGCTAATGGCGATACATGCCCTGTGGAATATGGTTAATTTACTATGACGTTGATTTGAATCTAGTTCTTACATTATTTGTGCAACCAACTTCTAAATATGGTGAGTATGGTTTGGTCCTGTACATGGAGACCAGCAATAGTTTCTATTCCGAAATTTCAAACTTACTTTGCCTCTTTATATATGTCGCTGTTTGTTAATGCAATGTAAGCCTTCGGTGGTTTGCAACACGCCAGTATTTGTCTTAAACGACTTCATTCCATTTGAATGCAGATGAACAGCGCAAGTGTACCTTTTAAAGGGTTTCTGCTGTTCATTATTGTGAATGACATAGACGAGTCGCAGCAAACTGTTTGAATATATTCGTTGAGTTCAAGAGATAGTATACTGCTAGTGCTAACGAATGACGTGGGACGGCTTGGCATCGCTGACGACAATGTGTGCGATATTAAACCTGCTCCAAATCGCACAGGCATAGCAGGATCGTAATGAAAGTAGGCCACATATACTTTGCAATTTTGCAGTTAAGTAACAGACTATTTAAATCACAATACCTCGGAATTTAATAAAAATCACATTTCCAATTGACTGACGATAAGGTAATTTGGACACCCTGATGACTGAGTCATTTCCCTGATGCGAAAAATTAAATATGTGTTTGTGGATGTTCTATGAGAATGTAAGTTAATAACCGGAATACAATTGGGATAGTACTAAAGATATTAATCAATATCCGTGAAAAAGAATTATAATTGAGATGCATCAGCCACTTTGATAAAAGCAACGCAAAATAAAAACGATATATTGTTTTGGAAATCTTTAAAAGAAATAAAATTGCATTGGTTTCTGCTTTCAAACCACTGCTTATCGATGATGCCTTATAAGTGCGCATTATCTTGATACAAAATCGAGCTTCAGCAAATGTGTGTATTGAATGACCCCACGCTTAAAATGAAGTCCAAACGGATCACTTCATAGACTGAATGGCAAACCAAAAGCATCATTATATAGCTGATTAAACAGCAGGCTTTGCGTTGATTGCTTTAGTATACGATCCCGGTTATTTTTTATCAATAACCTACTGACACTCAAGTTTCAATTCCTTTCCTAAATTCATCCTGTAATGGATATATCGTTTGATTTTAGGCAACACTCTACTGAGTCATGTCACAGCAGATTTGAATTTAACGTTTACTTTATCCAAGCTAAATTGCTTCCGAAGGTTATCAATAGTGAGTAGCTATCATTTAAATCATAATAACTGTTTCTAAAAAAGGCGTATTTACTGCAACATGGCTATGACAGTGACTTCCACCTGTATAGTGACAATATTTGCGACATGAACAACATAACGCCTTATGGGTGAGCACTTAAGGTCGTCAGTAGGTAGTGGAACCCATATAATATAAAGCGGTCTACCGTCTCACAAGGCAGCGACAAATGAAATGTTTAAGTCCGGTTTTTATTGCATCTTTCATGTTCGTATTAGGTCGGATATTTCGCAACCAAGTTATATCATTAAAAGCGGCTGCTGAATCATAAGTACCAGGTATGAACATTACGGTAATGGCGTTTGTGTGATATTATCCATTAATACATGGCTGCTGCCAGATATCAATAAAAGTGCGCCTCGAGAGAAAAATGTTTGTTTAAACTTTTGCACGCAGAACTCTGCATTACATTAACAAGTAAGATTTGTTTTTGTTTTTCATTATGTTTGCATCAGTCTTGGGGAAGGTGCAACGAACATATGTCCATGTATATCATAAGGCAGCATAAAGCAATATTTCAAGTTGCTTTACATTGATATAACACCATCATAAATTAGGGTAAGCATTCACACATGACTGCCATGGTAATGGTATAATACGGCGAGAAATACATCGTCAAGGTGTAACGGCTAAGCATTTAGTTCAGGCATCAATAGCTCCAAGCTAAATATATATATAAAATAAAAACCGCTATGGTTTTATATCATTGTTTGGCACAGAATGCAGCTCACTTAAATGCTCATTCAATAATATACACAATCTTATATATTTTGACCCGTGCGATTATCACGCTTGGCTTGTTATTTTGCAATGCATTTTGTGTATTCTTAAATTTTCACAAGCGTTTTAGTGTAGATGTAGATTAATGATAGGTAGACTATCATGTTGCCTTAGTTTCATAACTCTGACAGCATTTGAGCTGTTGATAACTTGATAGTTACATCGTGTCAGTGGATTGTGCGATCTTACATATCACAATCGCAATAGGCTACCTGTTGGGTGGCTTCCATGAGCCGACAAGAGCTGTATTACTGCAACAAGCAGTGTTTTGCACACATGCGTTCTGATATTCATATCAACTTCCCTCCCTACGCTTAACTACGAAAGGTCATTTAATTACTTCTGCTTCGAACACAACATATAGAATTACGCTTTTATAGCGAAATATGAGTGTGGCACCAAAAGGCGTTCATAATCGTCACGACTTAATCACGTTTGCTTGAAACCGAATATCATGACCTTCCCACATCCAAACATTTGAATATATATATATATATATATATATATATATATATATATATATATATATATATATAGATATATATATATATATATATATAGATATAGATATATATAGAGAGAGACTATATATATATATATATATATATATATATATATATATATATATATATATATGTATATATATATATATATATATATATTATATATATATCTATATATATATTCTATATATATATCTATATATATATATATATATATATATATATATATATATATATAATAAATATATATATATATATGTATGAATAACATTCAATTAAGGACAGTGGTTCCACTCGTCTCTCGACCCCCCCCCCCCCCCCCCCCCCCCCCCCCCCCCCCATCCCCCCCCCCCTTTCTGACCACCTTTGCCGGTGCAGACACCTTTTCGAGGCGACTAACCTCAGTTTTACCCATTCCATCTGGCGGCTTTGTATCCAGCTCCGGCATATTTTGGCCCCCACCACGTGTAATACATTGACTAAAATCGATAAGATTGTCTTCCATAACATGACTTGCTCATTGCAGTATTCGTGGCTTCATAGCTGGTCGACGTGATTACATAAGCTTGCGAGAAACTGACGCAAGGATGTTGTATATTCCCTGTCCCTATTGGCCGTATTAGTCCCATAAGTGTATGTTTCACACCTCGTTTGTCTAGGACGTCACGGTTATAGTACAGATGTTGCTCTAGCGCATCAAGCTTCTTATTTATGTACGCGGCCTACTGAGTTGCGTCACCGAGCGCGCAGAATAGTCACAGACTGGCGTAACTCTCTCACTGAATAATAAAATTTATCATCGACATAGTCCACCAGATCATATACACCTCCGACTGTCCCGCACCTATCCATCCCAAGCGAATCAAGACAGTTTCGGCTAGCAGAAGAGGTGGTTGGATACGAGGAGGACTATTTTATAACTGAACATATCTAGCGCACTCGCAGAAAATCATATGTTCTGTGATGCAAACATTAAGTGATCGGTTGAAAATGTCTTTTGAATTCCAGCATCATCATTCTATAATGACGATGGCTTTAATTAACCGTGTAGATTCGACGTCAATGATGTTTCTTACACAACTTCATTTATTGCACAATGCGACTGTGGAGTACTTATACCTATATATGTTTCGATTTTTGACTAACGCTTGTGAAAAATGAAGCAATAAACATAATACGGCAAGATATTTACCTTAATATGTGCTAAATATCATTGAATAAGCTCTAGAATAAGTGCCAACTAATGATATATAAACATAGCGGTTTATCATTGTCGTCCTATGCTTTTCCCAGTCGTCTAGACAGATTTTGTGATCATTATATCTCTTTAGATCTCTAAATAAGCGTAAATCTTGTTGGAGCTGCAAGTATCGTAACATAAGCAATTCTATGCCAAACATGATACCCACGTAAGCGCTGACCGAGTCAGCGGGGTACTTATCACGATTTACATACATATTCAGGTTCAATCAACTCATGCCCTAACATATATGCGCGTCACATCTGAGCTTACACATTATTGCTACGGGCTGCCCGCCGCTGCCTGCCATTTCAATTTTGCTAAGTGGTAGTTATGAGCAAAGCTTGCCATTTTTCATGATGATTGCATGTCAATGCAGCGCAAATTGAAATCAAACTTTATGTAGCCAGTCCAAACAAATGGGCATATAATCGTTTCAGCATGATATAATATTCTCCACCACCAAGTAGATTGATGGAAGCTTAAAGACAACCTCTTGCATGTTATTACAGGTACAAATAATACTGAGTATAACGCACGATCACATCTACGCGCAAGAACACACGCTTGGCACCACAAATCAAATAGGTTGTCTGCAAATCTGGTTTTAAAAGAAGATATATATTACCACAGAGGCACACGAGTAATCAAGTCATGCATGATGAAAGACACCACAGTAAGTTAAAGCCGCGAACAAAATGTCCAAAATTCACCATTGTGATTGAGCAGACGCTTGGAAAGATAGAGCCAAAGTGTGAAATAGTCATGAAAGATGTCGTCATGCTATATTCTCACTCCTTCTGTAATTGCAATATAATATAATAGATTCGTTTTACTACCTACCGACGGAAGTAAATCATCACTCTCGGAATCATATGGGTGTTGGTGCTATCATTACATAAGGGTTAAAATAAAGGCAACAGCAATGTTGGAATACCTTTGCCTTGTTCTAGAGAAAGCAAAGGTGATTTTGAAGATGAGTATTAACCATTGATTACATGTTTGAACTTACTTACACTTAACAATATTTGTTAATCCTCTCTGACTACAACTCAACCAATTGTAGCCAACACTCACAATATCTATTCATCAATTGATGTATTGTGAGGTGGCATAGTAACTAAACAGTGGCAGTAGTGCAATCACACAATAGTTTACTGTGATCTCACCTTATGATTATCTACTGCAAGTGTAGGGATGGATATTCAAAGCAACTTAATATTATATCCGCTTACTAGCCATTCATGTTTTTGAAATGTCGGTGTATGCACTGCCGTTGCTTTTCTTTTTATTTGCAGAGGTGAATTATTTTGTAGGGTAATGTACTTAATTAGAGCATTGTGGCATAATGTTGTGTTCTATTCGGTAAGCAGCAATACTATTTTCATTTCGGGTGGTAAATATAACTAAAAGCCAATTCGCATTTGAACACAACCGACAGCATGAAATGACTGCATAAAGTGTATTGGCTCCATTGCGGTTGAGCAATATTGAATTTGAGTGTCCCTCCAGATGCGTGTTAGCAAAGATGCGGAAATGTTTATATAGCAAATATATTTAAACAAAAGGCACCGCTTGTGTATTCATCGGGCATTTACAGATGAACATTCCTTCCAATTAAAGGAGACACACAACACTAGGACACCGCCATAAACGAACAACAGGCTGGAAGGAGTCTTCCTCCAACAAGAAACCATTTGGTTTGCCTAGTCAAAGTGAATCCATCTGTTTAATGAATAGGGGGTACCATGATGGGCGTATTGAGCCACTGGTCTTCTAAACCGGCCGTAAGAGAAACAATCTTGAAGCATTCAGTTATTCATTCCTTCAACCTATTTAAGATGGTACCATTACCTTCACAACAAGTGTTGATTTATCGTTGCAAAACAAGTAACTAGTGCGCTTATTGACACCTTAACAAAAGACGGACGCTCTATAGATGTTCTGGTTTGACTACAACTATGATTAAACGACAGTGATGCAAGAACATTCTGTATCATCCTTGCCAAACAAAGAAGCAGTACACACAAGATGCATCGAATGGAAGCGGTAAATGTTGCCTTTTAGTCCGTAAAAATATCGGGAACATCAAATACTACGGAAGATAACAGAATCATTGCATTGGCGATGTCCACACTAAAATATGCATCATCCGCCAGGGATTACATTTATACATCAGGTCCCTTTAGTAGATATAACTTATTGCCCCGTACTATTTTGCAAAATGCGTTAAATGTACCCTACTACCCCTCGGATACAAAGTTAACTGGCTAGGTTATACTGATGGCTAGGTTATACTGATAAGTATCACAATAACCCTATTGTCATGCGCCTTTCTCCAGCATAATAATTGCAAAAGATATATGTACATATGTATATACACATATATAAATAAATATATATATATATATATATATATATAATATATATATCATGGACTCTATATGCGTGTATCATATAAAATATGTATAGATATATAATAACCCTATTGTCATGCAATATAAATAATATATATGCCTGTCATCATCTTGCCATGTATATGCGATCAGGAGAAGATAGAACGTGTGCGTAGTCGTCAGCAATATCAGGCCGTCCCACGCCATTTTATACTGCTAAGAATATCACTAGCAAAATATGTTCATCTTCAACAGAATGTATCATTTAACTTTTACGAAAAGAACGAAATAGGGAATGTTAACTCAAAGAAGTCTGCTGTGCGTCGATTGGATTGCGCGGCTCCAGGGTTGGAATAAGCCATAGGCCTTGGCATGGATATATATTTAAATATATATATATATATATATATAAATATATATATATATATGGATATGATATATATATATATATATATATATATATATATATATATATATATATATATATATATATATATATATATATATATATATATATATATATATATATATATATACATTATTTATATATATATATATACGAATATATATATATATTATATATACATATATATATATATTTATATATATATATGTATTATATATATATATTTATTATCAATATATATATTTATATATATATATATAATTTATTTATATATATATGAATGGATATACATATATTTTTATATATATATGTATATATATATATATACATATATATATGTACATATATTTATATATGTATATATGTATAAAATATATATATAGTAGTATATATCGCGTTTATATGTTTATTTATATATAATTTTTATATTCATTTATACATAAATTCATATATCAATACATGTTTATAAACATGTATATAAATATAAAGTAATATATATATATATATATATATATAAAAGCATTTGAATATATACGTACATAAATTTGTACATGTATTCATATGTATTCCTTCATATATGTGGATAGGGTATGTGTATCAAATAATAACCATTATGATGTTCATAAAATGCTTAAGGGTGAGTAGTACATAAAAACTACGATAAATACGCGTTACAGCTGATGGATCAGATTATTTTCTGTTGTCGGAGCGTTGATTTATTAGGGTGCCAAATGGCATCAACCCATTATGACTTGCTGTTTTGAGCGCAAACGTTTAAAATTTCTAATAATGGCTTTGCCATACATCATATGTCGTCTAGATTATGATTCCTTTATTTAACAGCCGTTAGCTGGACGAATTGATTACAAGTATTTAAGCGATATAATATATTCTTCACTGCTGTACTTAAATTATCCAGTCCCGTTACAAATGACGTCATAAATGGTATAACATTCAAATTGCAACTGAACGCTGAGATAAAAGGATGTCACAAGGTGGAAGAGAGAGATTTGGTACTCTTTGCATGATTAGGGGTATATAGGCATCATCAAACGAACTATTTTGACGATCGTTTTAATCTCACTATTTCTGAGGCCCCGGTAGCAAAGGGCGAATTAAGCTATTGGGGAAGAAGAAAAAGGAATAAGCCGTTGATATTGTGACCCTACCAGCGCCATGTGTTGCATTTTATTCATGAATATAATATACCACACACAACAAAGTGTCTTGCGCCTAACACGGCTGTTAATTTGCTAAAATCGTTTAATCTTCGGCAATTACAGTTAATTCTGCTTATTTACAGAATCCAACTTCCTTACTTGTCAGCACTTTCCATGGTTGCAATATGCACAACCTACACCGGAATGAACTGCTATCGCGAAAGTAGAATAACATTCCGTAATGAATTCATTCCACCCATTTAGAATTATATCATTGTCCTCTTGATAGCAATCAATCACTCTTTGTCCTCATTGAGGCCATTGAGCTCACTAACTTCATAATAGAGCAGGGGAGCTCCCCCCTAAATGGTTGTTACTATACATTTGTGTAAAATAAGCGCCGAACATAATTGCAAAGTGTAGCCAATTAAATCCTGAAACCTGCATGAATTGTCGATCGCTTACAGACGTTTTTTCCATTTTTTCTGCAGTGTACATATATTGCATCGGATATTCAGGGGGGCGTTGCAGTATGGGGCAGGACATTACGACACGGAGTCACTCCTCGATAATGTGCTTTGTTGTCAGTGAAGCGACCTGTAACATCGCTTGCTGTAGGTTTACTTCATCATTTTGTCAGCAGTAGGTTGGATTATATATGCCTGTGCCGCTGATGGATCCTCCTAGACCAAAAGGAACCATGAATCTAAATGCATCACTAGTTAAGTGAACCTGTCATATCGGAGAGTGAAGGTCTTACTGAACTTCTGGATTTTAACAAACTGTAAACAAGGGTGTTTAGCATCAGCACAATATTACTTAGAATGACGTTACGTTGATCAACAAACTGTATCCAAGAAGCTATTGTCTGTTTCACAAAATTGGCAGTCCATTAATTATGCGTCACATCCTATGCGTATCCAAGCTCTCCGTAATAAATGTAAAAACCTGCTATAACGATTACATATCGCCGCTAGGTATCAGCGGAATAACTGCATGTGGATGCATACAAGTTGTTGCACGATGCACTTGCATGCACGGTTAAAGAATGATTTTATATCCTTACACTGAGCAAAATCAGAAGGAAAATTACACTGGTCTCTGTCTTTCAAAAATCTCAAAAAACAGTCACCACAAATTGACTTATATTTGCACCGTTCATGAGCAATCGAATGGTGTGGCAATTGCTTGAGACTTTCGCGATGTAGTGAGTGTTATAATCATTGCTGTCATTTTGCAAAGTTAAGTACTGAAGGATTATATTTCATTGGAAAAAACTGCGACACATTCAAGTTTTATTGACGTGCAAAGTAGGTGCCGAAATAGATGTTGTTGTCTCAAAGTAGCCGACATCGCAGACATACCCAATGTTTCTTTTAGGAAGAGCTATTCGCCCTTTCGATGTAACTGACGTGTATTACTGGTGTTAGTGGATATCATTTTTTCTCCAACATCTTCATTGTTTAACAATGTCCGAAATAAATTGACGGAAAGGTAAAATGAACTAAACGTAATCACCGTATATTATATATTGACACAGTTGGTGCCAATCCAAAAGTGATGACTGTGAGCAGTGACTGTCGTCATCAAAACTTCCCCCGTGTCCAGCCTCCAGTTACAGTGTCTACTTCTGATGACTTTTCCACCGTGCTCTATCTATTCGACTGTCATTGCAAATGCAGGTACTCCGCAATTGCAATGCTTCATCACGATCGAATGACTTGAATCCAAAACCTCGACCTTTCTAGCTACAGTTGCCCGGTGGTTGGTCAAACTATATCAAGCGTACAAACTCTGGTAATAACACGCCCGGTGCCCCTGCAACTGTCTCTTATAGTGTGCTGTATTTCAATGGAAAATTTGAACGTTCTATCAAACAAACGGTTTCTAAAGCAAAACGATTAAACACAATTGTCATTGTTTTAGCCTTTGGCTGCTACTAGCTTCTGTGAATCCTCTAGTTGCAGTGAAAAAAACAGCACTCCCGTCATTTGTGTCGACGTCCAACACCAGCTTACAATATTCATTTCCCGTCTAATCGTTTGCTCTCGTCCATCGTCGACAGCTTTAGGTGACGTCGTTTAGAGCAGAACATAACACTGGATAATACATACTTAACCATTTGCATGTAGATAAGGCGTAAGAGTTCTTTGAGCAACCAAGTCGATGTGCTATAAAGAGAGTTGTGAACTGTTTTGTGTTAGTCGTGTGACTTTCCTTGTCGTAACACCATGTAATGAATTGTCTATGATTTGGTTGTGACCGATAACCTAGTATCATAGACAGTTCCATAACATGCCGTACTCTGGGGACACAAGGACGTAAATTAACAGTAGATGCCAAGATCAGGAATTCAACTTTATTCAATAAAGTATTAGTTCGCGAGAGTTTTTGGGGAAACATAGTTGCCGCAAATAATACACTGGTCTTGCATGATACTCAACAACAACATTTCTATCGTCGTGCAGCAGCGCTGGTTGTGGTTTGAATAACCACAGTGAGACACAGAACTCTGGTTTGGTTTCGTTTTTTGCATGCCGCCTTAACATTTAACAATTTGCAAACCACTTACATTTGGTGTTGCATTATCTACACCTCAATTCGAAGCAATAGAAGCAGGTACAATCTAACAATTTCAGATAATACAGAACACACATTTCACAGAGAGTTAAATGCTTGAGAATAAAGCCTGGTTAGGGTGGACAACCTCCTAAAGAGCTTATACCCGCTGAGCGACCGTTCTTCTAAAAACTTTTTGAATATGGTATTTTGCAAAAGTCTTTCAAGGTGACTGTCAGTTCTAGATTAGAAGAAAGTAATCAAGCGCCAAGCTCAATTCGTGTATGACCAACGTTCTTTAAGGCCCGGTCACACAGCCCTCCACGGGCGTATCGCGGCCGAATCACGGCAAAAAATTTCTGCCCGTGAAGCAGACGCTGTTGGACGCTTTGAGGTCGCGATAAAGACGCGATACAGCCGTACTTTACCCGTCGTTACACGCGGTAAGAAATTCACACGCGGTTGGCCGCGCGAAAAAGTTTTGGGCTGCCCAAAAATTTAGACCGCGGGTAATCGCGGGCGGTACACGTGGTACACACGCGGTAAAGACGCGGTACAGACGCGGAACGAACGTGCTAGGACGTGCTACGGCCGCGGTTAAGACGTGGTTACACGCGGTAGGACGCGAAATTTTAGCAGGTAATCGCGGGTGGAGCACGGTCATAGCACGTTTGTTCCGCGTCTGTACCGCGTTGTTATCACGTGCATTAGCGTGTGTACCGCGTGTAAGCACGGACAAACGCCTTTCTCCGCGTAAACAGCGCGCCCCAATACCGGCCTAATCACGTTCAATTGCGTCTTGTACACGTCCCAAATACGATTGTCCACGGCCTAATCGCGTCCGTACAACGTCTGATTTTAGGTATATGAAGGCCCGGTCACACAGCCTTTCGCGTCTGTATTGCTGGTAAAATTTCGCGATTTTTTTTTGCCCGCGGTTGCCCGTGGTGGAAAATGTGCAAAATTGGCTTACCCGCGGTTTACCCATGGTATGCCCGCGGAACAGACGCCGGCGACTGTTCCGCGTCCTTATCGCGGGTGAAGCCCGGCGGTACCGCGGCCTACCACGGGTATAATAAAGCAGCCAAACCGGGCTGTAGAAATCATAACCGCTCAAGACACAGTCCCGTGAAGATCAAGCTATGGCACCGAAGAAGAAGCCCACGTCGAGTTCCCCGGCCAAGAAGAAGAAGCAGCGTGCGAGCAAGAAGCCGAGGGCGAAGGCAGCAGATGAAGGCAGCCCAGTGCCAGTGGAGGCCGCCAAGAAGAAGCCCAAGGCAGGAGTCACAGTGGAGGTGCAAGCTGTCGTCCACTCTGCTGCCGAAGTTCTGAGTGCTCGTGGCGAGGTCGAGGCCAGTCCTGCTGTCAGTCCAAGAGCTGCCAGTCTAGTTGAAGAGGAGGAAGAATCTCTTGATGGACCACCCCCCTCCTCCTCCTTCATCTTCTTCTGTCAATGAGGAGCTGATGGACCTGTACCACTTGTTTCTGATGCTGCTGGAGCAGCAAGACGAGGTCATTACGGTGACGGGGATCCATGTTCACCCCTTGACGTCTGGAGCACAACTGACGAATGCTCGGCAAATTGCGCTTTTATATACCTAAAATCAGACGTTGTACGGACGCGATTAGGCCGTGGACAATCGTATTTGGGACGTGTACAAGACGCAATTGAACGTGATTAGGCCGGTATTGGGGCGCGCTGTTTACGCGGAGAAAGGCGTTTGTCCGTGCTTACACGCGGTACACACGCTAATGCACGTGATAACAACGCGGTACAGACGCGGAACAAACGTGCTATGACCGTGCTCCACCCGCGATTACCTGCTAAAATTTCGCGTCCTACCGCGTGTAACCACGTCTTAACCGCGGCCGTAGCACGTCCTAGCACGTTCGTTCCGCGTCTTTACCGCGTGTGTACCACGTGTGTACCACGTGTACCGCCCGCGATTACCCGCGGTCTAAATTTTTGGGCAGCCCAAAACTTTTTCGCGCGGCCAGCCGCGTGTGAATTTCTTACCGCGTGTAACGACGGGTAAAGTACGGCTGTATCGCGTCTTTATCGCGACCTCAAAGCGTCCAACAGCGTCTGCTTCACGGGCAGAAATTTTTTGCCGTGATTCGGCCGCGATACGCCCGTGGAGGGCTGTGTGACCGGGCCTTTATACTGCATTTTTGTTATGCAAATTGGTAGACTAAACTCTTGAATAGCCTATTTATATGTAATTTGATTTTCTACCGAAACTTCACATATTGACTTATAAATGTTGCATAATAATTAGTTCGTTCCCTGCAACGTCTTTAAGCAACCTTGAGGAGGAAACGGAACCCAATTATGATATAATTGGGCGGCAAATTCAAGCGAATAGGCGCACTTTTCAATCGGCGAGAGAAATTATAGCACTGCCTAGTAGCTGTACGGCATTCTCCAGTTTACATTTCATGCCTGGATAAACCAGTAATTATCGAAGTCCAGGTCAGTGATGAAAAGTCCATTTACCAGTTAACAAATCAAAGTTTTGATCCAGCTCTGAGCTGTAATATTGATCTTACTGCATTTGGTGAAAGGTCATCGCATGAGGTCGCGTATTGGTTCAAAAGTAAAGCACACTGACAAAACAATCAGCAGACAAGCCAAAGCAACCATTACACAGTAGACTAACACCACAAACAGATAACACCAAATAACATGACAAAACGTTGATATTGATTGTTTTATTTCAGAAAATAAGCTGCTTCAGACAAACACGCGCCTATTAAATGCATTTTAAATGTATACCGACTACAGGTAGTGACACCAAACGCAGACGCTTCAGTCGTATATAGACTCAGAACATAAAATAAGTACGTATGAATATCTGTATCAAGAATGCACATGACAACGCTTCGGCGGCTTTGAGGTTTCTAACATGCTGACACTCACCATCAACCAACAAGATTATGCCGGTAAGAATTAGGAATCACACCTCCTGCTTGGATATGCCGGGCTTAAATATCTGGACAGGAAATATTGTTTGTACCACAATAATGAAGACTGTACAAACGTGCCAAAGCAATCACTTCTTCTGGCCCGTTGCTTTAATCATTTCTATTCCGGCCCATTAACTACTGAAACATCTTGGCACCGTTAACGACTGTGGGGTGGCACTAAAGGTATCGTGTTATGTTGTTTATCCAGTGTCCATCAATTCAGAACCGCAGAAGGTACGTTGAGAACAATGCGAGGACAGCTTGAAAACTCAACTAATGTGCAAGCAAATCCTCACGAGAGTGTTGATAATAACACAGAGGATCCTCCTAGTTTTTAAGCTGACCATTTTCCACCATAGAGCTAATCACGGGGTGGATATCTTAGTATCAACTCCCTGGGAAAGTATTGTTGGAGTCCGCGTAAAAGGGACATTACCACCCTTTCGTATTGCACTGCAGATAATATAAACTTGGATGAGAAAGACCTGATTGTGATATGTAAATAATCCTGCAAAATTTGCTATTTGTTATCCAACTCATGCTAGTAATGTTTAGCGCAAATATCTTAGCAATCAATACGCCGCTACCACGACATCGAGAATGAAGGCTTTGCACAACCCTTACAGTAACTGACGAGAATATGCAAAGTGAGTTGGTGCAGCTATGGTGATGTTGTGTCATGATGTACGCGCGCGAGGAGTTGGGACAAGCAGCAGAATGTGGAGCTGGAGGCAAAGTTGTCATTTAATGGCTGCTGGTTTGATGATGCGTCCTACTGTTAGGAACATGGTAGCTGCTTGATTAAAGGCACAATAATGCTGCCAGCCTTTGAGCTTAGGAAGAAACTTGCCTTAGAAGTTTGAAATATTGCCAGTGGCTGATGGCAAGTCGTCGTAGATTACTTGGTGAAAGTGAGATGATGACGATGCAAGTGCCTGGTGGTGGGGCTTTGTAGATACTCTAGCATGCAGTTAGATTGCGATGATCAAGAATAATGGTGGGTCTTTATAGATGCCGAACTAGAGGAAATGCCACGAGTCATTATGTTATTGCTAATAACTGCTTCTCGGTGTTTGGTTATGAATAGATAATATGCATTCCTTTCCATACCATCTAACTAAGAGTGGCTGCACAGTACATCGCGGAGTGTCACATGTCTGCACTGACAAAGGTGGTGTTTCAACAACACGGTAAGTAGCTTCCGCTATTCATTTTACTCTTCAATTAAATTGTGATGGTTAAAATATAAATATCCATCATCGGACGAGCTCAGTAAATCGAATTTGATTTGACAATAGCCGCATATGCGGTCCATGAAACCCCAACGTAGGATTAATTGTCAGTTAGTTACGAGGTTGTGTTTTCTCATATGAGCATCAAACGTGCACTTGTATATATGTCCTGAAGTTTGTAATGAATTCCATAGGACCAATAAAACCGTACAAATGCAGAGGAGCTTGTGCATGAAACACAGAGACATGTATATATATATATATAGATATATATATATATAGAGATATATATATATAGAGATATAGATATATATATATATAGATAGATAGATAGATATATATATATATAGATATATATATATATATATAGATATATATATATATATATATACTATATCAGATATAGATATATATATATATATATCTATATATATAAATATATATAGATATATATATATATATATATATATATAAATATATATATGTATATATATATACATATATTTATATATATACATGTCTTCATGTCTATATATATATATATGAATAGATATATATATATATATATATATATATATATATATATCTATATATATATAGTATCTATATTATATATATATATAGATATCTCTATATATATATATATATATATATATATATATATATATAGATCTCTATATATATATATATATATATATATGCATATATATAGGTGTGTGTGTGTATGCTTGTTTGTGTAAATGTGTGTGTGTGTTCATATATACATGCTCAATGAACGATCCCGACCATGTTCGACGGCGACACCTATAATCAATATCATACCAAATGATAACTCATGTATCACCTTGGTGATACCGGCTACTCAGCGTTTAAAGCTCATCTATTGTACGTCATTATTTTGTTTTTACCTTTAAACGTATTGTGCTCGGGGCAATTTCTTAACAGAGCTTGTTCATAGAGTAATTTGCCATGCACAGGAAGCGTCATAAAGCCACTGACAGTCATGATAATCAGACCAGGTACGTGTTCGTTGTCCAAACGACAAAGAATAATATGGTCTTGATGCTTTGCTCGTGTAAATGGTAATTGTTATTTACCTAATGACGCCGACCGACAAACCGGAAATAAACTTACTGTTATACATTCCTTCATTATAAACGTCGGTTTACCGTGATTTGGGTCGCAGGTTCCTGCAACCAACGACGTGATATGCGAATGAAGCAGCGAAATCAAATAAGGTTTCTGCGTGATAAGCTTTAACACTTCTACACAAGATACATCAATAGCCGACGTATCACTGACAATTTGCCTTAGTTAAGCAGCTGATAACTCTATCAATCAGTTTTCTATGGATTATACGCGAATAACATTTGAGAAAAGGTTTGCTCTTGCCCCCGAAGGGATACGTCGACCCTGACACAGACACGAAGGCATAACAATGATAACGCACAAGGCCTACAGCTTTCCTCCCTCTCTAGCATCTTACATTGATTAATTTCGTAACTACATGTCTTTCGGATAACATGTATGCTTTAATATCGATGCGCGGTTCGATAATTATACGGAAGACGTCTGCCTATGATGTCGTGGTCAGCCATTATAGATATATGTACAGTGAAATAAATACATATATCGATATTTTCATATATGCATATAAGTATTAATAAATGGATATATATATATATATATATATATATATATATATATATATATATATAGATATATATATATATATATATATAGATAGAGATATATATATAGAGATGAGATTCATACAGGTATATAAGATATATAGAATATATATTTATATGTATATATATACATTTATAGAAATATAGAAATAAATATTTATAGAGAGATAGATATATAGAGAGATCTATGAGTAGATATATATATAGAGATCTCTCTGAGAGAGAGATATATATCTATCTTATATATCTCTATCTCTATATAGATATCTATAGAGTCTATCTCTCTCTCTCTCTCTATATCTCTATACTCTCTATCTCTATATCTCTATCTCTCTATATATAGAGATATCTCTCTATATATCTCTCTATATATATATATCTATATATATCTCTATATATATATATCTCTCTATATATATATATATATATATATATATATATACCTAATCATGTCGCGGAAAACTGTCAAGCAGCTCAGCAACTATGTTTCATGTGATTTAACAGATGGGTATGATATCAAGCACAAACAGACTGGTTTAATTGCTAGGGCAAATAGATGTATATTTGGAATGTGCTTCTGCTGACGTGAAGATAATAATACTGTACAAGACAAAATGCTATTTCTTGTATGGCTGTTAGGCACTAGAAATATCCACACATGGTATTAGAGAGCCAGCCAAATTTTGGCTAAAGGCAGCTAGACAATTACTTGGCATCCCACGTAGGACACGAAGTGAACTGATTCCTGACTCATTTGACCAAAAGGAGCAACAGGTATACTTCCATGAACGCAGTAGTCATGCCCAATTAAAGCTAGTCATTTATACAAGTGTTAACAGTAAAAAAAGGAAATTGATTGTTCATTTCACATTTTCGTCATGCAGGGCATGAAATTCCCAGATAAATCAATTTGCGCTGATGTCAAATTTGAGTGGACAGAAACGTATCACAGTTACGAGGGTTTTTTTTACTCTAATTAATTTGCACTTTTTGTATTTTATTTCTTTTTTCGCTCCAAACGCTATGGATCATGGATACGAAATAATGACTTTTATATATAGGTAAATGGTCTGACTTATTGAGTATCATAATGAGGAATACTGTAACCGTGTAGCACTTGCTGCCCTGACTGACAATTTCGACAGAAATATAAAAGCTTGTTTGAGGACCATCATATCAACATTTCTCTAGGGCTTCTGAGTTATATGATACTCCAAACATCACAAAGCTGCAGATGATTTTATTGCTTTGTTATCAGGATCGGCACTCGATGCAGAAAATAGTTTATACTTCCAGCTAAGGTACTTGATGAGATTGAGCTTCGAGCAGAGTAGCTTTCGTGTGGTTTTGCTTAACCGTATTTCATTCTGTAATATTCTCAACTGTAACTAATATGTTATGCTGCACACGATACTATCCACTGTTATTTGTAGCTCATATAGCAGGAAATAGCAAAGTCACTTGGTAAGTGGAACACAAATACTTGTTATTCTCTGTGTATAAAAACTTCGTTTTGAGAGCCATTTTCGTACCCGTTGATAGATATTCTGAGCTTGCTGCTCGAGCTACTTTAATTAAGATAAGAGTCATACCCAAGCTGTCACATCCCTAAGGTGGATTGGTACCCTTAAAGCGCATTTCCGATTGATTTAATAGGTAGTTATGTGTGCCTGTACTGAAATGATTCAAGCCTTTTATATAATTAACAATCGTAATACTACGGACATTCCTTGTTGCAGTGGCATTGTTTATATATTTCTGACTCCCATGACATTTCCCGGCGCTTGGGTCATTTGAGCGCATTTCTCAATGGTAGAAACGCATGCAGCTTGACCTGCAGAATAAATTGCTTAGCGTAAATACCAAATTATCTCCCCGTCTCAATTTCACGGAATCGCCAATTCGCTTTATGATGTTTGCGGATATGATTCGATCCGGATTTTGAGCAATGCGCCTCTTTTGTCGGACACTTACGTAGGTCAATGAGCTAATCTCCCGACAAACCATCGCTAGTATCACTAGTTTATTCCCTCAATTCAAGAGCATACGCCCTGTAAAATTTTCGAGCTCTTATGCTCACTTGAATGTGTGCGTTAAATCAACACAACCAAAGCAACGCTTGTGTAACCATTCACCTGTGTCGCTGAATTTTTCGGCGTTTGTATATGAGGGTACTTTGCAAATGTAATCACATATAGATGAAAGACAGTAACAGAATATGAAGAAGCTGTCCAAACGGTGCAACGAAACTGTACCAGTACAAGACTAACTGTAGAATCAGGATAGTTCCCCGATACGAAACCCAAACTTGCGGCAGGGTTTGGTCACAGAGCCACACTTGCTGGGGTTGTCGCGGTATCTGGTGCAGTAATCAAGCACCCACAATCTTTCGCAGATCGTAGTCGTTCCGAACTTTGGCTATAAACATTGATGATGCCACTATATTGCCGTTCATTAAATATCTAGTATACACCCTCTGGCGCCTCTTAAACCCGGGTCTGCAAAGAGTGGGGCTATTCCCAGGTTTTCCATCAAGTCTTTTCGCATATTGTTTCACACACATCATGCAGTTTTTGGCCTGCTTGATATGGTGCCAGCTCGTCACGGTTTGTTTCGAAGATATGTGCCAACAATTACAAAGGCTGCGATATACTATATTCTACACGATAGAAATCGTAATAGCAGTTTATGGCAGTTTAAAAGGAGAACTATTTATATCGATCAGAAATAGAATATATCGCAAAATGTCCGACTTAAAGTCGGATAGTCACTTTTTATGTCGGCGTTTTCAGCACGTTACTTGGATGTTTCACGAGGAAAAGACTGCATGGAAAATATAATCACTGTAAGGACTGAATTTTTCTCAAACAGTCTCTTGACTTTCTTGAAACCCATAGCGGCTTGTATATCGTGCGATAATGAGGTCGCTACAATCGCGGATATTATCGCTGTTCAGAGAATTCTGTCACTTCAATTCGATAACCACAAATATCGAAGCTGGGGGTCTTAATGCAACCAGAAGAATCTAATTTATCTCTTCAAATCTTTATAATAGTTCTTGCACCCGAAAGCAATCCAATGCACATTATTGCAGAGCAAAAATCAGAAAAACTACGACGAGAGCTTGTTGTTTTTTTGCGCAATTCATCCAACTTCGACACATAAAAATACGAACCAACATCGCCGCACCCAGCGGATACTTTTCCGTTTATGCTGTATTTTAGCCTAACTGTAGTGAAAACGCCGGTTAATTTCATTCGAAGTGACTAATCTTCGAAAGCAATGTCAAATAACGCCATATGCTTATTCACTGGAGTATCCCTTTATGTCCTACAAATGGAAGAAATCGCTCCGATCAAGCCATGGAACTTAAAATAGGTGGAGCGTATCAGTGGAGGTTAAAGGGATGTTTACATTCTTCACTGTATTGTGCTATGTTCACTTGCACCTCTACCATTGACGACATCGAAAGAGTTTAGTCAATGTATGCATCGTGTGTTTATTATAGAAACTGTGACCGATTAGAAGGACAGATGCATTGTTCGACATGAGGGCTGCTTGCGGCTTTAACTCGGTTAAGTGACATTATTCAAACATATGCTCAATACAGATTTGTGTTAAGTTAAACCTCTTATTAAAAAGAATCTAGAATCCGTTTTGGCGACACAGTTAATTTTTACCCGTATGATGACTTAATTAATGATTTGTCGATGTAAAATGGTTCACCGCGCGAAATAATTGTCTTACTTTCACATGCACTTGTTGAATAAGAGAACGACACCATACAGAAGTAATCTCGCCAAAGTGAAATATGGCAGGGGATGCCTTTTAGTCCATTAATGCACTTGTTGAATTAGAGAAACACCATACAAGTAGGCCTATTCCTTTTCGGTATTAATAATTGTATGCGCATCTAACTACTGCTGCATCTAGTAGAGATCAGGACACAAGGTATCGCGGTCTAGTAAATTGCATTTTATATATGGATGCGAACAGAGTGGTTCATCAATTTAACGACGAGAGCTTTGATGAGCGCTTTCTAAAGGCAAAGGTGCTGTTAAACAGAATACAATGCAATTGCTAATCATAACCGCCGATATGTGTTCTATAGCGAGGCGATTATATTAGCGGGATTATTCAAACAACGCAGGGACTGAAAACCCTGAATATAAAGGGTGTCATCAGCTATACTGTCTCTGAGCATTTCGTGCTCGGTTGCACGTAAAGTCTGTATATGGATGTGAAATTGCTGAGTAAATAGAGCTCTTCTGTTTATTGCGTAATGAATACCGATAAAGCCGCACATAACTACCATTAATGGCAATGGGAAATATACTTTAAGAGTACCAATCCACCGTTGGCAGTGGCAGCCTAGACATGACTAGTATCTAAATGAAGGCCACTCGAACTGCATGCTCAAAAGTATGTGTGCAAAAGCGGCGTTCAAAAAAAGGTGTTGAATCGGATGAATGGACAGATGCGCACACAATGCCCACTTGATCACCAATGACCAAGTTACCATTATGCCATATATTGCTTCTTTGAGATAGTAGGATAACGCGAGACAAGATAATCCGTTTTATATGCCGAGTAGGAACACCAACAACGTTGCAGTACATCGACCGCTAATCTTCGGTAGCTTTTCCGCTCTCATTCAACTTGACTGATTTGTACAATGGCATCAGTTTTTATGCACAAAAAATAACACTCGTTTGGATTATCGTTTCCAGGCCAAGTTGGCTATTTCCGGCTAAATGAGCTACAAATAACACTGAATTAGTTAATTTGAAGCATAACATAGGTTACAGTTTACAAAACATGCACCAGTGCATAAAACACCCGAACCCCACTCTGCTCAGCGCGCACTCTCATCTAGTACCTTGACCGGAAGTATAAACTTTTTCTGCATTGAGTGCTGATCCTGATAACGATAGCAATGCAATAAAATCTTCTGCAGCTTTGTGATGTTTGGAGTATCATATAACTCAGAAGCCCTAGAGAAATGTTGATATGATGGTCCTCAAACAAGCTTTTATATTGCTGTCGAAATTGTCAATCAGGTCGGAAATTGCCGCAGGGCTAAGGGATTACTGTTAGCGTGGATTGGAACGGGCGTTATTCACTTAATAACTCAGGCCAAATACATATATATAGATATCATATATTTCGTATCAATGATCGATAGTGTTTGGTGCGTGAAAAAGAAAGAGAATACAAAAAGAGTAAAGGTACACATTAACTAGAGTGAAGAAACTATTGTGTTTTCAATATATTAGTGTCCACTCAATTGAATCTGTAAAATCGATAATGTTCATAATATCAAGTCGATAAACATTATCGTATATTCCGTATCTCGTCAATTAAATCTGCTCTAACTTTGGCATCTCCGCAAGTTGATTTATCTGGGAACTTGATGCCTTGCATGACGGAAATGTTAAATGTACAATTAAATTTCAATTTTGCCCCCTAAATTCTTTTTAGTTACTGTTAACACTTGCTTCAAGGAACATCTTTTTATGGGAAATATCTACTGTACATAACTGTCTTTATAAAACTGAAGCTGTAGCCCCTTTCGGTCAATCAAGTATGGAATCAGTTCACTTCGCGTCCTACGTGGGAATGCCAAGTAATTTATATGCAGTCTTTGGACATTATTTCGCTAGTTCTCCAATAACATGTGAGGATATATCTAGTGCTACAATACAGAACATTTTTATCTTGTACAATATTATTTTCCTCACGTCAGTAGAAGCACCTTCCAAACATGTGGCAAGGCTTTTCGCCCATGGAATCAAATCAGTCTGTTTGTGTTTGACATCATATGTATCGTTGAAGACACAGGGCATCCCCATCAAATGACTTTAAAGCGGATTTCATATTTTCGACTCATGAGATTGCAGTGCAAACCGTCTCCGTTAAATTGAACTGCATATCATACTACATTTACAAAGTAGCCATGGCAATACAGCGCTTATAAAATCATTAAAATGCCGAGGTATATAGTGAATAATAGAGTTTCAGGCAGTTTTCCTAGTATATTGCGACACTGCATAATGCAAGACTGAAGGACAAAAATTTGTTGAATGATGTTGTGTATAGCCATAACATAAGTTGTGTGACAGAATGTGATTATAATACTTATAAGGCAGAAGCCAATCAACTACTTCATCTGCGCCATTGAACAGTGCAATTCTACGGTAACTGCTAGAGCCACACATGTTGATATGGTTATCATTAGAAATGGAGGCAATTGGTGATAGTTATCCATATGGAACGTGTATCCATTAGTAAACATGGCAGTTGCTTTAACACCATCTCCAATTTGTGGATAAATTTGTCTCATGTATTATCCTCGAAATAGCATATTTACTTCTTGCGCACATAATGCGTAACATTCAAACTGCTCGGCCTAAATAATAATCATCTCATGTTTAGAGAGAGTTAGAACTGGGTGATTCAATAAAATAAATGACTTCTATATTGAACAATAATTACGGCATCAGATTGAATACGCATACATTGGAGGTTTTTGTTTAGCGGGCAACCAGCTTACTAACTGTTTTTTTGTCAAACTTTATTAATAATACACTATATAGTGAGTGGAAAAAGGATATTTGCCATTACTCCAATTGATTATTGAAGAAGCTCTACGTTATATATAAAATGAGCAAATATCGTTTATTAACAATTCAAACACACTTCAGGTATTTCTTAGTCGTATGTTTTGCAAAGTACGTACCTGGCTTAATTCAACTGCATAGACGGTTTTCTACCGTAAGATCATTTTATACGATGTTCCTTCCCCATTTACATCATATACAAGATAAAAGGTATCGTATGGGACATCATAATGAGCCATACATATTGCCTTGTGTTTCAAAAACTATTGCTCAGTTGATTCGTTGCCATTTACACCACTATATTTTTGCTTCTAATGACGGTTGTGTAGTCCAGTCAGACTGCAATTCCGTGGGTATGTTAAAACCGGATATCTATTAAAATTAACGATTTACCAATAACCGTTGGTTATGTGTTCGCTACGGGTACCGCGATATGTTAGCCAGACACTTATTATGATTATATTGAAGAGTGACACTTACATACATGAGTACAACAGACATAACGCTAAAACAGTACACCTGCCAAAGGCTGTACGACAATTAAGTGCGTTGAGCATCAAGGTGCACATGCTTGAGAGATAACCTGTCAGCAAGCTTACGAAGTTTTCTTAGGGCAACAACTTAATGAAAAAATCCAGTTAATCGATTACATCACAAAATAACTGGTGATTTAGTTCACTTTCATATTGAGCTATTTGGTATTTCCAAGAGAGCATCAATCACCATTTATTGATGCATGTTATGGCTGAATGTCTGACTGTAATTTACTTGATAAACCTAATATATTTAGTTGATGGATATAAGCAATCATTTGCATCTTAATTAATATACCAAAAAGCCCACCAGATGATAAGATTGTCATTCATTGTCTGATTTACATTATTGGCCCCTAAGCTCTGCGACAGAATACCAGCCAATAGTTATCGTAATTGCTCTTTTATTAAGCTTCCGCTGATTCTTTGGGGCAAACCATTTCAGCCTACACATTGCTGGTCTATCTAATGACTTGCTATAACAAGACAGTCGATATGGCAGAGGAAGCTATCGATTGCAATTTTAGATCATCGTGATTGCAGTAGAAACCATTTCCTCATTGCGAAACAGCAAAGATAATCACTGCTGTGAACGACACATGGATGCTAAAAACGTTTCAATCATTTGTTAGGAATGATTGTATAGCAATCATTAAGTGCAATAAGCACTGCACTATAATGCCTCACCCATCTAAATGGAAGAACTAACATAATATTTTATATGGACTGCAAACTCATTTAATATCATATCAGGTTATTGCTTTTGCCTATTCAAGAATTAACAATATAGGCAATCTGCATTATACACCGAAGGGAGTGCTGACATGTTCTAATATTGTATATTCCGGCAATTGGATTACAAATACGAGTCAGCTGTATCTTTTTGTCGGCGATGAACTGTTACTCGCAATCTTCCACGGTCATACCGATGGCGATGAGAACCGTAAAAGCGGAAGCATTGATAATTATGTAATCCATGCATTTGCGAACTGAAAGCCCAGGGCAATTGCTCGTCACACTTCCAAAATTACAAAGGATCAGACATTTATATAAGCGCGACAAAGATGGAAGGTGCGAAACTTTAACGCAGGGTAAGGATGTCTCTGATTAAATGTCTCTGATCAAATGATTATATAAATAATTGCAGAGTAAACATATGCGATTATATAATGTTGCGGTCATGTAAACTCAGAAAATTAAATGGCTAGCCCTAACAATGGTTTATGTGTGGTTGTAGATCGGCTTGTGCAGCAACTATTATAAACTGAGATAGACTTACAATATTACTAGTAGCTTAGACGCATTTAAGGCATTTTTGTCGCTTGGTCATAGATTCAGAGTACACCACTTTGCATTTATTTATTGGCACAAAACTGATGCGTCATTTCTGTACGCTTCGATGCAGGAAAAATTATGAATGTAAACATACTGGATTGAAAAACGATAAATATCCCACAATGCTGCTCGAATCGTAAGGGTACCGAACAGGATAGCTGCATAATCTCCATCAAACGCCCTCTGGACCACTTATGCCTTGTGTTCATTCGACGTTATTTGTTTGCATGTTGAGTGGTAAGTAACTTTACTTAACAACTCTCCAAGGGAATCCACAACATACTCGTGTGTGTGAACATTCGAAGAACAGAACAATAAAGTCAAACAATAAGGAGTCAATATTCGCATCATATACATTTCAACATTGATAATCCTGAATATTTAACTTGTGCAAACTAGACAAAATCGTACAAAGAATCGTCACACACATAATAGTTCAGGCTTTGTGTTGAACGCCATTCAACGTTTATTTACAGGCTATAAATCGGTATTCAAGCTATATAGGCCAGAAACAGTTGCCTAAGTTATTGACGGGTTCGCAATGACAGCCATTTTTGCACATTTGTAGTATTATAAATGTCATTAATTGTACCATGATGATGATATTCATCATGAAAATGATATTGAACATTTGATGCTAGCCAAACGAGTGAATGCGGCGCCTTTTCATCCTGATAGTGGCGCCGCACCAAGTAACAAAAAGTAACTGCGGATTGCACGCGCCAATCATGGATTTTTCGGTCATCGGCTAGCTTCATAATTACAAAGCAATTGTCAGGGATAACACTTGCTCCATTGCCTAGAGCTTAGACTCAATTAGCATGCAATTAATTGTGCATTTCAGCATTCACATATGACATACAAGACATGTCAGCAAACCAAACACTTACGCTACAGCACTCCATGATTTCCCATTTATCACACCTCATTACCAAGACAGCCTCTGATTAACATGGAAACATAGAGTGCGGCCGTTCTCTAATAGACACACCTGTTTGAGACGTATGGATTATAAATCAGTGTTCGCTGACAATTGGAATTACCGTCGTCATGAAGAAGCCTAAAGGGTTGCTGCTAACCAACGCGTCATGATAGCGATATCAATGGTTTGAAAAGCACGTAATGCACTCTATGTGGCCGACAACAACCTATCATGAGTGAACACGCAGTTTATTTGCATTTAAGAACGCACACACACCAACATGCACACATACTCAAACATATATAGGAATATGGCCAACCTCATGTTTACAGTGCTGTAGGAATGCACCATCTCAAATCGTGAGTTGCCGAACAACGCAGGGAGAAATTAGGGTTGATTGGGTAATACAAAGTAACATATCCAACGTTGTTAAAACAAAGCATTAGAGTACACAATCGCTGTACACAAAACGAGGCCGTTGGCAAGTATTCTACGGGCCATTCTTAATGACGATTCTCACATTTCGACAGACATGCCTCACCGGCTTGTTTTCCCCCCGCACAAAGTGCTCAATAAAGCGGACGACTGATAATGCATTATTTATAATTGGATTTACCGTATATGAATTATCCACTCTGTGGCTATAGAGGGTAGTTGCCGACTGATGACATTGTAATAACCAAATAAATAAATAATGCATCGCATGCGTCACATGAGACTTTCAAATACATTTATGTTGCCACAGATATCGCCAGTATTATACTTATGCGACCAATTAAGGATAAAATGAGCCCTTTATTGCTGACTGATTCCATATTCCGAACAACAACGATTGTAAAGGGAAATATATTACTGACTGAGCGATACAGCCCAGAAAACTAATGACACATAAGCGGGCATCGCAGCACCATCAAATGCCATACTTGCACTAACACAATAACACACACACGCAATTATTAACAATAAATAACACAATATATATATATATATATATAGAGATAGAGAGATATATATATATATATATAGATATATAGATATATATATATATATATATATATATATATATTTATATATAGATATATATATATATATAGATATATATATATATATTTATATATATACAGAGATATATTTATATATATATATATATATATATATTTATATATATACATATAAAACATATAAATATATTTATATATACATATATTTATATATATAGATATATATGACATATATATACATATATATATGAATATATATATACATATATAAATACAAATATATATATATATTATATATATATACATATATTTATATTTATATAAATATATATAGATAGATATATGTGTATATATATGTATATATACATATGTGTACATATATATATATATAAATATATATATATATATATATATATATATATATATATATATATATATATATATATATATATATATATATATATATATATACCTATATATATATATATATATATAGGTACACATATATGTATACATATATGTATACATATTGTATTGTATTGTTACCGTAATCGGGATTTGCATTTAAAGTTACAAGCATCTAATAAGGGTGCGTCAAAACAGAATGGCTCTGTGCACTACTTTGCCCGGATATCGTGGCCAGCCGTTTTCCAGTTATTTGTATTTGTGTATTGTAACTTAAGGTATGCCTGTGGACCAATTATATTGTACGTCAAAAGGCAACGTCCGACGAAAATGCATATTGTGTAGTTTTCTTGAAAACGGCTGTGTTAGTTCGAACCAGTAAAGCAGAATTGGAGCTGAGTAGATTACATGTTGATGTATTGAAGATTCGATCCAACTCAATATATGAAACGGGCGATCCTTTTAGGCATTATACTTCCACCAAAAATAATCTATGTATAGCATTATATTTCCCGTAGTCATTGGTGGTGTAGCATGCGAGTATCTGGCTATTCGATATAATGAGCATATTCTATCTTTGAAGCCACTTGTGCACCCATTGATGAATATATTTGAAGTTTGCATCTAGTTGTGCCTTCATTGCGATATAATCATACCCGGGCTTCCACAGTCCCAGGACGGACTTATGTTAAGCAGATCATTATTCAGCTTGAATAACTGCTTGTTAATTCGTGCTATGACGATGCATATTATTTTTTTTAAATTGCTTTGATGCCATCAATGCTTACAGTGTAAATGACAGTAGCACTATTCAGTACAGATGATGCAAAGACTTTGGAGATAATATTTATAATTTATAGTTACATTTTACCGCTGTTAATGACATATAAACACATTTTAATCACGATAAGGAAAACGTTACAAATATTACTAGTTTTATCGATGGCTAGCTACGTGCGATTGTTTGCAAATAAAAAGCAGTATCGGTGTATTGAACATTGAATAACATGAGACATGACCTCAATTGCACCGTGAGTTCTAGCTGTGATTAACGGCTTCATAACGGATCTATTCAATTGGGGTTATGTCATTTCCTGTTAATGATCTGATGAATCACGTTGGAATGCAATATCCCCGAAGCATTGGCGTGATATTTCGGGAACGACAATGAAACGGTGAACCCCATGCAATACCATCACATTCTTTTATAACACATATTTTCTCGAAGCCGAAGATACATTTTATAGTTAATGATCTGAGTTAGAATAGACTATTGTATGAACAGCTGTCTTTACTTGTTTTCCGGTCGCATTCGCATATTCTGCAACACCACCTTTTCAGATGTCTTCATCATTGCGTGGATAGTCCGTGGGCGCTGACGCAATTACATGATATAATGAATTACATCTGACTAAAAACGTTCGCCATTCAGACCATCCTGTAATAGATGTCAGACCTGTGGACGAAATGGTTGGATTACGGTGACAAATATCTCATATTCAGTTTACACAAATGAAGCTAACGTGGCATGGAAGTAGAAAATTGATCATTACTACTCCCTGCGGAAATTGAAGGTAAGACATATTGCATATTATCTACACGACACGTCTAGCAGAAGGCCCAATTTTTAACACACGTGTCCCCCATTTGATCATTACACCAAATTTCCAGAGAGTAATGAGCCATGGATATTAGTCTGCGTGCTTACCTAGCTTTCGAAGCAACGCATTTTGCCATACTCACCAACTGAAACATTTGACCGTGGCTCGTGATATATATTCACATTTGTATTTAAATTACCATCACAGACGGGAATATGTCAAATTCATCAACATTACCAATTCAGTAAATATTGTTCGTGCAAGTGAAACAAATCCATCGTAGCCCAATATCTTCATCTCAACATTTGTTACGATTCCGAAAAAATATCTGGATGTACTGGATGTATGCTCTGGTTGAAACAGCCCGGTCAAAAGCATATCGGCCCAAAGATGAGCTGGCTCCAGACAATCAATTCTCGAAATATGAGCAGGCTTGTGTCGACAAACTCTTGAAAGAATTTTCAGCTGGTAAAACCAGTCACTAGTACCTTAGCTGCAGTGCATTGCAGCAAATCGTCAAGGCCCATCACCCAGCCCCGATAAATCTGCAGGCGAATCATAAGCCTAGTGTTTCTGCATATTCCCTGGACCTTCCTGATCCTTCCCATAGCGGCGAGGATATCTACACTGTACTAGGAAAGTTGATGTCAATTCGTACTGCATTTTTTTTAATCGCATCATGACGGTCCATGCGTGCAGTCAGTGCAGTTTTGTATTCTCACCAGTAGTATAGGTAATAGCGGTTACAGCGCACTCGCGCAAATAGAGACCAACCCATCAACGATAAGGAATCCCCCACTTCACAGCATCATTTACCCACTTCGACTTTTTCTTTCGGGTCCTAAGGTCTCAAGAGCTGCCAAGAGCTGGAGTCTCCGGATGGCGGACTAAGTGGCGGGGAGCCTCTCAGAAGGCCATGAGTTGCCGGGGAGAGGGAGGCCCACGAGTCGCAAGGTAAGGGACCACGAGTCCCAGGGGTAGGGGGAGGGGCAGCTATGAGTCGCAGGGGAGAGGGAGGCCCACGAGTCGCAGGGGTAGGGCAGCGGCACGAGTCTCAGGGGTAGGGGCAGAGGGGACCGCTATTACCTATACTACCAACCTCCAGGGTCTTTATCCATAGAGGTCCTTAAGCTAAAACATTCCAGGGCCGGGACCACACGTGTAAGTTCCATTTTTCACATGGTCGAGGTCCTGCATAAACTTGGCAACCTTAGCATCGTTCTTCTGGATAAATTCGGGATCAGGACAAGTGGTTATCAATCTCATCGTAAAGAGCTTCCAACAGTAGAACGCCCCCTCCGGCTTCTCCGTGGTCCCACTCGGTCTTCCCAGCCAAGGACCGTGATGCCTTACTTATTCAAACCGATTGAGTTGTACCATTTATAACAGGAAACACTGCTATAGCACCAATACCAGCGCCCGCATCAGACGACAACCCCATACGAATGATCTTACCATTGGATGACATGGTATATCCACAACTTAAGTCTAGTGAGTCTTGACACGCATCACCAAACGACCACTTATATCCTATGCGAAGGGCGCCACTTACTTCTGCCCAAATAGTAATGAGGTGTTTCTTTTTTTTAGCTGGGTGTTGTCTCAGGTCCCTGTTCTGTGGTCTATGTTTAACATCAACATACTTTCTATTAGCAGCACCCTTTGGCGAAGTCGGGTCTCCCAGCTCAACTATTTTATAACCACCCATTTCAAGGTCTCCAGTCATAGTACTGCCACCTTTATCCAATTTTGGTGAGTCTACATAGGTCTTTGTTGTATATTCGGAGAGGTCGGCGCCCAGATCCGTTTTCCATAAATACTCGCTTTTATTGACTTCGAATTCGAGAACAACACCAATAGGTAAGTCGTGGTTGTTCAATAGACGTCCCTTATTATCTCTTATCTGAACCTTTAACTCATTCACAGCTCCGACAGTAACACGCTTTGATACAGGATTAGCGATGTTTGTGGTTTTAATATTACAATAAGAGCTGCCCCCACAACTTCAAGAAGTAAAGTGGTCACCTTTGTAAGTACCTGAAGGAATCCATTCTCCACCTAGACCGTTATCAAGACCCAACATTTTTAACACAGTCTTTACATCGAAAAGTCCCATCAGGAATACAAAGCACTATGAATAAACAAGCCTTTACATTCAATACGAATAAAAGTACAAAAACGGGCCTGTCTACCCACTTTATATTGATCCTGAGGATCGGACACACCTTCGCATATCAGGTTAGGGCAGGTAAAATTACTGATGCGTTTTGGGTAGAGTTCTCCAACATGTTTGATAAATACTTGGTGCCTGACATAAGCGACGACAGCCTTGTGGTTGATTGGAGAACCAACCACCTGCAATACTGGCAGAATCAGTTAAACTTTGTTGGTGCGACCAGCGGCTGCAGAGTTTCTGCCCCAGACCACATCAAATCTGACTCCCCGCCGCTATCTAGCCTCTACAGGTTCCATGTCTACTGCACCATCCAGAGACTTTTAGACGAAATGAGAATAGCACTGCCGGATGACGTCACATAATCGGCCACAAATAATACCTTCGACTGAAGAATCTACCGCCAACTCTGCCGTGAGTTCAGGGTAGATGAAAACAGTGACTGGAGGATAAAGGGCGGAAACCAGGGCCTTGGGCAGATCTATTTCACCGACCCTGATTCTCATAAGGTACGGATCATCACTCATTATGTAGACACTGACCTCTACGAATCCGTCAGACAAACCTTCGAGAAATCATCCACTGGATTTGTGTTCGAGGGTGGCAAGCTGCATATCGAGTTTATACAGCAGGACCAGGATGAAGCAAACACCTTCTGGAGCACGTTTATCCTGGAAAGGTCGGAGGGCTTTCCCATACCGGGTGTTACACGGATCAGTGACAGCATTCGGACCTATGTTTGGGCCATTCTTGGTGCTCAGGCCCAGATCCGCTCAACTATACTGGGGGGTGCCACGTCCTTTGATGCTCAGAAACAATTTCAGGCTAACATTGAGGATGCTATCAACTCACCAGTGGACATCCATTCGAAGATATCAAGACTTGCTCCAGAACGCTTCCTCAAAGCTTGGTTATGTTTTTGGGACAGGCATATACATGGCTCCATCTGATATGAGCTTGGCCATTGGGAAGGTTGTAGGTTACAACAACCTTATCACCATTGCAACCGAGAAGCAGAGGATAGGGAGCAATAGTGATCTCAACACGGCTCCTGTTCTTCCAAATAGAGGAAGCTTTAACCTTCCACCTCCAGTGGAACCGGAAAGGGGATTCCCATCTTTAGACGTTCCAAGTGACTCGGCTGAAGGGAAGGCGCACGAGGATGAGAAAACCACTCTTATTGTAGGTGGAATTGCTATAGGCTTAGCTGTGCTTTGGTTTGCTACGTAGTATGTCACGGAGTATCAGGAGGATAACTCCCCCCACCGCAGCAGCTGTGGCCCACACATGTTCTGCCATCCAACCAGCCACCTTTGCAGCTGACTTAAGCACCCATGATACCATGGAGCCAATGATTCCTGAAAGGGCAGCTGCTGCCTTACTGGCTAGGCCCTTCAGGACGTTTGCCAAGGAGTTCAGTTGTTTTTAATCCATTCCTTTACCCCGGGCTCTGGAGCTGGCGTCGGTGTTGGTGCAGGGGTTGCACTAGTGCTCCATCCACCAGTCAAAGCAACTACCAGGGTCGAGATTGCCAATCCAATCGCAGTGAGGATGGAGGCGATTGTTATGCCCTGCTCCTGGAACAGGGGGCATACACGCTCAGCTAGAGTTGTGTCCTCGTTAAGAAGTCTGTTTATCTTTTCCCTGATGCGGTTAATTTGGGTTCGCAGACGTTCACGGTTTACAGAGGCAGCCTCAACACGGACGCTACAGCTCTGCAAGCTCATTTGCTTGGAATTGCCATGCTCGACTATCACCCCTCCTTTCCTCCTTCAGGATTGCCATTTTAGCTTTCCGTAGGTCTATATCCCTTTCTATCTCAGTTATCTAAGCTAGGTTGTTGACCAGCTCACCCCTCTGGATCTGCATAGCCTTGTCAAGCCCAATTAGCTCTCTGAGTTGTAGTTCGTTGTCTTCTATGGCGTTATGAAAGCCCTCTATGAAGCTTGTTTCTTCAACACCACCTTGCTATGTCACGGCTTCTAGCCGCTCATTTGTAAATTCTCTGCGGCTTTAGCAGCTGCTTCATGAATGCTTGGAGGGCTTTATCTACCTTTTGTGACAAGGCTTTTCAGGACCACTCAGTAAACCCCAAACCATCACGGACGACCTTCACCCCCACCCTCTACTAGCTATTGTTTGAAGTGAAAGCGGGGATCTAGTACGCGAATTTGTAATACTTATGTCAGGGTAGTCCTTCAACGAAACTCTCCTCCAACAAGTTCAAACTTTGTATATTCACGGACGAGGGGGGGGGGAGTCTGTAAGCTTTTTCAGCCAATGCATCGTAACAATCATTGACAGCGCCTATAACTAATCGCCTTCCCTGTGGTATAGACGTATCCATCTGAATGTCACCTCCCATAGCACCCTCAGTTGGGAGTGTCTTGTCCTCTATTTTGGCGGCGGGCCAATCCTAATCCTCTCTTCCAGCTTTGTGCCAATGCTCCTTCACTGCGTCATTTAAGGTTGGGTTATCAAAGTCCATGCTTGTGTGCTAAAGATATAATTGTAATTAAGTATTCAACATGTTGAGTACTTACGGAAGCAAAATAAACCCACACCACCGGATAAGCGAACCACTAGGGGTAAATGGCGTGCGACAGTCTGTAGTTATTACAAACAATCCAAGCACTATTGACCAGAACCAACAACTGCTGGTTCGCTTCCCCAATCTAGGCGCAGACGACGTCATTGTACAATCAAGCTAACCTCGGCTTATCTCAACCGCAGCGTTGTGCAAGACCTGGGCCGTGCCGAGGAAGAGGAAAAGACGGTAGCCAATGTGTATGGTAACAGGTTCTACGTTCCATTTGACTATGAACTCCTCGAGAGCCACATGCCATTCAACGAGAGCGCTTTATGACAGACTGGAACACGAGATCACATTCAACGCCTAATTCATGCAACAGCCGACACGGCTACCAGCTACATAATTGATGGCATCCCCCTAGAGTATGACATGGTTACCCAACCAGAGTTGGCTGTATGATGCGCACCCAGTACACAGGTCGACTTGCAATTCTGTATGACCGTGTACTTCATCACAGGAACCTTGTATACAATAAAAGAGATACACTGTGGAACATCAATCTGAACTTGCTTGCTCGCAGCATAAAGGGCATCCTACTGCTCTTTGAAGTCCCAGCCAATGCCTCATTCGCCAGGAAGACAGAGTCGTTCTACAACACAAAGATTACAAAAGTTCAGGTGACCATTGAGGGCATCCCAACCAACTCTATGCCCAAGGCATGCATGGCTACCAGCACTGGGACGAGGTGAAGAAGGCCTTTGCAGCAACGAGTAAACGAGACCCCAGTGTAGCAATAGCTGCAAAAGACTTTGCATTGTCGGACGTGTCCCTAGAAGAGTACCTAACCAGTAAGTATGCTCTGTGGCTCGACTTAAAGGTCGTGGCAGGACCGTGGAGAATGCGTCTGAGAGTATCACCATACAGATAACAAAAAAAATCTATATGTATATTGTTATGGATGTACAGCTTAACATTAAAGATGGCAGGTTTGGCAACGCAGTCTACTAAGTTTACATTTCTAGATGGTCCCATCTTACTATTGTTTGTGGACAGACAGGATACAGGAAAACCGTATTCATCCTCGACCTCCTCTAAGTGCCCTTCTTCGGCGCCTTCGAACGTATTGTTATCCTCTGCCCCACCATACATTTCAATGAGGCTTATCAGTCGCAGTCATGGGTGTGGGATGGTGCTCTTTCACACCAAGGACCATGACTCGTTTGAAGACGCCTTACGTGAAAATGATGTAATTCCAACAAAGGAGGAACGTGCCACAGTACGCCAACTACTAGCAAAGACCAAGCACGCAAAACTACTGCTGAAGGCTGATCAATCTACTGCATATGCCGTCGATTGAAGATATATTGGCCTTGACAGCAGCCGCTGCCTCACTAACCAATTTAGGTTTCTTCATCTGGGTAGCGGTGCAGTTTTTTAAAGCTCCTTGAACAGGACACGACTAGGTTAGTGGAGACAAAGTCTGGGGGAGCGAATCCAGTTGCACTGGAAATGTAGATATGTCTTCTGAGAGAGATTGGCTTGCTGCCGTCATAGCTGGTGGTCAGGCCTGTCAGTACCTTGGTTTGGAGCGCCTTACAATTGACCAGGTTAAATCAATGTCTGATGAAGAGATCACAAAGCTGTATGTGAGATACGAGGCATGGCTAGGCACTAGCATGACACGCTCTCTAGGTCAGGCAGTGCTACAGCTATACTCAGGTATTGCTTGTATGTTTGTACCAATCCAACCAGAACACCTGCCTAAGCTAATTACAGACCTCGAGACTGACCCGTTTGTTAGACACGCGCTAAGCACTGCCACTTGTGAGCTATATCATCGTTATGGTATGTTTTTAGCTCCGTTAACCGTGGCTTTAACAACAATTAAGCTCTGTCAATTTGGTAAAACAAGAACCGAATCAACAGGGGCCGGTGAAGAGGAAGACACCACTTGCGCGCCATAGTATGTGTTTAACTCCGCTATAGTATGTGCCTAACTACGCTATTACAAGTGCTTAACTCCGCTATAACAGGTACTTAACTCCGCTATAACAGGTGCTTACTAAGAGCTGACGAATGGACAAATAAATTTA
Source organism: Urechis unicinctus (assembly GCA_034190875.2). Taxonomy (NCBI): domain Eukaryota; kingdom Metazoa; phylum Annelida; class Polychaeta; order Xenopneusta; family Urechidae; genus Urechis; species Urechis unicinctus. The sequence continues at coordinate 39,292,253 of CM067347.1, read as the reverse complement.
GTAAGTAAACATGGAAGAAACGAACACGAATCAAGGTGAGACAACACCGGTGGAGATAACGTCAATGACCACTACAAAAAAACGCTAAAAGGGTTGCGGCACGACGAAAAGGAGCTGCAGCTCGAAAAGCCAATCAAAATGATGCTGGAAGTTTACCATCAGGAATCAGTGGCCGGTCAGATGTGGAAGGTGTGGATACACAACAGTTGAATACGATACACCCCATCTGCCGGCGGTCTATGCCGGGTGGTAGGCCAGGGTGTGTACACCACCTGGAGCTATCTCTATCTCTTAGTACCAAAGGGGGATAGAGACACCTTATTAACGAGCAGCCCATATATCTTGTGGCTGTCACTTCGGAACATGTTCATCCCATGGTGGAACCGCTTCTGGTCGAACAGCGATTCAAGGTATTGGGCGTGGCGCAGGCGTTTCTTGACCAATATCTTTTTTATGCCCTTTGCTTTCTTGATTTTGTCCCAGGTCAACATCAGGATGGAGTACATCTTTGGGTGCAGGCCTACATACTCCCTGATAGGTACACCGCCGCACTCGTCCTTCATCTTTCCTAGAGCCTTCTTGTTCTCGTTGCTGTGGAGCGGGTGGGCTGGGTCGTTGTTGCAGGTGTCAAATAGGGGCACTGTCTTTTTTCATGTCGGCGTAGATGTCTGGTGTGCAGATCACCAGGAGAAGGGAGTCGGTGTCAGTGTTGAGTAGGTTGACCCTCCGGACGTACTGGGGATTCATGGTGTTGTAGTAGTCGTACATGAGGTGCTTGGACAGATCGAGTATCCACATCCCCACGTAGATTGGGTGGTTGAGGACCAGGTGGTTGAGGATGGCTGCCAGGTCGTCGTCGAACATTTTCTTAGCGGGCAAAGGCAGGGCTGGCGATGAGCTTTCTTATTTTGTTGCCGTCTGCAGCTCGGACCAGCTTCACGTCAACCCGCTTGCAGATGTTCTCCATGGTCTTGCCAAAGACAGAGTTGTTTATTAGTTTGTATAGGTCCTTCTATGACTGGATGCACCCTTTCGGAGATCTGTGTTCTTCCAGATGTAGGGTTCCATCCAGGGGCTTTGGCTGAAGGAAACGGCGTGGTGGATCTTGGTCAGCCTCATCCCCAGGGCTAGATACAGTTTGAGGTTCCTGTAGTAGAGTACGTACTTCTCCTTATTCCTCAGGTTCAGGACCAGCTTATTGACCCCATGGCCGCCGTATTCGTCAAAGAGGTTTCTATGCTTGTCTGAGAGCCACTCTGTCTGGACTAAGAGCCGCTCTAGGGCTAGGGGGTAGTCGTTGTGGTCGTCGTGAAGCTCAGCTGGATACTTCAGGTCGACCTCAAGGATGTACCCAGTCTCGGCATCGTCAAGGTGGGAGCGAACTAGTGCGGGTAGCGACTCAATGTTCGAGGTAGGTAGGGCCTGGCTCATTGCCCATCCATAGAGGTTGTTGGCGTCGAGGAACTGGATAAAGCTCGTGGGCGTCTCCTAGTCGACGTCTCCTACGTAGGGGTTGTTTGCCTTGGCATGGCGCTGCCTGGCCATACTTATCCCTCTACGCAGACCCTTCTCGATGTAGAGGTGTTTGTCGTAGTCTGTGAGGAGTTCGAGCTTTACTCCTGTGCTCTAGAGTAGAGCGTTCCACGAGAGGCCTGGGCTGGTATAGTAGTTGGCTGGGTCCAGGCCGCACTGCTTTAGGTCTTCCGGAAAGTTTCAAACAGAGGAGGACATCTGTCTGGAGGTAGAGGTTGTGGTAGTCGCCCATGTTCTTGCAACCAAACGTGCTCCAGACCTTTTGCGCGTTGGTGTAGTCTTGGCGGATATGCCCTGCTCTGAGAGCTTGTTGTAGAAGTCTTGGATGGGCGGGAGGGGAGAATCAAACTTGTCCCAGCTGTCCATGAACTCGTAGGGGAAGACCCCCTTGCGCAATAGCAACCCTCGCTTTGTCTAGTCTGGTTCATACTCTGCCGTCATGGTGAAGGCGTCTGGGCTGTTGGCTGAGACCAGCTTGTCGAGGGAGGCCAGGAGGAACTGTGCGCTGTCTATGAAGAAGAGCTCTCTCAGTGATAGTGATATATACTTCTCCATATTATTGGGTATACAGTTGATGTCCCCCTCTTCCTTGCTTATCCACTGCATTAGGAGCTAGGAGTCATAGCCTCTCAGATTGTGGAAGACCACGGGGATGGGAGTTGTCTTGGGGCTCAGCCTAAGCTTTAGGTTGCAGGCGTTGTGGGCTGGCCCTCTGTACTTACAGGTTATGTGGCCGTGGGCACAGATCCGGTCGGTTCCAAGTGGTTTGCTACAGACGTGGTATTGTGTTGCGGTCTTGTAGACTCTTTGGTCGTCTCGGGTCATCCGCATGGGGACTGGCTTGGGGAGAACTGCTTTGATCTTTTTCTCCTCCTCCTGTAAGGCCTAGAGGAACTTCTCCACAGTGTCTCTTCCCCTGTAGACTTACTGGGGGCGAGGTCTTTCCATCGCATCAAACCTCTATGTAGCCGTTCTCGCAGCCTTGGTGTTCGTGGATCTTCTGGGTGTTGCTCTTTTATGGATTTTATGAGGGCTGGCCCTGGGAGCTTTACTGTGGGCGCCTCGAAGTCTGCGTAGATGACGTAGGCGGCCGGAAGTTGCTTTTACCAGTTCTGGAAGGATAGGATGTGTTTCCCCTCCTCTGGCATGTCTACCCGCACGGCTGTTTGCCCTACCCCTACACACTCTGGCTTGTGGGCCTGGAGGAGGGCGGAGGTGGTTTAGCCGTGGAGGCAACGTTCCCAGAAGAATTTACGGCCCTCGTATTTGGTCTGGTCGTAGAGTAGGCGGTTCAGGTTATTGATCCAGGTGTAATGGTATATTCCATCCTTCTCGGAGGGCATGAGGTTTATGCAGGCTCCTGGTCGTTTTCGGATGTGGTGGACCATGATGGCTATCCCAACCCAGCCATATATGTTCAGGCCTTGGTCTATAACCCTTTCGATTTTTCGGCGTGGGAGGCTTATCTAGGAGCAACTGGATGTTGTATTTTAATGGCCGCTGGGGGTCCTTGCTGACCGGGTGGATGGCTGCGTCGATGGACCATAGTATACAACGGTCATGGCAGTTCTTTACGCTTATGATGGCACCTTTGTTTGCTACTGGTGGTGGTAGCGTCCGGTAGGAGCCGCCTTTGAGTGGTTGATACTTGGCGATGTCGATCCAGATGGTTTTTACCACTTCGAACACCCATTCAGAACCTAGGTTGGTCCACTTCTCCAGCATCTCCTGAATTCTGGGGGTGGCTCGGTCTAACGCGGTGTTAATGTTTTCTGGGTCTAGAATCACCTGCTGCTGATTATGTAGGACTGGCTCGACATACTCTGTGATACCATCTTTATTGGTCTTGTAGAGGATTACCTTGATTGCGAACTAGGTCTTGAGGCCGCCTAAGATATTTAGCTCTGTGGCTAGAACTCTGCGCATTTTCTGAACTCTGCGCATGCCTTTCCGAAAGATCAGGAGGTCTGAGGCAAGGGGGTGAGCCTTGGGGACGTTCATGACCCATCTTCGCAGTTTGGTTCTTGATGGCCCCCTTGGTTCTCGTGAAGTTGAGGCGGGGGTTGGGGTCCGGTCTAGGTCGCGTGGTGGTTGACCTTGGGCGGTGGAATGGGACCGTAGGGTGGTTGTCCTTGGACATGGAATTGGTTTTATGGAGGCTGACCTTGGACGTGGAGCCGGCGCTTTCACCATCTCAGACCAGAGACGGGTGGGGAAAGGTTGGACTGGTTCGCCGTCTACCTTGGTCCTCATTCTTGCGTAGATCTCCTTGTACTTCCTATCGAATGCGTTTTTTTTTCGAGTGCTGCAAGGGCGACCTTCGAGCGTGGGTAGGACCCGTGGATCTCAGTACAGTCGGCTTGAGCCTTTCTGGTGCGTGTATTGTGGGACGTTATTACCTCTAATGCGCTGTTAGTTTCAATGGGAGGTAAAAATATGAGAAATCAAGTCGCGACGTAATCCCCACATGCGACTCGTACCCCTGCCTAACCCGTGGGCCTCCCTCTCCCCGGCGACTCATAGCTGCCCGCTCCATTCGCAGCGTCTGAACATTCTCGATCTTTAATGTCCGCGCTGTAGGATTGCCAGCAACATTCTAAGGCGAGAGAACTGGCCTGTGATAGACTTCAATATGTGCTGGCCTGTCAGAGATATGTGAAGATCTCGAGGATAGAGTTTATAGCTTAGTAATGCTGTTTAGGGATTATGAAATTACATAAAATTCATCAACGTCATCACGCGACGACACTATGAGATAAACAAGAGCACATCGGATCCGAAGGTTCAGGGTCTGCGTCTGTTAAAGACATAAAGTCATTTAATTGGTCGAGAATTCCACGTGCTTTTTAAGGGACAATATGACAAAGCAACGCAGGGTGTCTAACAGGTGGTCTCTTTACATTTAATCTCGGGCCGAAGCTGGAGTGAGCGCACTAAGGAAAGTTCTACCCATTTTAATTATACCCAGTCGGTCTCGGAATATGCACGAAGCTGTAACCTGGCAGATAAAACTCTGCAATTGGTTTCCTGGTATATGCTTCCTAGTCTCAGCCCGACTGTTCCTCGAAAATAACAGCAGCTGCTTCTAGTGCAACTGTCGCTATGTTAGCTGAACACATACACACACAGAGATATATAAATATATATATAAATATATCTACATACATATATATAAATATATATACATATATATAAATATATATATATATGCATATATATATACAAAATATATATATATATATATATATACATATATATAGAAACATATATATATATATTTATATATATATATTTATATATATATATATTTATATATATATATATATTTATATGATATATATACATATGAATATATACATATAAATACATACATATAAATATATATATGTATATATTTATGTGTATATATATAAATATATATATATATATATATTCATATATATAAGTATATATCTATGCATATTTGTATATTTGTATATATGTATATATATATGTATATATATATATATATATATAGGGATATCTATTTATATATATATATACGTCTATCTATCTTATATATAGATCTCTATATGTATATATATCTATCTCTACAGATATATATATATATATCTATATATATATAGTATATAGAGAGAGAGATTTACATATATCTCTTATATCTCTAGATTATATATAATAGATATAGAATATCTATATATATATATAGATATATAAATATATATATATCTATCTATATATATATATATATCTCTCTATATCTATATATATCTATATATATCTACATATATATATGTCTTTCTCTGTATCTCAGGGTATATATCTATCTCTCTCTATATATCTCTATATCTCTATCTATATCTGTCTGTCTCTCTCCCGCTCTCTATCTATATATATCTGTAGATATAGATATCTCTTTAATCTATCTGTCTCTATCTCTCTCCATCTATATCTCCTATATCTCTCATCTCCATCTATCTCCCATGCATCTATACATTATTCTTAATCTATATATATATAGAGAGAGATATAAGAGATATGTCTCTGTATCTATCTCCTTACTGATATATATATAGGGAGATATATATATATATGAAATAGAGATATAGAGATATATATATATGTATATACACTACACACACACACACTAGATATATAGATATATATATATATATATAGATATAGAGATCTATATAGATAGAGATATCTATAGATCTATATCTCTAGTCTCTCTATATCTCTATCTAGAGATATAGAGATATCTAGATCTCTCTCTCTCTATATATCTCCTATCTATATCTCTATATATATCCTCTATCTATCTCTCTATATCTCTCTCTCTATATATGTATATATATATATAGAAGAATTTAAATCTTGCGAATCCTCATTCAGTACCCATAATTGCAAGTTTTAGATTCAGGGCACTGGCGTGAGGCGATGGACATAATTATTATTACTAGACAGACTGCACGTAGAGCTTCTTCCTGGCGTGAGGCGATGGACATAATTATTACTCTCTCCTACAGTCTAGACAGACTGCACGTTAAACCACCGTTTATCATTTCCGTAAGGCGACAGTAATGTGAAATGAACCACTATTTATCATCCGAAGGTGGAAGAAGCTTACCATTTCATCACTTTGATAATGGGCTGCGGATGGCTTCATATTTAAACCGACTGAATACAGCCACGATGAACATATCATTCTGATCCACTTTTTTGTTGCCTTTCCACATGTGGCGTTTTAGGTGCCATTTGGCAAAATTTTGAATCTGTACTTTCACTTGAATTCATTTCATCCAAAAATGTTTATACTTCCATTCTGAAGATATTCCGTTTAACCTAGTTATCATTGGTTTTGATAGTATAATTAGCAATGTAACTATCAAACGAAATCATGAATGAATCATTAGTATACGGAAAGATACAATATTACGCTTGCTAATGGGTTCAAGCTATCGGTTTATGTATGTCTCTCCAGGCAACGGCATCTGGACCCAACATGCTGATACATAATTGGCAGCGAAATAAAACTTGGAGGAGGTGCTGTAGCTTGTTTGTATCGTGCTGCTGCTTTTGTATTGTATGCCACATGAAGAGATGATAAAAAGAGGATGGACATAAGTCAGTTAGCAATAGAAATATCCATCGATCAAAAGCACTAAGTGGCGGATTGAATAGGGTTTTAATTTATATAATAATAACCTAATCAATCGCTTCACGTGACACCAATTATCAGCTGTTAAGCTTTACGTCATAATGATATGTTTGTACGCCTTGATGCAGCAAAATGTTTCAATTGGGTGCAATAAATGAGGTTATTATGATTATTAGTGCGCAGAGGTATATGCCCCACTGTTGTGAAGGTACTTCTACGTGTGCATTTAAATCAATTAATATTAATCAGGGATAACTATCTGTCCGATTCATTATGATGTCGTGATGGAATTAATCAAGGAGCAGGTGTATCAACGTTCTGTATTGCGTATTTATTGATGAGCTACTTTACGCTATGAAGAAAGTAGAGTTGGCTGTCATATTAGCAACGGAATTTTTACATGCCGAAAACGTTATCGTTATGGCATAATCGTTAAATGCTGTTAAACGCCCGGTCGAGATATATGAGTAATGTTATGCTATAATACAAGCGTTAATTAGAATGTGCTTAGGCTCGTGATAACCCAGCCTGTTCATAAAAGGTGTCTTTAGATAAGAAATGCTGCACAAAATAGTTACAATTTAAGGGTTGATGATTCCAATGACAGAGTTGAACTTCTGACGCGCCGTCTAATCGGGAGGTCAGCCATGATATTTTGTTTAAAGGCAAAAGACAGATATGTTATGCTGATGTCGACGTGAAGGTCCCACGAAGCATCTCTAGTTCAGAGGTATTGTAGCTATGGTAGAGTAAATGCCAACTTAAATGTCTTACAGATCAGATATTCGTTTACCAAGCAAGGTTATTACATCGGAGTTTAATTCTACAAAAGTATCATTTAAGGCATAATTTTTGTTGAATTGGTGATGTGATAGGTAAGCACGTAATAGGTAAGCATGTGCATTGTATGTATTGTTTTATGTCGTCTAGGGGTCGATATAAGATGGTTCATTAATATTTTGATTCATTTGAAACCAAAATGTGATATTCTTCCCAGCGAGGCTACTTTGTGGCATGTGTATTTACTATAAAATGAGCTTGTGTTGTGCTTACCTTACTAGTTGTTTGGCAGGATCGAATTTAATAATATGCTAAGGTTCATTATCCTGTTTTAGGCGAATCACCTAATGTGTCAGCCGCTGAATAGTGTTTTTTAAATGCCTGGACAGCTATTTGATGCTTGATGGCCAACGCGTGGATATGCAATGCATTGGAATGCTGAGTGTCTGTACAAGTGCAACTTTGGGGATCTAAGAGCTTAACTACAAAAACAGCAACGTTGATAGATTGATTTGGCGGTTTCGTCCTATTCACTGTTAATCTGTACGTGGGGATTGATCGCACAGATATCAGCCCTGCTTATCAGCGTGGATAATTCCTTCCGCGGAATCATTCAGATCTTAATTGATACTTCCGTGGTTTATATTTCCATTGATTGAAATCAAATTAGTGGGTCTAGTTTACTGCCTTACAAAATACAGACCCATTGAAAAACGAACACACTCTCATACACCTACACAAGCATACATCAATGTCAAATGAATTATATTTTCAAACGATGCGTCTTCGATGCATGACATATCTTCATGTAATTCTGCCATTATGACAGTGTTGCAAATTATTTTTAACTAGCGTATTTCATTGGTGGTGATGACAGGGTCGTGATATATATGTTAAATAGGAGACAATTTGGGTCCAAATGTCAGAAACACATTTGATATATACAGCAGCTGTTAACTGATGATAATTTGGTATTTGCGAAAGATAGACGGGCTTTCTAATGTTTCATGAGTATGTTAGCCAGGCGAACTCTAGTAGATTTTTGTCCGGCTATACACATCATGTAAAGCTATTGGTTGGTCCAGTACCGAGGAAGTATAATAGACCTCGATATTAATGTTACGGCCGGATGCCTACCTTTGCAATGCACGTCGTTCTTACTGGGAATGTGAGTCCTTAACGTGCATTTAGTCTCTTATCCCCAGTAAACAACAGGATGCGACCATTAGGCTTCTTTGGAGGTGAGCATCACATAATCAGCAACGTAGCTGACCGAGTCATACGTCTGACTTTCTCCAAACAATGCGTCCATAAAATGCCATGACATGAATAATAATGCAAGTGACGTAAGTTGTCTGGTAGATGCTGATTTCCATTATTGTTTTTTTGGTGGTGCAATTTGTTTTGGCATAATGTACGCTCTGTTTAGCTACGTTAATCTGCTCGTAAACCAGGTGTCCCAACGGAGCACATGACTCGTAGTTTGCACTTGTTTTTGCATCCATGCTCTTTATCATAGGTTCCCTTACTCTCCTTTGCAATATTTCTCACATCATCGTGATGTATTTGCCTAATATTAAATATGGGATCCGTTAGTGTGGTGTCAAAAACTAACCTCTGTCTAATATGTAAAAGTATTGTAGTATAGCGGCACAAGGTGTAACTGTGAACGTTTGACTCAACGGACTATTAAGCAGCAAAGAATTTATGAAGGCTATCGAACGAAAGCCACGTATAGGATGTGCAGCCATTAGCGAATTGAAATCAATGTCAATCAAAATAACCGCCTCAGAGGGATAATAATGCTTTGGAATATCATCGCAGCAGCATTAAAATACTCACAGATTCAAGCAACCTGCCTCATCTTGATTATATTACGATTGTGCCACAAATAATCTACGATGTAGCATAAACACGGCACGGGAGACACGGAGTCTCATACTTATCTCTGGTTAAACTAGTCACAACCTATCGTGCTACAAGGTGAGTAGTACAGCGAATAGCGTTTCTTGCGCACAGCTATTCATATACACTACATCACTGTTTTCTAAGATGACCCCTGACACGGTGAAGCTCCCAGTCCCCCCTGCACCTGATCCTACTGAGAACAACACGCAAAAGACAGAGAAACGCTAGCCATGGGGTTACAGATATGTAGTTGTCCAGTGCGATGGTCAGAACGAACACCCTGCGATGTATGGAGGAGGAAGCGGAGGATGACATTCTCGCGAGCCCTGCAACAGGAAGGTCACAAGATCATAGCCGTTTTGTCAAAGCCTGCTCCAATGCGCATGAAGCGTGAGGATAGAAGAGTGCACAAGGTGACAACTCACTGTCATGTACCAATACAGCGGCAAACAACTCAAACGCTTTTGCAGTAAGAGCTAAATACTACAACAAAACAAAGCGCTGGCTACTACTACACAAGGGAGTGTATCCCTATGGGTTCATGGACGGCTAGGATAAGTTTGATGCCCTGCTGCCACCAGTTCAGGAGTTCTACGGTCAGCTGTCTGAACAAGGTATATCTTCTGCAGACTATAAACATGCGCAGAAGGTATGGGACATGTTCAGGTGTAGAAACGTGGGCGACTTCCAAGACCTGTACCTGCGCACAGACGCGCTGCTCCTAGCGGATGTGTTGGAGATATTCTGCAGGATCTGCCTGAAGCAGTACGGCCTGGACCCAGCAAACTATTGCACCAGCCCTGGTCTGTCATGGGGCGCGCTGTTCAAGAGCATAGGTGTAGAGCTACAGTAACCCATCGACTATGACAAACACCGGTTAATTGAGAAGGGCCTGCGCGTAGGCATGGTGTCGCGTCGCCACGCTAAAGCCAATAGCCCGTATTTGGAGGGCTTTACAAAGGATAAGCCAGCGAGCTACATACAGTACCTTGACGCTAAAACCTTGTATGAGTGGGCGATGAGCCAGCCCCTACTTACTGGGGCGATTGAGTTGGTAGATCAGCTGGCTGCAATACAGATACAGAACCATCCCGACAATGCCGAAACCAGATATACTCGATGTTGATGTGGACTCTTTCCATTATATCTATGTCACGTTGAAGGAATGGTGACCACTCCTGAATTGCATATTCTGAACGCTTAATGGAAACTCCCTCCGAGCGACTAGTGTACGTCTGTCGGCTCATCTCGAGAACTCTATTAGCCTTTTCTGCTGCTGCACTGCATTCTCAATGATAGCTAAGATACCAGTGGGTTGCTGAAGCACGCGAAACCTACCAACAAATATCCGTCAACATTACCTATAAACGTCAGATTAATTTCAATCGAACGGTGATGTTCCGGGGAAACTGTTTATTTGCACGTCACCCTCTCGATGCTATCACATATGACGGTTCTCTTCCAAAGCATTCCGTAGTAAAGGGTGACACTTTGCATTCGCTGAACTTTATTCCTGTCATGCGAACTTTGCAAAGTTGTCGCGTGTTGCTATGGTTGTTGAAATTAATAGTATATGCCACAATTGTAGTCGCATCAATATTGATGAAAAATATATATTCAATACGGAGGCAACTCTTTAGTAAGAACATGCACATTGTGTATTACGCACAATTGGTAAGATATAAATACTTTTTGTTCCTGGGTTTTCTCCAGTTTGAGCATTGAGCAAAATGAAGGTGTTTAAGCCTAACAACACCAATATTCTTTTTGTTACTGTTCGGACAGGTTAATTGTTAGGTGCCTCTCTCCTGACATTATTGCAAACTGTCAGGGGATAAAAGCAAAGGTTTGAGAGACGTTAACTGTAAGTATCATATAATTTTACATGATTGCTTGATAGTTAATCAAATAAGGAATCTAAATTTAAAACGCGCTGATATCCTTATTTACAGAAGGTGATTTTTTTACTGATATATCCGTTTGCTCACTACATGTCATGTTCCACATATCATTGCAAGCAATTTCGTGCAGGAATGTAAATACTGCCTATATCTCAAGCAATGCATCTACAATGGGTTCATGCATAGCTATATAAATTTGCGCAACCATTTGTTATAAAGGTTGTGTAAAGTGAAATATATTGTGCAATTGCATGAAGTGTATGGTACGTTAGAATCTTAGTTTGGTTTAGATGCAACTATGTTAGTGCCTACTACTACAGCTAGGTTTTATGTGCTTATCTTGAGTTATTGCGAAAAACAAACCGTAGGGCCTGGTCAATATTCACGCTTATAAAAACCACGATGAGATTAATTTTCTGTGCATTGTCGAGAGTGAATTTACTTAATATTATACATTCCGAAACGTAAATAGCATCCCACAATTAACTATTAGCCGCCAGTTATCATGCTAAAAACATTTATGTTCGTAATACTTCCACAGTGCGGCCTACCTTTGCATTTACGGTGAAGGCATTATTGTGTATGATAAGCTTTAGTGACAACGGGATAATCATTCCTTCGTTTCTAATGATGATTGCGTTGGTACCGATCATGTAAGTGCTAATAAACTGCAAGCATTATATGCGCATGTTTTCTTTGATTCATCTGCTATCAAGACTGACGCATATCAGAATGCTTATTCTGCAGCCAGGTAGTCATTGTGTTTCATTGCGGTGTTATGTATCTATCCGTATTTATAGAGTTTGCTCTCAAGTTACATGTATACATGATTAACGCTTCACAAAACAGAGCTCAAGCGTTGATTGAACAAGTGCAATTAAGACTTTGGTGCCTCGTACAAGGATTTTTTTAATAGCCTGAAGATGAGACGGTTCAGTTTAGATGCAATATCTAAAAAGTCACCCGTAAGGTTTCGCACATTGTAGTCTAAAGCTGGAACCCATAATTAATGTCCTCTCAAACAGGATGATAATTTGGTTTATCCTTTGTATAGCTATGATAAAATCCTATAAGTTGACCCATTGCCTCACATCGAGAGCCAAGGGATCTCCTTAACAATGTAAAGTGCTTGGAAATTGGCACCCCAGGTTTGTAGTTAGATATTCTTCACTTTACTATTATTAAATCACACGTTAACAGTAACCACAAGGTGCGTGCATGAGTTCATTAATACGAGATAACTAAATTGTGTATTTGTTATAATAAATGCTACCATTGTTGGTATTTAATCACTGACAAGCCCTTCTACTGTTCAGAAACGCCTATTGAAACTCCCATAGTGCAGGTGTACTTATATCGGCAGCAAATGTCTAGCAGAAATGACAAAATAGTTTCGGTAATTCCGTATCGATGAAGTAAGCTGTGTTTTTTGCAAATATTAAGACGAGCATACATAGCACTGCTTCAACACACTTTGCTGATCTACACTACTGATGTACTCGGCAATGATAATGTCTCAATACAACGTATTACGTTTTTGCAATATTAGTATCGCACAGGCTCATAACACGATTGGGATATATAAATTGTCTAAACCTATCTACATGACAGGTGCGCAAGTTTTCGAATGGGGACTGTTAGCCAAAACTCAGTATCTGTCCGGCATTGCCATATATATATATATAATTTCTCACTGATATATCCCAAGTGATTAACAGCTTTGGAGCATTGTTGTTTTGGGTTGGTAATATAGTTTCTCCGATAAAATGTCGTCAAATTATAGTGGAAACTCTTAAATAATAATACATGTATGAATAATTACTTTCAAGTATGCATAATCCTTAAAATTAAATGTGTCGGTTCACGTAAATCCGGCGGTAAATGCTTGATAAGGTCGATATTGGTTTGTTGGTGTAAAATATTGTAGCAATATATGTGTTCCTTTTGGATACTGCAACTTTTTATAAAGCATTCATCAATATGTTGTCAATATCTTACATGGTTGTGCAGTTTAAATCTGCTACATGCGTAATTGCCATCACCTGACAGACGTCGCTCCTCCGTTTGGCGTATAGATAGCAGACACACATTTATTATGACATCATACAACCCGATGTAACTTACGAAGGCAATGACATTGACTTAGCTTTAATCTGTACATCGTGTCTTTGCTTTTATAGAGCATCGTCACGATAAACAATTCTTACAATGTTCAGCGACCCGTGGAAGAACATATATGTCATAAAAAAAACAGGGTAAAATATAATGATGGGTGATTGGGTCAATCTTAAGGCTCAGAGGGAGAATAGTGTTTTATGTTGCCAAAGCACTAATAAATAATCATTAATTGTAGCAGCATCCTTGAGGCCACGGAGAATCCTCCATGCAGTATTGACGCGCCACAAAAACCACGATATTGGAGCGGAGCGTTCAGCCTTTCACTGGTTACAGCAGCTACCGCCGATTGCGCTGCACGCTTCTTTGTGTAGATATGTAAGACACGCATCACTAACCAATCCACGACGTTGTCACTTAATGTGCTCATGCATGATTCCCCTTTTAGACACCTGGTAGGAGACCTCCGTATGGTTCAGACGCTGCAACAGACATACCCGTGATTACGAGCGCAACACTAGCAGTTTGAAGTCGATTACCGAACACTAAATGAAAGGAACACACTCCAATGAACACCGGAAACATTGATATAAATGTATTATGTCCCGATTGAAAAACACAGATTTGGTGTGTTATTTAGAGAAGAGTGAGGTAGCGTGCATCATCCATTGCATAACTTCTTGCTATACATAAGGCATGCTCGGTGCTACAAGGCGCTCAGAAGCATTGCATTGGGAGCCGAACGCCTATATACTACCTTGTCCAAACATTGATGTTTCCATAATATACAGCAAACATATCTATTAAGAGAATACTGTGTGTTACAATTGGTTACTTTAGTTGCGATGCAAACGTAAAAATGCTTAATGCATACCTTCAGATCGTACGACCGCATTTCGGCAATCAAGCGATTCTGATGAGTTTATCGTTGATTTTCGTTATGCTCGAGTACATCAGCAAACATAAATAACAAATATCTTCACAATACATTTTAATCAGTGCTCTGCTTTAGGAGATTTTGCTCGAGGTTTCGTCTCAATACTATAGTAATGTCAATTTGATTTACATTCGTATACGCTTATGCCTACTTAAATTCCTAGTGTAATAAAAAATTAGCTTCGTTCGCACCCACATCATTTGGGAAAAGGAAAGGAAGTTGATCTATTCCGCATAATCTATCTAGGCGGATATGCAACGAAAGGCTGGTAAAGTTTGATTTGTAGGCCTCGTCGGGCATCCTGGCCAAGGTTCGTAATGCACATAACCTCTATTTGCTTATCATGCACCATTTGACGAAGGCAATGTACTAAAGGGGTGTCCCTGAATGCATATCGTATATATATATATATATATATATATAGTATATGATTATATATATATATATATATATATATATATATATATATATATATATATATATATATATATATATATATATATATATATATATATATATATATATATATATATATATATATATATATATAGATAATATATATATATAACTCCCTCTCTATATATATATATATATATATATATACATAATATATATATATATATTATATATCTCTATGCATAGATATATATAGCATATAAATATATATATATATATATATCTACAGCATATCTATCTATAATATATCTCTATATGTATATATATATATATATTTACATAATCTATCTCTCTATAGATATATCTATATATATATATCTCTATGTATATATCTCTTTTTTTATATATATATCTCCTATATATCTCATGGATGTCTATATATGTATATATCATATATGTCTATATAAAAATCCCCCCTATAAATATCTATATATATATATATCTATATGTACCTATATATGTATATTATATATATATGCTATCTCGTATATCTATAATTATATATATCTCCATATATATACTACATATATATACACATATATATAATGACATATATATATTTATATATATATACATATATATTATATATGTATACATCTATATATATATATATATATATATGTATGTATGCATATATATATATATATATATATATATATATATATATATATATACATATATATACATATATATATATATGTGTGTGTTAGTTATCGCATGGTCACGTGGGTGATATGGGGAAAGAACTTTCTCCATATCATCCGCGTGACCATGCGATAACATATTTATCGCGATGGCACCTACACGAGATAATCAAGCACGACGCTGTCTCCTAATAATGATAATTAGCGTGAACCTATGTTATGTCAGGTATCTGTAAGTATGAGAGGAAGTCTGTTAATCCCCCATTCGGCCTCAGCTGTCTGTGTTTTAGTGATGATTAGATAAATACTTTTCTTTCTATACTTGTTTGTTTATTTGATTAGAATATGCTTCGATAGTAAGTTGTGTGAGACTTGCAGAACCTTCCCAACTCCGGCAATCAGAGCTCCGCCGACTTCGCGATGAGCGTTACGCAACCAGATTAGCGGCTGGCAAGCGAATGACTCTTGAGAAAACCTGCGTGATATTAAGAACCTTCGTAGTGTAAATATATAGCCATGGGAAATAATCACAACGCATTGTCGTTACCAACAATTTGCAGCACCAGAAACGCCTAATACTGAATCATTTGCCAGCTGCATTATAGCTGTACAGTAAATAGTGCCAGAAGGCACAAGAAAAAATATGGTCATACTCGCTAATTAACTATGTGAGTAATTGACTGTGTTACCTAAGTCACATGGGATGTCTCAAATTGATAACCCATTGTCGCTTTTTTCTATTCCGTGTTATTATTATATTATAGGTTATACTCAACGTGGCTTAGTTACCTGAAAGCGTTATGGTACCCTGTCTGGCTCTATATGAAGACATGTAGCCAAAACGTTTCTTGATGTCGCCCTCAGAATGACCACTTCGATTGGTTGTTTTTGTGATTTGATCAATGGATACTTGACTATAAAGGTACAAATTTGTAATGCAGCCCTGTTGTATCGTGAAGTGTAGTGTAGCGATGTACACAATACGCACCTGTGACCCCTATTCCCCCGGCCAGAGCGACTGATTACAATAGTGATTTTTCTGTCTGTTTACATAACAAATGCTTAGCTTCCACCGACAAAACGTAAGGTTCTTTACAGGTCTGACAGACTGAAACTGAAACAACGTTGGTCTGAATAATTGGTCGCCTTATCCATTATCACCTTGCCAAACTAGTTGTTTGAGGAAGTTCGCACACTTTATTGCTTATTCTATTTTTTCTATTGTACATGATGCAAGTAATTGGCCAACGTAGTGAATAATGTACAAAGTAATTAGTAAACAATATATAAACAAACATGCTCTTCTTTTTTAAATTTGTCTTCATCCTGTTCTATTCTAGCCCTGGATTGAGCACAATGTCTATTGAGGGGCACCATTTCGTTCGGGGAAAAAGGCATATATACCTCTCACATCGTTACATATGTCATATGGCGGTATATTAGCATTATCAAAACATTCAATGATCAGGTGGTCGTTCCAGTACACTACAGCAAACCATAAAAAGACGCTTCAATTCTCCTCTTGAAAGACAAACATTCTTATATTATGTGACCCACCATGCCCCACCCCTTTTTTGCACCCGGCAAAATATTCGATGGTTCATGAAAATTGGGGCATGTTTTTCTCGTTGTCGCTCAAACGGGGCTGACCGCAGCTGTCCCATAAATTCCATTGCACGACTTTGCCATAAACCATCCTAGAGTCTGACGGGTCAGTCTAGTCTATTCCTGGCCGCCATAACTAATTCCAAATCCCTGCAACACCAAGATGTCGTTCATTTTCAACTGATAATATTGAAGATATAAGCTCCTCTTTTAGGTCAACTGTATCAATATTGCACTATTAATTGCAGTATATATTGTACCTGCAGTTCGTTGTGTCTGCGTGTAGTTGTCTACGTTGATGGGCACCGCCAGTGTCTGGCAATGTTGCTAAATTGTCCTGAATTGCGGGGCTTAACAGGTAAAATAATGAAGCATTACTACTTTGACATGTAGCAGCCACTGTATAAGTTTCCATTAGTACCCATAAGCCATCGGCCTATGGCCGAAAAGCTGTCAACCAGCGGGTTCAACGCAGTCTGAGTGACGCGGCATCAGAGCAGCGATCGAATGCATTAACGCGTTTGTTTCCCGTGATGCTGCTCAAGACGTCACCATCAAGCACATCGAGCCACAGGTCATCACTCTTTTTAAGTCACATTCAGTATAAGCTAGAGCTGTAACCGAATGAATTTACTCCTGGACTAGCTGGTTATGTATCCGCTTCAAGTTTGTAAATGTTTGAACGCAACACCTCAGCAGGCTACTCTTGCTATCCATCCTCAGTCCTCTTAAAGACATCTTCTACGTGGTGGATCAATCCTGACAGCACACGTTCTATCATCTTCTTTATTTTATCTTCTGTGCTAGCTATTCTTAGTAGTTGCGTTTTTGCAGTGTTCCCAACCTTTCCCAACAGGATCTAGTTCGTTTGTTATCATTCTCTTTGGTCTATTTAATATTTCTAGGTTGACGAATTGGCAAATCTGTGATGACATTTATTGCCTGCTGCGGCTTCTCATTGATTGGTCTTTCTACTCAAGTTTCTGTGCAAGATTGCCACTTTATATCCACAACTTTTATGGCTTGTCAATTGCCCAATATAATGCCCAGGTTGACTTTATCATCTCCTCGGAATAGGAGTCTTAGTGGCGATTAGACGTATAAACACAGAGAGTTATAAAAAATATAATTAAGCCATGACAATGATATGTAAAGTGTAAATCGCACTTAGCGCTGGCCGTCGGTAATTTGTCGATGCCATGCATCTTCGGAGTACACCATGCTGTCGGTAACGTTTATGATGCAAGTTCTGCAGAGTTATTGCCATTACTAATCCTATCAGACTTATTTCATTATGGACATCCCCCTCACTAATGTGATGACCTTACGATACCTTCGACGTTATCAAAAGAGTTATCTGATTTGAATTTTATTAAGCGTATCCTCAATCTTCCGATAAGACACGGGAGAGTTCTCACGTGGATAATATTAGGATATTTCGGGTATCAACTAAAACCAAATTAGAATATCTGTCTGGCGCCAGTGGTTCGACTGTATTATGTTCAGTAACAATGCGGACTATGTTTTTTGGTGGCTATTAACCCCCTATGGGGATCTAATAGGCTCACTGTATGCTCATGTCATAAGAGGTGACTTATAACGTTTGCCGTGGGTTGCGGCTCGTGTCGATGGACTCTGGCATTCTGGTGGTTCAATAGAGAGGTCCTTGCGGGGGTCATATCTGAACACACACCACTTTGGCTCGGATTTCATCTAGCCAAATGGCTTGAATAGCCTGGTCCAGTCAATCTGCATGTGGTGACATATCCTAGGATATTCGTTTGCAATGTATATCTTCTTTACCCACATCTCTGTCTATTTCCCTCTTTTTTCTAGTAATCCAGCTGCGAAATCAGGTGATTCTTATCTCTTCATATTCATCCCGACTGTCGGGGCGCCATTTAACACGTTAGTATTGATGTACCGTTAAACCCTATGCTTACTTACTTAGGTCGCCATTGAGAGCTCAGCATCACAAATGTTTTGGAAGGGGACATTGCCGATATTATGTGTCTGTGTGCAAGAATTCATATATTAACATAACAGCTACTTAAAGCTAACGACCGTTCATGCACGTTAATTGACCGTTATAAAGCATGCCTGGTACTAAGCAGGGTTTCATCATGCTTTTCCAATCCATAAAAAGGCATCCGCATTAGCGAAAAATAATATTAAGACACAACACATCATAGTAGCTGGTTATTTATACAATATGTACAAAAAAGAACCTAATTACGCAAACAATGTTCTATAAACGTATTGGATGCACATAACTTCCTAAAGTTTGCTCATTAAGGAATATGCCGGGTCGAATGACTAGTACTGTTGTAAAAAATGTATATAGTTCAAACATGGGCTGTCATAGCAACTTTAAATAAGGTGTGAATCATTTGGATCCAGTTACATGAATGGATGTCGGGATAAACATTAATGACTGCTCAAGGGAAATGCGATAACAGAGACGTCTGCTGATCTAAGGCTGCGTTCTATGATGGTTTAGCTCATTGCATAGCCCAAGAACGTGAAGCTGGTGTGTACACTGCAACGTAAGCAGTCTACTATTTCATACACACTTCCTTCACGTCAATGTCCACATTCGCCTGCTGTGATGAATGCAACCGCAAGAAGATAAGGTATGCAGCTCATCACCCAGACCTGTATATCACTCCGCAATTGCCAATATACGGATAGTGAAAACAGAAACCTCACGGGACCTGTATGAAACACATTATGCAGCACCCATGTTACTAAGGGGTACGTGTTTGCAGCTAACATGCATGTGTTATACACGTGGTGTTGGAATATCCTAGCTTTTTATTCTGCGAATATTCACAGGTCAACTATCGCCATCATTGGATTCTACTGCTTTAGACAAACTATGTCATTTTCTATGAATTCCGATCCTATCAAATTTCACTGCGTTGTGTATAGTAACACCAACGATTAACAATCATCCTTCCAATCTCACGGGTTGAATTAAAATGAATAGTATTTCAATAAAATAGAAAGCACAGAGTATTTGTACTGTGATTAACAATTACGGAGGTACGACTTAAAGGACAATTCAATTACGCCATGAGATAAATGGGTTACCTCTAACAAAGATTAATTCAATCCGCGCTATAGTTCATTAATCGCAGAGGATAATCTAATGCGCTGCACGACAACTTATTTATCTTGAACGATAATGCACTTCCGTTGTTGACGCTAGATAATTATGCGTTGTTGACCCTATGGCATTCACTTATGGGTACTGTTGAATGTTTATAGCGCTTGTAGCAACACAATTCCGCATTGCGTGGTGTCTCTATTGCTCTAAGAGACAATCCGTATCAAGCCCAGATCGTACAAAACCGCTCAAGCATGCTATTTGCACCATACATTGAATAGTGCAACAAACCTATTAAGCATAAGAATGATAAATATGCATAACAACAAGGACCCAGCAACGCGACAACTCAAGGTTAAGCACCAGGTTTGGCGCGGTAATCTGCCCCTATATGATTGATTGGTATATTCGGTGGGCCTCACTGATGCTCAAGAATGTGGATTTATCTAGCGCACGAATTATGCGATTTAGATACATTGAATGATATACATTGCTTTCCATAAGAAAATAATTGTTCTAAAATAATTGCATTGTTCCGTTGGATAGTTTCTTATATATGAATCCTAAGCTGTATTTAACTTTTTTATTCTACCCTACCGCCCATTGCTGGGGCCGTCCGTAGCAGCATCAAAACTCTGGCACAAGTTAGCGATCGAAGTGAAGTAATCAACCTCATTGCTTGACTATATAGAGATTAGATTTCACATGCAAAGTATTGCATACCTCCCCTCCCCCCACCTCACGATGCGACTGACACAATCGGCAGGGATGCTTTGTTCATGAGACAGAGGAATCAAGTTACTATAAGATTCGTAGTCTATTCAACTTAGTCCAACTACTGATTCTCGACATGACACAAAAGCATGATACAAGAGAGTTACTGCTGCCTGCTATTCCGTCAACCTCGTCTATTGCAAAGTGGATGAGCGGCACTGCTTTTGCTGCCGTTGATTATAAATACGATCTTTGTCTGGGCGCATTTGAAAGCAACGTTAATGCGCTACGAGATTGAACACTAACTTAACTAAAAGTGGAATATGGTACCAACATTAGGACCTCTGAGTAGTAAAACTAATTCCAAAGATAGATTTGAAGTCCAATGCATAAACATGACATTCGTTGCATGTTTCGTTAGCCTAATGAGTAGCGCCATTATCAGACGTGCAACGATCAACAAGTTTATTTAGGATGATCTTGCCAATTGAACCTATTGTATTAACCCAATCTTGCTCGAAAGTAAATGTCTATCTTCCTTGCGTCAACTCATTTAGCGTTTGCGCAGTATAACACTGCACTATATACCTACCATAACTCATCACATTATGCGTCCGTTGCCTACTGTTTTCAACTCACTGTTATTAATTGAAATATAATTTTCACATCCATTTTGAGTGTCATTTCAAATTTCAAATTCTGTTCATATATATATATATAAATATATATATATATATATATTTATATATATATATATATATATATATATATATATATATATACATAAATATATATATATATATATATATATATAATAAATATATATTTACAGGTTTATATACGTATGTATATGAACAAGTATATAAATATGTATGTTCATATATATATGTACATATAAACGTGTATATATATATATATATGTATATATGTATATATATACATATATATATATAAATACATATATGTATATGTATATATATTTACATGTTTATATATATATGTATATATATATATATATTTATATATATATAAATATATATATATATATATATATATATATATATATATATATATATATATATATACACGCATATATATGTATATATGTATATTTATGTAACTAAATTCAAAATGTTCGTAAATAGGCTGGTGTTGCCATTTTGATATGATAGTCTAGTCTTAATTACGTACAAAGATAAAATTTCTCGAATAACTACATTGGATTATGAATGATATAGCAAAATTAAATTTTTTCAACAAACCGTTTGTTGACTTAACCCTAAAACCTTCATATCTTCCTTAAAACCATAAATACTTCAACCCAAATGGTCGAATTAATGTTTAATCATGCACGATTTAACTTTCAATTTGCATGTGGTAATTGTGGATATGCTTTGCTCCGACAGATTGGACGAAAAAAAATATTATCATGTTCGCGAAAGCTGTCGTGCTTGTACAAACCAGTAAAATAGAATAGGTACTGTACATTATTTTTCGATGTACTGCAGATTTGTGTTAGTTACAACTCAAATAATGAAACGGCTGATTCTATTAAAGTATAGTATTATGTTTCTCGTGGTCGTTGGTGGTGTAGTGTGCAGTTTGCGAGTATCGTTCTTTTGGACAAAGTGAACACATTCCTTTATGAAGCCACTTGTGCGCCCACTCGTGAATATACTCGCAGCTTGCGGACTTCATTAAGATACCAGTGAGGCCAAGGCTGCCACAGCCAAAAAAATAATCCATAAAACACATTTTGCATTGACGTAAGTGGTTTTTGTGCGAAGGACGAGAACAAATGTCAGCGGCATTGATTACCAATTTAATTTCATACTAGTCATTAGAATGACGTCGGTGAGGCCTTAGACTCAAAGGTTATCTGGTTATGCACATCGCCATCCGAGTTCATAGATAGGTTGATTAACCAGATAACGATACTTTATATTGAGAACCGACCTAGATACAGCAATAAGCGCTAAAGGTCGGATGTCATAACTTCTTTAATAAGCTGCAACTCAAACATCATTATCAAATCGTAATGTTTACAGATGGTGTTTGCGCTGCGGGATGTTGTCGGGCAATTATTGCCTTGAGCCAGAATCGGTGAACTGGGCCAGTGACAGGAAGTTGTAGAACTTCACTATATTTTCTTGAGTAGCAATGTTGGTTAGCGTATACGCGTGTGAGGACCTGCATGCTTTCCAAACTCATGAATTTGTCAGTCTGGTCCGGAATTTTTTCGTGCAACTAAACTACGCTAAATTAGATGACTTCTTCCGACAAACTTAGTTTATGCTTATGTTTCGTTCATATGGTCCTTGAAACGTCTTCGGTGAATTGTGATGGCATCGGGTTGACAATATCCATCCTAAAACGCATACACATCTCTCAAGACGTGATGGTATCAAGCACAGTGAATGACTGCGCTATTAGCAATGTCATTGTGGTTATATTAGCCTCATTAGTCGGAAACATCGCCTGCTGGCCAAGCGATTACTGCTGATAACTATAGCTATTATTGCAGTTGTTTGCGTTATGTGCACAAATCGAGCCACACCGAAGGTTCGCGCATGCTTTGACCTTAAATCGGATGGCACTGGTGCTATTGACCCGGTTAGACATCATCATAAACAATTTTAAAGGGAAAAAATAATTGTTTTATTGTTTCACCTTGAATTGCTAATTGGCTAGCGTTGTTAACCGAAAGTGCGTGTGCTTGTTAATTCGTGCTATGAATGTGCTTAT
>CM067347.1:39261145-39266145 GCA_034190875.2 Urechis unicinctus | reverse complement strand
GGGTTATTACCGGCGCTTTTTTTTATTACATTTACACGATTGGCCATATGTTATATCGATTCAAACGAAGCTGATATTTGCAGTCGGCATAGAAACGTCAAGGATATGATTATTGGTAAATACTAAATATTGGGAATCTGAAGTGTTCTGTCAGTCGATGCTCGTATTACGCTTTGCTCATATTAAATGTTTCCATGTTGAACTGGATAGCTATAAAAGATCACTGCCACGTACGGAAGGGTTGTTTGATTGAGAATGCAATGTCAATGGTGAGGAGTCGAATCAACATTTGATCCTGTTATTAAGATACATAACCGAAGCGAAGGCATATGCACATATTACTTTATTGCATATTGTATGGTGTCAATATAAATATATGTATATATATATATATTTATATATATATATATATATATATATATATATATATATATATATATATATATATATATATATATATATATATATATATATATATATATATATATATATATATTATATATATATTTACATATATATATATATATATCTATATGTATATCGAAATAATTGGATGATTGTTGTTTTTGTCTCATTCAAAACTGTAGTCTGAAGCAGTCGTTTTGACGTCGACTTCATACCTATCTATTTGCTACTAGCGACCTTTCCCGGATCCATTCCCGCTTGAAACTGTACAATCATCCTCGCAATGGCTAAAACCCTTATTGCATGTTTAACACCATCTTCATCTCCGTCTTGATATATTTCTCATCTCCTTTGTGACCCCACCCTTTCCCAAACCATTACCATTACCAAAGGCTGCTTTCCATTATTCTACAATTATAATTATTGTCGTTACAATTAAAGATTAAATCCAAACACATTTAGCACGGGTAATATGGATCAATGATGCTTGCCGGTTTTAATGTTATTCAAAATACGGCACAATGAGTAAATAATATTTCTACACAATCTCTAATGAAAGACAAATAAATTTGAACACACATGCGTTCCTTTTAACGACGTTTTGCAGCCTCGCGCAAATATACTTATGTTATTTTATTAACAAGGCAGATCGGATATCGAACAGATCCTTTCCTCTCTCAAGGGTTGCAAAACAAAGTAAATATCCGTTTCGGATTCAAAGGGCTCTAAATTTAATAGTGATGCATGAGACATACCTAGTGAAGATAATTTGGTTCGGTTAGATAGTCACACGAGGCAACTATCTTGCAAGCTTACTGCAGATCATGCCAATTAATAGCTCTAACGAGGTTAATTGTTCTTCTTCCTTTCATGGTTATTTGTTCATTCTAGAATAACATGTGTTCGTCTGCTTACCAAGGACATAATTTTTACACATGTAGATCAAAACGATAGTGCTAAGTTTAAGAATGTAAGCCTAAACATTCGCAAGTTCTGAGCATTTATTCCTCACTCATACAAAACAGTTTTCGCTTCTCAACTCTTCAGCTTATCATCGGGTACTCTTGTTTCTGACGACTAAAGAACTTTATAACAAGGCCATAAATCTGTTGGTATTAAGAAGACGCGGAACGAAGATTACTTCCCAAAACCAAACGGTCCATGCAGGACGCAGATAGGACAAGCTGTATAATCTCTGGAGCAGCAACAAATGCAGTGTTGTATTGGTTGAAGGCCATGTGCACACTCTGCGCGTACCAACGCATTTTCTCCCACCAAGGGCCGCTTCCTGTCCCTGACTGCGAGAGAGCGCGCCACATTTCGGGCGAAAACGCGTACCCAGGGGAATACCGACACATGGATCATAAAGGAAGACAATACGATATTGTGGTGCCATTTTTTAATTCATCATATCGCATTGATCCTGGTTATATTTTGGTTATATGCCAAAATCTCTAGGAGCATGAAACGTAAACAACAAACACATGATGTGTTGTGGTGACCTCATTCGGCTATACATTATCACCGATGCATTCATGTGTATTGAAAACGAGCTCTACGGGAAGCCATATTATCAGAATGCTGGCAGACCGGGCAAAGAGATGGATGGTGCCGACAGTTTTAAATACTTTGCTGGTCAGCTATAACTGTATTTACGATGCAATGCTTCCGACGATATTTCAATGACATGCATTCGTAATCCAATGCATTTTTAATCAATTACTCCTTATATTTCCACATTCTTCTGGAAATTTTGTCAAAGATCAATCCCCATTGGCATTTATATCCTATTTCATATATTGCACGTAAATTGCGTATACATCTGCTTATAATTCAGGCATGAATTATTATCTATTATTGAGTTGCTGGTTATATCACTTTAGTATTACGGTGAACCAGCTGATCCCCGCAACATGAGAAGATTTCTATGCTGGCTTTTTGCTCATTAGATATGCACTATCTAATGATCCATACATATCTAATGAGCAATAAGCACGAAAAGGGATTGATATATGCTAATCGATTTTGTGTCTAATAACATTATCCAAAAGTATTCGCTGAGTAATTGAATATGCTTTACAACCCTGCGGATTATAATCAGATTATTATCTCGTGACAAAGCTATATTGTTTGACGCCAGATAATGATCATCCAGTACTCTATTGTATCATAGAACGATATTTAACAATGAAACGCCCCAGATCAAGGGGCCTGGCATGTTAGCATGCTTCATAACATTATGCTTATTCATACAGGAATCACTGCTGTACAAAAACGATAAACATCGCAATTAGCATCTCGTCCGAAACTTCCAGTACATTTAACTTCATAAATGCTAAATACAGTATTACCTTTTTTTATATACCGTAGTGCAGGCACTATATTTGGGTATATCGCTGTCTAAACTGTTGTGCATAGTTAAGAAAAGTCTGAAATATCGGCCATGAAATAAAATCAATACGCCATAGTGCATAACATTATCGCTAAAATGGTCTTAACGACCAAAGCTATTTAGCACTTTTGGACATTTTCACCATTAACACATTCGAAAAAATCGTCATAGCTATGCGGCAAATACATAAAGAGGTTTTTTCCCCGCAATATTATTCGTATATATTATCATGGGGTTGGCTAAGTATTACCGGTGCCAAAAATGAACGCTGCGTAACTTTAAACAAGGGTCGCTATAAAAGCGCTGAAGGGAAATTAATCAGACGCAGCTGCAATTTTATCGATTATTTCTGCTCGATGTTAAGTCTTAGGACATATTAATTGAACAACAGTTATACCTGGTCACAGAATTTGCTACTTAACGGTACATCGTCTGTCTTCTGATAGAAATCCCGAGCTACATAATAGTTAGTTAAAATGATAGATCAGGAAGCGAGGTACATTTTCTGTAATAGATAGATTGCAAGGAATATAGCAAATAGTTTATTTTTGTCATACTAGCCCTCTTTCAATCGACAAATCGTGTTCGTATTGAGCACTAGCATAATTTTGGTGCGAGCATTTCGAATTGGTAAGAATAACAGCAACTGAGTTTTATGATCACTGGCGTCGATGCCATCCGAAATGCAAGCATGAAATTCTTAGTCGAAGTAGTTGTTAGTTATATTGTGCATTTTCCAAATTCAGTAGTTATTTATTTTCCGGCTTCATTAGTCACAGTACGAGATAACATGTACTGTGTCCCAAAAAGCCAGCCACACAAGCCTTACCTTTGAATAATAGGCAGATAAATATTGCCATAGAAACGCCATGCCAATGTCGCCAATGGTATGCATGCATGGTACTGTGATTGGGATTGGTTTGCATTGGGATTCATTATGCTTTGCAGTCTTCTTTGTCCATAAAAGAATAGATAATTGCTCCTTGAAGGAGAAAAAGTCATCCGGACCACACACCTAGCAGCTGCCTGCTGACTATTCTATTTCTGATTAAGGAGCAGAATGTGCGACACATACCAGGTATGGCAGCTTTCAATGCGCCTTATCATTGTTTACTTATCAATATCGATGGTTTAACTATATATGTAGTGTTTTAGGTTTTAAGTACAAGTCATCGTCAACTTGGTTTCAAGAAGTTTTAGATAATAATCGTCATGTTATGTAGCTTAGGTATCTGCATCAAAAGTTTTTGAATGGGTAGCGTTATTAATGGCGTAAAGCAGGGTGGAGAGATATAGAGATATATATATATATATATATATATATATATATATATAGATATATATATATATATATATATATATATATATATATATATATATATATATATAGATATATATATATATATATATATATATATATATATATATATATATATATATATATATATATATATATATATATATATTCAAATATATATATTTATATATATGAGATATATGTTTAGTGAACTGGCTAAACTGTGGTCCATTTTAAGCACTGGACAAATATTTGCACAGTTTAAAACTCTTTTGAAACTTCATTTCTCGGTTGTTTGAATACATATTGACTAAACATATGTTAAACTCTATAACTTGTTTTATGAATTAGTTCTGTTTTTTCTTGCAGTTGTTCTAGCACACCCACACAAATATGCTATGAATATGATTGTTAGCAACGACCTTCGATTGAGTACTTTAATTTGCATATTCCCCTAAGGTTCGCGGCTACACGATATGCATACATTATCGACATACTTTCGTTAGATTTCATAATGTTACGGTAGATATTATGATTATATGGTCAGGAAACCGTGTGCAAATTTTGGTTCTAGAAAATATATTGGCATGATAAGCATATGACAGGTGCATGTATACATGTTAACCAGTCTTATACAGAATGGTCGACGCTTCGGGTTATGTCTTTTAGACCAATTATAGATATCGAGGCTATGAGATATATTTGTATAAAATCTTCAGTAGTAAAATATTAATTTTACTACGCACGATAGGCGTTGAACACGACGAGGTGGAGGAATACCACGCAGTGTAGATGTCATTTGCGACATCTAACAAGAAAATACAGAGCAAATTACAAAAAGATACAATTATATTGCAAGAATATAGACACATAAAAACACACATACATACATGCATACATACAGGC
>CM067347.1:39243645-39256145 GCA_034190875.2 Urechis unicinctus | reverse complement strand
GATGGGCTAGCTTGGGTAGGGTCAATTTGTAACAACCGGACATCGGAACCTTGTTCTTTCTTTATGTGCCGATTCAATGGATTTTGATGACAGGCACAGAAGGTAGCCACCCACCAAAACAATTCGCATTGTTTCACCATCCATCCCATCCATTGACGCAGCGAGCTATATTGATGTAATTGGACATATTTGTTGATCTGTTGAAAAACGTCGGGTTATTAATACGATTCGAGCTTGTTTATTGCTAGATCAGTAGATATTTCTAAAACCAGCAAGGAAATTTAGCTTTCAGTCCTTAGAATGGATTTTACGTTATAACCTTTTAATAATAATTTGCTTGTATTAATATATGGTTCTCAACTTATACTGACCACAATGCTAATAAAACTAAAGTGACAGAGAGACAGAGTGCAACCAACCGAGGATGCTTAAATATCGTGCTATTGAGTCTTTATTGGTAATTAACTAGCCCCTTCCTTCCTTGTGTTTCTCTTCCTATGGCGCTCTCTCCGTTTGCCTTCCTGTCGCGCCCTTTCTCTGTCTGCTAGACAGTTGCCTCTTTATGAGGGCCTTTATTGGAGCTTCAACATATAGCAATAGCCGTGGATAACTAGGCTGTATCAAACGATTTGAACTCGGGTCGTTCCAGGTCACCTTGCTGCTTACATACAGCGTTAGTTGCGAGATGTGTGGTTCGTACAAACCACACAGAGCTGTTCCATTAGCCCCTCTTGGATCCCCGTGATACAACATAAACTGGCCGACCACTCACGTCGCCCTACCATCAATTTGAGTTCCACCGGTTATCCACTTCCGTCACCACACAAGAGTTCAAAGTTTCCAATGACATGTTTCGATTTTCATTCGATCCAATTTAATTAGTTATTTACCCTACTATTACAATGTGCTTCCATTCCAGGCTTCTTCCCCGGTATAGCCAGATCAACCGCGGCGTGGCCCTGACTATCATTCGAGCAAACACACAAACAACGTGGCCCCGATTAAAAAAAGTGCCTCAGTTTGGGGAATTTCTTGTTGGATGGACGATATACTGCAGTCCTGCTTCGCCCGGTACCTAAAGATAGGAGCAGCATCGAATAAGAAACACTTATTCTCTCTCTCTCTCTCTCTCTCTCTCTCTCTCTCTCTCTCTCTCTCTCTCTCCTCTCTCTCGCGAGCGCTCTCTCCTCGTCTCTCTCCTAGAGCGCTCTCTCGCTCTCGCGCTCGCGCGCGCGCTCGCTCTCGCTCCTCTCTCGCCCTCTCTCTCTCTCTTTTTCTCTAGAGATATAGAGTATATGTATATATATATAAATATATATAGATAGATATATACATATATATATATTTATATATATAGAACATAAATATATATAGATATATATATATGTATATATATTTATATAGATTTTAATATATTATATCTATATATACAAATACACAAAGAGATAGATATATATATGATATAGATATCTGGATATATAGATATATATAAATATATAGATACATATGTAGATATACACATATCTATATATACATAGCTATATAGGCCTTTTATCTATATATCTATATATATATATATATATATATATATATATAGATATATAGATATATCTCTCTCTCTCTCTCTATCTCGTAAGAGAGAGATATATATATATATATCTCTCTCTATATATATATATATATATAATATATATAATATAATACTATATATATTATATATATATATATATGCATCGACCGTTATGGGAGACTCTTCTCCGTTGGGGGGCGTTGTCTCTTATAATATTTATCCAGTCTAAACAGATCTCTGACCGTCGGGGTTCTCTCAAAATAAACATCTTAAACGTAAAACGAAAGGTATATCTCTTCACCAAATCATAATCTCGGGGCACCATAAGATCTATTTAATGTTATTAATATCCATGTGGCGTTCGCATTACCAAAACATCTCTCGCCTGAGATGTGTCTTGCGTTTGAGTTCCTCGTTGTCTCTTTAATATTTATCCAGTCTATCAACAGATATGCTTGACCGTAGGGTTCACTAGAAATAGACATCTTAAAGAGATAAGACGAGAGAGATCACCAGATAGAGAGAGACAGAGCGATAAGATCTATTTAAATGTTAGAGATAGAGAGATATGCAGATCATTACTATAGAGATATAGAATAAGGAGAGAGAGGATATAGAGATACATATATACATGTAGAGAGAGATATATATAATAGATAGATATATTAATATATATTATATATATATATATATATATCTAGAGAGATATATATATATATTCTATATTATAGATATATATATATAGATATAGAGAGAGAGATATTTCTATAGATATATATATAATATATATTTTTAGGATCTATCTCCTTGATAGAGATATATAGTATCTGATACTACAGATATATCTATCTCCTATATATAGGTATATTCTCTCTCTCTTCCTCTCTCTCTCTCTCTTCTCTCTCTCTCTCTTTCTCTCTCTCCTCTTTCTCTGTCTCTCTCCTCCCTCTCTCTCTCTCTCTCTCTTAGATATCTCTCTCTCTTCTATCTCTAAAGACTCTTCTCTCTCTTTCGCGTCTCCCCTCTCTCTCTATCTCTATTTCTCTCTCCTCTCTATATCTATCTTATCTCTATCTATATATCTCTCTATATATATCTATCTCTTTACGCAAGGTAACTACCACGCTCTCTCCACCACTAAGTATATCTTTATGACGTTCCCTTTGTATCTTTATGCCGTTTGCGTATGCGTCCCGTGGCTCAGGTATGGCTAAGAACTTGTCCTGAGTTTGAGTCCTTGGGCGGATGTGCTGAGCGAGATGAATGTCAACGACAAAGTGTGAATCAATGCTGATATCGATTGAAAATGTCTAAACTCCAGACGTGACCTCTTTCAAACCCGAACACTTATTCCCCAGCGAGTGACGGCATCCGCAAACAAGACCAATGATTTTGCATGCTTATGACCGTGTAGGTCAACAAATTAGTTCAATGGTATTTTTCGTCTGCATATAAAGCTGTACCTATACCTCAACTACAGCAATACCCACAGGGGTGAGAGCATCCAAAGAGCATACGCTAATGTTGCGTCAATTTTCAATTCATGGGAGACTAACAAACGCGATGTCTGCCTTAAAGTGAAGTAGGAACATTCATGCATTAATTATTTTCGTAATTGTTCCCGATGTTGTTGATGTCATATAAACAAGAACTCATCATTCTTCATCAATAATGTAGGAAATGAGATACATTAATGTTATTGTACCAGGTGCAAAACAGAACCAGCGGGACTGCTTCATCACAATTAGAAAAATTAAACGCTGTTGATCCATAATAGCGCTGGGCTTCATCTGCACTAATTATTAGGCTTACCCTATTGAACATGTTTATATCCCGTGCATAGTCCTGCTTGTCACATAACATAAATGCACAATATTGATGAAGTAATGTTATTCAGTCCAGGGTGGGACCACCTATATCCGTCAAATTGTACAGCAAATGTCAATCGCAAATGCAAAACCATTAGGTAAACAGAACGTTAGCGCATGCTCTGATTTTTACTGATATCAACTAAGCTTGCAATTCTGGATAGTTTGCACAGTTGTCTTCCTTGTTCTTGATCAATACACTGCGACAATAATATGCGTGTAACATACGCCGTTGATAGCCTCTCGGTATTACATCTCCCACTTACTCTCATTTTTTTGTTGCATTCTGAGCAGAGTGTTTATTGCTCTATTAATGATAAACCGCCTATCCATTTTACGAATCGTTCAATACTTCCAAACATGCAGATGATTAACATGACGCGAATGTGATATTGCTGATGTGGAGGTAATGTATGTTTTTCTCCAGTCGGCTCTTATCAACCAGTACTTCATTTCGTCGAACACTGCATCGAGGGAAATATTGGGCTGTTTTTCAAGTCATCCAAAGTATACCTGTTAGCTCACAATTGAAGATAATGTGTTAAAGCATGTTAATCATCTGTCCGATATTTGCTTTGCGCGTTAGATTATCGATGAGTTGTTTCAGTTTTTATCAGTCGCGAAGTAATGCACTTTTTGTTTTATAGATTAAAGACTGACAACAATGAGAAGAGATTCATTAAAAACATAGCACACCGCAGCATGTTTTTCGCAATGTTCCTTGGATAGTATAGAGACGGTGCTATTAAAAAATCATGTCATTATCAGTTTTTCGTTCTGACAAATAGGTAAACGCATGCAAGGCCTCGAAACAAGTCAAAAGTGTAAGCAGTCAAAGTGCGGAGAGCCTCTTGTGCATTCAAACGGTCAAACACTGCTGACGGAGATAGCAAAATGGAGAAAATATCCCTCAAACAGTTACGGAAATAATAAATGTGCTGAAGCCTGAGGCAGATGCTACTAGTGACATACATAATTTACCGAAAACAATTTTTCTATAAATGATAATGTGTGGGTTGACACTGTATATTACAAAGTGCGTATATAGTTAGTTGTTTTTCGGCCGTATGCTGTCAGCAGAGCGCTCGGTAGTTGACCGATGGCACAAATGACGTCATATTTGTACTCAGCGACCATAATAAGCCATATGGCGATATATTAGACGATACAGTGCCGTTCAAACCTGCGTATTATTGTCCAGTATCGTAATTCGCCGCCGTTTGGAATAATTTACTCGATCCGACCGAACAATTAATATCTAGTCTTTGATCTGACCATAATCCTTCATAAAACACAACATGGCTTCCATAAGCCCAAGTTCTGAAAATTATTTTGTTTTAGCCCGCCCTAGTATAGGATACATCGAAGTCTCAGGGAACCGCTCGCTACGGTTGGTAGAACATTACAACAGGAAGTCACAGCTTAATGTTGTCATCATATCGAAGGATTCGGTTGGATTAGTTACGCCTCCTTCTTTGATCTTTGATGGAGCAAACGGAGCAATCAATCTGAATCATACAATGCTTCTAATTCTTGTTAAGGTAACTGCTATTGCGCCTGTTATCGCATTATCGCCATTGTTATTACAAGTTTTGACAGCCAATAAGCATGTTGCGCAATCTGTTAGTCTGTTGTGCAGTACTAATCCTGCTCTTATTATCGTTATCTACCACATACGAAACCCAATAAACAAATATCCTTACATCGGTCTTTTTTTATGAACAAAAAGTGTTAAGGCAAATGAGGATTTGCATTGTCCATAGTAAAGTGGCTCTAATGGGGCTTAGAATGAACCTTGATAGTGATACGAAAAAAACACTCGATTTATCTAAGCATTCATTAGTTCCAATCTTTAAATATATTATTCAACATGCATGGAAAAAAATGTTGTGGTGACTCCAGGAAATATTTATTCAGTCGTCGTGACACCCTTTGGAGTATCTAGCCATTGGCTTTTAGACATACTGGATGCTATCGCAGAATTTTATTTATATCGCTTGAAACATTTCGGTCCTCCATAATTGATACATGATAATGTTGCTTAGCTTGAGCGGATTAAGACTGCAGTACCTCCTTCATTATGCGTTTCATCCAATAAACTGCGGTTCATGTTGTTTTCACTTCGGTAACTTCAGTATTCGAGCCAAATATTAAGGCTGCACCATTGGTTGAGCGACTTATTTGTCAGGACGACATCTCTTCCCCCCATTTCGTTAACAAAGCAAAATTTATACGAGATCGAATCGGTTTTTTTCCACTGTATTTTCCACAAATATAGTCGGGTAGGTGTAAAGATACGCAGAATAGTCGGAGAGAAATAATAATCCAAGACACCCGTGGGATTTACTGGTATATCCAGGGACTGTATTTCTACGCACTCAATACAGGTATCATATCCCTACATTCCCCTTTTCATAAAGAAAAAGAAAAAAAAATCATCATAGTCAATATGATCCATGCTATGGGGTGATTATTCCCGTGACCAGTAAAACAGAACAGTAACTACACATAATCATAAAATATACCGAATTTCGGCCACACAATGGTCTAGATCATGGTGAATGGGTGGGGCGGAAATGAAAGGTATGTGAGGGGTGGGGGGGGGCATCATTCTCGAAACCTGGCCGTAAACTCTTATGACGCTGCCGAAGAGGCTTGTGGTGGACATGGGCGGCGGTGTTACGACAGGTGCTGGTGTGGGTTTTTCAGTATGGGGTTCGGCATGAGCCGGACTCTCTGTTGGTGGCGGTGTCTGAGTCACAGGATCGTCGCAGGCTGGCTCTGGCGTCACTACCCTTGGTTGAGTACATGCCTCTCGCAGCTGGTGGCGGTTCCTTCTGAGCGTGCTTCTGCCTTCTGTCGCGACGATGTATTCCCGCTCACCATCCTTGGTCACAACCTCCGCGGGATGCCATGCCCTTGTCCTTTCGTCCCGGATATTTATGTCCTGGTCAGCGTCGAGTGGGGGCAGGGGGTTCGTGTGCACATCAGCATATGCTTTCTTGACAATCACGCGTTGTTGGAGACGGTCCTTGTGTGCCTGGATTGGCGCCTGCTGGGCTCTGCTCGGCAGTACGGGTCGGGACTGGTCTTCCAAATATAATCTCTGCGGGGCTCGGCAGCACGGCGTCGATGGGCGTTGCCCGCAGATTTAGTAGAGCTCGCTGGACGCCTTGCCCTGACCTGGAACATTTTATGATGGTTTTCTTGACATACTTTACCCTGTTCTCTATGAATCTGTTCGATCGGGGGTATATTGGACTGCTGGTTGTGTGAGTTATTCCCCATTCCGAACAGAAAGCAGAGGCCGTTGTCTAAGACGATTTCCTGTGGCACACCGAACATTCCGAGTATTTGCTTTGTCGCGGTTATGACGGATCTTGCAGTTTGTGAGGTCAGTGGAACTACCACCGGGTACAGGCTGTGGTAGTCCGCGACGATTAGATAGTCAGTACCTTCTGCTGAGAATAGGTCAGTGCTCAGTTTGATCCACGGCATGCTGTAGGCTCTGGCACTCAGGGCAGCCGTTTACCAGGCATTGGATGTCCCGATGTAGTCTCGGCCAGTACACGCTCTCTCTAGCCAGTCGATGCGTTTTTTCGACGCCTTGGTGTCCCACGTGCAGCTGCTTCAAAATCTCGGGACGCGCGGTTTCTGGGATGAGTACTTGTCTTCCCTTGAATATGATGCCATTTTCAATGACCAGCTAGTCTCTATACCCCCAGAAGTCACGTATGCATGTGGGGAGGGCTTTGATATCATCGGGCCAACCAGTGAATATCACCTGGTACAGCGTCTTAAGTGTTGTATCGCGTAGTGTTTCTTCACGGATGTGTTCCTGACGTGCGGGGGTGAAGTTTAGGAGGTCGATCTGGACCTGATCCACTCTGTGGTACAAGGGAATCTCCTCAGATTTCGATGGGTTTGGGAGGCGGGAATACGTGTCGGCAATAATCATCTCTTTACCTGGGCGATACTTGACTTCGAAATCGTAGCCCTGAATCTTGACCATCATCCTTTGAAGCCTTGGTGGTGCCGAGTGCAGTGGCTTTTTGAAAATGGTCTCCAGAGGTTTGCAATCAGAGATGACCGTGAATGGCCTTCCATAATGGTAGTGGTGAAAACGTGGAAATCCGTGTACCAGAGCGAGGCACTCTCGCTCGATGCTGCTGTACTGTGACTGTGTGGGACTCAGGGATTTACTGGCAAAGCTGATTGGGATACCGTCCTGTACCAAGGCAGCACCCAGCCCCTTCATCCATGCGTCCACCTCGAGATTCAGGGGCTTTTCCGCGTTGTAGTACTGCAGTCCAGTTTTGGTTGCGCGATTTGCTTTATGTGTTTGAATGCCGCCTGATGGTCGTCGTGCCACATGAAGGGTGTTTCTTCCTTAGTGAGGTCCCGAAGGCTTGCTGCGTGTGTCGACAGGTTTGGGATGTGTGGCCCTAAGAATGTGGCGAGGCATAAAAAACGCTCCAGATCCTTGCGATCTTTTGGGGCTGGCATGTCGTTCCGATCTTTCACCTTCGCTGGGTTAGGATATACGCCGTGGTCCGTGTACAGACGCCGGAAGAATGTGATCTGCTTTTCCTTCACGGCACATTTCGTTGAGTTTAGTTTGAGTGGTTCTTTTCTGGCAACAAAGAAAGAAAGCTCTGAGTCTCTCGTCATGTTCCTCATCTGACCTGCCGTAGATGACCACGTCTTCGCTGATCCCGATGCAACCCTCGCACTGCTGTATGATGCGGTCCATATGCTCCTGGAATGCATCTTGACTGATGCATAATCCAAAGGGCAATCGTCGGAAGAAGTAGCGGCGGTCAGCTCCTGTGATGACTCACTTAAGGATACGCTCCAGTAACCTGCCTTGGCGTCAAGCTTTGTGAAAAATTTGGCTTGTGAGAACGCAAGCGTGACTCTTCCACCGTGGTGATCTGATGTGGGTACCGTCCCACAGCCTGGTTCAGTCGTTGGGGATTAAGGCATACTCGTAGGCTACCGTCCGTTTTTAGCGCATAGGTCAGGCTCGAGCACCAGTTGGTCGCCTTCGTGGCTCGGCGTTTTATGCCATCGTCCTCCATCTTGTATAACTCTGCTTTTATTTTGGCCTAGATGGATTGATACTCGGCGGGGCGGATCAATGAATGGTGATGCATCGTCCCTGACCAGCAGGTGCTCCTCTACTTGTAAGTGGCCAATCCCGTCAAAGCAATCCGGGAACCAGGCCCTTAGGTCCTCAACCGTGTGGAATTTAGTACCCGGCATAGGGGTTTTGAGTTGTGGAAATGGCTGCTCAAAAGGTTCTCACAGGGCTTTTCTGCTGGAGCTACATCCATTGCGTCTACATTGATGTCGACTAAGCCTAGAGATTTGCAGGTTGGCAAGCCCACAATAGCCGGTCCGTCAACGTCTACTACGAAGAATTTGGCATTGCTGTAGTGGGTCTGACTCTGCTTCCGGATTTGGAGAGTTATTGAACCGATGCATTGAATTCTGTTGCCACTGTAGGACGTCAGAGTCACGCGAGGTTCTGGCTTGAGAATCTCCTTCGTATTGGATACAGGGGCATTTGTTTGAATTTGCTCACGGGCAAGGTATTTCCACCAGCACCAGTATCTACCTTGAGATGTAGAGTTCCGCCAGCCGGGGTATTCTCATGTCGAACGTGCAGTGTGGCATACGCTTCTGAGAAGTCAGTTGACGAGGTTATGTCTGATATGGTTATGGTGTTGAAGGCATGTGCATAGGCCGACAAATCTTCTGTTTGGTAGGTCGCTTGGTCCAATGGAGCGTCAGTGGTGACCGATATTTTGTGTTCCTTGTAATTTGGGTGCTTATATCTCCTTGGATCAGGTGTGGTTGGTACACCGTTTTTTTCGCCTTGGCTAGACTGGTTCATGCGGTCGCTTGGAGCAGGTATGGTGCCACCTCTGGTTTTTGCGGCAGCACTTCTTCCTGTGGCCCTTCGAACCACAGGCAGCACAGGTGTCATTGAATGCCGGGCAGGGTCCGTATGGGTGTCGCAAGCTGCAGTTGCGAATGCGACAGCCCGAGGGCGAGGACTTGGGGTACTTGGGACTGTTGGAGAAGCGGGTATGTGTGGGACCGTATTTCAGGGCATCAACATTGGTGGAGGTATACATGCTTTTCAAGGACAACTGGGATGCTTGAATCGCTTCATACTCCCTTCCCCTTTCAATTACAGCTTTGATGGGATGCCCCTTCTCTTTTATAAGAAGCTCCTTTTTGAAGTCGTCAAAGGGGATAGAAAGAATGACCATCTCAATGAGACGCTCGTTCAGTTCGTTACTCTCAAATTCGCATTTCTTAGCCTTCTCGACACATACTCGGAAATGCTCTCCTCACTCTTTTGCCTCAAATTACTAAACCCTAGTCTGTGTACCCTAAAGTAAATTTTGACAGACGCATCGATCTCGCTCTTTATGAGATTCCATAGCTGGGCTGGCTGTTTCTGCTCGGCCTCTGTCAGCCCAGAGGCCAGGATCCTTCTCATGCCCTCATCGCCAAGCGCTAGTTTCATCTTCGCGGCCTTCTTTGTTTCATCAGTACTGGCATTGTCATCGAAGAATAGTCCCATCCGGGCCCTGAACGCCCGGAATGAGTCCGCTAAAGGCTCGAATTTCCAGTCCATGAATGGCATTTTGCTCGCCGTCGACGTCATCTTGTTTTTGGTAACGGTGGGCGATATTCAGGATCGTTTACGTCGTTGAAAGTCAAGGTCTATTTCCACCATGTAATGATACGCAAAATAGTCGGAGAGAAATAATAATCCAAGACACGTGAGATTAACTGGTAAATCCAAGGACTGTATTTCTACGCATTCAATACATGTATCATATCTCTACAGTAGGTAAAGTGTTGTGTCATCTCGTTCTGTTTCATTGAGGATGCTCTTTTTGGGCCGTATCTTGTCTTGATAATAATGATAAGTCAATCGCGCGAAAAACAGGTTGTTTTCTTTTGACTTGTTGCGCCGTGTATAGTAACTAAGAAGAGAAAAACTTGCAGCTGGTTGAAAGTATCATGCGTAAATCCGCCCATGTAAAACCCATGTTCTTCACGAACTGGTATTTGATATAATTCATTTACATTGCCTATTATTTCCTTCTCAAAATTAGTTCTTCAGAATAACGCTGTACACATGTATATTGTTTATATATTTAGTCAACGTAACTCACGGCGACCTTTATTGACGGATGCGTTATACCGACCGTAATTCAGATGCTACGATGATCACATTTCGATGCAGATGGTAATGCCTAAGAATAGCTACATATGCATTTAATTACTTTCAATTAAGCCCTAGGTCATAAAACATCAGTTATATCGGGTGGTGTTCGGTAATATGTGTATTGCATGGCTGCACCACTGTACAGAACAATCGTTGGTGACTGTTGCAACTACGGATAAGTTCAATGCTCAATTTGCATTCATGGATCCGCAGTGAAATACCCCCTCTAACAAATAAATCCGTCTATGTACAAGCTAGTGTTTTTCTTCACGATCTGGGGTTAAATAGATTTCGCTAACATTACTTGTTAGTTCTTGCTAAAAAAAAATCTTCAGAAATATACTGTTCAAATGGCTCAAAACTACATTATCTAGCCGCACGTTTATGCAATATTGCAAAAAATATATTTGGCCCCGCTGCAAAATAAGATAATCAAGATGAGAGAGGCCGCGCTACATTTTATGATTATTTAATGGTATTGTGGCGATATAGATAAGGCCCTCAATCGTACCTCTGATCCCATAAACCATCACTATGGGCTGGCTTTTTCTTGACTTTGATATTCATCCAATGATGTACAATGTTGAAATGGCCGATCTTGAAGGTTTTTCGTCGGCCTATTTAGCAGTGAACACGACTCTCACGTTTGAGCTTAATCAGTTGTTTAGCCTGTGTAAGTTTCATGGGGTTGTATGATGTCATATTGTTAGTGCGTCTACTTTAATCAATGTATCTACCAAACCATTAGACGACGCAAAGCAGATGATGACGACAACACATGCTGCAGCTTTAAGCTTCAGCTACGCTTATATATCCTCTTATGCCGGACGCCGAATGTAACGTGACGTTCTGCATATATGAAAGATATGTCACGACCGTATTTGTTTGTAAGCCAATGCTCATAAGGTTGATTACAATAACGAATGAACATGATAGACTTTTCGCTTAGGAGTGACTGATAGCCACTGTTTTATCGCCGCCACGTGAAGCGAACGTTTAACGGAACTCACATAGTGCTAAACGCTAAATGTTTCACGGCCAAACCAAACGGCAAACTTGCTTAGAAAACCGCCATATGTTTAAGAATGCTGTATTCATGTGAGCAGAGTTTGTACACTCTTATATTCACCAGCCGTCCGTTTCTTTCCGTTACGAATGACGTGTATGTCAGAGGTAGGAATTGATCTGGTTGTCAATAATATGTCGATTCATTATCGTTCAGTCGAAGATAGGTCACTCGTCTTAGTAGCTAGAACTGATAATTTAGCTATCCGTGCACTTCGTAACAACATATTGCACAACTGGTAAATGTCATAAATCACCAACAAACCATTTGTGTGGGAATGTATGTTCGTATGTGCGCGTATGTGTGTGCAATTGTTTATTTGTGTATGTGATTGTGTGTATGTTTCTGCAGGTCAGTATGAGTTCTTCTTACCGATTTAGAAAGACAAAGTCTGCACCATTTGCACTGCCAAATGTTAGCATTTTCGAAAATTAGTGAGTATGGAAGATTTACATGCAAATTTGGTATCATAATACCTGTAAAGAATACTGCATCGACTAAACGATGAATGCTAGACTATTATTATGGCTGAGCTCGATCCATTTAGGCTTTGGATTACCTGTCACGTTTTATGTTTTCGAACGACATGCCTTCCTTCATATTAACTGTATATAAGTGAGTAATAAAAGAATAAATGAAGAAGCAGCCTTGGGCGAAGTAGGTATCACAACATATATTAGTCCGGGGCGTTGGGGTCATAATACATCTGCTTTACAGTATACACTCTTCCGAAATGACGAATGA
>CM067347.1:39177119-39236606 GCA_034190875.2 Urechis unicinctus | reverse complement strand
TTAAGCACTGGTGTTTCAACTGGATAGCACACACATCTTCCGCTCT
The DNA here is from genome assembly GCA_034190875.2 of Urechis unicinctus. Classification (NCBI taxonomy): domain Eukaryota; kingdom Metazoa; phylum Annelida; class Polychaeta; order Xenopneusta; family Urechidae; genus Urechis; species Urechis unicinctus. The sequence goes on along the minus strand of CM067347.1, from coordinate 39,236,560 downwards.
CATAAATGTTCACACCATCTGGCTCGGGGTTAAGGTTGACTTTCCGCTTACGTCTCTTAGATGCCATGATCTACTACCTGAATTAAAAAGGCTAATCCGAGCCGAAAAGGGCAAAGAAAAGTTGTTGTGAAAATGTTCCTTTCATAGCGCGTGCGCAGCGCGGTACAATTGGGAGCATGCATTAATTTTTTATTTTTTGGGTCATCGAAGTTATCGCGCCCATAAGCAAATAAAAGGGTGACAATTTTGTTCATAGTTTGTTGAATAATAGTTCTTCTGAGGGTTCTATGGGTGGTGGCCTCGTTTAGGTTATTAGGAAGTGTTAACATTTTCCAAGGATCACCGACGGATGTCATCAGAAGACAACATGTCAAGAGCCGAGTCTTCAATCTTCGTAGAATTTCGAAATCATGAGAAATGTAAAATTATAAATTACTGATAGTTTAACTTGCAAGATGTAAAAAAAACCATAGATTGGCTAGATAGGCGCTTGCATTGTCCTTGTGGATATTTGGCACGACTGTAATCTTTAATCATGTTCGTGCATCCCCTCAATGTCTCAGTGAGCATCCAGTTTTGTTTCACATATTTCAAGACAAGATGGCATTAATTTCATACATATAAACCTCTTCTGTCTCCCTTGAAACGTATTTTAATATTTGTTGAAGCGTATAGTACCACTTGTGCTCGATGGGATTCGATATATCTTGATTAATCAGTCGATCATGCCTATTAAAAGGAGATTTTGAATGAATAATAGGATTTGTTAAGTTCAATATTCACAGATTAACTCATCCGTTATACTGTCTGCCAATCGACTCTCATACGGGGTTATCGTTTCACATATCATTCCCAATGCGAGTAGATTAACTTCTTATATAATATTCTATATCCTTATTTTGTTTCATATCTTAAGCATTTGTTATCCGCATATATGCGGGAAATAGAAATCGCATTGATGTACATGATTTTACGCCTACTTTTATAAGAATTTTGTATACATGATGAAAAGTACTGGATTGTTTGTCCATACCAGGGAGGTTTATCGTTTCCGTTCATGTCATCAGAAAAGTGATTTCTTGTGCGCGACCGCCGTTTTTCTGTTGACGTTCTTATACTTAACGATGACATCCATTATTTCGTAAAACAAATGGACAATAATTAAATTGACATCTGGTTCGCCCGGGCCATTTACTCACTGAATCTGTCATCGTATCAATAGGCTGACAGGAGTGTCTTCCAGTAGCCAGAGGGCGCTACTGTCATCCTATGGCATACGCATGACCGGCGACTCCCAGTATCCTATAGTATACGCTGACCCCAGTTGTATCGGGTGGTGATTGGGATTGGTTTGCATTGGGATTCATTATGCTTTGCAGTCTTCTTTGTCCATAAAAGAATAGATAATTGCTCCTTGAAGGAGAAAAAGTCATCCGGACCACACACCTAGCAGCTGCCTGCTGACTATTCTATTTCTGATTAAGGAGCAGAATGTGCGACACATACCAGGTATGGCAGCTTTCAATGCGCCTTATCATTGTTTACTTATCAATATCGATGGTTTAATTATATATGTGGTGTTTTAGGTTTTAAGTACAAGTCATCGTCAGCTTGGTTTTGAACTAGACAATTTCACTACATATGTTGTTTCAAGAAGTTTTAGATAATAATCGTCATGTTATGTAGCTTAGGTATCTGCATCAAAAGTTTTTGATTGGGTAGCGTTATTAATGGTAAAGCAGGGTGTTATATATATATATATATATATATATATATATATATATATATATATATATATATATATTTAAATATATATATTTATATATATGAGATATATGTTTAGTGAACTGGCTAAACTGTGGTCCATTTTAAACACTGGACAAATATTTGCACAGTTTAAAACTCTTTTGAAACTTCATTTCTCGGTTGTTTGAATACATATTGACTAAACATATGTTAAACTCTATAACTTGTTTTATGAATTAGTTCTGTTTTTTCTTGCAGTTGTTCTAGCACACCCACACAAATATGCTATGAATATGATTGTTAGCAACGACCTTCGATTGAGTACTTTAATTTGCATATTCCCCTAAGGTTCGCGGCTACACGATATGCATACATTATCGACATACTTTCGTTAGATTTCATAATGTTACGGTAGATATTATGATTATATGGTCAGGAAACCGTGTGCAAATTTTGGTTCTAGAAAATATATTGGCATTATAAGCATATGACAGGTGCATGTATACATGTTAACCAGTCTTATACAGAATGGTCGACGCTTCGGGTTATGTCTTTTAGACCAATTATAGATATCGAGGCTACGAGATATATTTGTATAAAATCTTCAGTAGTAAAATATTAATTTTACTACGCACGATAGGCGTTGAACACGAGGTGGAGGAATACCACGCAGTGTAGATGTCATTTGCGACATCTAACAAGAAAATACCGAGAAAATTACAAAAAGATACAATTATATTGCAAGAATATAGACACATAAAAACACACATACATACATGCATACATACATGCATACATATATACATACATACATGCATACATACATACTTACATACATACATACATACATACATACATACATACATACATACATACATACATACATACATACATACATACATACATACATACATACATACATACATACATACATACATACATACATACATACATACATACATACATACATACATACATACATACATACATACATACATACATACATACATACATACATACATACATACATACATACATACATACATACATACATACATACATACATACATACATACATACATACATACATACATACATACATACATACATACATACATACATACATACATACATACATACATACATACATACATACATACATACATACATACATACATACATACATACACATACTACATACATACATACATACATACATACATACATACATACATACATACATACATACATACATACATACATACATACATACATACATACATACATACATGCATACATGCATGCATACATACATACATACATACATACATACATACATACATACATACATACATACATACATACATACATACATACATACATACATACATACATACATACATACATACATACATGCATACATGCATACATACATACATACATACATACATACATACATACATACATACATACATACATACATACATACATACATACATACATACATACATACATACATACATACATACATACATGCAGACATACATACATACATACATACATACATACATACATACATACATACATACATACATACATACATACATACATACATACATACATGCATGCATGCATGCATACATACATACATACATACATACACATACATACATACATACATACATACATACATACATACATACATACATACATACATACATACATACATACATACATGCATGCATGCATGCATACATACATACATACATACATACATACATACATACATACATACATACATACATACATACATACATGCATACATGCATACATACATACATACATACATACATACATACATACATACATACATACATACATACATACATACATACATGCATGCATGCATGCATGCATACATACATACATACATACATACATACATACATACATACATGCACATACATACATACATACATACATACATACATACATACATACATACATACATACATACATACATACATACATACATACATACATACATACATACATACATACATACATACATACATACATACATACATACATACATACATACATACATACATACATGCATGCATGCATGCATACATACATACATACATACACATACATCATCCATACATACATACATACCATACATACATACATACATACATACATACATACATACATACATACATACATACATACATACATACATACATACATACATACATACATACATACATACATACATACATACATACATACATACATACATACATACATACATACATACATACATACATACATACATACATCCATACATGCATACATACATACATACATACATGCAGACATACATACATACATACATACATACATACATACATACATACATAATTACACCCCTCATGCCAACATTTCCACATGCATGAAAAGAGTATCATACAATTTATCAGTTAATTATCAAAGCCGTATTTTTCGCAGACGGACACTCAATCCACATATCATCATAGCGTTGCATGGTTTGTCACGGTCTGGCGACAACAATTTGCATATAATTTAATGTCCTGAAGGCAGTATAATTTGGACAAGTAAACCACGTTGTAAAATTTTTATGGCAAGGTGATGTTTAGGTATTTATCTGACTGTCGCGAATGATGGGGGTGCGTCGGCATAAACTAACCAGAAATCCACGAAAATGTTAGGGTTAATTTAACACCCACAAACATAGTTCAAGAAGTTATACGTAAGGTAAGATCGATATGTCGACGCACACTATGCATGGTGAATAGGTTCGTAACCCCCAACCCCCTACAACACCGCCGCCCCGCTGCCACGTAATGCACCGTAAGCTTTAGTTTCATGTATTATAATCCAGCAATATGCTATTGATACAAAAGGCAGCATATTTCAATGTGGAAACACACTCGTGTATAGCTGCACTCTGAATCAAACTGAATATCACAATAAACAATATTGTACATCAGAGCAAATATGAGTTACAATTAAATGAACGCTATACAAAATATTCATGTTTAAGGTTTTATTCGAATATCTATCCATTACATCTCTCATAACCGCCGCTGGAGCAGTTCTGGTAAACTGCAGTCAGTAAGTGGTTTTTTTTCCGGCGCATGGCACGCGTAACGTTTTTCAGATAAAGGGGTTTATCAGTGAATTCAAAGTTGATCCACTAAAAACACGACCACAACTCTCAGCTCTCATTTTCGGCTGTAATTTAATGCCTCCCCGTGAATGTATTCAACCAGAATGTTGTCTTTGCATATCAAATGACCCAATCATTCATCTGAAGATGCAATTTCCCTGAGGCAATATTAGAGGGAATGATGCTATAAACTTAGGTGTCAGGATCCATTTTGAAACCTGTGAAAATCCAATAAAATAAATGGCAATCGTTTCTGTTGTTATGCTGCTACATATGTCAAACTAAAGGGTATAATTAGCACATATATTTGTTAAGATAAACGTTTGGTATTGCAAACCACAGCATCTGCCTGCTTATTGGTCCGCCATAATTGCCTCAATGCAGGTGTTTTCCAACCAATGTACCGTTGTAGCCTACAAGGTTTATTGATTTGTCGACATGTTTGTCTTCTGGAGGAACGTTGCCCTGAATAAACAAACCAATTGCATCGTTATATAGTGTACGCTATTGACTCGATATTTAAAAAACTTTCTATTTAAAAGCTTTCTTATATATTATTGTTCCGGTTGCTCCTTCCTCAAGACTGCAGCAAAACCTTCAGCAATTCTTTCAAAGTTGTAGCCTAGCATCATCTCATAACTGGCTGGATGCTTTTCTGATATTTCATGTCTGTAGCTTCAATTACTATCGTTTATTTTGCTAATCGTAAATGATGAAATTATCGCAAAGTTAGCAATCCTGTTAAGGGACCAGTACATGGCATCTACACTCTTGTTATCATCTGCCTCGACCACCTGTGTGCAGCGGATAAAGTATATCCAAAACATAATTATATAATTATATTCACCAGTCTGTTGAACTGCAATAAATAAATTACAATGAAATAAAAGTGCCTTTAAAGCAATTAAACTCCTTTATTGAACAATCTGGGGTATATGATATCTGTCTCGGTGCTTTTCCGTAAGCAAGAAGGATACATGTGTGGATTCTCGCATATATATATATATATATATATATATATATATATATATATATATATATATATATATATATATATATATATATATATATATATATATATATATATATATATATATATATATATATATATATATATATATATATATATATATATATATATGTCAATATATGTGTTCAAGATCGAGTGATCACAATTCACGATTTATTGGTGATTATCAGTGCTGAGATTCAATCACTTATAATACATGCTCATTATAGATTGCCTCTACTTTCGTTGAAGATCTGACACCTAAGCCTTGTTGATGTTGCCATGCTTTGCCTTTTTGTTGTGTGGTATTCGGGCATTAGTACTGTAAACTTAGAAAGTCGAGACTAATCCTCTTCTTATATCAAGAAAGACAGCATTGAAACATACTTTCGACCCGCAGGATGTAGGTTCGATATCAAGGTGTGAAAACCTGACTGGTTCACCGTGACTCGGATGATCACGTTATATGGCGGTCCCATCTCAGAAAGGGGATCCAGCTGACATGTTAGCTTAATAGTACAGTGCTGTACATTCGCGTAAATTAATATATATATATATATATATATATATATATATATATATATATATATATAGAGAGAGATATAGATAGATATATATCTATAGATATATATAGATATATTTATATCTATAGAGAGAGAGAGTATAGAAAGATATAGATAGAGATAGAGAGGGAACGAGATAGAGAGAGATAGAGATATATCTCTAGAGGGATATATCTCTATAGAGAGATATATGTATCCCTATATCTCTCCCATCTCTCTCTCGTGGGATCTCTCTTATTAGGATCTCTCTCTCTCTCTCTATCTCTCTCTCTATCTCTCTCCCCGTCTATCTCTTTCTCTCTCTCTATATAGATATATATCTATCTCTATATATCTCTATCTATATATCTCTCTCTATCTCTCTCTATCTCTCTATATATATATATATATATATATATATCTCCCATACACCACCATATATAATTGTCGGGAGCCAATTGGCAACCGATCCTTATGTCTGGTGTCTCTCAAAGTTCACCGCTTCCTGCCGTAGTTACAGACTGACACTCATGAGCAGTGAATGTGAATTACACACCGATACGCACGTACAGTGAATGGTAGTTACAGACCTACACTCACAAGCAGTGAATGTGAGTTGGAGAGCAAAATTACCAAGCAGTGAGTGTTTGTCAGACATTAGTTAGAGATTGACACTCAACAGCAGTGAGGGGTAGTTCGAGACCCACACTCACAGTTCATAGAGACTGATACTCATAAGAAGTGAAAGGTAGTTTGAGACCCACATTCACAAGCAGTCAAATGGAGTTACAGACTGATACTCGAATGCATGGAATGGGAGTTAAACACCGACACTCACAAGCAGTGAAGGGGGGTTACGGGCCGATACTCGCATGTAGTGAATGGTATTTGTGACCGACACTTACAAGCAGAGAATGTTAGCTGCAGACAGGCACTCATGATTAGAAATTGTATTGAGCTACCGACACTCAAAAGCAACGAAGGGGAGTTTCAGACCGATACTCACATGCAGTGTAGGGGATTTATAGACTGATCCCCACAGGTATTGAACTTTGAGATCGATACTCGCAAGCAGTGAATGGTAGTTAGAGACCGACACTCGCTAGCAGTGACTATGAGTTGAAGACCGATTCTCGCATGCAGTGAATAGTAGTTGGAGACCGACTCTCACAATAAGTGAAGGAGATTAACAGACCATTACTCAGGTAGTGATGGGGAGTTAATGACCGATACTCACAAGCAGTGAAGAAGAGTTACAAGCCATTACCGCATGCAGGCATTGGTAGTTAGAGAACGCCTTTTTTTAATTTTACACCTTTGAGCTTTGTTCACAGCTGATATCAACCTCAGCTTACTATTGCAAGCGTACAGGGTTTCTCCAAAATGCAGGTCGTGTTAATGGTGTTTAATTATTATGAAATCGTGTTAAATTCGAGCGCGCAGTATCATAAAGGGGACCATGAAAGGAATATGTACTCAGGTGTGGGAGCGATTCAATGGATTTTGATGACAGGCACTGAAGGTAGCCACCCACATAAACAATTCGCATTGTTTCACCATTCATCCCATCCATTGACGCAGCGAGCTATATTGATGTAATTGGACATATTTGTTGATCTGTTGAAAAACGTCGGGTTATTAATACGATTCGAGCTTGTTTATTGCTAGATCAGTAGATATTTCTAAAACCAGCAAGGAAATTTAGCTTTCAGTCCTTAGAATGGATTTCACGTTATAACCTATTAATATTAATTTGCTTGTATTAATATATGGTTCTCAAATTATACTGACCACAATGCTAATAAAACTAAAGTGACAGAGAGACAGAGTGCAACCGACCGAGGATGCTTAAATATCGTGCTATTGAGTCTTTATTGGTAATTAACTAGCCCCTTCCTCCCTTGTGTTTCTCTTCCTATGGCGCTCTCTCCGTTTGCCTTCCTGTCGCGCCCTTTCTCTGTCTGCTAGACAGTTGCCTCTTTATGAGGGCCTTTATTGGAGCTTCAACGTATAGAAATAGCCGTGGATAACTAGGCTGTATCACACGATTTGAACTCGGGTCGTTCCAGGTCACCTTGCTGCTTACATACAGCGTTAGTTGCAAGATGTGTGGTTCGTACAAACCACACAGAGCTGTTCCATTAGCCCCTCTTGGATCCCCGTGATACAACATAAACTGGCCGACCACTCACGTCGCATTTCTCGCCCTACCATCAATTTGAGTTCCACCGGTTATCCACTTCCGTCACCACACAAGAGTTCAAAGTTTCCAATGACATGTTTCGATTTTCATTCGATCCAATTTAATTAGTTATTTACCCTACTATTACGATGTGCTTCCATTCCAGGCTTCTTCCCCGGTATAGCCCAGATCGACCGCGGCGTCGCCCTGACTATAATACGAGCAAACACACAAACAACGTGGCCCAAATTAAAAAAAATGCCTCAGTTTGGGGAATTTTTTGTTGGATGGACGATATACAGCAGTCCTGTTTCGCCCGGTACCTAAATATAGGAGCAGCATCGAATAAGAAACACTTATTCTCTCTCTCGCTCTCTCTCTCTCTCTCTCTCTCTCTCTCTCTCTCTCTCTCTCTCTCTCGCTCTCTCTCTCTCTCTCTCTCTCTCTCTCTCTCTCTCTCTCTCTCTCTCTCTCGAGCTCTCTCTCTCTCTCTCTCTCTCTCTCTCTCGCTCTCTCTCTCTCTCTCTCTCTCTCCGTATCTCTCCCTCTCTCGCGCGATCTCTTCTATCTCTCTCTCTCTCTCTCTATAGAGAGAGTATATCGAGATATATATAGATATATATATATATATATAGATATATATATATATATATATATAGGTAGATATATATATATATATATTATAGATCCCTATATATATATATATCTCTATATAATATATATATATATATATATATATATATATCTATATATATATGAATATATATATCATATATATATACAATAGATATATATACATATATATATATATATATCTATATATATATATTATATATATACATATATATATATATATATATATATATATATATATATCTATATATATATATATATATATATATATATATATATATATATATCTATATATATGTATATGCATCGACCGTTATGGGAGACTTTCGCCGGGATAAAAGACCGTTTATGGGCGTTTTCGCTCCTAACCGTTGAGGGCGTATCCTAAATATTTATCCAGTCTATCAAATAGATGGCTTGACCGTCGGGGTTCACCCAAAAACAAACATCTTAAACCGTAAAACGAAAGGTATATTTCTTCACCAAATCATAATCACGGGCACCGTAAGATCTATTTAATGTTATTAATACCCATGTGCGGCGCATTACCAAAACATCTCTCCCGAGATGTGTCTTGCAACATGTTCCTCGGCATATATATGTATATATATATATATATATATATATATATATATATATATATATATATATATATATATATATATATATATATCTATATATATATAGAGATATCTCTCTCTCTATATATATATATATATATAGAGATATCTCTATATCTATCTCCTCTCTCTATCTATCTATATGTATCTATCTATATTTCCATAGATATGTGTCCCTCTCTCTCTCTCTCTATCTGTCTCTCTCCCTCTCTCTCTGTCTCTGTCTTTCTCTCTCTCCCTCTCTCTTTCTCTCTCTCTCTTTCTCTCTTTCTCTTCTCTCTCTCTCTTTCTCTCTCCCTCTCTCTCTCTCTCTGTCCCTCTCTCTCTCTCTCTCTGTCTTTCTCTCTCTCTCTCTCCCTGTCTCTCTCTCTCTCTCTTTCTATCTGTCTCCCTCTCTATCTCTATATCTCTCTCTATATCTCTATATATATCTATCTATATATATCTATATATCTCTATCTGTGTGTGTGTGTGTGTGTGTGTGTGTGTGTGTGTGTGTGTGTGTGTGTGTGTGTGTGTGTGTGTGTGTGTGTGTGTGTGTGTGTGTGTGTGTGTGTGTGTGTGTGTCTGTAAATTCCTGTAATACTCATTATGTCACTAGCCAACCAATCGTGTATGATATTTTAACGTCGCAGGGCTCCAGTTAGTTTGAAGCAGGTTTGCTCCAACGACATGATTGGGAGGTCATTTACGCAAGGTAACTACCACGCTGCCACCACTAAGTAGATTTTTATGACATAATAACGCTTTGTACTATATGTATGCGTAACGTGGCTCCAGGTATGGCTAAGAACTTGTCCTGAGTTTGAGGCCTTGGGCGGATGTGCTGAGCGAGATGAATGTCAACGACAAAGTGTGAATCAATGCTGATATCCATTGGAAATGTCTAAACTCCAGACGTGACCTTTTTCAAACCCGAACACTTATTCCCCAGCGAGTGACGGCATCCGCAAACAAGCGTGGTTGATCAGTTAAATGATCGGGGAAGTAGCACGCAACACGTTGGTTCCGTCCAGTACCCTAGCGACCCATGGGCTGTACTCACCCTACACTCTACTTGTCCAAAGACGGCACACATCAATAACATTCTCAGTTGGCTAAAGCAGAAAAACAGAGACCATATATCTGTAGATTCATCGTAGGGCGATGGAAATGGTGCACACCATTCCTACACGGGCATCACACTGGGAGAATGGGGTGGTGTAAATGTCTGACAACACCATCTCATCAAGATTGGCGCCCTTACTCAGAACGAAGTAGACTATCAACTGGCATGTACGGCTAGGAAGTACAAACGACAGAGTGGCCTCGATGTTGACCTAAGATATATCGAATAGCAGAGTGCTGGTTCAAATGGGTCATATGAACCCTATTATGAATATGCCGAAGACCCCTCCGTTACAAAGTAGTCGAAACCCTTTCCTTGATAATATGAACCCTCGGTATATGTGGATGCTGATCTCATAAAACAAGGATGGTGCTGCGCATGCAATGAATTCGTTGACACCTTTCGACCACGCCTCCATATCAATCTCAACGAACGTGATCACTGGGGACCGCGGTACAGCGTTGGACCCCATGCCACAGCGACAACCACACTGTAGCGGGCCGCATCAACTAGGGTATCATCAGCAACCCCATGCCCATGCAGTACTTACGCAGGGTCGGGTACCTTCCAGCGACGCACAATATTCGTCTCAGAGCTGTTTGTTACCCAGGCCACGCAAAAGTCACAATTGCTGCTGTGTCAAGACTGCAAGATATATTAATAATTCGACAGTTATCATTATCTTTTCGCATTTACAATGATTGATACTTGGAAATTATACATTGACATCAATGTATTTCGCAGTTTTTGTTGGACAATTCTTGCTCACTACGTTTTTTATTCCTTGACTGTGTGCGGCAGATCTATATTTTGACAACAATTGAATGATTTGCAAAAAAAACTTAACAGTACTTGTTTCAGAGAGTTGTGGTCAATTATCTGTGTGCAGGTTAAAACTGAATGGACACATTTGACAACATATGCACAAGACCAATGATTTTGCATGCTTATGACCGTGAAGGTCAACGAATTTGTTCAATGGTATTTTTCGTCTGCATAGAAAGCTGTACCTATACCGTAACTACAGCAATACCCACAGGGGTGAGAGCATCCAAAGAGCATACGCTAATGTTGCGTCAATTTTAAATTCATGGGAGACTTACAAACGCGATGTCTGCCTTAAAGTGAAGTAGGAACATTCATGCATTAATTATTTTCGTAATTGTTCCCGATGTTGTTAGTGTCATATAAACAAGAACTCATCATTCTTCATCAATAATGTAGGAAATGAGATACATTAATGTTATTGTACCAGGTGCAAAACAGAACCAGCGGGACTGCTTCATCACAACTAGAAATTAAACACTGTTGATCCATAACAGCGCTGGGCTTCATCTGCACTAATTATTAGGCTTACCCTAGTGAACATGGTCATATCCCGTGCATAGTCCTGCTTGTCACATAACATAAATGCACAATATTGATGAAGTAGTGTTATTCAGTCCGGGGTGGGACCACCTATATCCGTCAAATTGCCACAGTTACGCCTAAAAGCAATAACTTATCATATTTTCACCTGGCTTATATGCTGTAGGTTTGTACATCCTGCAGTCATATTTTATATTACAAAAGCATACAGATAATTTCACTATCTTCAATAAGGCATCTTTACTCATGTTGCATGATAATTGATAAGCAACTATGGTGTACCACCTTTCTGCACATCTTACTGTTCACTAACCTCAAGAGTGTAAATACAACTGCATTCTATTCTTGTAGAAATCTATTATGTTTTCCGCACGGATACGCAATCGCTGTTTAATTACATCATTTAGCAAACAACCAAAATATATGTCGTTTTAAAGTCATATGAGCCCATGTACGCATCTGCCTTATACGCGCGTGCAAGCCAGTGTTTTGCCGTTAGCTATGTTGGCATGATATTTAGGTTTTAAATACGCATAGCACAAAATGACAGAATCAATGGTTAATTCTAGGTTGGTTTGTAATCTATATCGTTTTGGGCATTCACTATGTTGAACGCAATATATCCTTTCATGTCGAAATCGCAGTATGGTATTTAAATGTTCACGTTTGTACAATAATTATAATTCCTTCATTCGACTGGCTCAGCAATGGCTAATGATATGCCCAACATTCCACATATTCATGGCAAGAATTGAAAAATTTGCAATACATACAGAACCCAATGGGTGTAAATGATGCTAGCTTCATTTGTCATACATAGTGGATCTTATGTCTAATTGAAAGCACCGTCATGGATGTACAGCAAATGTCAATCGCAAATGCAAAACCATTAGGTAAACAGAACGTTAGCGCATGCTCTGATTTTTACTGATATCAACTAAGCTTGCAATTCTGGATAGTATGCGCAGTTGTCTTCCTTGTACTTGATCAATACACTGCGACAATAATATGCGTGTAACATACGCCGTTGATAGCCTCTCGGTATTACATCTCCCACTTACTCTCATTTTTTTGTTGCATTCTGAGCAGAGTGGTGATTGCTCTATTGATGATAAACCGCCTATCTATTTTACGAATCGTTCAATACTTCCAAACATGCAGATGATTTACATGACGCGAATGTGATATTGCTGATGTGGAGGTAATGTATGTTTTTCTCCAGTCGGCTCTTATCAACCAGTACTTCATTTCGTCGAACACTGCATCGAGGGAAATATTGGGCTGTTTTTCAAGTCATCCAAAGTATACCTGTTAGCTCACAATTGAAGATAATGTGTTAAAGCATGTTAATCATCTGTCCGATATTTGCTTTGCGCGTTGGATTATCGATGAGTTGTTTCAGTTTTTATCAGTCGCGAAGTAATGCACTTTTTGTTTTATAGATTAAAGACTGACAACAATGAGAAGAGATTCATTAAAAACATAGCACACCGCAGCATGTTTTTCGCAATGTTCCGTGGATAGTATAGAGACGGTGCTATTAAAAAATCATGTCATTATCAGTTTTTCGTTCTGACAAATAGGTAAACGCATGCGAGGCCTCGAAACGAGTCAAAAGTGTAAGCAGTCAAAGTGCGGAGAGCCTCTTGTGCATTCAAACGGTCAAACACTGCTGACGGAGATAGCAAAGTGGAGAAAATATCCCTCAAACAGTTACGGAAATAATAAATGTGCTGAAGCCTGAGGCAGATGCTGCTAGTGACATACATAATTTACCGAAAACAATTTTTCTATAAATAATAATGTGTGGGTTGACACTGTATATTACAATGTGCGTACATATATAGTTAGTTGTTTTTCGGCCGTATGCTGTCAGCAGAGCGCTCGGTAGTTGACCGATGGCACAAATGACGTCATATTTGTACTCAGCGACCATAATAAGCCATATGGCGATATATTAGACGATACAGTGCCGTTCAAACCTGCGTACTATTGTCCAGTATCGTAATTCGCCGCCTTTGGAATAATCTACTCGATCCGACCGAACAATTAATATCTAGGCTTTGATCTGACCGTAATCCTTCATAAAACACAACATGGCTTCTATAAGCCCAAGTTCTGAAAATTATTTCGTATTAGCCCGCCCTAGTGTAGGATACATCGAAGTCTCAGGGAACCGCTCGCTACGGTTGGTAGAACATTACAACAGGAAGTCACAGCTTAATGTTGACATCATATCGAAGGATTCGGTTGGATTAGTTACGCCTCCTTCTTTGATCTTTGATGGAGCAAACGGAGCAATCAATCTGAATCATACAGTGCTTCTAATTCTTGTTAAGGTAACTGCTATTGCGCCTGTTATCGCATTATCGCCATTGTTGCTACAAGTTTTGACAGCCAATAAGCATGTTGCGCAATCTGTTAGTCTGTTGCGCAGTACTATTCCTGCTCTTATTATCGTTATCTACCACATCCGCAACCCAATATACAAATATCCTTACATCGGTCTTTTTTTATGAACAAAAAGTGTTAAGGCAAATAAGGATTTGCATTGTCCATAGTGAAGTGGCTCTAATTGGGCTTAGAATGAACCTTGATAGTGATACGAAAAAAACACTCCATTTATCTAAGCATTCATTAGTTCCAATCTTTAAATATATTATTCAACATGCATGAAAAAAAATGTTGAACCATGTGGTGACTCCAGGAAATATTTATTCAGTCGTCGTGACACCCTTTGGAGTATCTAGCCATTGGCTTTTAGACATACTGGATGCTATCGCAGAATTTTATTTATATCGCTTGAAACATTTCGGTCCTCCATAATTGATACATGATAATGTTGCTTATGCTTGAGCGGATTAAGACTGCAGCACCTCCTTCATTATGCATTTCATCCAATAAACTGCGGTTCATGTTGTTTTCACTTCGGTAACTTCAGTATCAGAGCCAAATATTAAGGCTGCACCATTGGTTGAGCGACTTATTTGTCAGGACGACATCTCCGCCCCCCATTTCGTTAAAAAAGCAAAATTTATACGAGATCGAATCGTTTTTTTTCCACTGTATTGCATTATCAATTTAAGAAGATAATTATAATCGTAATAAGCTGATTACCTTCTATGAAAAGGCTTGATGTTTGTAATCATATTCTTTGTTTATATTTCTTGAATATAGTGGGTAGGTTGTGCTAAGCTTTTGTTGAACTTTTTGTTTTGATAATTAAGTTAATTTTTTTATTATTGCGGGTGTTAGCCATGTTTTCCGGTTTTATAAGTAGATGTTTGGGCAGCAAACGAACATGCAATGTATGTTGCCTCGTTGGCGCAATTACACAAGTGAATACAAACTACACTTATATTCGCTGCACGTTTAACTTCTTTTTGAGTCCTGTATTCGATACATATTGAACTGTTCCTGTATATATACGCCTAACAACTATTGCAAGAAGATTTGAAGCAATTTGGACATTTACATTCCTCTGATTGACTATGTACCCGATTACTACAAGAATTTCAAAGATAAACTGTAATAACATTAACGAATCGCATCATGTTAAACAAATATAACCCAGAGCACAAAAGAATAAGTATTACAAATGATAAAGTAACGTCTATGCTACCGATGAGCACGAAGTAGGCTGTAGTAGTACAAATATTGTCGGGTAGGTGTAATGATACGCAGAATAGTCGGAGGTCCGTGTATCGACGCCGGAAGAAAGCTTTTCCTTCACGGCACATTTCGTTGAGTTTAGTTCTGGCAACAAGGAAGAAAGCTCTCGTCATGTTCCTCTTCTGACCTGCCGTAGATGACCACGTCGTCGCTGATCCCGATGCAACCCTCGCACTGCTGTATGATGCGGTCTATATGCTCCTGGAATGCATCTTGACTGATGCACAATCCAAAGAGCAATCGTCGGAAGCAGTAGCGGCCAAAAGGTGTCCTAAAGGTGGTCAGCTCCTGTGATGACTCACTTAAAGATACGCTCCAGTAAACTGCCTTGGCGTCAAGCTTTGTGAACAATTTGACTTGTGAGAACGCAGGCGTGACTCTTCCACTGTGGGGATCTGGTGTGGGCGCCGTCTCAGAGCCTGGTTCAGTCGTTGGGGATCGAGGCATACTCGTAGGCTACCGTCCGTTTTTAGCGCATAGGTCAGGCTCGAGCACCAGTCGGTCGCCTTCGTGACTCGGCGTATTATGCCATCGTCCTCCATCCTGTCTAACTCTGCTTTTATTTTCGGGCCTAGATGGATTGATACTCGGCGGGGCGGATCAATGAAAGGTGATACATCGTCCCTGACCAGCAGGTGCTCCTCTACTTGGAAGTGGCCAATCTCGTCAAAGCAATCCGGGAACCAGGCCCTTAGGTCCTCAACCGTTTGGAATTTAGTACCCGGCATAGGGGTCTTGAGTTGTGGAAATGGCTGCCTGGGTAGGTTCTCACAGGGCTTTTCTGCTGGAGCTTCATCCATTGCGTCTACATTGATGTCGACTAAGCCTAGGGATTTGCAGGTTGGCAAGCCCACAATAGCCGGTTCGTCAACGTCTACTACGAAGAATTTGGCATTGCTGTAGTGGGTCTGACTCTGCTTCCGGATTTGGAGAGTTATTGAACCGATGCATTGAATTCTGTTGCCACTGTAGGACGTCAGAGTCACGCGAGGTTCTGCCTTTAGAATCTCCTTCGTATTGGATACAAAGGCATTTGCTTGAATTTGCACCAGTATCTACCTTGAGATGTAGAGTTCCGCCAGCCGGGGTATTCTCATGTCGAACGTGCAGTGTGGCATACGCTTCTGAGAAGTCAGTTGACGAGGTTATGTCTGATATGGTTATGGTGTTGAAGGCATGTGCATAGGCCGACATATCTTCTGTTTGGTAGGTCGCTTGGTCCAATGGAGCGTCAGTGGTGACCGATATTTCGTGTTCCTTGTAATTTGGGTGCTTATATCTCCTTGGATCAGGTGTGGTTGGTATACCGATTTTTTCGCCCTGGCTAGACTGGTTCATGCGGTCGCTTGGAGCAGGTAGGGTGCCACCTCTGGTTTTTGCGGCAGCACTTCTTCCCGTAGACCTTCGAACCACAGGCAGAACAGGTGTCATTGAGTGCCGGGCAGGGTCCGTATGGGTGTCGCAAGCTACAGTTGCGACAGCCCGAGGGTGAGGACTTGGGGTATTTGGGACTGTTGGAGAAGCGGGTATGTGTGGGACCGTATTTCAGGGCATCAACATTGGTGGAGGTATACATGCTTTTCAAGGACAACTGGGATGCTTGAATCGCTTCATACTCCCTTCCCCTTTCAGTTACAGCTTTGATGGGATGCCCCTTCTCTTTTATAAGAAGTTCCTTTTTGAAGTCGTCAAAGGGGATAGAAAGAATGACCATCTCAATGAGACGCTCGTTCAGTTCGTTACTTTCAAATTTCTTACCTTTCTCGACACATACTCGGAAATGCTCTCCTCACTCTTTTGCCTCAAATTACTAAACCCTAGTCTGTGTACCCTAAAGTTAATTTTGACAGACGCATCGATCTCGCTCTTTATGAGAGTCCATAGCTGGGCTGGCTGTTTCTGCTAGGCCTCTGTCAGCCCAGAGGCCAGGATCCTTCTCATGCCCTCATCGCCAAGCGCTGGTTTGATCTTCGTAGCCTTCCTTGTTTCATCAGTAATGGCATTGTCATCGAAGAATAGTCCCATCCGGGCCCTGAACGCCCGGAAGGAGTCCGCTAAAGGCTCGAATTTCCAGTCCATGAATGGCATTTTGCTCGCCGTCGACGTCATCTTGTTTTTGGTAACGGTGGGCGATATTCAGGGTTGTTTACGTAGTTGAAAGTCAAGGTCTATTGGAAGCGGCGGCCGCGGAAGCACACACAAACAGCAATGATCCTACGTATATGTCACCAAAATTTCGGATTTATAACTGTCACAGCATCGGCAATTGGCTTAGGTGGCAATGTATCTACATGCGGTAGAAATCAACGCTCTGGGCGAGAATCAGATCGGGACTGAGACGGGAGGTTAGATGGCGATCTCATCCGGCGTCTGCTCGACAGCGGGAACAAAACGGTGATAACTGGCTGGTGCGGGACGAAAGGAGGTCCGCGATTTGTATCACATGAGTCTCTGAACCATCCGAATTAGCGAAGTGAGTCCGACATCTTCCGCCGCTGCCACCATGTAATGATACGCAGAATAGTCGGAGGGAAATAATAATCCAAGACACGTGAGATTGACTGGTAAATCCAAGGACTGTTTTTCTACGCACTCATTACCTGTATCATATCTCTACAGTAGGTAAAGTGTTGTGTCATCTCGTTCTGTTTCAGTGAGGATGCTCTTTTTGGGCCGTATCTTGTCTTGATAATAATGATAAGTCAATCGCGCGAAAAACAGATTTGTATTCTCTTGACTTGTTGCGCGATGTATAGTAACTAGGAAGAGAATAACTTGCAGCTGGTTGAAAGTATCATGCGTAAATCCGCCCATGTACAACCCATGTTCTTCACGAACTGGTATTTGATATAATTCATTTACATTGCCTATTATTTTCTTCTCAAAATTAGTTCTTCAGAATAACGCTGTTCACTTGTATATGGTTTATATATTTAGTCAACGTAACTCACGGCGACCTTTATTGACGGATGCGTTATACCGACCGTAATTCAGATGCTACGATGATCACATTTCGATGCAGATGGTAATGCCTGAGAATAGCTACATATGCATTTAATTACTTTCAATTAAGCCCTAGGTCATAAAACATCAGTTATATCGGGTGGTGTTCGGTAATATGTGTATTGCATGGCTGCACCACTGTACAGAGCAATCGTTGGTGACTGTTGCAACTACGGATAAGTTCAATGCTCAATTTGCATTCATGGTTCAGCAGTGAAATACCCCCTCTAACAAATAAATCCGTCTATGTACAAGCTAATGTTTTTCTTCACGATCTGGGGTTAAATAGATTTCGCTAACATTACTTGTTAGTTCTTGCTAAAAAAAAATCTTCAAAAATATACTGTTCAAATGGCTCAAAACTTCATTATCTAGCCGCACGTTTATGCAATATCGCAAAAATATATTTGGCCCGGCTGCAAAATAAGATAATCAAGATGAGAGAGGCCGCGCTACATTTTATGATTATTTAATGGTATTGTGGCGATATAGATAAGGCCCTCAATCGTACCTCTGATCCCATAAACCATCACTATGGGCTGGCTTTTTCTTGACTTTGATATTCATCCAATGATGTACAACGTTGAAATGGCCGATCTTGAAGGTTTTTCGTCGGCCTATTTAGCAGTGAACACGACTCTCATGTTTAAGCTTAATCAGTTGTTTAGCCTGTGTAAGTTTCATGGGGCTGTATGATGTCATATTGTTAGTGCGTCTACTTTAATCAATGTATCTACCAAACCATTAGGCGACACAAAGCAGATGATGACGATAACACATACTGCAGCTTTAAGCTTCAGCTACGCTTATATAGCCTCTTAAGCCGGACGCCGAATGTAACGTGACGTTCTGCATATATGAAAGATATGTCACGACCGTATTTGTTTGTAAGCCAATGCTCATAAGCTTGATTACAATAACGAATGAACATGATAGACTGTTCGCTTAGGAGTGACTGATAGCCACTGCTTTATCGCCGCCACGTCAAGCGAACGTTTAACGGAACTCACATAGTGCTAAACGCTAAATGTTTCACGGCCAAACCAAACGGCAAACTTGCTTAGAAAACATTTCTGGACGTCAACCGCCATATGTTTAAGAATGCTGTATTCATGTGAGCAAAGTTTGTACACTCTTATATTCACCAGCCATCTGTTTCTTTCCGTTACGAATGACGTGTATGTCAGAGGTAGGAATTGATCTGGTTGTCAATCATATGTCGATTCATTATCGTTCAGTCGAAGATAGGTCACTCGTCTTAGTAGCTAGAACTGATAATTTAGCTATCCGTGCACTTCGTAACAACATATTGCACAACTGGTAAATGTTATAAATCACCAACAAACCATTTGTGTGGGAATGTATGTTCGTATGTGCGCGTATGTGTGTGCAATTATTTATTTGTGTATGTGATTGTGTGTATGTTTCTGCAGGTCAGTATGAGTTCTTCTTACCGATTTAGAAAGACAAAGTCTGCACCATTTGCACTGCCAAATGTTAGCATTTTCGAAAATTAGTGAGTATGGAAGATTTACATGCAAATTTGGTATCATAATACCTGTAAAGAATACTGCATCGACTAAACGATGATAGCTAGACTATTATTCTGTCTGAGCTCGATCCATTTAGGCTTTGGATTACCTGTCACGTTTTATGTTTTCGAACGACATGCCTTCCTTCATATCAACTGTATATAAGTGAGTAATAAAAGAATAAATGAAGAAGCAGCCTTGGGCGAAGTAGGTATTACAACATATATTAGTCTGGGGCGAACGATGGGGTTGGGGTCATAAAACATCTGCTTTACAGTATACACTCTTCCGAATTGACGAATGATAACTTAAATTGCCTTACTCGACTGGGCGGTGGCTGATTCACAGCCAAGAAAATGATGGCGCTGCTTTAAAGAGGACACCCTACGAAGTACGCGGATTTCAATCAAATTGTTCCTGTCACGCGAACACTAATTGCTTACTGTCTTTCATAATGCTTCTAATGTGTCGCAGAGTCGACTAACTTGGTGTAAGAGATAACGAGCAGCAAGATGAGATATATACTAGTCTATTGATTATACAAGTTGATAAATTGACGGCTCGCCTTGCGATGACTGCTGAGGCAGAGCCAGATGTCACCACACATAAAACACCCAGCCTTCCGACTTCGAACGAACCATCAGCAATTAACAACTATGTGAAGCGCCAAAGTTTATGTGCAACGCCACATGGGGTCGTAACACAAGAAGCCTGACTAATCACAGGGTCCTATCTGCGGTGCAGGACACCGACGAAATGATATTTTCAAACGGACTAGACTGATTACAAACTTACCAAGTAGCATGTCAGGATACAGAAGTAATGTTAACTATTGCTAGCAAGAGAACAGCAGCGTCAAGCCCAGTCCGCATGTCAGTGTGATTGCCACAGTAGATAGACCGAAGTGCTTGCATGAGCCAATCTATAACCGCGAACTGATACACAATGCACATCCAATACCTCGAAATACTACTCCTAACAATATGTTTTAGCCAGCACTTTTCAATGACGAAGCGAAGAGGAGCAATGCACAATATAAGATTGAATAATGGTTTACCTCAGAGGTTATCAAATAGTAACTCATGATTATAAAAACAAATTGCTATTCTATAACGGCATGTCGATAAAACCTGATCGATGTTTGGATTTTCCTGCTTGCAAGCACTAGGCGCCATGTTATGTAAAATTCCCATCCGATTGTGTCCTTTGGGTATATATTGGAGTTCTTTTGAGGAAAGCACAAGCAAAAGACGTTCTCAAGTCTTATGCAATTTTGCTGCTGGGCAACAATACTTACACCAGAACAACACTAGCCAATAGATAGATGCATGCACTCCACTATTATGCTGAATAAAATAATGCATTTAGGAGACGACGTAGCCCCATGCACCCGCAGAACAGCAAAAGACACATGTACTCGTGTTAGCCGTACATACCTTATTTCTTTAATATTCAGCGATTCCTTATATGCCCAAAATGAAAAGTGATTTGCGCAGGGTTTTATAGCTTTGTTGGGAGAGGAATACTTTTTGTTGGAGACAATTTGTGGAAAAATTTTATCCTATTATACTCTTCACTAGCGTATCACAAATCGCTTTCTTGTGAAAGTGGTTGCTGACACACTTGCGCAGGTGATGGACAAGAGGGTGCCGGTACTTGTTCAAGCGCAGATGGTTCAACTATTAATCGAATTAATAAACCACCAACAGTTGAGTCAGAGGTCATGAACGAAATCATGACGGATAACTTATGTGACATTTTTCACAATCGTTTGAAGAGAAACGATTTGCGCGTTGAGTGTAAGTCCCTAAAAAACTTCAAGAGCTTTGGGTGTTTATGGTAAAGCTAATCATGTACACTATTTCGGACAACGCAATAAGCATAGACGATCTCTAATGAACTTCCGGTCGCTATGACAAACGTCGGTAATTAATGGTAGCACCTGTCACGATGAGTCCATGGTTTGGATAAGCTAACAAACCATCAACAGCTGAGTAAAAGGACATGAACGAAATCGCGACGCGTAACCAATGTGACATTATCTACCATCGTTTGAAAACAAACGATTTGCGCGTGGAGTCCCTGGTAACCATTAGAGCGCTGGGTGTTTATGGTAAAGCTAATAATGTATACTATTTCGGACAACGCAATTAGATTGTGCCGACAACTCTCATGCCGAAAGAGTAAACGGCCAAAGCGGCATGGCTATTACATCTATCCGCAATGTTTATACTATTATTACAACAAAATAGATTCAGACAGGCCACTTCATGTAAGATCATAGTTTACTAAGACAAACATAATTGATTTGCTTCTAGGCATCACTGATTATTGATACCACCGTACTTATACCACACAATGCTACTGATATATATTATTTTATTTATATCACTAAATTTATGTCAGCAATACACAAGAAAGCAACAGCTACTGCCCAACTACATTGTCCTCTCGACTCTAAGGGAGCGCATATCAGCACATATCATCAATAGTGTATACGGTATCAACGATTGCAATTAAAGTATAAACGGCTTCATCCATATAATTAAAACTGCAATTATCACAACCTATTCGCCAAATGTCTGGAAACACCCCGTTGACACTTCGTAATCAACTGGAAACCCGACCATTCCCCCTATGACTAAACGTTTTGGTGAATTTACAAGATGATGAGAAAAGGACTGTAATGACGAGAACAAATGTTCCGTAGTCATCAACTATAACCTTTTTATGCAAATGTTGCCGATACTTTTTAAAAAGTCACACTTTCCTTAAGGCAATATTGACATAATTCCAGAGGCCGATCATCGAGGGCATGGAACATAATATCAATGCGAGATCTGTGGGTCATTAACAGCATGGCTGTATTCAGACATGACGTAGAAATTATTTGTTTCAACGGCCATTGCATGCACGATGGGACATTTCCATTTGTTATAAGCCTCGAAACAAGACATATGAAATGATGCTGAAGTACGTATAATATTGTCATGCATTAACATGAGTTTAAGATTATTTTAGAATTGGTGGACATTTCTGGTGACAAGATTTGTAATATTTTCAGGAATATGAGCTTGTACCGATTTGATGGCGAATACGGGGCTGACCCCTAGTGATGACTCATCCGCAGGCCCCATAATCCACACCAATAATTTGTTCTTCACCTCCGTCGTTATGACGTCTTCATATCCAGGGATGATGATTACTATTCATTTTCCTTGCCATCAAAGCTACAATAGCACTTGGCTAGTCCTGTTGTTCCATTGTCATGGATCCTAGTTTCTTAAAATGCTATTCCAGGGGGTCAAAGCGAGATAGTTAATAATTTATTATTATAGGAATGACATATGCGTTTTGTATGGCCGCCTCGATGCTATCAGACAGATATATGATGCTTGTAGCAGCAAAAACTTAATATTTTATGCATCATCATCAGGTGTTAGAGGCAGGAAGAAATCAACCACAATATTGTACACATTGGTAGAATGAGGTGATAGTGGCAGGAAGGGATGAAAGTTTGAAACGATTCAGAAATATATGTATAGGCAAGAACATTGTTTAAATACAATTGTGCTGCCGAATCTTGGTGATCTAAAAATTTTGACTGAGACAAATGTGAGAGACTAAATCTTCAAAGAAGTATACGACAGACGAGAGCAACCTCGTTTAGTACGGAATTATGTAATGCAACTTATGTTGGTCATCTGCTTCATTTGATAAATGTACTTTATGCTCCGCTCGGTGAGTATATAAGGTCACGACAAAAGCATTAGTCATCAACTACTGGGAGCAAAAAACTGACAGATGACGACATTTTAGATTATTATGCTTGAAAACGTAAGGGGTCGAAGCCTATCCATCAGATCCCTCGTTGTAATAACGAGATACCTGACTGCATCTGTATCGAACGGTGTGGTATTTATCCCGGCGGACAGGATCGGGTACTATGAGCTCTTCATAGGGTTCCATTTACATAGATCACTGTAATTTTGTATGCATTTTACAATATTACGGTTGCTAGGCAGATTCAACCAATACGATTTGTGGCACAATGTATCATCGGCAATGTCGTCCTTAATGTGAGTTACCTCACGTATTATCCATAGGCGTATCGACCAAGACACTGTGATCAAAGAATTGGTCTTCCCTTGTCAATATATAGATATCATTCCATCTACAAGGAGAAATTACTAATGAATAGTATGGAGCGATAAACTGAACAAGTTCTGGGTTTATATTGAACCGCCATCATTTCCTGATAATATTTCCCCCCCCCACACTAATTATATGATGAGTTCGAGTAAAAATAGTGCCAATCTATTTCACCTAGCGTAAAAGAATAATCTTTATAAATTTTGTAATCGAAAAAATAGTGCCAAGACACCTAATCTAATTGAACAAAAATTGGGTATAATTCTCTTATAAAACGCTAAAATTGCTCCGGAATCTGGAGAATTAATAGCATTAAAGCAATTACAATGGCATCTATCTTAATACCTAATATTTTAATATTATATTCTGCACTCCCAAACAAAGTTGGTATTGTTCCTTGAAATAACTTATTAGGTTACCCCCGCACTGTAATGACGAAAACACGTTCCAAACAGGAGCTGGCTCGTAACATAAATGGGTGCTGTTGTCGTTTTGTCGAGAAAAGGTATTTTCAACAGCCAGACAATGCTAGTAAATGAAGTCTGGGCGCGTTTCGTATGATTATGCTCTCTTCAACATGAAGATTATGTAGCGGCTGCCTAAATATAATGACCCCAGTATAGGTAGATGTAGTGGTCACAATCAGCTTCAATGTATAATGGAAATAGGTTTATGGGTGTTTCAGTTGATGTCACCACTTAACTCACCGCTACAAGTGATTATTCGCTGAAGGAGCGCCGTGGCTGTCAGACGTGAGCAGCTGGCCACTGGCAATAATATGGAGGGCTGATATTTCTCAATCGAAAATAATTCAGTCGCTCTTTGCTGGAAAAATGCGCACAATCTCTTTGTCCAAGTAAACTGTCGATTAAAATCTAAATGATTCCGATGATAGCATAATTTAAGCGCATAATTTAGGGCTGATTTCATAATTTCACCCACATAATCCACCAAACAATTCATTTTTC
Source organism: Urechis unicinctus (assembly GCA_034190875.2). Classification (NCBI taxonomy): domain Eukaryota; kingdom Metazoa; phylum Annelida; class Polychaeta; order Xenopneusta; family Urechidae; genus Urechis; species Urechis unicinctus. The sequence continues at coordinate 39,210,829 of CM067347.1, read as the reverse complement.
GAGCAACCCAATCACAATCACATTTGTATAAAGACATTCAGCATTTCAAAACATTGTGCATGTTCACTTCGGCAATCAAATATCTAACAAACTACTCTCAGGCTCAAATATCAGTTGATTTTTGTAAAGCAGGATTGTGAAACATTTCAGACTATTTAATTTCATTTGTTCCGAACGAAAAGCAAATGCTCAATGTATTGGTTACAAATACGCAGCACGTACAATGCAAAACGGTGCAAGAGCGTAATCTCGAAGCATATTACCAACTCCCAAGAATTGCTTAGAAACCTTGCAGAATTAAACTTCGACTGTATGATCGTCTGGATTTGTTTTTCCTTTGTAAGAAGTAAGTCCGAGGTTTATGGTTAGGGTATGTACCAAAAGGCTCGCACAGGTAAGTCATACAAGTGAAAAGATAATTAACATAAGCGGAATGTATCTGTTTCTACTGTAACGTAATTGTTTTGTAAAATATGCAGAAATATGTTCATTATTTCCCGGCTGCAACACCGCTTTTGGTAAAAGGTCTGGTATAAATTTTACCGATTACCGATGTGCATAGACCAACAGTTATTCAGCAAACTAGAAGCAAAACACGAAGTAGATTGTAGAATCTATAGCCTAAAAGGGCGAAATAACCGTACAAACTCAAATATGTGTCAAACTTTGGGGAAAAGACTAACATTGTTGAATCTCCTACATCCACTTATGGCGAAATATCTGGCATCTGGTCACATGCTGATTTTGCGTTTTCATCGATGCCTAATGTTTTACTGACGGAAAGGCCACGAATACAGACAGTTGGTATCTATGCAGGCATATGCATTGCTTTGCTATAGCGCCTCTTGAATCCTCTGGGTATCGATCGATTATCGCCCTCGTAGGATCCCTATTTGGCCATATCACAACTGGTAATGCATAGCTACGTCACGGGCAGATAGCTCTGCAGATATAGGTCGGTTTCATCTGTAATACCCACATACCATGCGTGATTGTGTGGATATTGCTTGTGATAGCCTATGCATCCTATTATTCATAAACATAAATTATTTGGGATGAGCACATTCAACGTGTGTATTTCTGGCAATGTAAAATCGACAGGCCATAGCACCCTCCAACGCTAAGCCTCATCTGTTTGGACGATTACCATAATGATTCTAACAGCGTTATAAATGCTTTGTTATTAACATCACTAACAGCGGTTGGCAAATTGCGCAAGCTAATTGACGGCTGTGTATTGACGTTCGTACTGACACGTATACGGCCAGGTCGGCATACAAACGTTGCATCAAATTATGATGGATGTGAGGCACGACATAAAACGAGATAACAATCGGCTGCGAACAGCATTTTATGGCAGATAACAAACGGCTAACTACGTTGAGTGCATTTACGATACTATATTCTGGTAAAATTTTTACACACTGAGGCACGTCTAGCTATAATGATGAATCTTTCACAGCTCGCCTACAATAATATCTTCACTCGCATTGTTTATAGGATTATCTGCAACTCAGCACTCATATAACATTGTGCTTTCTTTCAAATAAATGCGCGCGATATCAGTTAAAAGTATCTAAAGCAATTGATGTAGGATAATACAGTTGCGGATTCATCTCACGCTCTAATAAAACTGTGCCTCCTGAGTTCATCCGGCATTCTCTTATTGCTCCCCGTAGTTTGAATCAGATGAATATATACCTCGACCATTGGACATGCGATGAAGTAGAAAATGAAATTATTTATCCAGAGCAGTAGAATCTAATGGTGGCAATAGTTGACCAGCTGGCACTGGCAATATAAAAAAAACATTAAGTAAGGATATTCAAACGTCACGTGCATAACACATGTTGGAAACACAAGCGCGCAGCCTAGTAATTGGACTGCTGAATAAGTGATTCATATAGGCCCCGTGAGCTTTTTATATTCTCTACTGGGTGATGAGGTGAAGATCTTACATTCTTGTGGTTCCATGAATCTAACAAACGGTCTTATACGCAGGCGAGTGCGGAAATTGACTTTGACCAAACGTGTTAAACAAAAGACTTTTTTCAGTGTAGGTTACACAATAGCTATGTCGTGGGAAATGCAATGAGCGAAACCATCGGATAACGCAACCTTAGTTCAGTGGAATTTTCCGCTTTCGCCAGGCATATTGCCCTTTGCCAGTTATTTATGTTTATTCGACATGCGTTTCTGTTACTGGATCCAGATGGCAAAAACCTAATTTCAGTTGCAATGACAATCCCTGCTTGCGCTCGTTTTCTATTGCATTTAGTTGCTGCTTTTATTTTAACAAAACATGTAGACAATACAATCTATTTTACCCGGCATATTCCCAAATGAGCAAACTGGAGAAGGGAATGTGCTTCCTAGCAGAAGTTTGAAGTACGTGTTTTGCGTGATGCGGTTCTTGTTGTACATGCTGAACAAATATCTTGCTGTGATGCGTCTTTAGATAATTTACACGAATGTGGGCTTTGTTATCAATAGGACGGCATATTAAACCCCAGACAAGATCTAAAAGGGTCAATTAACATGCATTATCAATACGATTATTTTCCTCACAGTTGATGTGTTTTAGTAGCAGTAGTGTGGATAAATGAGCTCAGGCAGACATGCAGATTATATTGCATATTGGTAATGATTGCCGAATATCCCGTACAAAAAGAGTGGTTCGTGATGCATGAGCTTTCAATAGGATCAATTGGAAAAAGAGTGAAATACACATGGGTATTGATGGTGAAAGATTGCAAACGATTATCTTAGGGTTTATCACCACCTACCGAATGACTGGACCAGGCAATTCTAGCTTCTCGCCTGGGCGAAATTCGGGCTAAAGCGGTGTGTTGCATAATTGGCCCCTCACAAGGAGCTCTCCGTTCGACCATTAGGATCCAATTGTTAACCGACACGAGTCGCAACTGACGGCACACACAGGGGGCCTATTCTACCACCAGACCTACCGGGGAATCAATAACCACCTAAATCACCTGTTACTGATTATAAAACCTTATAAATAACTGGCGCCGGAAAGATAATGGAAAATGTTGAAGTCGAGACACTGTAAATCCTTTCATTATCTTTTTGGGAACCATCCCGTGTCTTATAGGAAGATTGAGGATAAGCTAAATAAACTTAACCTCCGATTCGAAGCCAGATTTATCTCTTCAGATAACGTCAATTGGTATCGTGAGATCATCACAATAGACATGGGGATGTCCACAATGAAACAAGTCTGATAAGATACGAAATGACATTGTTACTGGCAGCGTCGTGTTATTACGGCTTTGACTAATTACCGACGTCCCTTATCATTGTCCGGCTTCTTGATCAGTGACATCCAGGGAAAGGTACAGATGTTCTTAACTTGCTTAAATATATTAACGATGAGTGACTCTCTACTTTGTAATCGTCTAATCTTTTCATATCTCGCCGTCACTGGTTGTCAATCCCTTCGAAATCATCGACCAATAATATCGCTGATAAATGTTGCTCCCTTTGGCTTTATTTAACGCCGAGATCAAAATCCCTAGGGACAGTATATAAAATCCGTGTGAATATGCTGCTGTGCCACACTATTATCCGTCACATCTGATGTACAACACAGACCGATACAGACAGCCTCACTGTTAGCCAAGCATTATGCTGGATCATATTAACTAAAATAAGCAATATCAGCCCTTCCTATATTCAATACCTAACCTCAGTGATGGAGCCATTCTACAGCAGCGTACAACTAGAGGGCTCTGCCTCAGAAGTACAATAATTTTTCAAAGATGTGAAAAATGGATTAATTGGATTCCATAAGGATCATTTTAATCAGGGCATAATTGCTCAAACATTCCACCAGGCGCTTATTTCGAGGAGAAAACAATGCCAACCATGAATATTATCTTTGACATGTCATTATAGTTGCGGATATAAAGTGGTAATCTTGCATAGAAACATGAGTAGAAAGACAAACCAATTAGAAGCCGCAACAGGCAATAAACGTCATTTCAGATTAACCAATTCGTCAACCAAGAAAGATTGAATAGACCAGAGAGGATAATGGAAAACGAAATATATTTTGTAGGGAAAGGTTCGGATAACTACAAAAACGAAACTACTAGGGGTAAAAAGATGCGGGAAAAGATGATAAAATTAAGCAAAAGAATAAAATGTAAGCTCTCAGGATTGCTCTACCAGGTGCGACATGAGGGCTCCACGAGGATTGAGGATGAATAGTTTTGGATGAATATTGAGGTATTGCGTTCATACGTTTATAGACTACATCTGGCAGAGGAATTGAATATCTAAATTCAGTTACTGCTCCAGCTGATATTGATTGTGACATAAAAAGAGCCATGCCATGAGGCGCATGATGTCTGTTCGTTATCATTTACCACTAACAAGCCTTGAGTCTATCGAGCCAATAGAAGGTACTTTCATATATCCTGAGTCCATTACAATGAAATTAGGATATATAATTAGACAAAGGAGAGATCATGTGGCTGCTCTGATTATTGTCCTGCATAATAGAAAACCCTAATAGGCCGCCATTATTAAGCGACACAGCATGCCCTTTTGTTTGCGGACTTATAATATAGGTTAAAATATTTAATTCAAGTTTTCTCTACTATTTCTAATTGACGCTGCATGTGTATCTAATACAAACGACGCACATTGTATCAACCGATTAGTTATGGATGGCAGTCTATATGCGTATGCATTTGAAAGTACCTTCTATTGGCTCGATAGACTCAAGGCTTGTTAATGGTAAATAATTGGCTTTGTGAAATAATCCGAACTTTATTAGGTTTAGCAACCTGAACGGCATAACGACGACTGAATATCTTTTTACAACCAAACTACGTCCATAGTAATAATTATGATGATTTTTTTTGTCTTCACATCAACACAACAGTAGTAATATTGGATAAAAAATATGCCTTGTTGGTTTATATATACATGTATATGTATATAAATATGTATATTTATATATATATATATATGTATATATATATATGCTTATATATATGTATAATATATATATATGCATATATATATGTATATATATATATATTATATATATCTATATATATATTTATATATGAATAAATATAAATTTATATATATGTATATTAATAAATATTTATATTTGAGAATGCCAACAACCGGTTCAGCCTTTATCTAGCTAGCGTCATGATATTGTGTCACGGATATTACGTAAGATTCGTGCACTACACTAAACAATGCAATCTGAAGGCGCCAGATTGGTGACGAAGAGTATTGTGCTCTGTCCGAAAATGCCGGTTAACTATAGTTCAATAGCTGTTATAATGATGCCAACTAACACCACGACTGATCATGTGGGAGTTCCCTGCCCCATGCGACATCCGGACGGGTTCTGAAAGGAGCTCGCATAGTGCACGTACGGGTAATTGTGAACCCGTGGCCTCACCCCCGGAACGAACCCGTAGAACACCCGCTTTCTATGGGCCTCAACGCTGTGCGGGTCGTGTAAGCACCCGTAAGTCTAACGTGGCTGTAGCATTAACGACTTCCACTTGAGCACGACTGGGGTTAGGGACTTCTAGTCACATGATCAATAGCCAGTCATATAATATGGGTCTGAAATCCCCATTTTTTAGGATGCCACGCTGCCTGAAAAAAACTTAAATGTTTAGGCTTGGCCTACTCCCAGCAAGCTCGCAATAAAAACAAGCTAGTAGCTCCGAAAAATAAAAGCTTATCACTCAGGAGGCACTCTTGTGCTTGAGACCGGCTGATATCGATTGCAAATGTCTAAACTCCAGACGTGACCTCTTTCAGACCCAAACACAGATACCCAAGCGAGTGACGGCATCCGCAAGCAAGCGTGGTTGATCAGTTAAATGATCGGGAAAATGGCACGCAACACGTTGGTTCCGTCCGGTACCCCAGCGACGTATAGGCAGTACTCACCTACGCTCTACGTGTCCAAAGGCGGCACACATAAATAGCATTCCCAGTTGGCTAAAGCAGAAAAACAGAGACCATATATCTTTAGATTCATCGTAGAGCGATAGAAATGGTGCAAACCATCCCTACACGGGCATCACACTGGTAGAATGGGGTGGTGCAAACTACACCATCTCATCAAGATTGGCGCCCTCACTCAGAAAGAAGTAGACTATCAACTGGCATATACGGCTAGGAAGTACGAACGACAGAGTGGCCTCGATGTTGACCTAAGATATATCGAATAGCAGAGTGCTGGTTCAAATGGGTCATATGAACCCTATTATGAATATGCCGAAGACCCCTCCGTTACAAAGTAGTCGAAACCCTATCCTTGATAATATGAACCCTCGGTATATGTGGATGCTGTCGATCTCATAAAACAAGTATGATGACGTGCATGCAATAAATTCGTTGACACCTTTCGACCACGCCTCCATATCAATCTCAACGTGATCACTGGGGACCGCGGTACAGCGTTGGACCCCATGCCACAGCGACAACCACACTGTAGCGGGCCGCATCAACTAGGGTATCATCAACAACCCCATGCCCATGCAGTACTTACGCAGGGTCGGGTACCTTCCAGCGACGCACAATATTCGTCTCAAAGCTGTTTGTTACCCAGGCCACGCAAAAGTCACAATTGCTGCTGTGTCAAGACTGTGAGATACGTCAATAATTCGACAGTTATCATTATCTTTTCGCATTTACAATGATTGATACTTAGAAAGAACTTAATTGCTATTGCGATTTTATGTCAAGCACAATTATACATTGACATCAACGTATTTAAGTATTTTTTTCTGGGACAATTCTTGCTGACTACGGCAGATCGATATTTTGGCATAAATTGAAATGATTAGCAAAAAAAATAATTCACAACTAATTACGCGTATACCTGTTGTACTTGTTTTGAAGACTTGTGGTGCAATTATCTGTGTGCAGGTTAACACTGAATGAACACATTTAACAAGATATGCACGCGGCCAATTATTTGGCATGCTTATGACCGTGTAGGTCAACCCATTCGTTCAATGGTATTTTTCGTCAGCATAGAAAGCTGTACCTATACCTCAACTACAGCAATACCCAAAGGGATGAGAGCATCCAAAGAGCATACGCTGATGCTGCGTCAATTCTAAATTCATGGGATGTCTGCCTTAAAGTGAAGTAGGAACATTCATGCATTAATTATTTTCGTAATTGCTCCCGATGTTGTTAGTGTCATATAAACAAGAACTCATCATTCTTCATCAATAATGTAGGAAATGAGATACATTAATGTTATTGTACCAGGTGCAAAACAGAACCAGCGGGACTGCTTCATCACAATTAGAAACATTAAACGCTGTTGATCCATAACAGCGCTGGGCTTCATCTGCACTAATTATTTGGCTTACCCTAGTGAACATGTTCATATCCCGTTCACAGTTGTGCTTGTCACATAACATAAATGCACAATATTGATGAAGTAGTGCTATTCAGTCAGGGGTGGAACCACCTATATCCGTCAAATTGCCACAGTTACACCTAAGAGCAATTACTTATCATATTTTCAGCGTTTTATAGTCATAGATGCCCATGTAAGCATCTGCCTTATACGCGCGTGCAAGCCAGTGTTTTGCCGTTAGCTAGGTTGGCATGATATTTAGGTTATTAATACACATAGCACAAAATGACAGAATCAATGGTTAATTCTATGTTGGTTAATTATTATTCCCTCATTCGATTGGCTCAGCAATGGCTTAAGATATGCCCAACATTCAACATATTCATGGCGAGGATTGAACAATTTGCAATACATTCAAAACTCAATGGGTGTAAATAATTTGCCATACATATATATGTTCGCAGAAGCATTACTGCTGCCATAGTGGAACCTATGCCTAATTGAAAGTACCGACATGGATGTATAGCAAATCGTCAATCGCAGATGCAATACCAATAGGTAACGAGAACGTTAGCGCATGCACTGTTTTTCGCTGATATCAATTGAGCTTGCAATTCTGGATTGTATGCACAGTTGACTTCCTTGTACTTGATCAATGCACTGCGAAAATGATATGCGTGTAACATACGCTGTTGATAGCCTCTCGGTAGTACATCTCCCACTAACTCTCATTTTTTGAAAGCATTCTGTGCTTCTTAAGACTGTTTATTGCTCTATTTAACCCAATTAACGATAAACCGCCTATCCATTTTACGAATTGTTCAATACTTCCAAACATGCAAATGATTAACATGACGCGAATGTGATATTGCTGATGTGGAGGTAACTTGTTTTTTTCGCTCTAGTCAGCCCTTATCAAGCAGTACTTCAGTTCGTCAAACACTGCATCAAGGGGAAATTTGGGCTGTTTTTCAAGTATTTCGAAATATGCACGCATTGCTGTTAGCTCAAAATTCAAGATAATGTGTTAGGCAAATTAATCATCTGTCTGATATTTGCCTTGCGCGTTGGATTATCGATTAGCCGTATCAATTAATACACTTTTTTTGATAGATTAAAGGCTGACAACAATGAGAAGAGATTCTTTTAAAACATAGCATTATCAGTTTTTCGTTCTGACAAATAGGTAAACGCATGCGAGGCCCCGAAACGAGTCAAAGGCGTAAACAGTCAAAGTGCGGAGAGCCATCTGTGCATTCAAACAAGTTGGCTTTTCAGCTTTGTATGGACGAAGTTAATGAGTTAGTGTTGGCGTATTAGTTTGAACAATCTGCAGATATGATATTCGAGTGGAATATTTTCTATTTTCATATTTGTTTATATCAAATAAAATACACCCCATGATAACATCATGTTCCATCGTTCATGCGTGACCAACGGTTATAATAAGGGCATTGGCTTAATCATACAACTCTTCGAAACAATAACCCTGAATCCTGTGATTATATATATATATATATATATATATATATATATATATATATATATATATATATATATATATATATATATATATATATATATATATATATATATATATATATATATATATATATATATATATATATATATATATATATATATATATATATATGTATATATAAAGGTCATTTGTCATTAGAAAAGGCAATGTAATGGCAGAGCCGCCAATCGACATCTTCGCCCCTGCAAGATACAGAGCAATGCATTCATTCTGGCATGATATGTTTACCAAAGGTTTGACTGACGGCGGCAATAATTAGCAACGTCTGCAAGATACCTTGATATTAATAGAGCGATAAATTGCAGTAAACCATCAAAGATGGCTCAAAAAGGGCTGGCCGGCACCGCATGTCATCATGCATGGAAACAATACGGAAGGTCATCGCGATCGACGGCTTAATGTAATTGCTCCAATGAAATTGGAGAAGAACAATATTGGAGCTAAAGAGCAAGGGTGTGGCTTACAAGTTTTCACATTCTGGTCACCGTATATTGTATAAAAATGAGCCATTTTCTACTATCGCTGGGCGAGAAGCGTTTACCATTTAGCATGGGTATCGTATTTTAATACTTCCGCGCAAATGAAGGTCATGGGAACCTATATAATACACATATGCTTTCGCAAATAATCCCGCGAGGACACACTTATGTAATTAAGGCCGCTTGCATAGAAGAAAATGGCCAAATATGTTACAGCATTGTCTGTTCTGATATTCTACTGCCGTTTACGTTGAAAACCTATTTATCTTCCCGCACCTGGAGCAGTCTATGATGTTGAACGCTTCAAAGAAAAGATTCATATGCCTGTTTATACAGGCTGCATATAGCTGGTTGAAAATGAGCTGCTAGAAACATTTAACCATTAAAATTCAGTCAATATATCCAATATAAAAAGGAGCTATATTGCTGTTAAAATTGCGTAGCGCGTTGAAGGCTTATTGTCGGTTGCTTATATACATACGTTCCTACTACCCACTATCGTTTTTATAATCCAGACTACATACAGTCCCATGGCAAAATCCACAGCATTGGATAACTTCGTTCTCCCATTCACTATCGCGATATTACCCGATATCAAACCGTCATTGACATTTACACTACATATTTAACAAGATTTAGCGAGTGATGTACTGCTAAATATGGTTATTCTGCGCCATAACTACAATCCGCCAGCTTATATGCTAGCAGGCTTTGCCTATAGTACCTAGATGATCGGTATATTCTTTTATCCTATGCCGCAGACCTCCTAAAGAACAAAGCGATACCCTAGGTAAGCTTTTGCTGTGTTGTAGCAATGTTTGTCTATTACACCTGTCAAACATTAGCATATATCATCATTATAATCCATAGGATTGCTAGTCTATATATTTATATAATCGACTACCAAGATTCCGTTTGCCGTTTTCTATTATATCTTGCAAACTGAACAAATCTAGATTGATTCCTTATTGTGATTATGAACTTTAAGATTACTGACCAGTGCTAGAAACACGTCAGGAAAGTAACGAGTTTTCGCGCAAGTCGCTGTTTTTAATCAGGAATTTAAATGGACCTGCTGCGTTTCCCATTGGATCAACCACGCTCATCTTCTATGTGTATTTAGACACATTTCACTCAATCAAATCATGGCACAGTTAAAACGCGGCTTTTGTAAGTAGTTATCCGAATTGAAAATGATACTAGGTATGTCTTATTATATTTACCTGCATCAGCCACAATCTCTTTATGGTGAGGATATTGCTTTCTATCAGATTATCTAATCAATTTTCATAATAGATAATTAAAATAAGTTATATGAAAGCAATCAGCGACATTGCTATCCCCATCCGAATAATCAAGGATGTCACATCAGTAATGTAGAGATATAGTTTGGAATTCAGGTCACAGTATTTAGCCATAGTCACATTGAGTTTTCCGCGTAATGCAAATATTTGTAATTGCGATGAAATAGTGAAGAACGTATTCATTGAGCATGTTCGCCGACCCCAGCTGGTGCCAAGAATGTTTTTGTTGGGGCACATGATGGCATTATGTCAAGTACCAGAGAAAGGAACAACAGTGATCAGTGAAACTGATGCCAGTAGGATTGTGGCTGCCCAGCTAATAGCGGACTGAATTGATCAAAATGTCTCTCCGACGAACGAATATGCGAAAATCGGAAGGCAGTTAAACAAAATCCAAAACTGACAAAGGTGCAAAAATGCGCGTTTGTGTAATGACAGAAGGACGATTACGAACACTTTTGATGTCCGTACCAAAAGCATAACTTATCAGGCCAGAACCAGAAGTGAAATGACAAATTATGATGCTGATTTAATTGAAGCTACATGGCGATTTGTACCTCATAAATGAACAGAAGATACAAATTGAAAAGCGCACTTTTCCGACGATAAAGCTGACAGTTAGTGTTGAATCAGATCACATAGAACGTAGTTTGGGATAAGAAACTGAAATGCCTGACAATGTCGCGATATTTCAGATTAGACTGTGGATCCAAATTTACGGGAACCAGAAACCAGTTTGACACCGTAAAAAACTCCCCAAAATGACAGAAAACTACGATCGTCACCAAAAGCGGTATCAACAATTACATTGCAGTTCGATGAATCAATTTTGCAGAGGGAAAAATCTGAGCTGGTGTTAAGTTTTTGATGAAGATTAAGTTATAAATCAAGATAACGAGGTTGTCGAAGGTATTGATGATGCGATGCCGGAGGCTGGAGTTACATTCGGTATGAAACATATTACGAAGCAGGCGAAGTATCCATAGGTACCAAGAAGATGTATTATTTCTCAACCTTGAATATTTTACGAGACAGGTAATAAACAGGGGATGATTATGTGGTTTAAGTAGGATTTGCGGAATGAAATGGATGAAAGGAAATAGAAAGCACTCTCAAGTTACTAGCGAAATGTAAATAAAACTGCGGTACAATGACGCTGAAATCTATTGAGACTGTAGCGGAATTAGATGAGACGAGACTGTTGGACGAGATAGGCTCTATCAGAGTCACAACGGTAAAACATTGCTGATGGATAGAGCAAAATATCCCTGAAACAGTTAAGAAAATGATAAATGCGCTGAAGCCTGAGGCAGATGCTACCAGTGACATAGATAATTTACCGAAATTTTTTCTGTAAAAAATAATGTGTGGGTTGACACTGTATATTACAATGTGCGTACCAGATATATAGTTAGTTGTTTTTCGTCCATATGCTGTCAGCACAGCGCTGGGTAGTTGACCGATGAAACAAATGACGTCATTAGCCAGACCCTGGTGTAGAATACATCGAAGTCTCAGGGAAGCGCTTACTACGGTTGGTAGAACATTACAACAGGAAGTCACAGCTTAATCTTTTCATCATTCCAAAGGCATTCGATTGGATAAGTTACGCCTCCTTCTTTGATGGAGCAAACGGAACAATCAATCTGAATCATACAGTGTTTCGAATTCTTACTATGGTAACGGCTATTGCGCCTGTTATCGTATTATCTCCATTGTTATTACAAGAAGTTTTGACAGCCAATAAGCATGGTGCACAATCAGATAGTCAGTTGTGCAGTACTAATAAGGCTCTTATTATCGTTATCTACCACATCCGCAACCCAATATACAAATATCGGTACAAAAGTTAAGGCAAATGAGGATTTGCATTGTCCCTAGTGAATTGGCTCTAATTGGGCTTAGAATGAACCTTGATAGTGATACGAAAAAAACACTCTAAGCATTCATTAGTTTCAATCTTTAAATATATTATTCAACATCCATGAAAAAAATGATGAACCATGTGGTGACTCCAGGAAATATTTATTCAGTCGTCGCGACACACTTTGGAGAATCTAGCCTTACCACTTAGATATTATGGGCGCTTTCTCTTGAAACATTTTGCTCCTCCGCAATTAATACATGATAATGGGTGTTGCTTATGCTTGAGCGGATTTGGACACCTCGTTTATTATGAGTTTCTTCCAATAAACAGCGGCTCGTGTCTCATGTTGTTGTCAGTTCGGTAAACTCCAGCATACGCGCCACATATTTAGGCTTCACCATTGATTGAGCGACTTATTTGTCAGGACGACATCTCTTGCCCCCATTTCGGTAACAAAGCTAACTTTATACGAGATCGAATCGATTTTTTCGCTGTATAGCATTATCAATTCATGAAAATAATTCCCGCTAATCGTAATAATCTGATCACCTTCTATGAAAAGGCTTTATGTTTGCAATCATATTCTTTGTTTATATTTCTGAATATAGAGGGATGGTTGTTCTTAGCCTTTCTATGTTATTACACAAGTGATTATACCAATATACGTTGCACGTTAACGTCTTTTTGAGTCCTGTATTCGATACATATTGAATTGTTTCTGTATATGTTCGCCTAACAACTATTGCGAGAAGAATTGGACATTTAAATTCATCTGATTGACTATGTACCCGATCATAACAAGAATTACACAGACAAACTGTTATAACATGAGGTAAAGTTGTTTATTACCTTGAGTTCATCAATTTAACAAAATATAACCCAGACCACAAAAGAACAATTATTATAAATGATAAAACACCTTCTTTGCTACCGATGTGCACGAAATAGGCTGTAGGAGAACAAATATAGTCGGTTAGCTATTGTGTTGTGTCATTCTGTTCTGTTTCAGTGAGGAAGCTCTTTTTTAGGCCGTATCTTTTCTTGATAATAATGATAAGACAAATTATCAACGTTAAATCCGCCCATGTACAGCCTAACGTGTTTCTCCACCAACTGGGGTTTGATAGAATTCATTTACATCGCCTATTATTTCATTTTCATTTTGAGCATAACTCTGTTCACACGTATATGGTTTATATATTTAGTCAACGTAACTCTCAGCGACCTTTATTGACGGATGCGCTATACCAACCGTATTTCAGATGCTACGATGATCACATTTCGGGCGCAGATGAGAATAGTTACCTATGCATTCAATTACTTTCAATTAAGCCCTAGGTCATAAACAATCAGTTATATCGGGTGGTGTTCTGTTATATGTGTCTTGCATGGCTGCACCACTGTACAGAGCAATCGTTGGTGACTGTTGCGACTAAGGATAAGTTCAATGCTCAATTTGCATTCATGGTTCAGCAGTGAAATACCCCCTCTAACAAATAAATCCGTCCATGCACGAGCTAGTGTTTTTCTTCCCGTTCTGGGATTGGATAGATTTCGTTAACATTACTTGTTAGTTCTTGCTAAACATTTTCTTCAGAAATAAACTGTTCAAATGACTCAAAACTCCATTATCTAGCCGCACGTTTATGCAATATAGCGAAATATATTTGGCCCCGCTGCAAAATAAGATAATCAAGATGATAGAGGCTGCTACAGTTTATGATTATTTAATGGTGTTGTGGCGGTATACATAAGGCCTTCAATCATCACTATACGCTGGCTTTTTCTTGACTTTGATATTCATCCAAGGATGTACAATGTTGAAATGGCCGATCTTGAAGGTTTTTCGCCGGCCTATTAAGCAGCGAACACGACTTTCACTTTAAAGCTTCATAAGTTGTTTATCCCGTGTAAGTTCCATAGGGTTGTATGATGTCATATTGTAAGTGCGTCTACTTTAATCAATGTATCTACCAAACCATAAGGCGACGCAAACCAGACGATGATCATAACACAAGCTGCAGCTTAAAGCTTCAGCTACGCTTATATAGCCTCTGACTCCGAATGTAACGTTACGTTCTGCATATATGAAGTATATATCACGACCGGATTTGTTTGTAAGCCAATGCTCATAAGCTTGATTACAATAGCGAATGAACATGATAGACTGTTCGCTTAGGAGTGACCGATAGCCACTGCTTTATCGCCACCACGTCAATCGAACGTTTAACGGAACTCACATGGTGCTGAACGCTAAAAGAATCACGGACAAACCAAACGGCAAACTTACTTAGCAATCATTTCTGGACGTCAACCGCCATATGTTTAAGAATGCTGTATTCATATGAGCAAAGTTTGTACAATGCTATATTCCCCGCCGAAATCATTACTGTCCACAACCAGTCAATCCGTGATGGTTTCAAATGAACTTTCTTACCAAATGACAACAGCTAGACTATTATTCTGTCTGAGCTCGATTCATTAAAGCCTTAGATTACCTGTCACGTTTTATGTTTTCCAACGACTTGAGTTCCCTCATATTAACTGTATATAGGTGAGTAATAAAAGAATCAAAAATAGCAGCCTTGGGCGAAGAATGTATCACAAAATATCTTAGTCTGGGGTGAACGATGGGGTTGGGTTCATAAAACATCTGCTATACAGTAACAACTCTTCCGAATTGACGAATCATAACTTAAATTGCTTGACTCGACCGGGCGGTGCCTGATTCACAGCCAAGGAAATGATGGCGCTGCTTTAAAGAGGACACCCTAATCAAATTAATTAGGAATTGAAATGAACAAATTGACATGTTCGATACGTATGCAATGACGTCAGTCAAAGATACATATCAGTAAAGGAGGGGTAAGTGGAGAAGTACACGGTTTTCAATTAAATTCCCCGCCGAAAGTATAACTGTCTACAACCAGTCAATCCGTATTGCTTTCTGAATGCACTTTTCTGAATGTTGGTTTACGATTCAGCCATCTGATTCGTTCCTTTAAGAATGACGTGTGTGTCAGGTAGGAATTGAAGTGGTTTTCAATCAAATTGTTCATGTCACGCTACTCTAATTGCTTACTGTCTTTCATAATCCTTCTAATGTGTCGTAGAGTCGACTAACGTGGTGTTAGAGATAACGAACTGCAAGATGATATATATACCAGTCTATTGATCATACAAGTTGATAAATTGACGGCTCGTCTTGCGATGACTGCCTGAAGCAGAGCCAGATGTCACCACACATAATACACCCAGCCTTCCGTCTTCGAACGTATCTGTTCAAACCCAAAGCCTTTAGCTATGAAATAACTGCGGAATTTGCTACTCCGACATTAAGGACATCCTACGTACCCGAAAGATCAACACAATATCAGGCTTGTATTTGTTGAAGGTTTAAATACACGTGATTGTCACAAAGCTGCTCACTCGTTTAGTTGTGATGTCAGTGCCTAAAGCCCGATTTGTTTCATCCTACATGTCAACGAAGACTAACAATCAGAACAAAAGGTAATTACCAGTTCGGCCTTCATTGCCGCAAATAACTACAGGATTGTGGAATTAATGTTGAAATTCAACCTTTCGAGCATTCAGTTATTGGTTGGGGTCGGCTATAATGTTTTAGACTCTTGATGACTCAATTATTCAGTTCTGCAATGGCCGAACAAATGCCACTTTGTTGATAAAGAGCCATATATTACGATGCATAGAGTGTATTTGTTTACTATCATTTACCGGAAGAATCTGCTATTGAACTATTTGGAGGTGATCAAATACTGATGCCTTGCTTGATCGGGTTCATGTACCAACTGCACGTGAAGACGTGTTATTTGTTTTGATTATTCTCACGTGCAGTGGCTAAAACTGCTATCAACAGTGAATGAAGTGTTACCCTGCCGTGTTAAGTGCTATTTTGAGTTGTAAATGTATATTCTTAATGCTCTTGCGGAGCTTTTTGCTACAACGTTAATTAGCATCGACTTAGACTTAATGAGGAGCAAGCCGGTCTTAGTGTCTCATAACAATCTTTGTATTTACCGACGCCAACGACACCACGACCACGCCACGCTTAGACTTCATGCTATGTCTGTGAAGACAATGCACTTCTTTAACCATGAATACATGGTTTAACAGTTTTGCATACCGGACCACACCTCCTACTCATGACAATAACGTTAGCATAACGCAAAACATTACACAATGTGCACCGAATTAGGTAAACTGATATGTCATATGTTTGTGAATAATTCAAGGTATAATGCAGATGATCGGGCGTTCTCTATCTAGCGGGTTTATCCCTCAGCGAACCCAATACAATATATGTTTGTTTAGCTGGGAACTACTGGTGCCGTATTTCATATTTAGATCACGACTAAGCTGTCGCACCATCGGCAATTAACAACTATGCGAAGCCAAAGTTCATGTGCAAAGCCACATGGGAACGCAACACAAGAAGCCTGACTAATTACAGGGTTCTATTTGCGGTGCAGAACACCGACGAAATGATATTTTCAACCGGACTAGACTGATACAAACATACCAAGTAGCATGTCAGGATACAGAAGTAATGTTAACTATCGCTAGCAAGAGAACAGCAGCGTCAAGCCCAGTCCGCATGTCAGTGTGATTGCCACAGTAGATAGACCGAAGTGCTTGCATGAGCCAATCTATAACCGCGAACTGATACACAACAGATTACAATGCACAACCCATGCCTCTAAGTACTTCACCTGATATACCTCCGAGGTTATCAAATAGTAACTCATGATTATAAGAACAAATTGCTATTCTATAACGGCATGTCGATAAAACCTGATCGATGTTTGAATTTCTCTGCTTGCAAGCACTAAGCGCCATGTAATGTCAAATTTCCATCCGATGGCGCCAAAATGCTTTCAAAAGCCGCTTCAGAATACGTATATTTTATTTTGTATTGGCATGGCATATGGCAACCGTACGCATTTTCCAAGTCCTGCATATCATAGCTTTCCTCACTAGCTTGGGCGAGTCAATGTTTTGGTGTGTGTACAATTAAAGTCAATGACAGCATCCGGCTCACCGCTAGTGACTACCGATACTTCTGTAGTGATGAGTACCATAATTGTCAGCAGATATCGCGCGGACATTTCCATTTGTCATAAGCTTCGAAACAAGACATATGAAATGATGTTGATACGTAAAATATTGTCATATATTTACATAGTTTTAAGATTATTTTTGAATTTGTGCATGTCATAAAATGTTTTCAGCATAAGCGGTGGACATTTCTTAGGACAAGATTCGTAATATTTTCAGGAATATGAGCTTGTACCGATTTGATGGCGAATACGGGGCTGACCCCTAGTGGTGACTCATCCGCAGGCCCCATAATCCTCACCAACAATTTGTTCTTCACATCTTTCTCTATGACGTCTTCATATCCAGGGATGATGATTACTATTGATTATCCTTGCGATCAACGTCTCTTTAAAGGCTACAATAGCACTTACCTAGTCCTATTGTTCCATTGTCATAGATCCTAGTTTCTTAAGATGCTATTTCTGGGTGTCAAAGCGAGAGAGTTAATAATTTATTATTATAGGAATGACATATGCGTCTTCTATGGCCGCCTCGATGCTATCAGACAGACATATGATGCAGCAAATGCTTATTATTTTAAGCATCATCATCAGGTGATAGAGGCAGGAAGAGATGATTAATATTCAAAGCATCATCATCATGCACCAACCACAACACATTGGCAGAAAGAGGTGATAGAGTCAGGAAGGGATGAAAGTTTGAAACAATTGAGAAATATATGTATAGGCAAAAACATTGTTTATATACAATTGTGCTGCCGAATCATGGTGCACTAGAAATTTTGACTGAGACAAATGTCAGAGGCTAAATCTTCAAAGAAGTATACGACAGAAGAGAGCAACCTCGTTTTGTAAGGGAATTGTGGAATACAACTTTTGTCGGTCATCTGTTTCATATGATAAATGTACTTTATGCAACGCTCGGTGAGTATTTAAGTCACGACAAAAGCATTAGTCATCAACTACTGGGAGCCAAAATTTGACAGATGACGACATTTTAGATTATTATGCTTGAAAACGTAAGGGGTCGAAGCCTATCCATCAGATCCCTCGTTGTAATAACGAGAGACCTAACTGCATCTGTATCGAACGGTGTGGTATTGATCCCGGCTGACAGGATCGTGTACTTTGAGCTCTTCATAGGGTTCCATTTACATAGATCACTGTAATTTTGCATGCATTTTACAATATTACGGTTGCTAGGAAGATTCAACCAATACGATTTGTGGCACAATATATCATCGGCAATGTCGTCCTTAATGTGACTTACCTCACGTATTATCCATGGGCGCATCGACCAAGACATTGTGATTTAAGAATTGGTCTTCCCTTGCAATATATAGATATCATTCCATCTACAAGGAGAAATTACTAATGAATAGTATGGAGCGATAAACTAAACAAGTGTCTGGGTATAAATAGACATTGGATGCTCGGTGCGTTTTCATCATCGCAGCAATTGTTTCTTGATAAATATTCCGCCCCCCTAGTTATATGATGAGTTCGAGTACACTTTACATTATTGTGATCACAATCTATTTCACTTAGCGTAAAAAGAATAATGTTCGCTTTATATTGAACCGCTTTATAAATTTTGTAATCGAAAGAATAGTGCCAAGACAGCCTAATCTAATTGAAAAATAATTGGGTATAATTCTCTTATAAAACGCTAAAATTGCTCCGGAATCTGGAGTATTGATAGCATTAAAGCAATTACAATGGCATCTCCCTTAATAGCTAATATTATAATTTTATATTCTGCACTCCCAAACAAAGTTGGTATTGTTCCTTGAAATAACCTTATCAGGTTACCCCCGCACTGTAATGACGAAAACACGTTCCAAACGGGAGCTGGCTCGTAACATAAATGGGTGCTGTCGTCGTTTTGTCGAGAAAAGGTTAGTAAAGCCGGACAATGTTAGTAAATGAAGCCTGTGGGCGTTTCGTATGATTGTGCTCTCTTCAACATGAAGATTATGTAGCGGCTGCTTAAATATAATGGAACCAGAGGGGCATTGCTAGACAATTGTTGTATGGATAATACTATGGTTACCGTGTTTGTACTAACACTCGATTAATTCTGGTTGTACAACTCACACTTTTAGAAGTGCTGCGAATATTGCACATAAAACACAACAATGCATCAATATTCACTATATTGACCAGGTACTTACGCCTTGCTGCATAAAGGGTTTGACCCAAATGACATAGTACAATGAATAAGTTTGATACATTCCTCAGTACAGCCAGTGGTATAATCATATTACGTGCACTGTCTTGATTGCATAAGGCCAGTCGATCGTTCTGTAACGGCAACATAGCTCTTGCACTTATGATGTGCGGTCTCCATAATCTTGAAATGAATCTTAATTGCTCAAGAAGTTTATGATTCCGATGTCGCAACCCTACCTGTTTGAATCATTTCACACATTGCATGACAGAAAAAGATAAGGCTTGATGGTGACCCCAGCATACGTAGATGTAGTGGTCACAATCAGCTTCAATGTATAATGGAAATAGGTTTATGGGTGTTTCAGTTGATGTCACCACTTAACTCACCGCTACAAGTGATTATTCGCTGAAGGAGCGCCGTGGCTGTCAGACGTGAGCAGCTGGCCACTGGCAATAATATGGAGCACTGATATTTCTCAATCGAAAATAATTCAGTCGCTCTTTGCAGGAAAAATGCGCACACTCTCTTTGTCCAAGTAAACTGTCGATTAAAATCTAAATGATTCCGATGATAGCATAATTTAAGCGCATATTGGGGCTGATTTTATAATTTCACCCACATTATCCACCAAACAATTCATTTCTCGAGCTACCCGATCACAATCACATTTGTTTAAAGATATTCAGCATTTCAAAACATTGTGCATGTTCACTTCGTCAATCAAATATCTAACAAACTACTCCCAGGCACAAATATTTTGTAAAATATGCAGAAATATGTTCATTATATCCCGGCTGCAACACCGCTTTTGGTAAAAGGTCTGGTATAATTTTACCGATATGCATAGACCAACAGCAAACTAGAAGCAAAACACGAAGTAGATTGCAAAATCTATAGCCTTAAAGGGCGAAATAACCGTACAATTTCAAATATGTGTCAAACTTTGGGGAAAAGACTAACATTGTTGAATCTCCTACATCCACTTATGGCGAAATATCTGACATCTGGACACATGCTGATTTTGCGTTTTCATCGATGCCTAATGTTATACTGACGAAAGGCCACGAATGCAGACGGTTGGTAACTATACAGGCATAAGCATTGCTATGCTATAGCACCTCTTGAATCCTCTGGGTATCGATCGATTATCGCCCTCATATGATCCCTATTTGGCCATATCACATCTGGTAATGCATAGCTACGTCACGGGCAGATAGCTGTGCAGATATAGGTCGGTTTCATCTGTAATACCCACATACCATGCGTGATTGTGTGGATATTGCTTGTGATAGCCTATGCATTTGGATTATATGCATCCTATTATTCATAAACATAATTGGGATGAGCACATTCAACGTGTGTATTTCTGGCAATCGACAGGCCATAGCACCCTCCAACGCTTACCTCATCTGTTGGGAAGATTACCATAATAATTCTAACAGCGTTATGCTTGGTTATTAAGATCATAAACAGCGGTTGGCAAGTTGCGCATGGTGAATCTTTTATTGCTCGCCTACCATAATATCCTCGGCTCGCATTGCATCAAATTATTATGCATGTCAGGCACATATAACGAGATAACGATCGGCTGCGAACAGCATTTTCTGGCAAATAAAAACGGCGCGCGTTAAGAGCATGGCGTTGAAAGAATCTAAAAAAACACTATCTCAAATAAAGCTCTAATACAGTTGCTGATTCATCTCACGCTCTGATAAAACTATGCCTCCTGAGAATTCATTGCTATTGCTCCAATGTAGTTTGAATCAGATGAATTCGTATACGTTATCAATTCGGCTGACATTAGATGATAAGTGGAAAATAAATTTATTTGTCCAGAGTGATTGATTTTTCGGAAGCCATTGGTGGCGATAGTTGACAGTGAGCTGGCACTGTTTCAAATATAAAAAAACATTAGATCTAGGATATTCAAACGTGCCATTACACCATGGGTTGCATAATTCACATGTTAGCAACACAACTCATTGAGGCACGTCTAGCTATAATGGGAATCTTTCATTGCTCGCCTGCCATAATATCCTCACTCGCATTGTATATTGGATTATCTGCAACTCAGCACTTATATAAGATTATGCTTTCTTTCAAATAAATGGCGCGCGCTATCAGTTGAAAGGTGAGAACGAAGATCTTACGTTACAGTTGTGGTTCCATTAATCTAAAACTAACGGTCTAATACGCAGGCGAGTGTGGAATCAGAAATGACTTAGACCAACTATATGGAAAATAAAAAAGAGTGTTTTCAGTGTAGGTTACGCAATAGCGCCTATGTCGTGGGAAAAACAATGAGCGAAACCATCGGATAACGCAATCTTAGTTCAGTGGAATTTTTGGACGCTATCGCCAGGCATATAGGCCCTTTGCCATTCTCTATTTGGTGAGCCGAAGATTCGACATGCGTTTCTAACAAACGGTCTAATACGGATCCCGATGGAACAAAACTTAACTTTTTCAGTTGCAATGACAATCCCTGGGAAATGCAATGCTCGTTTATCAGTGGAATTGAGCTATCGCTGCTTTTATTTTAACAAAATATGTTTATTCGACATACAATCTATGTTTGGATCCCGGCATATTCCCAATGAGCAAACCCTGCTTGCGCTCGTTTTCTATTGTATGAGTTGCTGCTTTTATTTCCAAAATATAGCAGAAGTTTGACCCGGCATATTCCCAAATGAGCAAACTGGAGGAGGGAATGTGCTTCCTAGCAGAAGTTTGAAGTACATGTTTTGCGTGATGATGTTCATGTTGAACAAATATCCAGCTATTATGTGTGAATATGGGGCTTTGTTGTGTATAGGAAGGCATATTGAACCCCAGTTAAGTACCAGACATGATCGAAAAGGGTCAATTAACATGCATTATCAATACGATTATTTTCCTCACATTTGTTGCGTTTTAGTAGCAGTAATGTGGATAAATGAGCTCAGGCAGACATGCACATTATATTGCATATTGTGAAGCCTGAGCTTTCAATAGGATCAATCGAAATAAAGAGCGAAATGCAGATGGATAAAGATGGTGAAAGATTGCAAACGATTATCCTAAGGTTTATCACCACCTACCGATTGACTAGATCAGGCAATTGTAGTTTTTCGTCTTGGCGAAATTCGGGCCAAAGCGGTGGGTTGCATATATGGCACACCACAAAGAACTCTCCACTCGACCATTAAGATCTAATTGCTTACCAACATGAACGAGTCGCAACCGACGGCACACACAAGGGGCCTATTCTGCCACCAGACCTACAGGGGAATCAATAACCACCTAAAGTTATTAATTATTGTTACTGAATATAAAACCTTGGAATAACTGGCGCCGGAAAGATAATGGAAAATGATCTAGTCGAGACACTGTATATCCTTTTATTATCTCTGTGGGAACTAACCCGTGTCCTATGGAAAGATTGAGGATAAGTAAATAAACTTAACCTCCGATTCGAAGCCAGATTTATCTCTTCAGATAACGTCGATTGGTATCGTGAGATCATCACAATAGACATGGGGATGTCCACAATTAAATAAGTCTGATAAGATACGAAATGACAATGTTACTGGCAGCGTCGTATTATTACAGCTTTGACTAATTACCGACGTCCCTTATCATTGTCCGGCTTCTTGATCAGTAACATCCAGGGAAAGGTACAGATGTTCTCAACCTGCTTAAATATATTTACGATGAGTAACTCTCTTCTTTGTATCCGTCTAATCTTTTCATATCTCGCCGTCACTGGTTGTCAATCCCGTCGAAATCATCTACCAATAATATCGCTGATAAATGTTGCTCCCTTCGACTTTATTTAACGCCGGGACTTAAATCCCTAGGAACAGTGTGTTAGATCCGTGTGAATATGGTGTTGTGTCACACTGTTATCCGTCACATCTGATGTACAACACAGACCGATACAGACAGCCTCACTGATAGCCAATCATTATGCTGGATCATATTAACTAAAATAAACGATATCAGCCACTCCTATATTCAATACCTAACCTCAGTGATGGAGCCATTCAACAGCAGTGTATTCGACGAGGGATCGGCACCAGAAGTATAATAATCGTTCAAACATGTGGAAAATGGATTAATTGGATTCCATAAGGATCATTTTAATCAGGGCATAATTGCTCAATCATTCCGCCAGGCTCTTATTTCGAGGAGCGAACAAAGCCAACCAGGAACATTAGTTTTGCATATCAATATAGTTGTGGATATAAAGTGGTTATCTTGCATAGAAACATGAGTAGAAAGACAAACCATAAGAAGCCGCAACAGGCAATAAATGTCATTTCAGCTTAGCCAATTCGTCAACCAAGAAAGATTGAATAGACCAGAGAGGATAATGGAAAATGAAATTTATCTTGTAGGGAAAGGTTCGAATAACTGCAAAAAACGAAACTACTTGGGGTAAAAAGGATTGATCTACCAGGTGCGACACGAGGATTGAGGATGAATAGTAAAAGATATCTGTGGAGGTATTGCGTTCATACGTTTATAGACTAAATGACAGCAGATACATGATCATCTGGTAGAGGAATTGAATATCTTAATTCAGTTACTGCTCCAGCTGATATTGATTGTGACATAAGAAGAGCCATGCCATGTGGCGCATAATGTCTGTTCGTTATAAGAAATGTTGCTGCCACCTCAATGCGATTCGTAGGATGCTGTCGGATATTTATTATAACAGAAGTTTTGTTTCTATGTCTTTGTTATTCTACAATTTGGTCGGATTCAATGCTGAATGAATAAATTCTGATAGATGCTGATAACGCTATCAAACCATAGCACCTATAACGAGGACACAGGCCACATGTGTTTTGAGTGAATTGTTTCGCAGTATCACGGTAAACAACAGCATTATCACATTCAACTGCTGCTCAGATGCCACGTCTCTCAGACTTCGTTGGATCCGCTGTTTGACCACTTTTTCTACTATTTGCCGATGGCTGCGAGGTAATAATGTGCGCAGGTATAGTGGCAGATATGCTTAATTACTTCACCTGGTAGGCCGTGCAGTTAAGAACAATTAAGCAAGATTGCCGGACAGTGGCGGTGCGACACGAACATCAAAAGGCTTTCAAACTCGTATTTTAAAGCAGAGGTTAACTAAGGCATTTGCCCGTCAACGTTTCAATCAGATCTCCAGAAAAATTGCGGTAATCTATTCAGCAACACGTGACGGCCTGCGATGAGCAAATCGGTGATAACCGAATCAGGAATCTTTGCTAATTACGTGCATATCATCATATGTCAAGCGCAAATTAATCAAGGAAGCACACGCTCTTGCACTTATGAGAGAATTACTGGAAGCAGCGTCGAATCAACAGTTTGCATCCAACAGCTGCCCCCGACTTAGGAGTTGGAGGAGGAGGCCGATATGTACACAAATGAGAGGTCGCAATTGGAGTTACTGAAACTAGTCGTAGACATCATTCTAGGGGTTATAGCAATAGCAGAAGGGTTCCTAGAACGGGGAATACAGTAATATCGCTGTGGTTCGGACAGATATCTGCCTGGCCACAACAATTGTCTTTTATGAAACGCAATGGCTAAGATCACCTTGAAAAAAGTCAGGCATACAAAGGGTGTCAAAGCTTAGAGAAACACCTGTCAAATTGACGCTTGTCAATATGATGCCTTCTAACCTGAGGACTATAAAGAGTTAAAATGTAAGGCATAAGTATGTGCAGTTAGTGTATACAGTCACGAAACCTTTGACCGTACTAGGAGAAGACCCAATGATAGAACCTGGGGTAGCTTCAATATCAAAGACTGAGTACAAATACGGCCTCACCACTACATTGCCAAGGATGCTAAGCGGAGTCGGTCATGTGAAAAATCACCAAGTGATGCTATTCGGTTACCCATATGTTTCCCCAAAACCTCAGCTAGTGAGATGCTCCCTAATTAGTCTAAGACCAAATATTTTTCAGAAACTATAAGAACAGATAGAAGAAACAAACGGTCTGACACATGAGGTGAGCCATTTGGTCGCCCCAATAGAGCAGTTCGTATACATAGATATGCGACATGCAAACTAGTCTATTGTGAACAATATTAAATATATCATGCTATACAAAAATTAAATGGATACACTCGATTTATGTCAATGTCCGAGGAGGTAGTCATTCAGCAAATCATCACTGAGACTAATTGTATGTCATTGCCGTTTCGATTTCAACATCGACGCTGTAACACGGACAAAGAATATGCCAATCATAAACGTCAATTTGTTGGCTGACGTTCTTTTTCGGATAACTGACGGTTGAGTGACTGATGCCTCTGGATACAAAAGCTGGTATAGATCGACGTTCCCATCTGATACGGACTGTCTGCTATGGACGAGTCCAGAGCAGTAGAATTCATAGGTGACATGTATTGACCGGTTAGCATTGGCAGAATAAAATATGAATAAGGTAAGTTATTCCAACACTAGGTGCGTAGCTCGTCAACATTTGCCCAAAACACGCGCAGCTTAGAAATATGACTGTCGAGTAGTGTGATTCATATGGGTTCTATTAGATTGATGATATCGCTATGTTTATATTTGTTTACCCAGGACTGGGCAATGAGCTGCATTCCCAATCGTCTTGCGGTTGTATTCATCTCAGAAACGGTCGATTAAGCAAGCGAGCGCGGCTATTGACTTAAGAGCAAGCATGTGTATGTTAGATTATCACCTTAAGACAAAAGGACTGCTGCATTATTCATAGTATTGCGCAGATAACATGCCACGGTGGTTTTGGACCATCCAGGCTCGACTCGATCGTGTATACTGGCAACTTACCGATTTCAAGCCGGGATAAAAATTGCTTGTGACAGTGTGCAAGGTCCGTGTGAGTATGATTTTCTACGCTGTAACCCATCACATCCGACGTATAACACAGACTGATACAGCCAACCGTCATCTCTGTTGGCTAACCCTTATGCTCGATGATATTAACCCAAATAAACAACATCAGCCATTCCTATATTATTGAATAATGCAATACTTAACCTCAGTGTGAGAAACATACTACATCAGTTTACAAAACGAGTGTTCTGTACTAGTACTACCTCCATTGTTCAAACATGTGAAAAATGGATTGATTCGATTTCATCAGGATCAACTAAAGAAGGGTATTATGAAAACAACATTTTATTTTACTAATAAAAGGTTATATTGTTATCGTATGAACTACGTTCCGTTCGAGCCGCGAGTCAGATATATTTCGTCTTATCATCTGGATTACCTCACTATGCCGATGGGCCCCTCTTATGTCATCATGATTCATCTGAAGAGTACCACACTTAAGAGGCAAAGATTGACAGCTCACCATCTCTTCAAATGAAATTGAAGCGCACTTCTATTGTTCGAATATTCCACAAGACCTATATTTCTATAAAAGAATAAAGACAACCAGGTACATTATCTAGGGCCATTAACAAGCCATAATAGTGGTATTCTTGCCTGGAAATTGAGCAGACCGAACAACCAATGAGAAGCCAATAAATGTCATTTCAGATTTGCCAATTCGTCAAGCAAGAAAGATTTAATGGACCAAAAAGGATTATGAACACCGAGTATTGGGATTCATTCCGGGACGATGCGATACCAATGTGATTAACGTGTCCCTCACACGATATTGGAAAGAACGCGACCCACTTAAATTTGGAGTGGAAAAGAACAATAGCTTCATGTGCCTAAAATCTTCCAAGTTGAAACTCTCTCTAATGCATATATCTTGATACAAACTTAGTTAACACTAGCTTGCCAAATCGATCAGATTATAATAGTTAGACTATCGTGTATACCAGGAATGATTTAATACCATGGCCTATTAATAAGAACCGCCTTTACTGTTCTTGGCATGTGTTGGCGATCAGCCGAGAAATACAAATATAGCGCAATCGTTTTCTTTTATTGGCCATATACTACAATAACTAGTGAGTGTCAACTTGAAAAGAATGGTTCACCATAGAAAGTTATCATATCTATATGAATACGACTGAAGACGAATACCCAACCAAGCGCATTGGTTATAACTAGCGGGCTCGTGTTTAGCAGCCAACGAAGTCGAACGAAAGAAAGCAACTACAATTACTTCATTGCATTGGCTGTCTTCAAATCATTTGCTGTGATAGTGGCACCTCCAAATAGCATCCTAACTTGCAAACAAGCAACTTCCGGTTGGAAATGTACCCATAGGCCTATTATACCACGTATATATTCATGTCAATCGGTACTCTATTTTCCACGGCCTCCGCTTTCACGCAGGTCGTTGCGTCTGTTCGGTGGTATGCCATCATTTACAACTCTCACTGGATGCTTTGTCGCGCCTCCACACAATTGCGACGACGCAAATCGGTCAGCATCGTATTTCTAACAGCGTTTACCCTAAACCTACCATTCTTCTTTATGTCGACTGTAAACTCGGAAGGCATTCGGTTTTTTTACGGCGTTTGGGACAGAGGTGGCTTTTAGTTATACTTGTGCATCCGGGTTGCCACCAATATGATCAGCCCCACCATCGGCGGTGCCATCGTTAACTGCATGCTGCTGTGGGCCGTGTATAATATGACCAGACGGTGCGGGGATCTAATACACTCTCAGATGCGGCTCCAACAAATACAAGTAAGCGTATAGCAGCAGTCATTCTGTAAAACTTTACTCTGCTTTAAGTCTGTATCTACGTGTCTCGAGTCCTTAGGCCGCAAACAATATCTATCTGGTGGATCAAAGTTATCGTGTTTAACAGTAATACAGACCGTTTGGTCAGACAATAATTAGTTAGTAGTCATATAACTCGGTCATACGTTCTGGAAATTAATTGGCTTAACCTTCCCTAATCGAACCTACTACTGGATTCGGTGTAACTGAATTTAAGCCATATTAACGGTATATTCCGCGCCCAAAGAGCCACATATGAGTAATTCCAGTCGATATTGGAGCATCACAGAGAAACTAGGCTTCCAATCAGAGGATAACTGGTCATCTAACGGACATTAAATGGTTAAAGTCGTTTTCAACGCTGACAACATAGCATCAAATGTAACCTGTTTCCACGCGATATACCAAAAAGATCCTTGAAAAATACTGCCAATATGTTTTATCGTGTATATTCCATCACCTTATGTCAATTTAGCAGGAGCGATGGTTTAGCTGTGATGTGATCTGCTGTAGACCAATAACTCCTACAACTTGCCTAATCAATACAAATAAACCATGTAATAGATGCATGCAAATCGAGGATATGTGTGAGTTTACCTTGGGGCGGATTCCTGACGAGACATGCAAATATAATTTCATTTGTCTTTCGTTGCATATTAATAGGGAACAATCATGCCGAATTAATTAATTTCCGGCTTTCTTCTCCCAAATGACGTTGGAGCAAAGCTTAATTTACCCATTACAAGATCCACGCTTTGAATTTAAGTATGCGTATTCTTACATGGATGTTCAAACAATTGTAATTTTCTAACTATTGAAAAGACATTTTGCAGCGCAGAAATCGGTACCTCGTGCAAGAATGAAGAATTTCTTACCGCCGTGCATTAGACCAAAACTACTGTGCAGCTAGTTATCATTAATTATCGTTCATGAGCATGAGAACAATCAACGATGAACTCTTAAGTGTGACTTCATTGTAGATATTATGCTCTCAAATATGGATCAAATATGAATACAATTCAATAGTTCGGAGGGTTTTGATGAACTAGAGACTTGTTAATCTGCGAATGTGTTGGATCAATGACACATTTTTTGCAACACAGAACCACCACTTCCTTGTCTGAAATTGATACTTAACTATGAAGGTCCCTGGGTCAGACAACTGGCTATAAACCTTTGTAATCATTCTAGCCAATAGCGGGCGGATCATAGCTGTGTTGACTGGATATAATTAGAATGGGATGTGATTTATTACTTAACTACTAAACAGGGATTATCACATTTGGAGTTGGTGAACTTCTTGGTTACGCAAGATTTATCGGTGTGAACTGTGCAACCGCATTACACATATGCATAAAGGAGCAATCTAAAATTGGATATGGGTTTTTTTCTTCATGTCAATTCACGAAAGCTAATATGTATGCTATCTGCATCGTGAAATTTGTCCATCAGCCCGCATTATAGGCCAGCATAATATTTTGATCTCAGCTCGCTGAATGTGCGGAAGGTTGCAACATAAGTCCACTGATCGGCGACACAGTTTGCAGCCTACGGTTTTCATTTACTGTGTTTATAATGACAACGTTTTATATGCTCCTACAATGGCTGTTCGCTTATCAAAGTGGGTTCATGTTAGCTGAATGATACAGTCAATGTAATTACTTCCCATTTAACTTGAAATGATATAATCTGTCATGCTTCATCTGGCTCGACAACGGATGAGCAAAATCTGCGCCATGGAGCGAAACATCCTTGTAACTTACGTACATGCTTAGATGACAACCATCGTATAATTCGAATGTAACACAATTTTGTCATTAACTAGGTGCAGATAAATGTCCACTATTGGCTATTGTGATTCATTGACTAATATTCCTAAGCTCTATGCACTACACATGAAACAATAAACCCCACTGCTGCTGATGCGTTGTATTCCAAATCTGTTGGCCGTCGGATAGATTTAGTTAGCTAAAGCAATTGTAACGACATACATGTCAAATATAGACGGGATGTGCACCTGCACCAAATTAGCGACGTTAGCTATATGTCGCAGGCATTCCTTGGCCTTTCTTGTTAGTACATATTATTTTAAATTTTGTGTCAGCTAAAAAGCCCCACAATCAATGCCGGATGTGTACATTGAACATCTTCATTAATGCTAGTCAGTGATAATCACATGAGCATTTACAAGTCTTGTCCAACTCCAAATTATAACCCTTAAATCATAAAGATAACGCTTACTGACATGAGTTCACATATTGACAGCCTTTGATTAAATGATGAGGTTTATTTCATTTCCAACATAGATGCGACAAATCATGGTATACTCTTAGATAAATGAGGTATTTGTTGTCTGCGACGGCATGAATAGAGTAATACCATCGTGAAATGTGATATCCTATTATGAAACAATATCTTTCTTATGAATAATTGTGCAGTAGCCGAAAATATTGCTTTACTCGCGGTAAATATTAAATGCTGCATTTTCGACGTGTTGGTCAGCTGTATGCCAACAGAAACCATCCCAAAACAGTTCTTAGACATGCAAAATATTGATACTTTGCAGCATTTTTATAGAGCGTATTTGATTTAACATTGATAATTCCCTTTTGAATTTATATAAAAAATTATAATTTTGAATTCTGGTTGAATTATCTCCTGGAATATTTGTTGGATAATTCTTTATCTCATTGCCAAAATGAATTATCCCTCGAGATAAATAAATCACTACAGCTGTGCGCATATTTCATGTGCGTTCCTTAGCAATACTGCTGCACATTCGTTATGCCAGACCCGACGTAGTGTCAGATTATCACGCTAAATATAACTCCAGACACTTTGAGTATTCACATTGCTGTTTCATGGTTATTATGCATATACCCAAACTAATCCATATCGAGATAAATACGTTTGTAGATAATATGCCATGCAGGTGTCGTATCACCCGGAGGTGATTCATAGCGCTAGTAATAACAGCAAATAGTCGAAATGGCGTTGATATAAGTAAAACGACCATTCAACTGTACGTGCAAATGAAAGACACATGACTAGCAAAGTAATGTTCGTTAGCGCAGAATTACCTGGAAGATGAAACGGAATTTAATTATCCACAGAGTGCAACAACGGAAATTGATTGTTACCCAACATAAATCAATTATCCTCTGAGATAAATGATCTATCGCGCAGATTAAATTTATCTTCTCTTGTGATTAACTATTCATCTAATTGCATGATCGAATTATCCGCTGTCAGTATAGAGCGACGATAGTAATTCTTGTAGATAATTTGACCAAATCCAGAAAACTAGCTTTTGGATGGAGAGAAAAAAATTACATTATCCGTGATAAACGTAGGAATGCAAATGCGGCGAAAATAAACTAGTTGTCATTAGCGTAATCACACCGCATAATGTATTCGATTTTTATGTTCATATGACCAAATATCTCGTTGCTGCGGGGTAAACATGGTTGATTAAAAGTGTAATTCAAATAATTTCGATCAATATTCCGTTTTCGTTAAGTGTCAAGTCGCACTAATGATATATAAGAACTGCAGAGCTGTTTTTCGGCCTCTTGCATTTACCTCAGTAATTGTACACTAAGCTGGCACGTGCATTCAATGATGCAGAGCAAGCATTTGTAAAAACCAATAGAATGCCGTTGTGGTTATCACCACCCCAGCGCCAATAACTTAGGGAATTCAATTAGCAGATCGACCAGAGAACGCAATCTAAACTCAACACAAGTATCTGCCATCGCATTTACTATTGCTCTTCTACAATCATTCATGTTTATCTCGACATGCATTCATGTTATTGAATCCAAACGGCACAAACTCAATTGACACTTATAACGACAGTCGTTGCCTCAGTTCGTTACTCATTTATTTTTTTAATTTCAAAACACTCTGACAGACAATCGTTTGAGTGCTCGGATGGTTTCTTGCGTACATGCGTCACAAAGTGTAGTGTGGCGTTTTGGTATTAACATCTTTCACACCATCACAAAACGCTGGTAATGTTAGATCATCCAAAAGTTACCTAGACATAGTAATTCATGTTACTCTATATAAAACCGTAGAAAAACGTAACAGGAGATGTTCTTGTCCTGACACTAGGTATCTTAATTGTACCTATTTGAAAACGCTTACGTATTCAATCAGAAAATACTTAAAGAGGTTGAAGATATGTTTCATATGATTTATTCGAGGCCAGATAGTATCTTTACTTTAACAACAGGACATTATGTGCGGTTTTATAATGGCGGCCTATCAGGGTTTTCTATTTTGCCGGTAAATTGTCAGCAGCAGCCACATAATCTCTCCTTTGTCTAATTATAAAGCACAATCTCAACGTCATGGTTAGTAAATGGTAAATAATTGGCTGTGCGCCAAACCTGAATAGGTTTATCAATCTGAGCGGCATAATGACGACTGAATATCCCAATGCAACCTAACGATGCCAATTGTGATAATTATGACGTATGTTGTCATCTCATCAACACGAAAATTGTAACGACAACAGTGTGCACATCCAAGCAGTTTCTAGTTAAAAATATAATATTGTTAGTTTTGGTGAAGTATCACATACCTTTTTTAAGTGCAGTTGCATTTAGCTCTGAATAGAATGCCCTCATAGTACTCAACACCCCTGCGCAAAATCCTTTTGGAATTCACTAAGCTGATCGACAAGAGTACGCGACCTTAGCTGAACACAAGTATCTGCAATCGCATTTACTTTTGCAGTTATTCGTGTTTATGTCGACATTTATTTCTGTATCAGGATCCAAACGGCGCAAACCCAAGTCGCATTTATAATAATAATTCTGCATTCGGGACTCATTGCATTGAGATGTTCCTTTGATTACTGCAAAATACACTGACAGGCCATTTGATGTGTTTAGCTGATTTATTGTAAACATGCGTTACAGGATGTAGTATGGCGTTTTGGTAATGGTTACCCTATAACCTCTTTCATATCATCACAAAACGCTTGCTGTTAATGTTCGACCACCCAAACGCCACCTATACATTGCCATTCCTGTTACTGACACTATATATCTAAATTTTGTCGCATTTGAAAAGCCCTGGTGTTCCATCGGAAAAAAACATAAGTAGGTTGAAGAGCTAGAGTAAACTCTTCATACAACGTTGATAGGTATCATGGGATCACTGCAAATGTTTATGATGTCACAACATGTATGACATCGACAAGGAACAAACTTC
>CM067347.1:39139619-39174619 GCA_034190875.2 Urechis unicinctus | reverse complement strand
TCCTCCCTGACAGTCGAAGTGGTGTGCTGCTTCTACTTACAAGTTCAGAAGCACCGAGTCCTTTTCTTTCCGGTTGTCGGATATGATTCTTATTCCCTCATTATGGGCACAGAAGTCTGTGTAAGAAGCGCCGTTTTAATAATGAATAAAGAAAAGTGATATAAACAGGCCTTTCTTGCATCAACGTTAATGCAGTAGGATGCTTTAAATGCGCTATCAGTTATATCAAAGTTTTGATATATGTATTTCGCTTATAGACGCTTTCCATAAGAACTTGTAATTGTTGGTCTAATAACGAGACGGTGTGGTGCAATATTTACACAGTAAGTGACAATGCGAGTTTAGCTACGCTAAGAGAGCTCATTATATTTTGCTTATGCAGTATGTCTAGCACGCCCGCCGTCATGTGGCATTACTTAAAAATAAACTCAAAGAATTTGTTTATATTAAAGTAATGGGTGCATTTTATTGGTCGAGACGAGTTAGATGTTCTTACAAGCAGCAAGCTGCATGTTAGTGGCGTGTTTACATATTATGGGGGGGGCGGGGCAAACCCTGTTAGCCTAGCCAAAAATACTTCGAACAGACGAAACATTACACAGCCCTACAAACACATTTACAAGCATAATTATTTTCGGTCAGTCCCAGATCGCAATTTGCAATTGTGTCTTCATATGTATAAATTGGGTTGTTGAACGAGTTTCAGACGACTTTATATTTGTTTTGGTTATAAATAGAGATTACGCCTTATAGCATATCATTTCTCGGCTCTATCATGTGTAAATTATTAGTCGTTTCTGTACGCGTGGGTGCTGTATAAATAGCTACTGTAAACCGAGGTTCTGATGACGTAAATACATTTCCTCTATCTGTTATCATTGGGTTAACCATGACAACATCTGTCCCTCTGACATTACGAAGATACTTGCGACGAAAGATGTCTTTATACATTGATATGAGTACTATACCACCGCATGTGATAGCCATGACCGCACGGTGCATTTCGTGGAACTGATTTATATATTTCATTTTGCGCAAGTTTTTAAATTATCTTTCGTGAGTAGTGACATAAATGCATCTGTAGTTATATAATTGCAACAAAAACTTTTGTATCTGTCGTAAGTACTTTGCCTTGGGTGTTCGCTACCTACTACTGGGGTTGGCTGACACCTGGGCTGGCTGGTGGGTTGGAGGAGGCTGGCCTGTGGGATGGAGGAGGCTGGTCTGGGCGGGGCACGTGTGGCTTCCGTTGCATGTCCAATTCTGTCTCTCTATCGTCTTTCCTGGATGTGGCCGGCGAGAAGCAAAGATTGCCTAGCGTGCAGGAGAATGGGGTTTTGGCTATTCGAAGGGCTTCTATTCCACCATGTGCTCGAAGGGCTACTTGTATCATGTATCCATAGACCGGGACTGCAGTTGGGCTTTCCGGGTTTTCCAAGAACAAGAGTACTCTGTCTTGATTTTGTCTATCTTTGGCTTTGCATTTCGCTGCTCCTCCTTTCGAGGTGGTGGCAGTTCTAGTTCTGTAGGACCTCCATAGTTTGGCAATGGTACTCCCGGGGGCATATTTGGAAGATCTGGATAATTGTTATTTCCTGCGAGACATCTCCAGTGGCAGTCCTTTTGTTGGCATCCACAGTTCTCTGCCAGACTCTGACGAGCTGTGTGTATCGTAGGCACCACGCAAAACATTCGTCGTCGTAGAGATTCTGGATGTTTGGATGCAAGACGGGATTTCTATTACATCTGGAACTGCAAGCGGCAATGGTTTTGTTCTGGGTTTGCAGACAATGTTGCGGTGGCTCCACAGCGGGCATTTCTTGCTATCGACACAGTGGTCTGTTGCCCCACATTGTCAAGTATTATCTAGATCCTCGAATATCCTTGGAGGTGGGCCTATTTGGAGACACTCGCCATCGCATTTGCTGTGTGGTTTGTCTGCTTTTCGGAGCCTCGAAGATACAATACGAAGCTAACCGCTGCTGGGGCCCCATTTGTACAGGTAGACAAAGTCGAGAATATGGCCTGTCCGGGCTGGTTCTTTGAAGCTTGCAAGATGTATTTCTAGAAAATCTTTTGGCATCTGGTTTCGTTCGTAGATGCCAAACCCAATGGTATCTAGAATCTCTAGCTCTCTTTCGGATAGAAACAGGTGGGGAAACCTCTTTTCTAGCAGATCCCAATTCTCCGCTCGTTTTTCAAAAGATGGCAGTGCTGGGCGGCCTTTGGAGTCTTGGATAGTATTTGGAACATTTTATGGGGCTATTCCACGGATTTTTGCGTACCCTGCTTGCGAAATGTGGCATTTCTCCTTCGCTGCACGAACAGACAAGGCTCCAGATTGTATCTCGGTATAGGCTTCTCGTGGTAGGGTTGTTCTTGGCATGGTATATACCTATGTACTCGTAAAGCTCTAAAAGGGGATACGCCGTGGGTTGGAAGGCTCTGTGGCCGGTGGACTGGCCTGTAGGCTGGAGGAGGCTGGCACCTGCGACTCGTTGGCCTTCCCCATGGACCCCCTACTACTCGTGGCTTCCCCTACCCCTGCAACTCGTGGAGCCCTGCAACCCGTGGCTCCGCCGATAGGCTCCCCGGTTTTAGTCCGTTGTCCGGAGGCTCCAGCTCTTTGGAGAGTGGGAGACCCTAGGCAAGCTTTGAGTAGCCAATTCTACGGGCTCTTGATGAAAAAGAATAGTCGAAGTGGGGGCTAAAATACGTTGAAGTGGGGGTTAAAATACTTTGAAGTGGGAGCTAAAATACGTTGAAGTGGGGAATTCGCGTCCATATTGGAAATACCCCCCAGTTCGACTAAAAAAACATTATTGTAGGTGGGGGTTTTGTACCCGTAAAATCTGAGCATCTCGGTGAAAATGAGAAGTCGAACTGGGCTAAAATACGTTGAAGTAGGGGGATTCATTAGTGTAAGTGGATGATTCATTAGTCTTGTTGTGGGGTCCCATTTGCGGGGTGCCTGGATCCGCTATTACCTATACTACTGAGGAAATCAAGTCTATTGCGTGGTGAGGGTCTTTATTCTGACCCGCAGCGAATGTGTTCCATTTATTGATGTATACGCCATACTGCTTTCTTGTGCCTGGTCTCCGTGACGTGATTATTATATGAAAATTAGAGGTGCTCCTTTTGTCATCCGTCTGGACATTGGGTACCAGGTACGCGTGGGCCATTGAGGAGCAATGTGGATCGCTTTTGCCCCATCGTCCAGCAGCTTCCTCAGTACGCGTAGAATGACTCTGAAAGGCGGAAACAGATATAGGAATTTATTGTTTCAGTACATATGAAAAGCATCAATAGCTATAGCCTCAGGGTCTGGTCTCCATGATACGTATGATATGAACTGGAAATTTAAACGTGAAGCGAACATATCAGTGTCGGGTTGCCCCCAAAGTTCTACTCAATGCATAAAAGCGCAAGGGCTTAACTTCTACTCAGTCTTATCGCCACGTTGATGTGGTCTTGATTTTCAGCCTTCGACCATCTCCCCCTAGTGGAGGGTCCATTAATTAACTAAGCACCCCAAGCGCAAGATGAGATCAGCATTTTGCCATATGAAACTAACCATCTGGCTTCGTGCAGCGCATGCACAGAGAGGTTCATACTAACCCCAAAGTTACCGCGACATTTACTCAATGCAACATTTTTATCTTTTTCCAATACCCTAAAATATAGAGGCCCATATTCCACGCCGGGGAAACATGACACGAAAGTGCCTATGAGCTGTGCCACAGATCTGATGGTAAAATGGGTACCCGTCAAAAAGCTCTGCCCCATAGATTTGATTTTATCGCTCCTTTCGTTCCCGATGTTCACTGACATACTAGTTGAATCGAGTATGAAGCACAAATGCTGCAGTTTCTGGGTGGGAGTTAGTACGGATTTAGAGAACTATCACAGAGCAGTCTTATGGCTTCTGAAAGTCCCGACATTGTTTGCTAAGGAGAGGGACAATTACCTCCCTCTCTCTCTGCTGTAACGAAGTCGTTCAGGACGGTGACCGTAGCAGTGATGCCAGCGAGCCAAAGTTTCTGGACAGGCTGAATAATAGCGTCCCCGTGGCGGGACTCCTTGATGCTGTTATAAATCTCAGGGTTCACGCGCGCCGGCTGCAATTTCTCACGGTTAATTGGCTTTGGAAATTTGTCCAGCGCCAGAGATTTATTGTCTTTCGACATCCCGTGTGTAAGCAGTTTGTCCACAACAGTGGCCAACTGGTCGTCTATTCGAGGCCCAGTGACATTCTGTTGCTTAACACAGCTGTCCAGCTTAACCAGGAAGATGAGCGAAGTTTGTTGAGTGGGTGCGGCGCTGGGTGCCTTCTTAGTCACTATCGCTAATTTCACCTCCCTCCTGTTGGCACACACATGGGACCCATCGTCTTCCATGGGCTCGTTAGAGGCAAACGGACCTATTCTTATGTCATCTTGATAGAAGTCATACGCTGTCTTGAGCTCAGTGACCACGGGGTTAAGGGCTTAACTGACTCAGTTAGCGCAGCCAGCGAGCTCCTGATGAAAGCCATATCATCTTGTGAAGCAACAGGTTTGGCGACCTTACCGGACGGTTTGGTCAAAAGCTTCTTTGGCTATTAAAGAGGCAGCTTTTTGACGGACAGAGTCTGGCTCAATCGTGATGTCAGTAACGTCCGCAGACACTTAAGATTCTGCCTTTGAGTTCTTTTCCGTGCACTTGCTAGACACTGGCTAGGCACTATGTTCGGGCTTAGCGTTAACTAACTGTTGGTCATCCAAGGCGGTCATGGCCACCATTATGCTGCCAACAAGGTCAGCACCCGATTCCTGTGAGAAGTGTTTTGATCCACGCAGCATTGTTCAAATCATACCAAAGTCCAGCTAAAAGTACACAAAACAAAAACCCAACACACAAAAGATGCAAGCAAAAACATAGCCCTACAAGACGTCTGAGTAGACGTCTTACTTTCTCTTAAACCGGCGCTATGTAAAAATTTTGAGATCGATTCAGACAACTACCAAACACCAAACATACCCAAGTGATGGAATTTTAGAATGCAATGATGTTCACGGACAATTTTATCACTTTTCGGCGGGGGATTTCATCCATAGTAATTATTTATGGTTCGATCAATTTGGGAAGCGGTAAGAAGTCCGAATCACAGCAACATGTTTGTTTTCAAGTTCATGACCACGTGCATCGCGCATGCTCAGAATGACGTGACCCATCGACGACTAATGCTAAGGCAATGCGGATGAGGCGGCGGGATATCGCGGGAAATCATGCGACGCAACATTTTCCAAAATGGTGGTCATCGAATAGCGATTTTTTGGAAATGATATATAGATGGCATTTCTTGAAGATTAGCGTCGAGTGGGGTTAAGTTTTTTGGTGCGTTAGGACTTTTTTGTACAGGCTCTTGAAATATGTTATTTTCTAGATGCGTTATGTAGCACATTAGCTAAACGCGTTTTCTTGGACGTGCAGAAAATGTTGAAGCAGAACGGCATATATTTATATTACCGTTCGACAGGAGCTAGCAAAAGCACAACGCTAATGGTCACAGAACAGGGTAATAATCCAGACACGTGTGAGAGCACGTGTGAACTCCTTAAGGCAAAACACCCTAATGATCTCCTGGCTCTGCCGCGCTCTCTCTCACGTGATCTTGATATGCAGGTGAGATGGGGAGAATGGTGTACAAAGGTGGAAGATTTTTTATTATCATTTTACTAACACATACATCTGTACCAAGGCTTATAGTCATTGTTAACTTATTGAACCCTATGTGACAAAGAAAATGGATAAATCAACATTATTATTTTACAGGTGTTGCAGGTATACAGCATACAGGCAGTTTGATCCATGTAGCTAAGGATATCTGGACAGAATATGAGTTCCTTTACCAGCCTGTACTGTTAAAATATTGAATGAAATATGATGCTCAAAAAGTCAAACCTGGTTCCAGCCATTTGTCCCTTACATGTGCCTGCACCGGTACTGTCAGGGCAAATTTTGGTAATGTGACGGATTGGCTTCCATCCATGCGGTGCGGTCATCTTCTGAATTACCTTATTTATATAGAACCATGAATTTTCTGCATGGTCGAAATGGCAGGACAAGGGACTGATTAATTAATATTAATGCAACAAGAAAGTCATCGAGGCTCACTCTCTGCTTCTCTCTCTTGATATAGGCAGGTCTGCTTTCCTTGCGCTGGGGTTGGAGGAGAACACTTGTTTCACCATACTTTCCAGTTTGCCTGGCAGCAGAGGCATCCGTTAAAAGAGTACGTTCAGCATCTGGTTTGAAAACCAATTTACAACGTTGTAGACTATCCAATAAAGCTCTTCTCTAAGTTTCTGTGCCTGCTCAAAACATTTCTCGGTTAAATGAACCGAGCACACAAGATAGTATTTACCCGGGCCCGGCCATTTGTCGTGCGATCGTAGTACCTGGCCAGTCCATTGTTTCTTTAAATCGTCCTTAACAGGTAAATTAAACAAGCCCGCACCGTCAAGACATATACGCGAGCAACCCTCAACGCGACAACGATTAACCATCAACAATATGGATGAAAACGATCAAATATCCGAAAACGGGAGACGATCTCCGACTAATTACAATGTTAACATCGGGCTCACTTTGCCAAACTCATACGCCTGGGTCTGACCTGGATCATGTCTGCAGTAGCGATTCGTCGTGCGCGCGAATGTTTTGAAGCGCCTCTGTTGACTTAAACTTAAACTACAAGCCTTGCTTGGTTTGGAGGGCTTTTGAGATGGAAGAGGCGTGATCATTCTAGACGAACAAACGTCTTTGACGTCATAGTCACCAATAGGTATTTACTGAAGATATCCATTTGTGACGCCTCGATGACGGGCCCGCTAAATGCAACCACTGCGGCGTAAAATAGTGCTAAATTCATCAAATTCCTTCTTCTTCTTCCATGGTTTACAGAAACGAGACAGAAAAACGTTCTTTTGGATTGTAATCTGTTGTGTTCAGGTAAGTAAGCAATAGACTTTGATTGTTTGAAGAAGTTATGTTTGATAGTTATAAACTGTAAGCAATAATTTGTTTGAGTGTTGGGTGTGTGCAAACAGCAGTAGTTGACTAACTGGCAAGACTGAGTAATAGAGAAGGGTTTTGTAGCAGGGGGCAACAATGCTGGGATGTGAGATCCTCTTAAGGATATTGTTGATCATACAAGAGATGCAAAAGTTATTTGTATAACAAATTTACAAAAACGGATATTTGCTGCGGATAAAATTATCTTATCGAACAATGTTTTGTATCTATGTAGCCAGTGTAAATGGCGTTGACAACGATGTTTGCATGGTTTGATGTTGTCATGGCATTTATTGGCACAGGAGTCGAAGAGTTATTTGTCTATGCCTAGACGGTTTGGGAATAATCAACTGCATTTTCCACGTTGGCGCATTTGGCAGTCATTAACATTGGCCTGTATTGCCTAACGGATGCTCTGAACCTGGATCGTCGTGGCGATCTTGCAGTGATTGTCAGTGTATAAACGTGTGGTGGAGCTGTAAGGTTTTACTGCTATTCAGGCGCCTATCCCTATTTGTGTCAGTTAGCATTGTAGTTGTGAATATTCTGTAGTTGACATACAGCACACATATTTCATATGTGGAAGAGCTACATAAAGTAACATCTCAGGGTGTTTTTCCGCTCGCATATAACTTTGATAAATGAGGGTCAGCTCATCATAACTCCCACTGAGCCGAGTTAAGCTCGGTAGCTGTGGACCACAATACTTCATGATGATATGACAG
Organism: Urechis unicinctus; assembly: GCA_034190875.2. Classification (NCBI taxonomy): domain Eukaryota; kingdom Metazoa; phylum Annelida; class Polychaeta; order Xenopneusta; family Urechidae; genus Urechis; species Urechis unicinctus. The sequence continues at coordinate 39,166,835 of CM067347.1, read as the reverse complement.
TCCAGACGTGACTCGCCTCTGAAGCAGAGCACAAGCAGGTTCCATCTCCAAGAATACAATCATGTTGGGATGCCGACTTAATTGGGGAGACAAATGCATAGCGACGATTATCTGACTAAATAGAGGTCTGTTCCGTCATAGATCCCTTGCATCTCTGGGGAGTTTTTTGGCACATAAAACGTTCTCGATGATTGAGACAGCATACTGGTTTTTAGTATTAAACACTGTTTTTCTCTTGAACCAAGTTACTTTATCGCTCATAAGATGATGTATTGAAACCGATTTGCATTTAGCATATGTAATATTCAAATTTGCACACTTGTAAATTTTGATCCATATAGCTTTCTTATCTGATCAATAAAATACTGCATGGATATTCCCCATTATTGGCATGATATGGGGCCCAGCAAAATAGGTCATGTACACATCGTGAATGCCTATTGCAATGCTCACTGAAAATTTGTATTTCAAGAGATATTGCTAAGTTAATGCATTGGCCTTTACAAGACTGAATGAATATACTCCACTGACGGATGTGCTAGGCAAGTGCAGATAAAAAATGCCATACATTATATTAACCTTTATAAGTATCAAAACATTCAACTTAGCAGTGGCTAGATTAGGCCAATGGATGTTAGCCAATTGCTGTTTTCGCTGATATTACAGAGTACAGGGAGCATGTGGGAGTTGTAATGGTCGGCATGGCATCATTGGAACCTACTGACAATTCCTGATCACACTGGTTTTGCGATGAGATCATCATGATTGTCATGGAGGGGTGATCAGATTATTTAACAGGGGGATAGAGGCGTGGAAACATGGAGATTACATTGAAACCACGAGTCACGCTGAAGTTGTTTATAAGAAAGAACAGAAAACCTCACCTGAGATTGTAGATATGGAACGAGTCTTGGACGCTGAATATTATATTTTAAACTGATGAAGTGAGCAGATGCCACTTCGAAAGTCGTGAAATCGTCATCGTTTCCCACAAGTACCAGTTAGTGCAGGATTCAAGCATTGCTCAATGCGATTTTGATAAAAAGTACAGTTTGCCAGTCTCCGCATGTCGTAACGCGAATCGGAAGCTAATGCTAATTTTGAAGGCAGGGGTCTAACGTTCAAATACCCCACCCCTGAGTGCCGGATACCCATCCCGTAAATCGAAGTTAAAGATGCTTGAAGATGTCTGCGTTTAGTGAAGGTGCGAATGGCCCTGGTGTGGTGTAAGATGACCCCCTCTACTGCTTCGGTCAATCTATCGATTCACACAAAAGGAATCAAACATGAGTATTCGTACTTGATGTTTAGACCAATTATCAAACCATTTGATTGGCACTTACCATGATCACCACTCCCGTATTGCGGCAGCGGCGGACCGTTGAATGAAGCCCACCCTCGACACAGAAAAGTAGATTTTGCATAGTGAGGTAATTACAATTCGAACAGCAGAAAATAGGTGTTTACCGTTTACTGTCCCAGTCCCTGACCACCATTTCGATGCGATATTGATCTAGCCCCCGTCAAAGTCTCGTCAGATACCTCGCCCCATGTGGCTGTAAATCGAAATAGAATAGAAATGGTTTACTATGGTTTGTGGGCACGGCTCCGTACCCAATTATTATATAATTACGTATATTATGATTGACTCACCACAGCTCGCTGCCATTGAGAATCGGTAATTCTTGCTGAGGTTAGGCAATGTGACAATGTTTGCTTGAAGGCGCCATGTTGTAGCGCTTCGATGATTAGACGGTTTGATGATCTACTTGTGATCCATTTAATTTAATTTGTGGGAGCAGATTTTCAGTTGTTCAAAGTACTTAATGTGACCAAGGCATATGAATGTGAAACCCTCTGCTGTAACTGGGATATTGCAGTTGTGGTCTAGCTAGATTATTCCGTCTTTGGACTCAATGCCTATGTCGTGCCGATTGGCAAAGATTGTGGGACGATCATTTCCCAGCCTCTGACGAGTCTTCTGATTGCCCATTTCAATCGCTAAAACTGCAATCGGATATGGTTATTTATAAAGCTGGAGTGGTTGAGTCTCGATGAGTATTGCATCGTCATAGGCTCACTCTTGGGAAATACATTTTTACGACACAGTCTGTCGAATAAATCAAGCAGTTGATTCTTCCAATCCCCTTTCTCATTCCTTGATAAAGGAATCGGAAATGCAAATAAGAGCATTTCCAGCTATACGTGGCTTAATAAGCTCATCATATGTGTATCTGTCAATAGCATATTTATTCTGTCATGGTGAACATATATGCCATAAGTTGTGTGTTGCGCTAATGGATAATTTTGGAATGACTCATCCACATATCCTTGTCAAAGCCTTGCGAAGTCGTATGTGCTTTGGTAATATTTCTTATTTTCTTAGATTATATAAAAGCCGTATCGCATACATAGCTTCAATGTGTTTTATATACGTCTGCCACAATATTGATATATGTGATTTACAAAGCCTTTTGAAAGTGACATATTATGTGTATCATAGAACTTCTTCATACATGGCATTGGTATTTTTTGTCCAATGTTATACAGCAACATCGTATTCTTGCAAATGTAGGCATATTGTACATCTTAGTAGTGATTGGTATCTAAAAGCGTTCGTCTAACAGGCACAATTCTCTGGCGTGATCTAAACTAAGCTTGTGGTTGACAAAAACAACACCCTATGGTGTGACTAGCTGTGATATATGTCGAGCTGCAGAGTGGCTCGGACCAGAATGACAATCACAACCAGCTGCTATCTGGTCTGCTTGCCGTCGATGAAAACTGTTCGAATACCCGACAGAGGGCTGTAAACATAAGTGGAACCAATGTTGTGTGTGTCGCGACTTGTAGGGGTGGTCACTCGCTTCTGTTGGTAACTATTTATCTTTAGCGTACGACTGACTTTGTGAAGTTGAATATATATTGGTTATGTGAACGTGTATTGGCTGTGGTTGCTAGGTTTATTTGGATTAGGGATAATGTGAGGTTCTATGAGGCGTTTTATGAGGTAGTGTCCTCGACCACCCACCTTCTATACTACACTCTGTATGTTGATATCCCATGTGCATTATTTAACGCTTCTTAATCTACACCATGGACCGGATGTTCTCTGGTTGTGTTAAGAATATGTACATGAAGGAAAAGTGAATTACATTATCTAAACGCGTCGTTTGGGCATTCTGACCGTAATGTTATCGCAGACTAAATAGCCGCTTGTCGTTGTCTTTGGCACAAGTTGTGTCTTGCTGTTCCCAGCGAAAGGCTATCCTTACACTAACGATAAAATATTTCAGCCGCATGCAGCCGTGAGTATCCCTAACGGATACAGATTATATCCAATTGGCTACACAGCTTGCGGTCAATAAGCTACACAGTGTGGAAGGCATTGTCGTCATCATTTGTTATAGCTATAGATTCTTTCGATCGCTAGTTTGCCCTGCAACAATGATAACAAACATATGTATATCATCCAAAGTGGCAAAAAGGTAAGGTGTGTCTGCCTAACATTGTCCTAGAAGCGTCTGTCAGTGGTTTGCCAATATGTTTATTGATGAGTAGTAGTTGTCGCTAGACACAATAGCTGTCACAGTATGGATGAGGAGGGGGTCAGGTCGGATATTAGGATGGGGAAGCGGGTAGAATAGCGAATATAAGGGCAGTGTCATGGCGGTGATTAAGGTGGGGTCATGACGGATATTGAAATAGTTTCACGCCATTGATTAGCGTAGTGTCAGGGAAGAAATTATGGTTCGGACAGAACAAAGATCAAGCTGGAGATTCATGTGGGGTCAATGACGTGGTTAATGATTCGTTCACGGCAGCGATATGAATGGGGTCACGGCGGGTGTAAAGGGGTGGTCAAAGAGGGGTTACACTAGAGTCACAGCGGGGATTTGGGGGTTCCCGCAATCCCCTGCCAAGTTTACACGCAAAATATATATTTTTAAACAGTAATTCCGAGCCATTTATAACGCTTGAATCAAGGCAGCTGCCATCAATTTGCTTTACTTTCTATTTCATATTCATATATAGGCGATAAGAAGGAAATAAATTTTCGATTTCAACCTTCGAATCTACAAATGAATCATACACAGAAATAATGTTCGGTATTTTTTAAATGCCACCCCCACCCCCCGTGACGGAAAATTCATTGCATACATTACCATCCACCCCTCCCACCCCTACTACAATTGACCCCACGGTATGTGCCTTCATAGAAAACTTACAAAGGAGTGCCGATCATTTTTACTCAGTAAATAAATGTGCCGTTGCGCTGCATGGACGCTGTTAATTAAATTAATAGTCTTGATTATCAAATGTACATGCTGGTGCCTCGTTGCTAGGTGTGTGATATTGGTATATAATATGTCAACAACAAATGGTTAAATTAACGTTTTTGATGCGTCGACAAGCATCGGGCTGCATAACATATATCCACTATAAGAAGTTATTATGAAAAGTGGGTTAATTAAGTTCGATGTTAGTCCATATTCAAATATTGCTGATATTTACGCATGCACTCAGATACAATCAGAGACGCCCCAGATCATAGAGAGCTTCCTCCTATCACAGGACACAGAAATTATCAAAATGTTTAGTAAATTTAGAATAAACGCGAGATGTAATGATACCCAGTGTTATGCAGCGCAAGCAGCAAAATTGTCATTGTAACAGTGCTTCGTCTAAAATATATTAGAGTGTACATGCTATCTATACATGGGCATGCTCGGTGACCCATCTGAAACCAGCTCCGGTTGACCTTTGTGTGATGATGCAGCGATACCATTGTGGCAATAGTAATGCGTTTTCGGATTTAAACATAACGCAGCTTCATTCTAGCACCATACACATTGAGTTAACTGCCAGGTTTTTTATGGCGATGAATATAGAGTATGTGACAGATCGTTTGTTACTTCCCATGAATCCAACTATTGAAGCGTTTTAGACACTAACACGCGCATACCCTTGCACGGGCTTGCCTACAAACTTGTCCCCTTCGTTTTAGCCTGCCAAATACTTATTATTAAGAGAAAGAGAGAACATATTGCGATAGTGATCGACGAGGTGGACTGTTGTGCTTGCACAATGCAAGTGACGTTCCTTTTACGTGCCATGCCTCGCTGTGTTCCACGATCCCCCCCCCCTTACAAACCACAACATGTGTTAGTCCGAGTCGGTGCTCTAATTAAGGAACTATTGAATTTCTTACATAGTATTGTATCAGGACTTCCGTCAGAGGCTGCGCTATGTTTGCACTTTGAGTGATAATTACACTTCTTTTATTTTGATGGCATGGTTATGGATTTACATCGACATAAATGTTGATAATACGTCAAAGTTAATGCACTATCCCACAATAATATGGCAAGGTAAATGCTTAACATTAGTTGTTTTGCAGGGAATGAAAGTTTTTACATCGTGGTATATCTGCAATATTAGTAAGAAATGCGATTCTCTTGTTCACAGATTTAAACGTTTTTGGCTTCATTTATTTAGAATAGTCAAATCACCATGTACTACAGCGGGACGGACGGCATTTTCCCGGAAATCACTACGACTTCAATGTTTCGAAGTTTACCAAAGTTCTTTAATGCGCGTAAAATATATAATCTTTTGTAGTCTCAAATAATGCCTATAATTATGGCTACCCCACGTGAATAATAAGTTTGAACAAATCACCATTGAGGTGAACTGTTATCGTCCATTCAGATGCAAAATAACTTTAACCCAATTCATTGTTCTCCATATATCCCCCGACGTTCAATCAGCCCCATAAATTAAATGCAGTTCCGTGCAATGCTAGTCTTATTAATGCAGTATTGTCGTATCTATAACCGATGCAATGACTTGCACAATACCTTTTTAATACTTTGCGGTATATTTAATACATGCGATGGGCATGAAGTAGTATTTATGAGTCTCGAATGTTATGTCTTCATAGCACATACCTGGCATAACCTATCCCCTTGTAATTATTTTGCTCTGTGACTAGTCGGGTTGTTACTCATGTCTTCAAACACGTTGTAATATGATTAATGTTGCTTTTTTTAATTAACATTCGCTGGCTGCTCAATAACTGTTACTGCGACATGCGTATTCAAACAGCTAACGTCAATACAAACAACGACAACAGCAATGCATTAACTACTATCTCTCCATAGTAGTTATTTTTATTTACAAATTAAAGTAGGCAAACAATCGATATCGTTTGAGGTATGTAACAAACTATTAATTCAATAGTAATAAGTCGATGAACTATTACTATTCAATAGGCGTAAGGCTTCATTAACATGGCAGTGGCAAGTTGTACCTTATTACGGCTGTGATTTGTAGATACGTATGCAACCAGAGAGCTTAAATATTCAAACAGGGATAAAGCTTAATTACTGCCTAGTATCTCGGAAATTCAATATCATAGTAACTAGAGCACATTGCGTCCGCCCACGAGCATGTCCGGTTTCGGGATGACACATGCAACTCTCTATTGTGTTCACATTTCATAAGGTGACTCATAAATCGTCAGAACATCAGCCTAGATAAACCGCTAATAGAATAATAAAAATCAATACAATTACTTAAATGGCAAAATAAAGCTAACAGCACAATAAACGAAACAATACTATTACACCACGAACATCTGTCACTTACATCATACATGCAAGTGCTGAGTTAGGCCTGTCTCTTATCTGGCGCTATTTATGTGCGCAACATATCTTGGAAACAGCTACACTGCTGCAAATAACAATGCAAATTTGCGCCTCGTTTGTGACCTTGGTTGCCTGATATTTCATGGACAACATATAGCAATAGGAACGACTCGATCAACAGCGTTAGTGACATTGCCGAAGAAGAGTCGCGTCTGGGGGCACTCCACAGCTGATAGATCCATGAGAACAATACACCGACCTGTACACGTGGACGAAACTCTGATTAAAAGGCTTAAACAGAGATGGATGTTGACAAGAAATACCCGCTTAACTAAAACTTGAGACAAAACAAATCATTGACAAGTCGAGATACACCGCGAATAAATATTGTCAACACGCTTATACAACAATACAACATTACAGAAAAGAGTTATGATAAACGACATGTTGACCGATTCATTAAAATACTTCATAGAAGCAAAAATAGGACTATAAAGTATGCTCTAGGCCATATTTTATAAACACGTTTGGCCCCAATCAAGCATTTTTCCAAGCATTGTTGTTGCAACATGAATCCGCTTGACTGAAAAAAAGATAAAACATCGTGTCTAGCCCTGTAAGATTTCAACCCTCCCAGTTTCATCATGCGGACCACTTTCTTAATAAGCATATATTAAGAAAATTACTATTAAACTCACCTCCATGAACTGTGGTATCATCTTTATCACCTTTCTGGCCTAATAAAAGACAAAGACAGCGCAATAAATAGGGCAACTCCAATGGCCTTTGAAATATATTACAGTCATTTCGATATATTGACGGCTATGGAAGGCTCAGTAGACAAATAGCGAGTTACCTCGGGGTCCAGACGGCCCTGTAGGTCCCCTTAGGCCGGGCAGGCCGGTTTCACCTTTCACTCCGTTCAGCCCAGGAAATCCAGGAAAACCAGGGATTCCAGGCAAGCCTGTATCTCCTTTGATGCAGCGAGCGGAACACTGATCTATGTTCCTATCTGTAGATCGTGCGCCGGATGGAACCATCTGCACTTGGCCAGAGCTCATTGCTCCAGCCAAAAGAGATTCTAGGGCATCTAATCGCCGCAAAGTATCCGTAAGAATAGGTCCAAGATGACCAATGTCTTTTGATTGGAGAGGGTGCGTTGTGGATTGTCCTATTAGTAAGGGTAGCCGAGTTATTACGATAAAGCATGTTGTCAAAATAAACCTTCTCTTGAGTTCTGCCATAGCCGATATTCCCACTACCAACTGACACTAAATACGCTATGCAACTCAAGCCCAATGTCTACGGTCAGGCTAAAAGGCCACAATGCCAGCATCCGGTCGCTCAGGCGGCGATTAAAACTGACTGCACTATATACACCGATAGACCAATGTTGAAGTTGTAAACCCAAGCAGGATATTGAGTATACAATTTTTCAACTGATAGTATCGTCAACATTGATCATGAACTTGGTTACAAAGCCAAGCGCAAGGATGATACATGATCTGAAAGTGGAGAAATAAATGTACGGAGTCACTTACGCTGAAACTAAAAAGACATATGACCACCACATTAGGGAAGTAACACAAAGCAAGAAGTCGAAAGCGCGATATGTTAATAAAACAAAATTATATATATATATATATATATATATATATATATATATATATATATATATATATATATATATATATATATATATGTATATACATATATGTTTATATATATATATAATATAATATATATATATATATATATATTTTATATATATCAATATATAAATACATATATGTACGTTTATATATGTATATTTATATACATATTTGTCTATATATATATATAAATATATATATATATATATATGTATATATATATATGATTTTGAAATTGTATATAGCCAGATCAATTAATTATATTCCCAAATACTCATGTATATGTTAAATAATAAGCTATATTCTTTGGCAAAATCCAGACATTTGGCTATAAAGATCTAAGTTGACATTCTAGATGAAGCTAACAAAGTGATAACATATCCTACTTATCGCACCACAACATGCATTTCCAATGTAAATTAGTTGATTTCATTAAATCTAGGGCGCAAATAACAGATTACGCAACAACTTTACGTTTATAATTGTGATACATCACCTATGCGTCAACACCGGCTCCAAAATACGGACATCGATTCATGTTCGATGACTACGCGATGTTATAATTCCGAACACTTGAAGGTCTATACAATTTAGTATTGCAATTGGAAAACCCTAAATGAATCGTTTCATGACAGGGATGATCTTATAACAGTCAATCTTAACCAGTCATTCAGCAACAAATGTTTAAGACTAATTCAATTTCAGTCGAGCAGAAGTTCCATCTGACTAGGCCGATAAAAATTATAGGATTCGTTGTTGGATACCATTGAATATAGGATAAGATGTGGTCGCAACCGTGTCGCGGAAAAGCATTAGTAATTATTCTTGCTGCGCTCGTGACACTTTCTCTTAAGCTTTCCGTATGTCACGCAATATACCCATTATAGACGTGGTACATTCACATCACAATACTTGGGTTTACATTCGAAGACATGTTCTAGCATCAATGTGATAGCAAAAGTAATTTAGACAGGCGTTCTTGGTGGACAATACTTTTCGGTGAAATTGCTATCCCAAGGCTTTACAGCTAATGTAGTTGGCAATAAGAACTTTGTCTGCTACATTCACCTCGTGCGATATTACCAATAATATGGCAAATTGATATATTATTAATATTAACGTTGTTCACACGCAGAGGGGTTGGCAACTGTACGCATTGATCATGATACTTATAGTGGTCCAAAAAACACGGCCCCTGAATATCTACCCCATCCGGATCTCGGTCATTTTTTCAAATCAATTGAATTCGTGTAACATAGATATTAGTCGTCGCTTTGGTGTTGTGAGAAAATAAAAGGCCAGCTCGACAATAATGAATGTCAACGGCATGTGCGTCACGTTCAATTTCATCCTTTAATATCCGACATGTACACGGCTGCATCTTGTTGAACTGCATACAAAGCCCTAAACAATGACAAAAATATATCGGAATGAACTTTGAAGTTAATTTTTCTCCGGTCCAGTCTATTGTCTTTGGAACAAATAAAACGCATCATCTAAGATAAATTAAAAAGCTACGGGCAAATGGTAACAACGAGCCAGACTTGGTTAACAAATTATCTACACCAGTACCGTAACATTCTCTTTCTTCAACTGCGAAGATGACCTATCTCATCCAATCCCTTCCTTGTAGCGAAACCCTGCTGATATATTTAATGTTTACATGGTGGATATAATTAATCCGTACCCTTGCATTAAGTCAATACCAATTAAAAAACCTCAAATAATAACTACTTAACCCCTTATTGTTCCTTTGTCATCCATTCTGCATATTGTGCAAGTTGTCAATGAGCGTTGGAACAAGGAGCCTATAACTACGCTAAAAAGGCCTACTCGTGCCACCTGTGTGCAGCATGCTGCTCGTCATACCGTTGATCATAAAACCACGCTGAGCTTTCGGTGCGCGGCTGCCTCGATCAATAAGGTGTCTCACTTCTTCGACATAATCAACATTCCCATGTGATGACGGTTAGCGTGTTGGAGATGATGACCTCATTGCGTGGTTAGACTGAGACCTCTTTGGTTGGAAAACGATTTAATTGAAACCGAATAAAGCGGTTAGCAGAGAAATATCATAGGTAAATTATGGCAACTTATTGTAATGGTCAAAGCTTTCATCATGACCAGCGTACATATAAAATGAGCTGTATGTAAATTACAGCCATACAACTTTAAAAACAACCTGCTATAAAACCATAGTAACGAAGTAATAGTACTTGTGCGCACCGCTGTAGTTGACCAATTTAAACGTAAAACCACAGCCATATATCCAGCTATATATAATATATATATATATATATATATATATATATATATATATATATATATATATATAGATATATATATATATATAGAGAGATATATATATATATATATATATATATATATATATATATATATATATATATAGATATATATATATATATCTCATTTCAGAGCGCGTCCTTGCGTCATTTCACCCTTTTTTTACACAAATGACCCACATATATCGTGCGTCCATCTGGATATATATATATATATCTGCATGCATATATCGTTCATATATATATATAGATATATCTATATATCTATATATATATATATATATATCCCCGGGTATATATATATATTGTTATATCTATATATATATACACACAAAATATAGTGTCACAGGCGCAGTCATTGGTTACGCCCTTTCGGGAAAGCGTGTTTTCGCAACTTACTTGGTGTGGATGCTTCAGCAGTTACAAAACAGCGGACATTAACACATTATTTTAGGCGCCCGGCACCTGCAAATGATACTGATTCACTAATAAGGGGAATGCTTATCTTCAAAGGAAACAATGTCATCACAAAGTCAAAGAAGTCACTTTCAATCAAAGATCAGTTTATTCATCACTTAGTAAACAACCTAGAGAAAATGTTCCCCCCTGCAGCCACCACTTTACTCAATGCTTTTGGAGTATTGGGCATGAGACCCATCACTTTCTTGTCAAACACTGAACTGGATTCATGGGGCAATGACAACATTGACACTTTCCTGAAGTAGTATGGTGAACAGAAAACCAGGAAAAACATAATCAGGGAGGCTATTGTAGATTCACAGGCTACTAGAAATGAATGGAAGGAACTCAAAACACTGGTTAGAAGTCAAGGTTACCCCAGAGACAATATTAGGGAGCTGAGGGGTTGTTCCAAAATCTATGCAAATTAGCAGCTCTTGCATTGACAGCCCCCTGTCACACTGCCGAGAGTGAGAGGGGGTTTAGTGTGCAAAACCACATAAAGCTGATAACTGTGTCTGTTGAGCGGCCCGACATGTCTGACTGATCTGCAGGTTCTGTACGCAGAGATGCATGGAATGTTTGGCGAAAGAGGAAGGAGAGAAGACAGTTTGGTTATAGTGCCAAAAAGTAACATGTTACAATTATGTCATGGTTCTTTTTCCTGCAAGTACGGTACATAAAGTATATCATCGTGTAACAGTAATTCTTGTTCCAGTATTAAAACATGTATCACAATAAGCTCATTATTTTCATTATTATTACCAAAACATTTGCATAAGCAGGTTGTAATTTTTTAAAAAGGACAACAATGGATGATCGCATTCATGATGAAAAGAACACTGAAAAAATGAAGGCAAAACTATTTTAATAGTCTCTGACTGAACCCACTCTGTAGTCAGATATGGGAACACTAGTTGTCCCACTTTGAGTTGAAAGGTACGAGTGGGACAAAGGTCCCACATTGCAGTAAAGCTGGAATAAATCTGTATATATATATATATATATATATATATATATAGAGAGATATATATATATATATATAGAGAGATATATATATATATATAGAGATATAGAGATATAGAGATATAGAGATATATATATATATATATATATATATATATATATATATATATATATATATATATATATATATTATATATATATATCTATATCTATATATATATATATATATATATCTCTATATATATATATATATATATATATATATATATATATATATATATATATATATATATATATATATATCTATATATACATATAAATATAATAATACATGGATTGGTATGGGACAGGAACACACTTCCATGTCTCATTTCGGATTGTACTGCTGGGCTCCAAATCAATGTAGCCGACATGGAGGATAGTGGCACAAATATTTAATGTCATGCCACTAGACCACTGGAGCATAAATAACACCCATTTTACATTATCTAAGATTTTCATGCCATGCGGTGGCCATACAAAACTTGCTCAAGGGTAAATGGTAAGCGACCTTATAACAAAATGATGAAATTGTCTATCGTAGGACCATTGATACACCACACACCATTGCCAAGTGTTGTATCATGGCTTTAACTCCGTTGTTGCGCATGCTGCTGTGCGACTCTCTTCGGCGAATTCTAGAGACTTAAAACATTTTGCTTCTACCCCATACTTCCAGGCATTAGTAACATGGTACTCCGCTCATGGAGTATTATATCCAGCGTTGGTTGTGTTTGAACGATCAAATTATCATGTAAAGGTAAAATGGAATAATAGCATTAGTACATGCGAAACGGTGATGCTGTGATTACGTAGCGCGCGGTGCAATCAGCAAAATCGATGCATGTTCCCATCAATCGGCAAATGCATGTCCTAATTAATTAAGTCAACACATCCACAACATACCTGGCAACAGTGATGTAAAACACTGCGCGTGTATTATCTTATCATAAGTTGATTTTGATTGTGTGATCAAATTATCTTGAAACAAGTAGCATGTGAGAATAACACTGGTGCATGTGTTTCCGTAGTAGCTGTGACCAAATCAATAACTGCGAAATCAATAACATTCATCAATGATTTGTTATACTAATTAAGGTCACTCGAAATGTCTTGTTGGGCGTTAATGTAGAGACTTCTCTAGTTTTACCTCGACAGTGACCCCCAATCAAAGGCGTGTGAGTGTTTATTTGAATATATGAACTTGGTAAGGGTCTTCCCCGCTAGAAGACCCAAAGGGTTTCCTTATTCCCATTAGCCTCCATCATTATCACCACCGATGACCTCCTAGTGCAATTGGAAGTAAACATGAATCAAGTAGTGCAAAGCACGCGAAATCTGCGGACAAATATTATGTAGCGTGCCTTGGCAACATCTGCATACTACACCTACTACAACATTTGATTTCGACAGATTTGGAGTATTAATGATATGATGTTGGTTGTTTTCAGTGCAAATATCCTATCAAAGTCACTCTTTCTTGAATTGTACTGTTCAGCAAAAAATCAATCCGAATTGAGCCCGAACATGCACTATGTCACTGGACAGGTAATTTCCATGTCAGAAGTCGATATATTAATCAATGTGGCTCTTTTTCTCATTATTAGTTATGATTGTAGAGAGCTCAGGATAATTGCATTGCTATCTGCATAATGCCTTGAGAGGACAACGACGCTACAGTCCTGGCAAGCGTTAACATCATGATTTCGGATAATACGGAGATCTCCTAAAAGGTTTGCTGACATATTCGGAATAAATTTGCACCTAGCCTTGAACATTAACTCATATTCACGGCTTTATAACGGATATATTCAACAAGGGTTATGTTAAAGCCCCTGAAACGACCCAACATTAGCATGTAATATAAACCGCAGTCTTGATGCTTGACACCCCGGTCGAATGGTAACCATAAAAGCCCCATGTTACTATGGAAATCGATAGTGTAGCTGCCAAAGGCCGACCGTTGAACACGCTGTATCAATCACTCTTTCAGCTTTGAAAGTACTATATCACGCATTAGATGTGCGATGAAGAATGTGCAATTCAGGATTGAGAACACACTATAGTACAAGACGATGATCCCTAACAACACAAACGAATACCGACCGACTCTCATTCAAGCAGAATAAATTGTTATGGCTAAAATAATAGAATGCATGCGTTGGTCAAAACATTGCGTTGCTGATGATGATTGTGAAATGAATAATTAAGATGCGCACTTTGCGTTCACATTCACGGTCGTGAAATCACTATAAAGGCCGGTAGATATTGGAAGCGCCAGTTGAAGCGACTGTCGGTAAATAATCATGACACAACTTGAACCTTTCAGCTCCTGCAACATATTGCGAACTTCGCGGTCCCTTTCTGGATATAGCATCCTGTTAGGGACTGTCTGGTAGTTAAAATCATTAAGCTTCCTCCTCATATTAAGCGACATTATATGGCATACATATTTGTATATTTCGAAATCTCTCGTATGAGTATTCTAAATATTGTTAACATGTTTTGCCCCTTATCCGCGGGGACTGCTTTGCGACGAAAGGCGCCAGATAAAATGATCGTCATTGCCATTTGTAAGCTTTATGCGCTCCACCGCTCCCCATTTCCCCTAAATAGATGTCATTATGCAAACAATCAAATCGACTGCCTAGACGATTTCGATGCAATGATGAGTGTATACAACATTTGAGCAAGCTCCTAGTACGGATGATAGTATTAATTTCTAATAGTGGAGAAGCATCCTAAATAGGGATCATATGCAGCGGTTCCGTACATGGCAAGGCTTGAACGCTGTCCCGGCGTTAGATTATTGCTTTCCTTGGTCAATCGGTACCGCATCAATGGTATTGAGTTCTACATCAATAAATGAATGAGAGGTCGTATGCTGTGCCACCGACTGCCATATATCATTCTGATTGTTTTTTGACCTAATGTGATCCCCCACACCCTTATAATCAAATATGCATTGGGTTATTTGAGTAACTGACAGCATTGGATGCCGGCCCTGGGTATAACACTTGCTCAAAGTAATGCAATAAAGAAAAGGAAAACAGATACGCTGGAGGAAGTCATTACTTTTTTTTCATCATTATGGATAATGATTCATATCGCAGCGCAGCACTGATATTTTTTATGCTAAGCGCTGCATAATTCTCTCTCAAGGGTCTTTTCCTCAGTTTACGTAACAATTCGGTGATACCTACTTCTCCCACTATTACCGACTAACTAGTGAACAAACTCTTCAGAGAAGGGATTGCCGTAACACAGCTAATATTGTGACTATAGCTAAATTGCACATAAACGCAGAGCAGACAAGAAATGCAGCCGAACGTATCAGTGGCTACCTGCCGAGAACACTATATTATTTGTTCACAAGCTGCTACAAATTTTTCTTTAAGAGCTCAACCAGCGAACACAGCATAGCATGGAGTATGAGACTCCAGCTCCAGCACTAGACATTACAGTCGTACAAACATTTCGCCTACATAATTTTGTGTCAATTCGTGAGCAAATTCGTTTGAGCATATCTGTTTTAGATCTTAAAGCAATTGGTATTATACAAATGCCATATACTGTCATGGTATCAAATTTGGGTGTTAGAGTTCAGATTGTTATATTTGTATATATCATCCATAGATAGAATGCTCATCGTAAATTAACTATGACTCAGGTTCACAATTGCGGACGTCATCACAAATTGACATCTTATACTAAAAGTATCAATATCCGACATTCTAGAGGCATACTTCGGACGACAAAAGGTCACGTAGAAAACATCTTGCCCTTGCATTTGATACTCAATGCCACGATATTTTTATGGCTTGTCTATTTGCCCTTTTCCGAGAATAACGAAACAAAATTGCCACGTCGAATACATTCAGCAACTTTCGTTGTGTTCTTGTGCATATTGCATTTTAAGTACGATAGTCGACCGAAAGATTGCATCAAACATAGTCAAGACCGATAGTCACAGCTAATAATAATGAAATAATCTGTAATCGCTATTGCTACATAATGGCCAGAGAAAATCACTGCAAGAAATTATTTCGTGCTTTCATCACCACTTTTATCGTTTGGACATTGCCTGTTGGAAGATTATGTGATCGACAATCCGATGGAAATGAAATTCTAGTATGAATGATCGTCTCGGATTTATTTTTTGAGGAGTGACGAAAATAACATCAGTAAATGATTCATACGAATTGTGACTATGAATTCTTTTAAAAGCTACTGATACGTACAGCGGTGGCCGCTGTCAAATCTTCTTAGCAATGTTATCGTGAATTTATTGCCGCTATCGTAAGTTCAAGTTGCACGGTCCTAAAGTCTGAATATTTGACATTAACACAGCCCCCTAGTCCGATCCTGACCCTAAATGCACTATCCAAATAACCCCCCTTCTCATCCACATTGGTCCAACAATACAGAGGTCGTTTTCTAGTCAGTCTGGGCAGTTTACCTGAGCCCTTATTGATCCAAAACGGTATTTAGTGAGCCTGTAAAGATGTCCAAGTAGCATTTGCTCGTCAAAGTACAACTGGGGAATATTATATGCGTATCCAGCTAGATCAGCAGAACACACGGCCCTAAATGCTAGATTATATGGTATCAATACGGGATGGAAAGTCGAATAGTTAATGCTAAAACAGCACGCTGTTGTTATGGACCTACACGGTCGGTGTCACACTGTTTTATATTTGGCCGCGGTCCCGCTGGTTTTATTTTACGCCAATAATGATAACAGTGGGTATGTCATTTCCTACATTATTGATGAAGGTTTATGCAGAGCCGGGTTTTATTGTTAATGATACAAACACGAATAATTCGTGGCAATACATCATGCTCCGACTGACCTTTAAGCTAAACATCAACGTCGCGTTCTGCAAACCTTTTGTTAATCCCCATGCTAGAAATGCTAAAGGTGACAATTCACGCTACATCTTTGCACTTTGCGTGCTATCACCCCCGAGGGTAGTATCATGGGGAAGGTAATATTCTAGCTAAGCCGTAGATATGCCGCTACATATGCAGAAGAGGCATGCCAATCAACCATAGTCTCGAACCTACACGATCCGATAATCAGCGTCATCAGTGATCGAAGGTAGAGACGAAGCGGTGTATGATATAGTTGCTTTATCAGACAGCATGTAGACGCATTAGGGAATGAAATACTCTCATTGGGTCATTCAGGTCAACCTGTGCGTCGTACGTTGCAAATTACCATCGATTAACAATGATTCAATATTAATATTAACTCCTCTTTTTATGTGGTTAACCGTTATCGTACTGCTAAAATGTTCAGCATTTGCATTTGGTGGCTAAAATATTACCCATAACCTCTAGATTTGTCGTGCAAAATCATCGGTGTTTGCTTGAGGCTGCGTTATTAATTGATGATAGATTAAACGGTCATAAATGTCTTATTTCAATTATTCTTGAACATATATTATCTATTCAGCATCAATAATATTCCGAGGTCGTTGTTCAGATCATATCAGTCCAACCACCGATGCAAGAGAAACATGATGCTGAATGTAAATGCATGTCTTGTAAGAATATGCCACTAACTCGATCCGCGTTTGCGCAATGAAACTTGTGTACTTTCAAGTAATATAAGTAGTTTCTTGCCTACCTTTTATTCAAATATAGAAATGTCCCTGTTACTGTAACTGGTGAGCACATAAACTTTTAGAACATTCTATTTGCTCTAAAATAGCGATACGAATATCAAATGTTGAAACGCATCGTCTTAGAAAATGTGAAACCCCAAATGAGCATGGCGATACGGTGGGATAGACAATTGTAAATGTCAATTATCCTGAAACTTTTCAGTGTATTTTGCGCCAATTGACTGGTTTTATTAGGTTCATTATTTAAAGCTTGATCGTGATTATGTGAACTAACTTAAACTTCATACATTCAACATTTGTTATTCAAGGACTCTTCGGAACAAATGTTTGATACCTGTCGAGAAATATTTGTTCTGTTACGAGCTATCATCACGCCCGTCCATATATGTGGGGCGTTTTTTATTCAATCCAATACATATCCTTATCAAAGATTTGCAAGGTATTTAAAGCTGGCTTAACTTATGAGGTTATATTAGTTGCATGGAGAGTGTTTCGTCGAGGTATGCGTAAATGTGTTGTGTATCGCGAAAGAATAAGTTGAAGCCAGTTGTCGGTAATGTCTTCACACCAATGATCATCACTCACAGATGGTATGATAATGTAACTATATATATTGATTGGTTCGTGTAGAAGATTTCATACAAGCAATTGAGAAGTAGGCGTTCGACAGATATCACCAATTAAGATAAGAGAGCTCAAATGAGATTGATATTTGCACAAAATTGGGACTTGCTGCTGGTGGCCTTTATTTACAATACTCATTTGCGCTGAATAGCATTATATTCCCCCCGCATTTTCCTTATGTCTATTATTCAGAATGGTTTTAACATTACAACCTGTCGCTTCTACTCCGTCTTCAGTTTGCAAAGAACGTAGACGTTGGCAAACAATTATGTTTAATCGCACAGCCTAAGATGATAAAAGCATTTGACTATCCACTCAATACCGGATTAGCCAGAAAGCTAATATATATATCAATAAAAAAATATTCTCAATTGATTAACATTGGTACACATGAAGATATTCCTTGTTCGTGACTTGTTACTTACATTTGTTAGTTATTTCGTCATTTCCCAATAGATACCGTGCGGTCGATGTTAGGCAAGATCATCACGTTTTCACAAGCATACCGATTTCATTTCGACATAAGAATATATTGGTTTCACCATGCTTTGTTCAAAAGCATCTGCAGTCGAACAAATATCTACTGCCGTCTAATAGATGTCCCTGTCATTGACAAAATCAGGCATGACAACTGTTTGAAATGTGTGAATAAGTATCCATTCGTGACGTATGCGTCCGTTGTGGTGAAATCACGGAAGTTTGCTGGTTAGAGATAAAGAGGATGGGTAATAAAGCAAGGAATATTACCTTGTGACAGATATAACGGCAAATTACATAAGATTTGGCGAAGCTTGGGGTATTTATGTCGCATATTGTCTCCCTTTTAGGCCAAATTCTTTTGTATCGAAAAGTATATCGAAAGCTTTGAAATGGCAATAATTGTTATTGATTCGGTTAGGAATATCGATTGACGATTATGCAAAATGAATACATGATCATAAATAAAATCATCTGTACCAAATCACGCCATGTGCATGTTGGTGATTGTGTCAAAGGAATGTTAAATATATTCGTTTAGCTATCTTCAGATATATTATTGTTAATATTGCAACATGATTTTCTGCAAACCAACAAGAAGCAAACAATAAATTATCATAATTATACCCTTATATGACCATGCATTGACATCGTCCGTGTAACTATATACTCTCTGGCTAATAAGATGGCTGATTTGCAAACAAATGCCTTTTGGAAAGAAATAAAACTTATGAACAACTGCAAAACACCATTGCCTTCCTGCATTGAGGGTACAGTTGGTGAGCAAGCTATAGCTGACCTGTGGCAAAAACACTTTAAGGATTTGTTCAACTGTCTTAAGGTATCTGATTATAGCAGAACTTGTGAGGTTGGTAGTTCTAATGATATTATTGTCACACCATGAAAGATGCTATTAGCAGCCTGGATGTTAACAAGGCATGTGGCAGGGATGGGATAAATGCTGAACACTTGAAATTTGCCTCTAACAGGCTGTTGAACATGTTATGTAAATGCATGACAAGCATGTTTGTCACCCTACAGAATCCATGATATCTGTGGTATTGGTGCCATGATTAAAGACAAAGCCGTAATTAATGCCAAAGCAAAAACTGTCCAGTGTCATTAGTAAGGTTCTTGAACGATAATTTTAAATCGTATATCAGATTACCTCTTGACAAGTGAAATTCAGTTTGGTTTTAAAAAGAATCACAGTACTGATCAATGTATTTATGTCTTGAAAGAAATCATAGATGCCCACAGATCTTTGAATGGTATTATGTTTGTTTGCTTTCTGGATGCCAGCAAGGCATTTGATAGAGTCAACCACTCTGTCTTATTGATAAACTTATTAGCCGGGGTGTCCCTGGATATATATTGTAAGACTATTAATCTTCTGGTACTCCAACCAGCAAATGTGTGTGAAGTGGGGTAGCATTCATTCTGAATATTTTAATGTGACTAATGGAGTCAGACAGGGGAGTGTCCTGTCACCACTTCTCTTTAACTTATATGTTGATGAAATTTGTGCACAACTGGCTGTACATATAATGGATTGTAAATCACTTAATGTATGCGATGATTCGTCTTATTCTCTCCCTCTGTTCCCGGGTTGAGCAATCTCATTAAAACCTGTGAAATTTTTGGTGCTTCTCATGACATCAAATATAATTCTAAGAAAATTATGATAGTAAGGTCTAAAATGCTGAAAGATTCCTCATTCCCAAATTTTTCACTGAACAATGAAGATATAAGAGAGTGTCAAGAGATAAAAGTACCTTGGACATACACAATCTCGCCGACGATGCAGATATTAGACGTCAGATTAGGCAGACCTATGTGCAAGCAAATATGCTGCTTCGAAAATTTCATATGTGTAGTTTGGATGTGAAATTAAACTGTTCCGCACTTATTGTACATGTTTATATACTGCACAGCTCTGGTGGAGCTACAAGAAAAGCAACATAAGAAAGTTGTATGTTGCCTTTCACAATACATTTAAACTTTTTGTTGGTGCTTCATAAGTGTAAGATACAAATCTATAAATTCATAGCTAATGCCATGTACTATGCAGTATGCGTTCCTCACGATCTCATTATGGACCAATTTTTATCATGTAAATGTTGAGTCTGCAATAAAGTTTTATTATTATTATTATTATTACCATCTATATATATATGGCGTAATAATAGGGAAACTTTGTTCAAGGCATCAACATTAATGAGTCCATTATCGTATAAATTCCGAATGTCCGCTATTTTAGTAGCAATTACAGTTGCTATAAAGGTCAGTCAAAACATTTCAGCCATAAACTATCTATTGCATGTGTCCACAGAACGATGCTCCCACATAAAAATTAATAAAGGATTCGCCGATGTGTAAGGATGAGCAAGACCTTTATCAGTAAAGTAGATGTATATTTATATATATATATATATATATATATATATATATATATATATATATATATATATATATATATATATATATATATATATATATATATATATATATATATATATATATATAAACATATAAATAAATATATATAAACATATAAATATATATATCTATATATATATAAACAAATATATATTTATATACATTTATTTATTTTGCGTGCTTGTGTGTGTTTGTGTGTGTGTTTTTGTGTATATGTGTGTATGAGTGTGTTTGAGTCTGTGGTCTCTGGATGCGTGTGCGCACACCGAGTCGTATAAGGTACAGAAAAATACCATCACAAACGATTCCAAGGAGACTAAGCGTTGGAAAACCGGTCATTGTCCGTTTTTCGTTGACAAACAAGACGTTATGACTGCCCCGATTTGCAGCCACAGCTGCACAGTTTTTGCTCCTCCTGCAATACCTAACTGCTGGCAGTTTGAGTATTATCAACAATGATAAGAACATTAATGATGATACGGCACTGGGGTATCAGTTCCAGACAATTAACGTACGTGTGCTGGTGAATGTGGATGTATTCTACCGTGAGGTTCGAACGACCCATATTATCGCTCGGTTATCAAGCTGCTTTATGTTTATACGACAGGATATTGTGCTGTAGATCTACCACACCAATATGCAGCCAACGTGAAGCTGTTACCAAATGACACATTGAGCCCACACTTACGTCCAGAGACACAACAGTGTGTCGCTTATTTGATGTCAACCGCCCTCTGCCCGAAACGACCACCGTTCAAAACATTGATGCATGAGTTTATCAACACTCTGCAGAATAGCCTGCACGCTGGTGGGGCTTTTTTCATGTCGATGATCCCTCCAAAGTGAATTGGTCTATTTTGCATGTCTGAATGCAGCTAGACTCTGCACGTAAAAGCATTTATGCAACCATGTTGGAAGAAAAGCTAATTGTTGATGGAAACTACACGGAAAAGAACGCAAAAATACAAAGAACGAATATTCGAGTACTGAACACGTTTGACATCTCTCAGCAATCACCCTTCGAACGCGAGCGTGGCTAATGCAGTGCAGAAATGTCCGCACTTATGGACCGTCATGATACAGTGTTTAAAGGGCAGTACCAATCCGACATCAACCTACCTGGTATAGTAAAGATGTCCGCGTCGCAAGGCGGAGTTGCAGAAATGTGCAGAAACGCTGGACTAATGGTTCATATGCAGATTTATCGGGACAAGCGAAGTTAGATTGCAAAACTGATATATAATTTAAGTAGATATTTTACTAGTGGTAGCCCTGACTGACACCAAGCAGCGCACGTTAAAACAAACCAGATTCACTTCTGTCAATCTCCGAAATCATGATAATTGTTATCGTTTTATAGCATAAAATGACTGCGATACACTAGGCTCTGCTGTAGACGCAGAGCGGTAGTTATCATCGTGTACCTCAGCACAGCCAAATTCTCGGTGGTCACTGCTGCGGAGCAGTTCTGCTACGCATATCTGATCCAGACCTCCTGTCTGTCTTTAATGGTGAGACCACGGGGACTGGGAACTGTGATGGCGTAACCAGTCGTCATGGTCACCGACAATAGTTTCTACCTGGTAAGTGCGTGGTGACGCTACATCTATGATCTGTCTGCAGTTGGTTTTGAGGTGCTCCAGCAGAGGTACTGGCTCGTCCTGGAAGCGTTTTTTTTTTTACTCTGGGGAAGCACCTACCAGGATGCCACTCTGTATGTTATCCCTGATAAGATCGTCTGGCACGCCTAGGGTGGGCACCAACCTTGGGGGTGAGCCTTTTACTTTTGTCCTTGTTGCCGTGTGAGAACTTGCCGAAAATGCTGTAATCCGAGTCGCTGTCCGGTGGAAATTTTGCTAATAAGATACAGTATTCCACCGTCATCCATCAGATCATCAAGATGAAAATGACATAACCACGGTTGATTATGCGACCAGTTTTAGATTTAATGGTTTACAGACCCGCCAACATTTATTTTCCGAGATTCCAAATAAAAATAAAAGTTGAAAAGATGAAGAAATTCAGGTTAAATATGTACAAAATAAGGTATTTTCGAGCGAAAACCTCGGAATCCGCTCGGGCAAATCCATTTTCATGTCAACAAAGCGATCACATGACCGAGTATTGTGACGTGACGGTGTTCGGGTTTCGGCCATTTCCGTCACCGCTCGGGAATCTCCCAACCCTCCGTATTAAAACAGTGTTTTGCAAAAAACGAATTTATGCATATTTATGGCTGGGCACTTTTTTTTCCACCATCCCGACAAACGTTTTTGATCAAAAAATCTGTAAACCATGAAATCAAAAACCCGTCGTCTTAGATCCGTTATAAGGCCATGAATCACAGCGACAACTGAGAGTTGCGAGTTATGTCATGTATTATGTGGGTCAATGTTCAATGCCCAGATACTGCCGTTTAAAATGAGTAACATTAGTACTGTTTTTCCTCCTACTAATAAAAATGTGAATATATGTCATAGCGGTTTAAAATGTTTCAGTTGGTGCATATTGCAAAATACGCTACTATGGAAGCAAGGTAAGCCCTTCTGTGGTTCATTTAGCTCAGTTAATTTGGTGTTATTCTCAAATGGGGGACACTTGTGTGAGAACTTATTTTGACGTAAAAAGAGAATGTGAGCTATCTGTCAACGCAATGCAACTAATTTCGCCCCCGGGTCTGACAGCATGGTATAAATGGCGAATAGATGGTTATTGTCAAAAGTATATAATCATATATTGTAATCGCGCCAGCGCTCATGGACTTTTAATTATGTGAATTGACATTAAAATAAATCTTCAGTAGCGGCAGCTAAGTGTGATTACAAGTTGCGGCCTAGCGTATAAGTGGAATCAAAGTGGAACTCCTCTCAAGCGTTTAAATATATATATATATATATATATATATATATATATATATATATATATATATATATATATATATATATATATATATATATATTTATATATATGATTGTATACGAGTAAATAAACATATATATATGATTAAATACACACACACACACACACACACACACATATATATATATATATATATATTTATATAAATGTATATGCATATATATTTATATGTAAACATACATATAAATATACATATGTATAAAGATAGATTTAGATATGTATCTATATATTTATATATATCTATATATATATTTACGTGTATATACACATACACATATGTACATATATATATCTATAGAAACACATATATATAGATATAAATATATATTGTTTATGTTTAGATATACGAATGACTGTATATACGTAACCTAGCGTCTACGTCACCTAACGTTTACCGCACCTGATGAGGTGCCGCAATTATTATAACGAATATGTCAACGAATAAGACGCGAACTGTTATAACTACGATATATAAGCAGTACTTAAATGAATTAAATAATGTAACGCTCATTCTAGATTAATCTTGAGAAAAATAAAGCGCGAAATTTGACCTTTTCACAAGTAAAACGATGTTCCGGTGGTTCGATAACACGTGAATAATTCTGCTTTTGGTCAGCCGCGCCAGATAAGCCACTAGACTATAGTAAATTCATATCAATACTTCCCCAATAAATTTTCACTATGAGGTAATATATGTATTTGATATATACCTTCATGTAATTGACTACTTGATTTCGATTCTTATGTAATCCAACTAAAGTGTTGAATAATGAAAAGTGCTGCGGGCCTGCGACAGGCCGTTTATGGGGGCTACTGAGGTAGTGCACAGGTTTCTGATATTAGTCGATGAATTGGACATGTAATGTAGGATTCACTCTTGAGCAAGGGAGGCAAACTTGGGGTCCGAAACACAAATCAAAGGCGCCCCATTCATTACCTATGTTAACAATAATACATTGCAATCGAAAGCATAAGTATTATATATTTTAGTTAGATAGGGTAATTCAAAGATATTATTATTATCATTAAAACATTTCTGTCGGAAGCGAGGTTATTATGAAATATATCGATGGGTAACGCATCATACTCGTTTTGAATACCCCCCTCATGTAAATACTGCATTGTGTTACCTTATTTCCTGAACAGGAATGGTGGTGTCACACTCGATTGCAAAGGTCATGTGCAATGTCTGTTTGTGATTATTAGCATCGGTTACAATGCGGTGATTTAGTAAGGTGCATTAGTGTTGTAAATGATTTAACTTCATTGTAATGATTGGTCTCTTCCCGAGCCCGCAGATATGTATTTATCTGTTAATGATAACTAGGAAATTGTGATAATGAAAGTGTGCTTGAAGATGGGACGGTGCGGTTTTCTTATGGCTGTACACGATAGTGAGGAAAATCTAAATTACTCAAGTCTAAATAAAAGGCATGTTGATCTCTACGACAGAGTATAGCGAGCTTGTAACTGTTACATTGCGAAGTAGAAGAGATTGTAACTGTTTCATAGAGAAGTAGCCAGAAGTGCAAAATATGTTATGTGAGAAAACCGAAAATTAAAAAAAAGGTATCTGACAACATATAACATTTAGAATATCCAACACTTTAACATGCGTGACGCATATATTGTTAGGAAATTGAGTTCATCCCTCGAGTATATCATCACAAGGAAAGAACGACGTGACACTTGGTGAGTTGCGAGAACGTTGAGTACGTCATCACTGGGAATGAACGGCGTGACGCATGATGGGTTGTGAAAATGCTGGCACCACCAATGCAGTCTGTATTCCCGAACTACAAATTCTGCCTATGGGCCTGAATGACTGAGTGCGATTTGTAACTTCTGCCGTGTGCCGAAGCGGTAGATGCCGCAACCGTGAGTTGCCCTACTGGCTAGGGGTCGTAGTTCGACTGTCTACCATATATACCTATATATGTATGTATATACGCAACAATAAATATGCATTATTTTATATATATTCATAAATACATGTGTGTATTTATAAACGTGCATCTGAATTAAGATATGATGAAAGTATAATAGCATGTTACTTTGAAATTATAACATAATGTGTTGTCGCCGGTTATTTTGAGAAATGTTTAACTTTCTTTCCATTCGTATTAGTATTATTCCTCCGCATTACATATCCCGATATTAATGATGGGTAGGAATAGACTATTGTAATAAATGCCCTGTTATTTGTTTCAAGATACAGCTTTTCTGGAGAATAAATGAAACCAGTATCGACGATATATCACCACACTTTCAACTACGACGGAAGACCTAATGCATCTACGCTACTAGCATCAAATGATCACTTTCATGAAAAGTAAAGCCGTAATGCTGAAATCACACCCTGCCACAGTCCTCCACAAATATCCAGCGATAACAACCTGCTATAACACGTCGGCACGCGCAGTGTATGGATCCATTATAAAACTGCTTAAACGTATGGTCTTTTGGGAGACATTAATTTGGGGTTGTAGTATAATCTTACAATAGCCAGCATCTAGGATCTTATTAGCGAAAGCGTTATTTCATTATAAGAGAAAATCTTGTTATGGAAATTTGGTGCAAAAGAAATATTGTCTGTCCCCAAATACCACACATAGTGAAATTGTATTTCTTGTAGCGTATTCCCCAAGTGATAAAGAAAAGCAACAGAGAGGATCTCAGAACAATTACCTTAGGGAGTGTTGAGAGTGGTATATATTTCTTTCTATTTATTTGTCGACGTGGCACCGTTAACATCAGATTACGCTGCTCACGTGACGTGATAATTTGCCTTGCATTAACTATACAGAAATATTCATGTAATTGTGCAGCCGAGCTGTCATATGTACATGTTCAAAGATAATACAAGATTTACAGTGTTATGATTTCATGCATCTCGACAGCACAAGACTGCGCAATATCGAGTACGCCACACGGTGTATATGTTTTTGGTGATGAACAATCAATATGTGGTGTTTCCTTGTCTCTGCCTGTACACAAAATATAGCTCTACTACTGCGTTGCTAATATAACTGCAATAAAGTCAGGGGCATCTTTCGTT
>CM067347.1:39019619-39134619 GCA_034190875.2 Urechis unicinctus | reverse complement strand
GTACGATTCACTCAAAAAAATGCGTCGACTGCAGTTTCGGCTGTGCACGCAGCGAGTTAGTCCATTCAGGAAGCTTAAATGCTCATGATGAGTAAGTGGACATCCGGTGTTTGTTTTTGGATGCCACAAATGGGATATTACGTAAGCATGTATGATTTGATATTAAGTTCAAGATTGTCAGATTATAAGCATGAAATCAGTTTGCGGTTTGTGATAATTGCTCAATAAACTATATTTATGGAAAAGGAAATATTTTTCGAAGTTAACTTAACTCCCATTGATGTTTGATTTGAATGAGTTATATTGATATCGGAAGCGTCCATTAGATTTGCTAACAAATTGTTTTACCCTGCAGTAGCCACAATGTCAGTAATATGCGGCACATAGAACCATCTTTCAGATTAAATAAATACAGTATTCGCAAGATGTAGATGTTATATTAAGAGACATATGATATTTTTGATATCTATGTCTGTTATCAGATGTGTCGTTGCACTATTGGCACATGCCAACAGCGATTCCATCTTTTGCATGCTACACTCTATTGCTATGCGCTGACGATATATTGAAGCAGTCACCTGAGCCACATCTATCCGAATGATGATCAATCTTGTTTCAAAAAAGTGATGGAACTCATAAAATATGCCAAGAGCAAAGGCGACATTATTCTGTATTCGCACACGCTATCTACTGAAAAATGTGTCCATTCCAGCGTTTCACCAGGCGAGTAATCGATTAGTTTTATGGTTTTTCCAAAAATGGAACGTAAGTGCCAGGGCACATTAATAACAGGACACACATCATCTCCCTTAATTAGAAAAGGGCCATACTACGATCCATTTGTCAAACATCATGACCCATCGCAAGCCATGTCTCGATACGAATATTGAAACCTCATAACCGTCCTTTACTTAACATGGCATGCGGCGAACAATACATAGCGTGCATTAGACGTTCTACAGTTGAATTGGCTAGCACAATCTTGTTTTGTCAATATTTAATCATTTAAGTAAAGAAGTTGTACATTATGGTTCGACATATACGGCCTACACAATAAAACAAAATATCAACACTCAAACCAGTAGCACTTATTTGGTTATTTATCAAGTGATTCAATGGGTTGCGAATATATAAATATACCAATTCAGTTTGCATCTTCACAAACCGCATGGGAGATAGGTCAAAGTAGCAAAATAGCATAGTGATTAACCTTTGAAATGTCAGTGTTGTGTGGGGAGTTGAATGATTCTATCCTATCGTTATCCTATGTATATGCAACAACTATTACAATTACATTACTGCAAACAAGTGGCGACTCTTGAAGTTCATATTGCAAGCTCCTGGAAGCTTACAGTCGCATATCGTATAAGTCGCATATAGTATATTATTTGCATATTTGGTCGGTACCATATAATTAAGTGTTAATATCAAGCTTCATACAGATGATGTCGTTACAGGTGAGCCACACATGATACCACACTGACCAGAGTCACTCACACTTGCTTGGGCACCGTATGATAAGAATTGCCAATAGGATATTTACATGTAGCAACCGAACCTACCGCCATAAAGAATGCGTACAGATTCACGAATGTGAGGATGCATACATCTATACTTCTAAACATCCATACATACATTTTACATCCACATAAATACATGCATACATATTTATATACATACATACATACATACATACATACATACATACATACATACATACATACATACATACATACATACATACATACATACATACATACATACATACATACATACATACATACATACATACATACATACATACATACATACATACATACATACATACATACATACATACATACATACATACATACATACATACATACATACATACATACATACATACATACATACATACATACATACATACATACATACATACATACATACAAACATACAAATATCCATACATAGACGGAATGTGAGAGGGCTTGGGTAGACTGGGGGATGCCTTAATGAGCGTTTTCGCTTATATATGTTGCTGTCTTTGAGGCTATAATCACGTCGTGATACGCCCACTTTGTTATTCATACACGTACATTAAAGACGCTGTGCCAGTTTAACTTTCACCGTCTGTTATTACCAGTGGAAGATCAGCTTCTTCTAACTCATCATCTAATGAATCATAGGCTTTATAACGCATTAATTATGTATGCCTCGCACAGTAAATTAACCTTAAAGGAACGAACCTATATGTTAAGCTTGTGTGCATTACAATCCATGTCATACAATCGTCGTAATTTGATACGGTTGGTCGCTTCTGAGTTCGGCTAGTGTGTGACCAAAAACCATAATCTCCCAATATGTTATATTTGGTGTTAAAGCATATAGCATTTTTTCACCTTAGATAGTAATCACCAGTACATATGGCCATTAGATAGAGTCACATATACCCGGTCTGATTGCTAACAATCGCCTCGGTTGTGATTGACCATTCAAGAATTTTAAGGCACCTAATCAAGAGCTTATAGCTAAGCAGCTGTCAATCGCAATCAATGGGCTCTAGACGTAATTGTATAGCGATAACTAAATTGGGGCGCCTAGCACGCACGGAGAATGTCGAGATGTCGATTGCCAAAAGCCGTGCAGTGAGTATTTTGCGAGGGAAGGAGAAATAGACTGATTAATTTGGTGTACTTCATCACTCCAGGTAAGTGCGTGTTTAGGTTGATAAATGCTTTAATATAGTCCTACATGACTTTTGAATTGCTATATGCATTTTCTGGTCATATCCTAATTGCAATATTGTTTGCTCACTGTCACTGTTTATAATATAAATGTCGTCAGGAATTCTCGCGATGCCGATTCACTTAAGTCGACAAAGTACTTTGAGTTATTCCGTCATGATGTTCTTGGTATATGTATTTTTCTCATAATCATGGCGTACGACCATCCAAGTGAATCATTGACTAAATTTGAAAGTACATATTTTATTTTTGATTTAATCCCAAACAAATATATGGTACATATGCATTGATTGATAGTAATTTATCACTCGCAACAAAAGACCCCGGTCCGAAAACAGTCAAACCATTTTGTAGTTATTTGTATATTAATGCTAGCAATGGATTTACAAACAGCGCAGCAATAGCCAACAGCGGACGTTTTGGCTGAGTCGGAACATCGACGTCACATGTTTCGATGCGCTTCTGCCGACTAAAGCTTTTACTACAAGTCATTATGTTTTTCGAGTGTCGTAGATCAATGTGGCATAATCAATCTAGAAGGCGAAATAACTTGGACCTCATCGCCACGACCAATCATTGATGAAGAATTCCAGCTACGGAACATTTACCACGGGCCCGTGGCATATTATGAAAACCAGGAATTCCTCTCTATGCTGAACGTTTGTAGTTGATAGAGTCAGCACCATTTCAGTACCTTAGGCTATAAAGAATTATTAGATGTATGACAACGACATTCGTACATGGAGAATATTTCTAACTTGTCACCCGTCGCGTTCAGTAAGAAATATAATTTTGGTATGAAAAGTTGAGTATATCTTCACAGGGAAAAACCGACGGGACACATGATGAGCTGTGAGAACGTTGAGTACGTCATCACTGGGAAAGAACGACGTGACGCATGGTGAGTTGTGAAAATGCTGGCACCACCAATGAAGTGCGTGATTGTTATCCCTTTAGTTCAATAGAATTATTATTGAAGGCCTTTTTTTCAAATAATCGTCTCTTTGTTATAAATAGGACAATAGAAAGGTAATGGGTACCATAAATACCAGCCACAAGTACATTAGCAATCTAAAGAAATACCCACAGAAGGCCAGTTGATCAGTAACATAACCATTAATTTATTTTGTGCTCCTGCTCTATATTGTTGTAAGTTAAGCATTTCGCCATGGCCCAAAAAACATCGTTGTAATTTTTCAGCAATAATAATTTAATTCATGTGAAATTATTGAAAACACTGGCCTTTTTATAACAACCATTGTAGGGAGTTAGTGCCTTTACAGTTGATTGAACTTGTGGCTAAAGGACGAAATAGTCCCACACTCCCCGAGCAACAAATTCTTCATGCGGGCCTGAATGACTGAGTGCGATTTCTCATTTCACTCTGGTACCGTAGCGTTAGGTGCCGCAACCGTGAGGTGCCATACTGGCTAGAGGCCGTAGTTCGACCGGCTACCATATATACCTATATATGTATGTATATATACAATAATAAACATGCATTATTTTATATATATTTATAAATACATGTGTGTTTTTATATACATGCATCCAAATTAAGATATATATATATATATTTATATACGAGTATATATTTATCCATATTATATATATTTGTTTATGCGAAACATATATGTTTATATAATTATACATAAATATACCTATATATACCTGTAAATATAATATACATTGATATATATATTTATATGTTTACATATATGTGTATATAGTTTATTGATATATATAAATATATATAAATAACATATATGTTTATATAATTATATATATATATACCTGTATATATATATGCATGTATATAATACATAGGCATATATATATATACATATATATGTATGTATGTATCTATATATATGCATGAATATAAATACATACATATATATATACATATATATGTATATGTATATATATATAAATATTTATATATATTCATTGTATATATACATTACATATATGTACATATTGTATATATGTTATATTATATAAATGTACTTATATAAATGTACATACATATATTATATATATATATATTTATATATATGTGTTTATATATATATATATATATATATATATATATATATATATATATATATATATATGTGTGTGTGTGTGTGCGTGTTGTGTGTGTGTGTGCGTGTGTGTGTGTGTGTGAATTTATACTAACTTTGATTAAACGAGTCATTAGCACGACCGTTGGGGTTAGAGTATAGTCCACTCATTTAGAACATAAGAGCCAAGTTTTGCTAAACATGGTCGTGCCAAGAAATGATTGACGATGCATACATGGTACGTATTTTAGTTGGCAAGGTTAATACAAACTGACCAAACGCATATGGATTTGTGGTATTCCAAATATATGCATAAATGAGGGTCATATCTTATATATCTCATTTTGTCATAATAGGAAGTATACTGTTTATCATGAGGTTCTAATTATGAGGCACATCAATAATTATGATGCTCTTCGGTGTGTATCCCACAGCCGTAGTCAACGATTAGCGATTTTGAGCCTTAAACGAAAGTGTAGAGGCTGATATATTATCATCACACAGTAGAAGAGTCAGAACGCTTCAACCATTTTGCTGCGTTGAACTCACTGGTTTTGTCCACAAGACTGGTATCGGTATTTTCACATGTAAGCCTGAGAACTGGCTAGAATGTCGAACACGTCGCGGCTTAGTAGCTACATAAACCCATATTGAAAAGGATAGATTTGTAATAGTACTTCTCCAGAAGAACGCTGTACTATCGATTCAAAGCAGCAACAGCAAGGGATGTCTCAACTACTGATTAACTTAACAGGATCGGTAATGTGTTACCTCAACAGTGAATTCAATATCCAAAGGCACTGTTGGTGGATTTTGTGGCGGTGTGATGTAGTTTTTATGGTCTTTCAAAGCAGTGCCAATGGGTCTTAATGAAATAATATAATACCTGTGGACATAGGATTGGTAAGTAACTGATGAATCATCACTTTACATATGGTGAAAGATTATTAGCATGTTACTTTGACATTATAACATATTGCGTTGTCGCCGGTTATTTCGAGAAATGTTTAACTTTTTTGACATTCGTATTAGTATTATTCCTCCGGATTACATATCCCGATATTAATGATGGGTAGGAATAGACTATTGTAATAAATGCCCTGTTATTTGTTTCAAGATACAGCTTTTCTGGAGAATAAATGAAACCAGTATCGACGATATATCACCACACTTTCAACTACGACGGAAGACCTAATGCATCTACGCTACTAACATCAAATGATAAATTTTACGAAAAGTAAAGCCGTAATGTTGAAATTACACCCTGCCACAGTCCTCCACAAAGATCCAGCGATAACAACCTGCTATAACACGTCGGCATGCGCAGTGTATGGATCCATTATAAAACTGCTTGTACTTCTGGTCTTTTGGGAGACATTAATTTGGGGTTGTTGTATAATTATATAATAGCCAGCATATAGGTTCTTATTAGCGAAAGCGTTATTTCATTATAAGAGAAAATCTTGTTATTGAAATTTGGTGGAAATGCGATGCAGAGGAAATATTGTCTGTCCCCAAATACCACACACAGTGAAATTGTATTTCTTGTAGCGTATTCCCCAAGTGATAAAGAAAAGCAACAGAGAGGATCTCAGATCAATTACCTTAAGGAGTGTTGAGAGTGGTGTATATTTCTTTCCTCATATGCGGTCATTCAACCTATCGCACATAGCATTGAACGCCTTGCGGGACTCATATCCTGAACAAAGTGACTACATAGAATTATAGTATCATATGAGTCATTTAGAGAAGACCATAACTAGGGGTACTCGGTATTGTTCGGTTTATGTCCAAAATTATAATCTTCCTCCAAATTGATTACTTTCGCCGCATTGGAATAAAGCAGCTTCGCTGATGTATATTTCCGCCAATGCACTTGTATTAGGTTTCAGCGTCCTTGCATCACACGTACAGGAGCAGTCCTATAGTTCATGATTATAGCAACGAACGGGACCGCATGTAACATTCATTGTGTCCTGGAGCATTAAATTGATATTGAATTATTCATATGTGATGCATTGGCATATTTAGACATGGCAGAAACACTTATTGGTATGGTATCTCATTTATTGGATAAATTAACCGTTGTGAACCTGTGATCACCTGTCTAACCCACACCGCGACAATGAACACATAATCTCGCTCCATTGAACATTAATCACGACCCATCTGACACAGAGCATGGTGGCTCTCAAGCTGATAATACTTGGCGACGACTTTTGTATATATGTTTCTTTGTATATATGTATATGTATATATATATATATATATATATATATATATATATATATATATATATATATATATATATATATATATATATATATATATATATATATATATATATATATATATATATATATATATATATATATATATATATATATATATATATATATATATATATATATATATATATATAATCCTATCTTTTATTTTACAAATCCAATACCCTATTTTGTGCCAAATACAGTTAAACGTAAACGCTCGCCGTGAAACAATTTTTTATTGATCGAAACGATGATAAATAGCCTCCAATGTATTATTATACTTCCATCGGATACGATTGTGCAAATGACGAAGTGGAAAAGTAACACCTAAGCGAGCAAGAGTGAAAAGACTGCGGTTTATATAATATGCTGTGTCAATGTTGGAGAGTGAACGCGTGTTGGGGTCTTTTATCATAAAATTCTATCCCATACCTGATGTATCAATTAGCAAATGGAGCACCAAAAATGTTTAAAGCCAAAACACAAGGGAAGGCGTGCAGGGCTCTGGAAACTTTGGAAATAACCTGTGGTTTTAGCCTAAAAAAGAACTGATTGATTAAGGTCGCAAATCTTTTAGCAACTCCGACAAAGCTCCGCTTTACTAATATGGAAGATCAATCACCTTTTAATATGAATCTGATTAATTATGTAGCACATTTAATGCGGAAACCACATAACGAGCTATGGCGCTATTTAAAATACGGCATTTTCAAGCTTCACGAAAACATGATTAATATAACGGTGCTAATAATGAGTAACGAAAATGAATGAAACTTGGATTGTCTATTTCACAGCACACGGCTTGTTGCACCGGGGAATGTGAAAACAATGGCGAGAATACTTGATTAGCCTCACAGGGTTACGCTATGCGTGTCGCAGTGAATCACACAATTGATAATGGATAATGGAAATAGCAAGTAATCCGATTTTTTGTGGATAAGGAAGAAAACCGATTTGTGTTACAAAACAAAACGATAATGTAGCTGTAACATTCCGTTGACTGGCAAATTTATATGATGCTAAAGCCAGTATCTTGTTTTAGATTGAGTGGATTCCACCGATTAAATTGTTTTGTTTATAATCAATTCGTGTAATTGATAGATTTTCTCTGGTCATCAACGTCGACAAAGAGCTGGTGCTAGACATAACGTGCCCCAAAAATTACATAAAGCTACATATATTGCCTTTTGGTTGGTTTTACGTTCATCAACTACTCAAGTGATGGGGCAAGACAAGTATGATAATGTTGAACATCACGTTTGTTTTCTTCGGAATCCCTGCATGCCAGTTCAATGGGTAACTAACGTGAAAGTATTGTTGACTTGTTAACTGTGAGATCAATGAAATACCGAAGATCATTGTTGCCTTCTTGGCCATTTGGGTAACGTTGACGATATGCTCACTTGTAATAGAGCACAACAACAGTATATTATATTAAACGATACCAATCCTGTACAAACAACAACAAATTGGTCCACATTACTATATAAATGCAGAGGGTGTAATAAATCAACATTTGAAGTTAGTAAAGGCCAATGAGCTGGCCAGATGGATAACATTGGGTATGCCTGGGCGAATAAACAAATGAACAACATACTGAAGTAGTTTGTGCGTTCCAATAAACAAAATGCGTCGACTGCAGTATAGGCTGTACACTCGACGAGTCAGTTCATTCCGGAAGCCTTAATGATTATAATGAGTAAGTGGGCATCCGGTGTTTGTACTTGGATGCCACAAATTGGATATTACGTAAGCATGTATGATATGATATTGAGTTCAAGATTTTCAGATTATTTGCGTGGAATCAGTTGCGCAATAAACTACATTTATTGAAAAGGAAATATTTATTCGAAGTCAATTTAACTCCCATTGATGGTTGATTTGAATGAGTTACATTGATACCGGAAGCGCCTATAAGATTTGCTAACAAATGTTTTACCCTGCAGTAGCCACAATGTCACTAACATGCAGCACATAGAACCATCTTTCAGATTAAATAAATACAGTATTTGCAAGATATATATGTTATATTAAGAAACATGGGATATTTATGATATCTATGTCTGTTATCAGATGTGTCGTTGCATAATTGGCACATGCCCACAGCGATTCTACTTTTTGCGTGCTACACTTTATTGCTATGCACTGACGATATATTGAAGCAGTCACCTGAGCCACATCTATCCGAATGATGATCGATCTTGCTTCAAAAAAGTAATGGAACTCATAAAATATGCCAAGAGCAAAGGTGACATTATTCAATATTAATTTGACGCACTCGCTTTCTACTGAAAAATGTGTCCATTCCAGCGTTTCACCAGGCGAGTAATCGATTAGTTTTATGATTTTTCCAAGAATGGAACGCAAGTGCACGGGCACATTATAACAGTACACACATCATCTCCCTTAATAAGAAAAAGGCCATACTACGACGCATTTGTCAAACATAATGACCCATCGCAAGCAATGTCTCGACACGAATATTGAAACTTCATAACCATGCTTTACTTATTATGACATGCGGCTTTCAATACATAGTGTGCATTAGACGTTTCACAGTGTGCATTGGTAAGCACAATCTTGTTCAGTAATGATGTTAAACATTATAGATCGACATATACAATTAAACAAAAAGTCAACGCTCAAAACAGTAGCGCTTATTTGTTTTGAAGTTAGTTATCAAGTGATTCAATGTGTTGCGAATAATTAACTATAACAATTCAGTTTGCATCTTCACAAACCGCGTGGGCGATGGGACAAAGTAGTAAAATGGCAGAACTCCTGAAATGTCAACGTTGTATGTGAAGTTGAGTGATTCCATCGTATCGTAATCCTATTTTTATGCTACAACTATTACAATGGCAATATCGCAAACCTGCGGCGACTCTTGAAGTTCATAATGCAAGTTCCCGGGAGCTTACAGCCAGTGAGGCAGTTGTATGTTGTCTTCTTAATAATAATAGTAACTTTTATTTCGCACTCATGGTACAGATATTTTATGACGATCAAGTTCAAGTGCAATCATTTAACAAAGCGTGGGGTGCGATCATAATGTGCCAATAAAATTAAGTAGAACATTGATATCTTCGAGCGAAAAATCGGGAATATTTTCGCGGCCCACACAAAGTTCTTGCATGGAGTTAACAAAGTTCACTCTTTCTTGATCAATGTTCGGTAGACTAAGCTTGCTTGAAATATCATTAAAAGTAATGGTCTGGTCGTAAATTATAGCAGTATTAAGATTAACGATACTCATAATATATCTTATATTATTTGCAACATTCGAATTACTAAAGGCACATAATCGGCTAACCGCCGATACAAGATCATTCGTGCTATTAAGACTATTTAAGAAAAATTTCATACATCGCAACATTAATTGTTCTGTTAGAGACAGCATGTTCACTAATATTTAATCTAACACTATTCAGTTGTAGATTCACATCGCGCTTTTGACAATTAAAAAGCAACAAATTGCTTTTTATGTGTTAAATATAACATTATATTCTTTGGCAAACTCTTCGTTTTAAGCATGGATTTGGCCGCATTCAAAGAAGGAGCAGTGAGAGTGACGTCGTCAGCATAACTCCCCTGACACCGATTCCCCTGTTTGAGAGCCGTGACAATAATACATCGATATACACACCAAACAAAATGGCTGACAAAACCGCCCCTTGTTTGACTCCATTAGTACAATTAAAATTGTCGGAGAAGCTATTGTTCCACTGAACTCTTAACGTTTGATGCGTATACATGTTAAGTAGGAGTTTAGCAGTCCTCGCACATTCAAACCAAGCTCTTGTAACAAACAAACAAACAATTTCATAAAATTAACTCAATCAAACGCTTTGAAAGCATCCCCAATAATATGGCATAACATGGTGAGTCTTCACTGACATAATTATCTATGGCTGACAAAACCGCCCCTTACATCGCATTTGATAATCAATAATCACATTATATTGATGCGTATACATGTAGTTTCCCTATGATACGATCCATTAACAGTCGGCAGATTACACAGTAAGCTATTGTACTAAGAGCTACTGATCGATAATTATCACTGCTGATCAATGATTTCTTCCTGTTCTTAGGAATAGGAACAAGCGTAGACGTCAGCATACCACGTGGCGTATGCGCATGATTCAACATCATAGTAAAAAGTTTTGATAGATGGGCATATAACTCATCGCAGCCATTCAGTATGTGTGTCAGAAGTCATTTCACAAACACCCTCTGTTTTATCTCGTTTAAGCTTACAAGCTGCTTGCCTAACTTGTGAAATGACGATAGCATGCAACGATCCACATGTACCACCGGCACAATTACAGTGTACATCATGACCCAATGATTCATTAAGGGCATCCATTGCAGACTTACTATAAGACACATTATTGTAAAGTATTTCATATTTATCTTTCAAGACATTGCATATCTCCTCGTCGCCGTGCACGCCATCCATTACGGACACGGTCGACTTAGTTTTGAAATGTTTCTTCTTCCGTATGATTCTTTCAAGAAATTGCAACCATCACTTGTAGCCATTCCACGGACACCCAATTGAAGAAACTGCCATTCTATCAGACGCAAGCTTATTTTGATTTCTGATCACGTACCTTGGCGCCTTTTTATAATCCCGCTTTGCTTTACAGTTGATGTCTGTAAGAACGCCAGAGGTGGGACACCCATTTTCCACACTGAGTTGACAAGTAAATATTGATTTTGCTTTCAGCTGATTGACTTGTTCACCCCAGCCAGGCCGATGTTTACGTTTCCTATTCCCCTTTTTATACACTGAACAGCTGCTCTGACACACAGCATTCACGATTGCCTCATAGAAATGATCAATATCTTCGTAATGGTCATTGCAATCAATCTGTGTACAAGTAATGCATCATTTGAAACATTCAGATCAATGTAATACGTTCTCAATTTTCCCGCATATAACTATCAATATCACTGACACACGCATCACATTCCTCATAGAAATTGGTATCTTCGTAGTGGTAGGGCGCTCATCATTAACCACCTGTGCATCATGTATATCTAGATCAAGTACAGGAACTGTGGTCAATTTACGCAAGTCACTACATAATGATTATATCACTGTGGTCAGATAAATTATCTCCTTCATGAAGATATTCGTATTTTTCACATTAAGGGACTCAGACTTTCGAACAACATAAATGTTAACTAGTGTTGATCATGTATGTGTCATATCGCACTCATAGGATAAAATCTACACAGTTATTATCCAACAAACATCAGGAACTCAGACATTGCTCAACACAAAATGTCTTCAAGTGCAACAGTGTGAGGGTAATCGGCACGAGCGAAGTCGGTGTTTAAAATCTACCTCCAATAATTATATCATCGACATCGTCGTACATTAGACATTGCTGACTGACAAACGTGGACAAGCAGCTCAGTGTGATACTCATCGGTAGGTGCGACCTTTGATTAACATCACATCCAATAATTTGATCACTAACATCCTATGGGACATAGTTTTTTGAGTGCAATGTTAAAATGCAAGCGTGACACCTTCTATTATGTACACCATCGATCGGGGATATAGATAATTTGGACGACCTGAAATTGTATCACATGGCATATACACCAAATGTATCACCGCATAAATAGTCCTTATTTCCATATTTGGACGGTCCCATATAATCAAATGTTAATATTATGCTTCTTACGGACGATGTCGCTACAAGTGAGCAATACGTGATACAAAACTGACAAATTGTACAAGTCATAAAGAATTGCTTGGGCACCGTAGGATTTGAATGCCAATAGGTTATTTACATGTAGCTACCGAACCTACCGCCATAAAGAATGCGTACAGATTTACGAATGCGAGGATGTATACATGCATGCATACAACTGTACCTCTATACATCTATACATAAATTAAACATACATATATAAATACATGCATACATACTGATATACATACATACATACATACATACATACATACATACATACATACATACCTACATGCAAACATACATACATATGTACATTCATACCTACATACATACATACATACATACATACATACATACATACATACATACATACATACATACATACATACATACATACATGCATACATACATACATACATACATACATACATACATACATACATACATACATACATACATACATACATACATACATACATACATACATACATACATACATACATGCATACATACATACATACATACATACATACATACATACATACATACATACATACATACATACATACATACATACATACATACATACATACATACATACATACATACATACATACATACATACATACATACATACATACATACATACATACATACATACATACATACATACATACATACATACATACATACAAAACGTACTACATACATACAGATGCACACGATACATACTTGCATACATACATAATCGTGATCTGTAGTGGGTTGAGAAACTTGAACACACGATACGCACTAAACTTGAACTTTCAGATGTAACTTAGCCTTAACTTAAGAGAGAAATATAAATTGCTTCCCTCAACGACTTAGGCACGCCATCCCAATTCTCATGGGACATGCGGTAGCCAGGTCTGTGAGGGTTGGGGCTATCAGGCGTTGACTGGGCAGGAAGGTCATGTGGCTCTGGAATATGGGGTATGTATGAGGAGAGGGGGGAAATGGCAGGTGACATTTAGGTCACTTGTGGAACTGGGAAACTGGGGCGTATAATTGATATAAGCTGTTGGGGGTTACTCCCTTAACTGATGACTGAGAGGGACGTTATGATGAAGGGTAGGTTTGTTATCAATTTGGCACTCAACACATACACACATACATACATACATACATACATACATACATACATACATACATACATACATACATACATACATACATACATACATACATACATACATACATACATACATACATACATACATACATACATACATACATACATACATACATACATACATACATACATACATACATACATACATACATACATACATACATACATACATACATACACATACATACATACATACATACATACATACATACATACATACATACATACATACATACATACATACATACATACATACATACATACAGACATACATACATACATACATACATACATACATACATACATACAGACATACACATACATACATACATACATACATACATACATACATACATACATACATACATACATACATACATACATACATACACATACATACATACATACATACATACATACATACATACATACATACATACATACATACATACATACATACATACATACATACATACATACATACATACATACATACATACATACATACATACATACATACATACATACAAATATCCATACATAGATGGAATGTGAGAGGATTTGTGCAGGCTGGGGAATGACTTAATGAGCGCATTCGCTTATATATGTTGCTGTCTTTGCGATTGAACCACACAGGCATGTAATCAAACCGTGAATAGCCCATTTCGTTATTTATATACGTACATTAAAGACGCTGTGCCAGTTAAACTTACAGCGTCTGTTATTACCAGTGGAATATCAGCTTCTTTAAACTCATCATCAAATGAATTGAAGGCTTTATAACGCATTAATTATGTACGCTTCTTAATTAATCTTAAAGGAACGACCCTTTATATTAATCTGTTTTGCATGTCAATCCAAGTCATGCTACAAATCGCCGTAATTTGATACGGTTGGTCGCTTCTGTAGTAGGCTGGTGTGCGATCAAGTGCCATAATCTTCCAATATGTTATACCTGGTGTAAAAGCATATAGAAATTTTCACCTTAGACAGTCATCACCATGAATCGTATAACAATCTTTCAAACAGCTTATGTAACAGTACATATGGCCAGAAGAGACAGTCACACACACACGATCTGATTGCTAACAATCGCCCTGGTTGTGATTGCCCATTCAAAAATGTTAAGGCACCAAATCACGAGCACATAGCTAAGCAACTGTCAACCGGATTACATGGGCTCTAGCCGAGAATGCCGAGATGGCGATTGCTAAGAGCCGTGCCGTGAGTATTTTGTGATGGAAGGAGTAATAGACTGATTGATTTGGTGTACTCGATGACTTCCGTTAAGTGCATGTATAGGTTGATGAAAGCTTAAATATAGTCGTACATGACCTCTGAATTGCCATATGCATTTGCTGGTCATATCCCAATTGCCAATTTTACTCACTGTCACTGTTATTAATATCATTGTCGTCAGCAGCGAGTCCCTGGTGGAATTCTCGTATAGCCGATACGCTTAAGTCCAGAATGTGATTCCGTTATGATGTTGTTGGTATATGTATTTTTCGCATATTCATTGGCGAACGACCAGCAAAGTGAAACGTTGACTAACTTTAAAATTTTGATTTAATCCCAAACCAATGCATATTATGAAAACCAGGAAATTCTCTCTATGCTAACGTTAGGCAATGGAGAATTTTTAGATGTATGAAAAAGACATTCGTACATGGAGAATATTTGCAACTTGTAACCCGTTGCGTTCAAAGTAAGGAAGAAATGGAATTTTGGTGGTATTCAGTTGTGATGTATGATAGTCAATTAGAAGCGAGTATAGAACATATCGAGCGTTAGCAGTGTGCACACAGCAGCAGTTGGTCAGATGGCAGGACGGATGGTTAGCATTGGTTTACGATGCAAGAGCTTCAAAACTCGGGTAGATGATCCTCTATAAATTATTGGTGCTCATTCAAATGAGTCAGTTGCTATCTGTATCAGTAAAAGAAAACGGATATTTCGATGTGGATTGTTTGGCTTTATCAATCAGTAGCCCGAACATGCTGAATATTTTATCGTTCCTCTCGTATGATGTTCTATTTCAGTTGTTGGCTGTTATATGTTGGCACCTTAGTGATTGAATTAAATGCCTATGCTGAGACGGTGTTGGAACAATCAATTGTATTTTGCTAGTCGGTGACATAAACTGGGAGTATGCTTTTAAACCCCGATTGTGCGGGATAATCTTGCAATAAGTGTAAGCACATAAGCATAAGAGACCCGTTACTCAATGCGTGTCGGTCATTTTCTCTCGTTGACATGAAAAGCATTTGTTTTGAAAATTGCTTTGCACTTACATTTCCATCACGATCAATATGGTTGTGCTTCTCATTACTCGCTCCTTAGCAAAGTTGAAATCGGTAGCTGTGGACGGCAATCCATAGTGATAGTATGGCAGACAAGCCCTGACTGACCTCTAAAATAGCACATCAGATCCCTGCGCCACTGGTAAGCTTCAACCGCATTAAAAATTCCCATGAGACTTGTAGTGCATCAAACAGATGAATATATAAAAACTTATAGCGACATGCTTGGTGCATTTAACACTGTGTGTCATTTGCGACAATTGACATGATAAATGATTTAATTATGCTCC
Source organism: Urechis unicinctus (assembly GCA_034190875.2). Classification (NCBI taxonomy): domain Eukaryota; kingdom Metazoa; phylum Annelida; class Polychaeta; order Xenopneusta; family Urechidae; genus Urechis; species Urechis unicinctus. Next base: position 39,118,073 of record CM067347.1, on the reverse strand, counting down.
TTTTTATTTTAGTAAATGGGATTATTACATTTGAATTTTTATCAATATGCTCCCTAATTAGAAACATATATCCTTTGATTGTTCAGAAACATCAGTCACCTGATTGATCAAATGCTCTATAGATATAGTTTATGTTGATTTTTCATTTTGTTTATACGCAAGAGATGCTGTCCGGACGAAGACGTCATTGACACATAGTTAATGAAGACCATTGTAACGATAGTCCTATACTTTGAAAATATATTGTTTGATTTCTTCTTTGGCAGTTATACCACTTTATATATTCTTCAACGACGCCAGATTTGGACCATGTTTGTTATACACTATACTATTCTTGGAAGGACAAGCTGGGCTTGGCTACATTAATACAACTTATTGGAATCAACAGTGATAAACTGGCAGCGATGCTATTGTCGAAGAAATGTATTGCTTTCCGTTTTATTTTAAATGTTCGTGTGAAATCATACACAAATCGTCGTCTTCTCATAGGATGCTGAAGAAATTCAATGTCTATTCTTAGTACTATGTGATTACTGAGCATCACAGCATTTAGTATTGAGTATAACCGTCAACAAAAGACAGTATTCTGTTTGTGACGGTTACAGATTATCATAATCCGGGGACAGTAATCCGGCAGAAGACCGATTTGTTGTTCGTAAAACACTCAAATTGAAAAAGGTATTGTTATCCATTCGACGATAAATGCATCATTACAACAATGAAGCAATTTACGACAGAGGTGAATATCTTCAAAACTGGTAAGTATGTCCAAATCCTTGAGTCTTGCAAAGGTCATCAGGTTTTGCAGTATTTGAGTAACTGTGTAGATATTATAAGTATGCTGTTATGACTCCTTGGTGACTTCACGGACATGATTTAACGTGGACACCATGATCCCGTGTGGGAAAAAAAGAAACAACAAGAAGAATATTGCCTCAGTACTGAAAATATATATGGCAATTATCCTGAAGATCATGTCAATCGATACCTCCAATGCTTATTATTCATTAATCTCTCATGGTTGTTGGCTTCATGTAGAACAATATATTTTACTCATCTTAACATATATTAACAACCATGGCCAATGCTAAGTAACTGTTCGATTAAATGGACAGTTATTCGTTTAAGAACAGATATCGCCCATTCGAGACATTTAATCCCCACTCGGACTAAAGACTTTTGCCCTACAGCGTATTACCGGGAACCCCTGCTCCTTATATAATCCTGATAGGCTTCCAGACGACTTAAAAGGCAATGAAACAGTTGATGTTGAGTACACAAGACAGATGGGCGTCAAAACACTTGTATTATAGAATGCATATAACCTGTTTGCAAACGTGATTAGCACATTATATAGATATATAACCATTACCAAGGTAGCATGATGCACAGTCATCTGTATACTTTATGAACAAAACCATTCCCTGACGTTGACTCTCTACAGTTGTGTTGGATATCACATGTTCAGGTCTCATTGCAACAATAAGCTGCGACGAATGCTGCTGTGCATGTGGTGCAAAGAACATATTTGCTTAGAAACTAAGCAGCAAGTGCATGGCGCTTTTGAATCAGGTTCCGACACATAGAGTATATGTAATAGACAACTTAATCGCATGACGTATAACCATCTATCTATGCAGTATGTTTTATCCACGAATAACATCAAAGGAGAGTACAATCCTAGTTGTGTAGTGAGTAAACGAAGAAACACTAAAAAGCCTTCATGCATGAAACAATTACAACACAACGATACGATATTGGCTTAGGTCATAAACCTTGAGATGGATTGAAGTTGAACATTTCTTCTAGCCATTAGAAACGAGCTACTCCACCGAAAGCTTATAACAAACATAATGGACAATGCCTGATTTTCAAGACTATCACACAAGCTGCATGGCTAAGAGTTACGGTTGGAACGGTATGAACGCATGCTGCGTCAATCAAATATCTTTACGTTCATTAACACCCTCCGCTGAAAGCTTTTATATCCGGGTCTATGTTACAATTCAAGGGCGATGAAATTATCAAACTTGAAAAGGTACGAGACGTAAAAGCATGCTTGACCGATTACCGATACAACATTTACTTTTCTGCATGGACCCCTTTGGAATATTCCTTTTAAATTATATATTCATCATGTATTTGAAGCAAATTGCCATTACGTTTAAAACAATACCACTTATGCAATTCTGTTATATTCTATCACATTTTATAATCAATCGTTTTATATCAATCGCATGCAGAATCTACCGCATAGTCACATGGGTTAAATGCTCCATGCAATTGGGTGCCAATTGGTTAAGCGATCAGAAGTTTTTGTAAAGACGCTGCCATGTTGTTCCCATGATATCGGGCGTTTGCGACTGTGGGCATGACACGAATGTCGCCTACAAGGCCATAATTTGCATTGCAATACGAATTTCGAGCTATGTGTCCAAGATGTTTAGATGACTTCAACCAACAAATGTATAAAATGCTGTGAATTTTGTGTATACTGTGTAACTTTCTGTCTATAATCAGTTAGTAGTTTCCGGTTTGTTTGCCTTTTATGCTAGATTTCTAACCAAACCATGACAACTTTAATGTAATGACTGTAAAACATTATATGCGCATCAAAGGCCGAAAGAACACGATTAATCAGCGAGCATCAAGCGACTCTGGTATAAATGTTACTGCAAAATACCATCATCTTTCGATGACGGGACGACACGTTTGTTGTTTTTCCCCCAGAATGTCTTGATGCCAGTATAGATGATAACCAAATACAACAGTATGGCTGACGTTGTAACTGAGAACCTAATTGAGAATCCATATTTTCGACGCCTCAAATGTACCAAAGGTAATTATGACAGTAGGCTAATCTCTATAAGTGCATAGCCTCAAAAAGTTGATAAGAACGGAAAATGATGTCATCAAATATGTCGATCAAGGAGCAACGATAAACTGGACCATAGCATTCAAAGCCATGCATAAACGACACCTGACAGATATATATATACATATATTTATATATATATATATATATATATATATATATATATATATATATATATATATATATATATATATATATATATATATATATATAATATATATATATATATATATAATATATATATATATATATATATATGTGTGTGTGTGTGTGTGTGTGTGTGTGTGTGTGTGTGTGTGTGTGTGTGTGTGTGTGTGTGTGTGTGTGTGTGTGTGTGTGTGTGTGTGTGTGTGTGTGTGTGTGTGTGTGTGTGTGTGTATATAATTATCCATAACGGAATCCCTCGTGTGTTCATTTAGTGAACAATGTGACAGATGATGTATGGCTAAAGATAGTATTAGAGTTCCGCTATTTGGAAGGATGAGTATGGCGCTTGAACAGCTCCCGTTCATTGTCAGTGCAAACAGAACTCATGTTACTGACGGATATGATGTATCAACATTAGTCACAAGTTGAACTGTTGCAGGTGCGACATTGTCTCCAAGCACAAAGTAATAGTTTGAAGTTATCGTGGTTAGTTTTTACAGCAGGCTACCATTGCAATCAGTCCATTTTATTTGAGACGTTATCAAGCCTGACTGGAATAAAGCATAACTTTATTTATTGGACTGATCTATTTCTGATTATTGGCTTAGTTTGTTACTTCTTTCTGGTAGGTTAACTAGACCACAATGTACGGAACAAGTTTTCTATATTTACAAGGCACATATTGGGATTCGACAAATCTAATCACATAAATAGAACGGCAACAATTTTTAATTGTATATTTACAAGACGCACATATTGGAGAAGGGAGACGACGGAAATCTAATCACATAAATAGAAAGAGAGAGAATAAAAAAGAGAGACAATGGCAATAACTGTCAATTTAAGGTTAATTGTATGATTGAATCGACATATACTGACGTCACAGGGGCAGATTTCATTTTCTAATTTCAGAGAATGGATACATTGACTGCGGAAATTGGCTATCCGACTCCTTCATTATATATATATATATATATATATATATATATATATATATATATATATATATATATATATATATACATATATATATATATATATATATATATATATATATAAATATATATATATATATATATATATATATATATATATATATATATATCTCTATCCCTATCTATATCTAGATCTATATCTATATATCTCTCTATATATCTATCTATCTCTCTCTATCTATATATATCTATCTATATATAGATATATATCTCTATCTATATATCTCTCTCTCTCTCTCTCTAGATCTCTCTATCTCTATCTCTCTCTCTCTCTCTCTCTCTCTCTCTCTCTCTCTCTCTCTCTCTCTCTCTCTCTCTCTCTCTCTCTCTCTCTCTCTCTCTCTCTCTCTCTCTCTCTCTCTCTCTCTCTCTCTCTCTCTCTCTCTCTATCTATATATATATAGACATGCACCCAATGCTGCTGCGGTTTTGGTGATGGTGGTGGTGTTGATGATAATGATGAAGTTAATGATGCTGATGATCGATAATGCAAAAGCGAAATTGTCGAAAACAACCTCCTCAAATATGTGACACCGATGTATTAGTCTAGACCATGGTTACTTGGTTATAGCAGCCCCAGTATCTTAGGCGGCGTTGGGTGAATAGAAATATCCGACTCCTTAATTACTCAATTGCTTGAAATATGTCAGATAAAAAGACCATTCCTTGTGTCTAACTAAGATATAAAGTATTATGTATAAGCATTGAAATAATTCACGGGTTGCTGAAGGTAATCGATACACAGTGCAATTTTGAATAGCAATGCCATTACAGACACTGCAGAAATACAGCATGTCTCAAATATTCAAAATTGTGGCTAAACCTATGCAATAGCACAGGTACCGATCAATATTTTAATTTAATTCTTCATCACTCTATATTCTTATAGGAAGCAAATCAGTTAATAAAAATTATACAAATATAATGTCATTCGGTCGAATAAAGAAGCATGGATCAAATTAACCAATACTTAATGACAAACGCTGCGTATAAGGTTTCCATTGTTTTATCAATCTAATATTTCGTGTACAAATAAAGTTTGGTCACCAGCGACACGTTAATTGCAAATGAATGTGGCAATAATAAAAGTTGTGGTAATACCTGCTGGTAAAATATTTGCTTTTTGCTCAGCATCGTGTCTGCAGAAAGGGCGCCTAACGACTTGTGTTTCCTCATAATACGTCAAGGCAATTAAATATATTTATATTTAGTGAAATAGAATATTACGAAACCTAAAGCAACTGTATTCTATATTCTTACAATAAACGTTCACGTCAACGAGAAACAAATAGCAAATATTATAAATAAGTTTTATCAATTGGTCATATGACATATCCGTTTCCCACCTCGCATGACAGGATCAATTATCATATATGTAAGCGATGGTATTTCAAGCAAAAGTTTTCATGAGTGCAAAGCTATAGAACATAATTAATAGGTGGGAGTAGACCATCATTCCCCAAAGAGAAAGTTGTGTTATGAATATGAGACATTTGCTAATTACCCATAATGCAACCCACGTAATGGTATAAATCCCTTGGCATGATGAGATTAGCTCTGTACACAAGTCAAATACATTTTACGAAGTGCGCTGCAATGTTGCAATGGGGCCGCTAAATTCTCAAGAACCCGGACTTGATCAAAGTAATTGCACGACAGAAGTGTAAAAAAGGAAAAGTATTAGCTCGAGGTGAATAACTAAGTGAGAATTATTAACTCCTTGCCCGAATGCTGAGCAGACAGGTTTCAATGCAAGCGTTCAGGGAATTTCGCTAAGCGAGAAATAAATTTGCTCCATTATTTCTCCAACGTCGGCAAGCATCACAAGCAAAACGGGTACCCGAAGACAGTAGCGTACACCGTGTGCTTAATTACGAATTGCCATACTACGTCCCGTTGCTAACAAATTATGATGTCTTCCTAGATTAAATCACTCATATGAGTTTGCAGATGTAGAAATAAAGGTGCCACTGTTCCTTGATCGCGAATGAACATTAGCCCTCACGTTATCGATCTGACAAGATCTAACAGCGATCAACTTTAATGTGCTCAGCCACAACAATGAAATCAAAACTGGCCGCTTGAAGTTACAACAAGTAGACAGTCTGTCCTTGCTACACTTTCGCGAGAAGGAAAGCCTCAAATAACAACTCAGTAATAAGGCTGCAATACTGAACGTATTATATATGTATACATATATATATATATATATATATATATATATATATATATATATATATATATATATATATATATATATATATATATATATATATATATATGTATATATCCATATATACATATAAATATATATATATGTATATATATATGTATATATATATATATATGTATAAACATATGTATACTTATATGTATACATATATACATTTATACTTATGTAACATATTTATATATATGCATATCAATATATATATCGAATATTTCTATATATATGCATATATATGTACATCTATGCGTTTATAAATGCGTGCATATTCAAATATAAATATTTATATATATAAATATATATGTAAACATAAATATATATATATATAAGATATATACATTTATATTTATATATATGGATACGTATAGATATAAATATATATATTTAAATGTATATCTTTATATATGTATACATATATATATTCATACATATGTAACATATTTATATATATACATATATACACATCTAATATTTCTATATATATGCATATATATACATCTATGCATTTATATATGCTTACATATACGAATATACAATTATATATATACATATATATAAATATATGTATGCATAAGGATGTATATATATATGAATATATATTAATATATATATATATATATATATATATATATATATATATATATATATGTGTGTGTGTGTGTGTGTGTTTTTGTGTGTCTGTGTGTCTGTATATGTATACATATATATATATATATATATATATATATTATATATATATATATATATATATATATTTTGAGGCTTTCTGTTTTATTATATTAATGCGGGCTTCAATCATTAAAGGATAGATGTGTCTCGATAGGGTATAGCCACACTTCTTAATGGCAGATAAGCATCGGCTGTCGCTGATTCATTAGTGATTTTGTGACGATGCTTCCTGTTAGCTGCATTACACGACCAAATACAAATGTATGTTATGGCACATCACCTCAATTGGGGGATAGCTAAAGCGTCGAGGAAAACTGATTCACACAATCTGATGAATAATTCATTTATATATCCACATAAAACTTGCGTGAGCAATATGTCCGCTTAACATCGTCGATGAGCTTCTATAAACCAACGATATATTCACTAACTTGCTTGACGATTAGATATGGTTATACAAACACGTGGATTCCAGCATGCAAGATTCTGGCAGACACGATCATAGGTGGCATGAGATCAAATGGAAGCGGTGTAATCAGCATCCGAGTCCTGGACAAATGTTCAGCGAGTCAATGTTTCCATGGCAGCCTCAAGTAATTTCACACGACAAAAAACCTATTAGTTTCTTGATTGACATTTACCATGTCATTTTGCTTAATTAGTCGACCAGTCGGGCACTAATGTCATTATATTGCTCAGTGGCTGCATGTGTAAATAATGCATATGCCAATTGCAGAACCTTTTACATGTTGTGTTTTGCTACAAATGCATGTGACTATATATATGCCATTACCTGCTCACATAACTGTTTATTCTATTCGTTCACAACAGGTGGTACAGCAGAGCTCATTAGAGTTTACATTAGTTTGTGTTGTTTTCCCAGCAATTGATCCGGAGTGCAGTTTCCACAATTGTTGAGTGACGAAATCCAACCAAATCAAATTCCCCATGCGAAAAGAATTTTCAAAGGAAGTTAATTCTTAAGATGAGCCTGCATTCCGCGGCGTCTTATAGGCAAACCCTAATGATGTTAAGTTGAGATAGTGTTGCAGGAGGCTGAAAACTAAGGGTTGTCGTCTGAGCAAGAGACTCAATAAGCCAGCGGAGCAGCAGCAACACAAAATAAAAAGAAACCACGAAGTCAATGCTGCTGTTAAAATTGTCCCAAACTATCTTTCCAACTTCTGTTTGCCTTGCCCAGTAAAAGAGCAATATGAACAAAAATTCCATATCTGTCTAGGATTTCATGCACGCATATTGTCAATACATGTCAAATAATTTGCTTTTGGCTTTATTTACCACCATCACGACTTACGCAATGTTTTCAGTGTGATTTGGATGGCTGGCTACCTAACATTATATGTCAAGCGTCGAGTCACATCGCCCCTTGCAGATAGAAGCATTTTGTACTAGGCAAAATCCGATTCACCTCATGCGTCTGTTTCATTACTATTAGGTCATATGTAAGTATATGTGTGCGAGTACAAATTCTTGTGAGTTCGTCATCAGCTACTTTAAGTATAAATGGATAAGCAAAACTTCTCGACGGTAGCCTCTTGCCTTAACCGACGCACCCAGACTAACATCGTTAACCCTTACCGCCAGGATAGGCACTCCCTTATTGGTATCTGAGTTGTTTGATAAACGCTTAGTCATTATTATGCCAGCCCACTTGCCGATATTAATTAGTATTACATTATATTAGCAATACATTATGAGCCAATCAGATTCATACATAGTGCAATATCAAAAGTTATCAGACTAGACAGGTCATTTACCATGATTGAACAACCATGTTTGTACATTCCATGATATATGAAACAAATGATGCTATTAGCATACGGTCATATTGTAGTATGTTACTCGTATATGACCATTAGATCAAGGAAATGTGCTAGTTATAGCAGTCTGATAATTGTCACAAAAGTTGAATGAGGATTGAACAAAATACGCATTTGAGGACCTACAGTTGTTTGCTACAAATACGTTGTAAACAAATAATAGAAAGCAGTACCATTAACTACATTTGGGTTGTTTTACTGCAGCAGTGCAAGGAAATGAATCTTGTAGATTGACCTTTGAATCTAATGTCATTGAAGAGATATTTACATTTGTCGTCTTTATGTTGTACAAATTATATATTGCTGCAAATTACATATCAAACAAGCTTCTTAGCTGACTGAGGATTGTACGAAGCCAAACACAGCATCGACATGTTGCTTAGCGGAAAAGTTATATACGGCGACCAAAATTGGCATTGATAGAGTGATTGCCTCCCTTTGCATATCATCTATATGTGAGGTAGTCTACCCAAGCATGGAGGTAAGTATCAAATTATAATTAATGTTTTATACCTCTGCGTTTAGTACTGTTCTATATTACACTGACGGTTGAAGGCAGTGAAAGGACACAGTCTGATGCTTACAGTAGAGACAATGGGCCTAGTTGGTGATTGCTCGCAACATATCTTGTCACATTATAATTCACACAGTGACATAGCAATAACGACATTAATATTTGAAAACGTTACAAACATTTCTGTAAATATGCGTAGCATTAAAACCGACAAAATGTTGATATATATCATCAATGGTGGCATTGATATCAATTGTAAAAGTCAAATGATAGCCGCGTTCATTTGATTATCAAATTATTTGTCTTGCAATCCTAAGGTAACACTAAAACAGTTAATAGTTCGACTAACCCACTGTGGGCATGGACACATTTGATTCTGCCAGTTTATTGAGGTATTATTAAATTCGCATGTGGTAAATATTTCACACAGTACTCATCAAAGAATCAAAAATAATAGTTTTAAATGACAAGGTAAAATATCTATCACAAGCCATCGCTCGAAATGACAGCAGCCACGACCTATGATAGTATGATATTAGAAGATCATAGATACTACAAGGTCGTGCAACATGGAGGTAAACTAATTCTGTAAATAGCCTACGTGATACGCGGTGTATCTTTCTATCCGTGCATACAGATCAATAATCAAACGATGGGTATCAATTCAAACCACGTAGTTTCATGGTACCTGATCGACCAAAGTAGGCCATTTCGGATTATTTACAGGCTTATGTGATTTACTGTTCTATTCAGGTTAGTGTAATTGTGTACATTGGTTGGTACAGGTAAGTATATTTACAACCCACGGTGATTTCATATCAGTAAGCTTTTCTTACAATATCATCAAGGCATTGGAAAGGTAGGTCTTTGCATAAATGATGATTAATCATGCTTACATGGCTAATATTTGCAATATAAAAAGTTACATAGCGGGCTAACCAGGATAGGGGCTAGAACACCTTGTCAGCGAGCTAGTATTGAGAATGATAGTTGTTGCTGCCATAATTAAAGAGGCATCAAGTGTCGCATCATGAACATATGTCCGACTGAAGTGAAAGAGCAGGTCATTAGAACACCAAATCCGATTTGCCTAAGATCTGTCCAATTTGGTCAAAGAAGGATTGACTGACTGAAAGAATGAATATCCTCAAACACACAATTGCGGATATAACACAAGGTTCCAATCCATCTTAGAACAACGTATTAATTTATTGATTGTGTAAATAACACACGTTAATAGCATGGAAATAATAAACTCAAGTACACGAGGTCAAAACGAATTATAATTGCCCCTATAGAACTACTCATGATATGTATTGATTAAGAAAATAACTACAAATTGTTACTCAAGCATACATTACGGCAGTTTGATAACATTATCTTTCAATGCCACACAGCTATTGCGATATGGGTCTTATTTACATTATACCAGTAACCAAAGGTAACATAAATCTATTTGCAACTGCTATTTTTTTCTGCGATTTTAGTTTAAGCTCCTCATGATAAAAGTTGTTGAACATGTTATTAAATAATGTAGTAATCACAAAGGCTATATCTTATCGACCTGAAATGATATATTTCTGATTTCTCATGGGGTGAAGGCTATAACTCCAGCGCATTTGTGACACGACTGGTCAATGGTGAGAGCGTATGTAAGGAAATGACACACGCCAGCAAAACCCCATACATGTCTGAAGGTGTGCCGCTGAGCAAGTATGTGTAGCTGTAGTTATCCATCCAGTGGTCTATCAATCGGTGTAAGTAGACTGACATGTGTGAATTGCCAGATCAAGAACACCGAAGTATAATGTTGGCGTGAAGTTATATGTGCAATAAATAGTCTGATCTGAGTTCGGTACAATCTAGCAGGAAATGGATTAACTAGTTGTTTATAATATTACACAATATAGCAAGTCATTATTAACCGTTTCTACTCATTTTAATTCATGACGAAATATGCAGTTACTGAGTGAGCCTATGCAATCGTTTATCGATAGAATCAATTTATAAGCTGCATCATCTCGTTCATTATTTATTCTTAACGTAAAGTAGCACCAAGGTGCCAAAACTTTCTGATGCTTGCATTTTGCAAGCTCATAATTTTATACTTGCAGTCTTTGAACGATATTAATCCAGTAATGAAAAAAAAACGTGCTAAATGGTCGAATCCCTTTCATGCTGCAGAAGCGTTATATGATCAGCCAGCAATGATTAATCACCTTCTTAGGTACTGTAGGCGATAGTGGTTATATGATTTATGCTTCACAGCATAACCCCTGCTATCCGGCTGGCAGCTCATTAACCATGATAGATCGATCATATGCCGCCTGCACGCTGATATATAAAAACATTGCGGGGAGATTTAGGTTCAATGGCAACGCACTCCTGCAGCTAGCTGACCACCAGTAAGGATTAGCAGACTAGTACGAGTGCAAACGTGAGATTGCATTGCGTTGCCAGTTATGACCGCTTTTAAAAAAATATAATTGACTACTTGAACAACGTCATACTTCTCGAATCGATTTGTTAGTTTTACAATATATGGGACTGTATTCACGTCTTTGTGTCTCAATAACTGGGCATGGTCACACGTAAAGCATACTGATGATTTATATGCGTAAAGAACCTGCGCGTCTCGAATTGGCAGTGCGTAAACATTGCATCTCAAACAATCATAATGATTCAACATGTCACCTTCAAACGCTCCCCACTGAATAATATGCGCAAGACGATATTTCACAAGTTATCGAGTGAAGCATTTCGTTACCTACAATTAACCAACCGTATACATAGATACGCGTTATTGTTCGCTACTTTCTCATTCCAGCCAAAGAGCCAAGTTTATATGCAGATATGAAATATCAGGTAGAATTTATGTAATAAACAAATTCTTTATGAGAAATTTTTGGTGTGTTATGCTTCGCTGTTTAATTCAAAGGTTTTCGCCACTGTACGTATAAGGCGTGTGGTTATGCATCAAATCGTTTCAACCATTGGTAATGAAATGTCTATGTAAGCTTAATTTGATAATTTGACAAATAAGCTGCTGAATGTGATGTATACAAACAGTAATACTTTAGAAACCGCTCGACATCCAAAGAAAACGTAAACCAATTGAAACCCACAGATAACAAAAATATCTAAAGTTAAGCGACATTTTTATAATTTCACGTAACACCGTATATAACACTGCTTTCTATTTACGATTGCCGGCATATGAAACATTTTATTTTTATAAAGATGCAAAGGTGCACACATGCTTCAAATACGATGCTCGTCACTCCCGAGTTTTGTTTGCGGAATATTTAAAGCTAGGTCAACGGGTCACTTATCAAAAGCCAAAAAAACTACATGATATATTGAGCATTAGTTGTATTAGACCATAGAGTACAGGTCATTTCACGAAACAAACAATGATATGTATCAGAATATAAATAAGTGAAATACAAAAAAAATGTTGATCATCATTTTGAAATGAATAAATTAATGTGATTCAATATTATCGTCTCGGACTATCAAAGCCCGGGGAATGGTTGCAAGATACAGCGTATCGGATGAATTTACACGTTTTATTATAACCCAGTGGGCACAACACGCGGAATCCACATGGAAATCATGTGTATTTTTGGTGAAGTGGTGGATCCACGAACTTTCACGTAATATCCACGTGGATTCAACGAGTATTTAATCACGTGGAATCGATGTGTCAAAAACACGTGGAAGAGACGGAGAATTTTAGGACCCATTTGTAAATTATTATTTATATATTCTTTTTTGTCAGTTTATACCAGAAATATGGGCATATGTTAACCTGACAGCCCCAGCTAGGCATGATCTAGGTATGACAGGATATAGTGGGTTTCACAACTTATGGTGCTATCGATCGATGAACTCTGGGGATGATGATGGTTTGTGGCTTTCAACTGCTTGGTTACTATCGTGACTGGGGTCTCCTGGAATAATGAGTCGAAATTCAGGTGAGATACTTTCCAGACGTAGGCGAGGCTCGAACCCCTGACCTGCTGGTCCATAGTGGAGACCCGGCCGGGCGTTGTGGGTGCTGTCTTCGCTTCATTTTCGTACCAATTTATTTCGCATAATTATGATCAATATCGAAAAATACACGGTACACGGTATAAATTATTATTATTGAAGACGAGATTTTATGCGTCATACTGATCGAGAAAGATTTGATTTAGAGCCGTAAGGCAAATACGAAACTAATTCCAACTTTGTTCGTAACACTCGATTGGTGCTATTTGCTGCAGTTTTGGAAAGTTGAGAATTCATTTGCTATATATTTGACAGTTTCTAAGTTTACAAGTGAGTCGTATTTGAATGTTATTCTTTTAATGAAAATAAGTTTACTCAAGTGGTTGTGCAAACACTGCTTGCCGTATATAATTTGTTCATAGTTTATAATTTTATGCTCATTGGTGCTTGAAACCTCTATTATCGCTCTCAACAAAGTGCCAGCCGTTGCAGCGGAATGGCTGTAGACACGCCTCGCTTGCTCCGCATTACACCACAACCATCTTATACTCACGCTATCGCTCATCTGTCCCTCCATCTCACAGTCATCGTTCATATGTCAGTCCATCTCTCAGCCATCGTTCACCTGTCAATCCATTTCACACAGTCGTCATCGCTCATCTGTCACTCAGTCCCACAGTCATGGCCCCTCTGCCACTTATTCTGACAGCCGTCGGTTGAGCAATGATGGTTTTCCGTTAACATAAGTGCACGTTTGTGAATATTTTACCCTTTAAATATTTCCTTTATCTTAATGCTGCTATTGAGAAAGGACAAAAAGTATCTTTTTGGTATTGTTTACAATTTTGTAGTCAGCAGCATAGTTATTGAACACTGCATAATTTGTGTGTGCACAGGTTTTCATAAGCGCTACCTACATCTACTCAAATCAGGGATATACTGAACAGGCAGGAGAGGAGAGAGCTGACCGATAGTGGCAAACAGCTTCCTGAAGCTGTGCAGATGAACAGCACTGAGGAACTTCAACATATCAATGAACAGTTGATGGACATCTAGCGAAAGAATTAGTAGGTATGTAAAATTGCAGTTTTGAAAAGGAATAGTGGGCGTCAGATCTAATAAACAGCAATGAAATATTTTCCACAAAAATGCCTCCATATTATCATATACGGTATTGTCTGGAACGGCTGTTAACTTATATGCATTTTGTCCACATTGGCAATGTTTACGACATTTACATGCACAAATTGTATTCATACAGACACATAGCTTGCTGATTCCTAACCAATTCCTTTCAGCGCAAGCTGAACATGAAAGGCTCAAGAGGTGACAAAGCCAGCTTTCAGAAAATGGCACTCTGCAAACTAATTGTTGGTAGGTTCACCATTGGCTAATTACTTGGAAATCCATGATAGTATTTGAATTTAATGATACACAATAGGGAATGAAAGTCAGTTGTATGATGTATGAAATTAAATAGCTTAAATTGTCGACTTTTTACTGTGCAGAAAGTGTAGTGCAAAGTCACGGGTGCACAGAGGCTGCTGTTAATGCATTGCTAGCCAACCGACTAAGGAATGCACCAAAGAGAACCTTTTAGTATTTTTTGTTGATTTGCTCACTCAGTTTGATTTTAATAGACATGACTAGATCATTTACTTAAAGGACCACTAACATGCCAAATTTACATGTGCATTTTCTTATTTTCATTTTATCAGTGTGGAATCATGATGTTCATGCATGTAATGACTGGTTCAATGTGTTGATGAACAAACCTGCCTTTTTTCAATAATTCTTTGCCTTAGTATGTTTAATGACATTGAATGGATTTGTTTTTAAAAGATGTTTAATATCGGTATTTATGATCATTTAGCACAAATAATTGGATATTTCTGAGAAATAAATGTACTTGGTTCAATGATATTGTCGAATCTATTATAAAACAGAATTATTGTATTGTAGCATTACTAAGTTGACTAAAGAGGAAGTAAAAACCACCTAAATACAGTAGTTTGGTATTGTGGAATTTAGGTGGAAGGCCACACGTCTTTTCCACGTGTCTATATCCACGTGGTTTCAATTTGCCTTTTACGCCAAGTTTCGACGTGTGTTACACTAGTTTTTTTCACGTAATTTACCACGTGGATACCACGTGTTGTGCCCACTGGGAATACATCTGATAAGTGGCAGTTTATCAAGAATCCACGCAACTTTGCCTATCTATTATTCTTTTACCCAATATACTGCTAAGACATTTACCGTTGTGTCGTTGGATGCATGCAATGCAAACTCAATTGTCTTTCACTCAAACTAAGTATATCATTTATTATTTGCGATAATTAGACGTATTTATACTATGTAAGCGGGAGATATACTATAAAGGGAAATGTCATGTATTAAAGCTTGATAACGAATTTCATATCAAAAACGATATAATATGTCAATTTTCCAATGCATTCCATAAATGGCATAAGTATTTAAAAACTTTTTGCGATTATTTCATGTGTTTATCTCGCCTAGTTTAAAGATATGTTCTTTTTCATGCGTGAAAGAGGAACACAATATAAAATTATTATTTGTAAAATCGTCGATCGATTAGCCTGAACGCATAGTAATGTCTTACCTCATTACATTCATTTTTGGGTAAATATAAATGTCGAACTGTAGCATAACATTTCCAATAACAAGCTTCTATCAATTGCGTTCTCGAATGGTATGTAAACAGGTAAAGCAAAGGTGTGAGGTGAATATCGATGTTGGGTTTCGATCTGTGCTAGTAAGCAATACAATAAATGTGAAATGTAATAGGCCTAGTACAGTGCTTCTAAAAATTTAATCGATTGATCTGAATTGAAGAACCCAGTATATATTGATGGAGCACATTCTTATATATCAAAGTGTCAAGGTTGAGCTTTCTCCATGTAATTTGCCCTACATGAGGCGGCGTCGTTATGCACACATCAGAATTTGTAATATAGAACAACAAAAACCAACATTCCAAATATACCGATATCAATACAAAACTGGCCATATATGTTCATCTACATACTTTGACAACCATTAACGCGTTTCCATATGCAAAGGACAGAGATATATTAACGTTATACGGCCTCTGGCTAGCTGACTCTGCAGTTCTGGGACTGGTTGTCAATGAAGTTATACAGTAATGCGCCGGTGGGTGCTGAATATTTGGATTAGGATGTATGTATGCATGCATGTATGTATGTATGCACACCAACACACGGAATAGTTATGAGCAAATTTGGAAAATACAATTACCTATATTCGAGATTGGGCCACAAAGAATGGGTATCAAGACCTGATAGAAGAACCTACATTAAAGAGGCTGTGCCCGGTCGATTAACAACTTTTGTTACAACCACTGGAGGATAAGCTTCTAAGCGTGTATTATCTTATGAATCAGGGGCTGTTCTGCATCAATGACCTTGCAGGATATCAAGCGCTATCCACCTGGCCAGTTAATTAAACATGATCGATCGGTCGCATTGATGATCAAATCCGAGCCTATTTTGCATGTCAGGTCTTCGCAATTTGATATGTTTGATCGTTAGTGTGTGACCAAAGACCATCACCTCCCACGTTAGTAAACATCACAAAGTCAGGATGTCATCGATGGAACGGACCATCTGAAGCACCACTAAACATGTTATTAATAAGCAAGAGCATACAATCGGGTTAGTAGCATATTTAAGCAAATAAAATTTTCTATTACCAGGAATTGATCACCTTAAATAGTCATTACGACAAATCATGTTTCAGCGGTGCCTGTATATATAATATTTGATAATATATATATATATATATATATATATATATATATATATATATATATATATATATATATATATATATATATATATATATATATATATATATATATATATATATATTAGAACATCTTACATAACAAATAATATAGCCAGTGGAGGTTGTCACATCAACTAGTAATATATATGTTAGAACATCTTACATAACAGTAGATATGGCCATTTAAGGTTGTCACATGAGCCGGTTTGGTTGCTAATGGGTAGTTCAGTGAGAATGTTTTAAAAGCATTTGGACAATTAATCAACCCCATTTGGCAGAGTAGCTGCCAAAGGAAGTAAATGGGATCTTGTCATAGTTTTATAGCCATAATTGAAATGGCGCGCCCACCTCGCACGGGGAACACGGCTTAATTGATTGCCAGGAAGCACTACGGAATCAGCAGTTCATCGAATGCATTTTATTATCAAGAGTCGGTGGCGTGTTGCTTTAACCAAACTCGCCATTACCCTTCTCCGGGCAGTACGTATTGTGTGATGTGAAAGAGGTATAGAATGATTCTTAACGTACTTCGGGTAAAGGCGATTATAGATTACGGATCGCTTAAATGTAGTCGTGCGGGTCTTGTGAATTGGCAAATCAATTTTCTCCTCATATCTCCATTGCGATATTTGTTTGCTAACTACCACTTAGGTTAGGGATAATTTCCCGATTCGTTATGGGTAAGCGATAGAACAAATTGTGTTATGCTATTTTGTATGCATATTTTTGTTACATGTGCTTACCTTCTTTATTGAGAGTTCATCGCCATTCCTTTTGTTATGCTATTTTGTATGCATAATTTTGGTTACATGTGCTTACCTTCTTTATTGAGAGTTCATCGCCATTCCTTTTGTTATGCTATTTTGTATGGATAATTTTTGTTACATGTGCTTACTTTCTTTATTGAGAGCTCATTGCCATTTCTTTTGTTTTATCTTCACTTTTCGGAGTAACACACATTTATCTGTTGCTATTACGGGTGCAATTCGACGTTTTGTAAGGTACAGGCGCTCAATCTGCGTAGTACATAGATTTCGTACTTTCTCATGATTCAGCTATGACGGGTCGAATTGGGTGTAAACTTGACACATATTGGTAATCGACGACGGGTACAAGAATGACCGTGAGCATCCGAGACTGATTTTCGTATTCATGAATAAGTTAAAATTGAGAACATTCGTTCTGCTTTATTATCCTCTAAAATATGAATCCACGGCCTCCCTCATTTGAATCACAATTCATTAAATTGCAAATATTCGGTTTGCAAGGCAAAATTATGCGAAATATCTCTTACTTAACACGAATTGTGACTGTGATTGCAGCTTAATCTTTGTTACTATCCCTGGGTAGAGTCCATTTTGTATTAAAGAAAACTATTACTCACAGCTTAAACGTAGAACAGTTTGTGCTAATCTGCGCCTAATTATGCCAATTATAATATTTATAAGCAGAATTTATCTATCGATGCTAAAATATTGTAGCCAGTTAATGTAACCCTAACATTCTATGTACGCTAGGACCAAAATCGATGTAGCAAGTTACAGTACCAATTCTCACCGAGGACGGGATAAATCGGCTGATATTCAGTGCAATCGATTTATCCTGACAACAGTTTCGAGAGGATTGTTAGCTGTAGATAATACATGCATTCCATATCATTATTATTAACAACCCAAAATGAGGAAGTTTTAATCGTGCATATTAGCGGGGAACGGTGAGGTTTAAATCTACACAAGACCTTGGGCAATGTCATGTCATTATCCTCCTGGTAAATGCTATCTTCGGCTTAATGATAGTGATTTATTGTTAATATTCATTAGACCTCTGCGGAATATGAAGAAGGAAATTCAGTCCGACAAATCATTTGAAATGTCTGGAATCCTTTGCCTAGTCCTGTACAAACAACAACTTCTATCCAAGAACCAAATGCAGAGGGTGTAATAAATCAAACTTTGAAGTTAGTTAAGGCCAATGAGCTGGCCAGATGGATAACATTGGGTATGCCTGGGCGAATAAACAAATGAACAGCATACTGAAGTAGTTTGTATGTTCCACTTAAAAAAATGCGTCGACTGCAGTATAGGCTGTACACGCGACGAGTCAGTTCATTCAGGAAGCCTTAATGATTATAATGAGTAAGTGGGCATCCTGTGTTTGTACTTGGATGCCACAAATTGGATATTACGTAAGTATGTATGATATGATATTGAGTTCATGATTGTCAGATTATATGCATGGAATCAGTTTGCGGTTATGTGATAATTGCGCACTAAACTATATTTATGGAAAGGGAAATTTTTATTCGAAGTTAATTTAACTCCCATTGATGGCTGATTTGAATAAATTATATCGATATAGGAAGCGCCCATTAGATTTGCTAACAAACGTTTTTTACCCTGCAGTATCTTTAATGTTACAAACATACGGCACATAGAACCAGTTTTCGCGTGATGTTTATGTTATATCAAGAACATGGGATATTTATGGTATATATGTCTGTTATCAGATGTGGCGTTGCTTAATTGGCACATGCTCACAGCGTTTCTATCTTTTGCGTGCTACACTTTATTGCTATGCGCTAACGATATACTGAAGCAGTCACCTCAGCCAAATCTATCCGAATGAAGATCAATCTTGTTTCAAAAAGGTAATGGAACTCATAAAATATGCCAATATGTGTATGCGTGGGAACTTTGAAAGTAGATATTTTATTCTTTATTTATTCCCAAAACAATATATGGTATACATGCATTGATGGATAGTTATTTTCCACTTGCAGCAACAAAAACAGCCCAACCATTTGGTAGTTATTTGTACATTTATGCTAGCAAGGAATATACAAACAGTGCAGCAATAGCCAGCTTTGGCGGAGTCAAATGCGCTTCTGTCTACTAAAGCTTTAACTACAAGTCATTCTGTATTTCGAGTGTCGTAGATCGATGTGGGATAATTATTCTAGAAGGCGAAATAAATTGGACCCCATCGCCACTAACAAGAAACATTTACCACCGGTCTGTGGCATATTAAGAACACCAAGAATTCCTCTCTCTGCTGAACGTTTGTAGTTGATAGAGTCAGCACAAATTCAGCACCTTAGGCTATGGATAATTATTGGATGTATGACAACGGCATTCGTACATGGAGAATATTTGCAACTTGTAACTCGTTGCGTTCAAAGTAAGGAAGAAATGACATTTTGGTGGTATTCAGTTGTGATGTATGACAGTCAATTAGAAGCGAGTATAGTACATATCGAGCGTTAGCAGTGTGCACACAGCAGCAGTTGGTCAGATGGCAGGACGGATGGTTAGCATTGGTTTACGATACAAGAGCTTCGAAACTCGGGTAGATGATCCCCTATAAATTATTGGTGCTCATACAAATGAGTCAGTTGCTATCTGTATCAGTAAAAGAAAACAGATATTTCGATGTGGATTGGTTGGCTTTATCAATCAGTAGCCCGAACATGCTGAATATTTTATCGTTCCTCTCGTATGATGTTCTCTTTCAGTTGTTGGCTGTTATATGTTGGAACCAGAGTCGATGAATTAAATTCCTATGCTGAGACAGTGTTGGAACAATCAATTGTATTTTGCTAGTCGGTGACATAAACTTGGAGTATGCATTTAAACCCGATAGTGCGGGATTAAATTTGCTATAAGTGTAAGCGCATAATCACAAGAGGAGCTACAGGCAGACCCGTTTCTCAATGCGTGTCGAGCATTTAATGTTGTTGACATGAAAAGCATTTGTTTGGAAAGTTGCTTGGCACTTACATTCCATCACGATCAATGAGGTTGTGCTTCTTATTACTCGCTCACAAAGTTGAAATCGGTAGCTGTGGACGGCAATCCACAGTGATGGTATGACAGCCAAGATTTGACTGACTTCTAAAATAGCACATCAGATCCCTGCGCCACTGATAAACTTCATCCGCATTTAAAGTTAATAATATATTGTTTGGTTTCTTAGTTGGCAATTATACCACTTACACGACGCCTGAACTGGACAAAATTAATCATATACTACATTATTCCAGGAAAATCAAGCTGGGCTTGGCTACATATATCACCTAATTGAAAATTACAGTGATCAACCTCTGTCGTTGGGCAACGACGTCATTGTCGAATAAATGAATTGCTTTCCGTTCTATTCCATATGCTCGCGTGAAATAATACACAAATCGTCGTCTTTTCATTGGATAGCGAAGAAATAACAATGTCTATTCTGCGTACCTTACACTTTGATAATTGAGCATCACAGCATTTATGTCGAGTATAGCCGTCAACAAAAGAGAGTAAACTGTTTATGACGGGTAAACGTTATTATTTGCCGGGGACAATAATCCGGCAGAAGACCGATTTGTTGTTCGTAAAACTCTTAAGTCTGATGATCCTTTCGCTGGTAGATAACAATTAGTTGCATATGCGCATATATATTTGCCTATAGCTACATTGGATGTTGTGAATTGCTTGTTACTCCATTAAAGATTTTAATCAAATGGGAATTTAATGTGTTGACAAATGCCTCGAATAACGAATGCAAGGATATTCACATGTTCGGCACATCTTTCATTCAAGTCTTAATGCTTCTTACGGAATGACATATATTTTTATGATAAATCAAGTTCACTTGATTTGAAAGAGGTATCGTTATCCATTCGACGATAAATGCATCAATGAAACAATTTGCGACAGAGGTGAATATCTTCAAAACTGGTTAGCAGTTTCATTTGTATGAGTGCTGCAAAAGTCATCAGGTTTTGCAGTATTTTAGTAATTGTGTTGTTATTTATATTTAAGTATGCTGTTATGACTCGTTGGTAACTTCACGGACATGATTTAACGTGGAAACCACGATCCCGTGTGCGGAAAAAAGAAACAACAAGAAGAATATTGCCTGAGTACTGAAAAGGTCGAATTGATATTTCACAGATATTCACGAGAACTTTATCATTTATCTTTGCCTCTAATCAGTGGACACAAACACAGTAAATACGCATTGATTGTGGATTATTGGAAGCATGAAACTAAACAATTAAGTATGGGACGTACCCAGTGATGTACTATGAATATTATCAAATGCTTAAGAGATATTTCCTGACTAACCGATATTTAGAGAGTCACTAACGACAATTATCCTGCAAGTTCCCGGCAGTTCATGCCAATAAAAACCTCCAACGAGGCTTATTATTGATTAATCTCTCATAGTTGTTTGTTTAGTGTAGAATAATATATTTTCCTCGTCTAAATTTATATCATCAACCATGGACAATGGTTAAGAGGCGGTTCGAGTAATTGGGCATTTATCCGTTTGAGAACAGATATCGCCAATTCGAGACATTTTATCCTCACACAGACTAAAGACTTTGGCCCGACTAAGCTCTACAGCGTACTACCGGAAACCCCTGATCCTTATGTTATCCTGATAGGCTTCCAGACGCCTGTAAAGGCCATCGAACAGTTGATGTTGAGCAGACATGGCAGATGGGCGTCAAAACACTTGTGCTTGAGAATACTTATGACCTGTTTGTAAACGCGAATGCTGCTGTGCAAAGCGCATATTAGCTTAGAAACTAAACGGCAAATGCATGGCGCTTTTGTGTCAGGTTCAGACACACAGAATATATGTAGTAGACATAAGGATTTCTTAATCGCATAACGTAAAACAATTTGTTCATGCAGCATGTATTATCCACGAATAACATCAAGGGAGAGTACAATCATAGCTATGTCTTATGTAAACGAAGAAACAATGAATAGCCTTCATATATGAAGCGATATAATATTGGCTAAGTTCATTTACCTTGAGATGGATTGAAGTTGAACATTTCTTCTAACCATTACAAAACAACTACTCCACCGAAAGCTTATAACAATCATAACGGATAATACCTGATTTCCAAGACTAACACACTAGCTGCATTGCTCGACGTTACGATGGGAACGATATGAACGCATGCTGCGTCACCCAGATATCTTTACATTGATTAACATCCTCCGCTGAAAGCTTTTATATCTATGGTATAATTCCAGTGCGATGAAATTATCAAACTTGAAAGTGTGCAAAACGTAAACGCATGCTCGACCGATTACCTATACAACATTTACTTTTTTGCAGTGACCCCTTTGGAATATTCCTTTTAAATTATATATTCATCATGTATTTTGGCTTGCCGACGACGATTCTTCGTAGGCAAGAGCTTTTATGATTACTTACTATACTAAGAATGTCATTGCAGCAGGAATCTTTTTGCGTTGGTTTTGAAACAAATTGCAATTTCAAAAACAAAAAAACTATACATGCAATTCTGTCATACTTTAGCACATCTTATAATCAATTGTTTCATTTTGATCGCATGCAGCATTTTCCTCATGGTCATATGGGTCAAATTTTGCATGCAATTGAAACGATGTTATTCGTGGATAAACCAAACTGCATAAATAAATGTTTATACGCTATGCTGTCTATTGCATATTTTCTATCTGATTAAAATAATGTCAGACGAATGTATTGAAGCATATTAAAATATATTGATGTAGCAGTGTAGAACATAGCCGCGTATAAAGCGCAAGTTTCAATCGTTTAATCGGTTCAAAGCTGAGAAAACCTCAAACAAATTGTGGATTCCAGTGTTACTGATATTACAAATGATGTCAAAATGAAATTGTGGTACGTTGATAGCAATATGCTAGTCTGCGGCCCAGCCTCCAAGGGTTCCGCTACGCTTCTCGCCCTAGAGTCTACGAAAAGATAAGGTCTTACACTGGCGCGTCCGAATATTCATTAGACACGTTCGTTAATCTTCGTGACCAATTAACGCAAAGGTTGTGACCCGGATTGACCTTAATTGCGCGTGTCTGGCTTGTGATACGCACCCTCGGTTCTCTGTGACGTCATGGACATTGTAGTGGTCTGCGTCCAATGAAAACACATTGAATGCCTTCTGGAATTATGGGGCGTCTCAAAAGTTCAAATTGACACCAACAAGCGCTTTAATCGCTTAGCTGCACGATAGTATGTTTAAGTAATAGTCAGTTTAAAAGAACCAGTTGTGTGTCTGCTTCTCTCGCCGACTGTGTGATTAACGGTGCCACTCGGCGTGAAACAACAAATCGGAGTGTTGTAGAATGTGTGCCCGGCTCATAAAAATCACTCGTCCGGATGGATAAGTTCTTCGGAACTTGTAGAACTAACCAATGAGAGACAACGACTCAAAAGTACCCGAGAGTGACCGAGAGACACGGCTTGTGATTGGAGCATCCCAAATCTGGGATGCCTTTCCAGTTCAAGACATATTGATATTGAACGAACCAGCAAAAAAATATATAGGGTACGTAGCAAACGATTATTGTTTAATCAGATAATTATTGTGGCTTTCTCATGTTTATTTGAGTTATCGTAATTTATGGGAATATGTGTTTTTATATATGCCACTAATTAAGGTTGATATTTGATATTTATCTGTTATGCAATAGGTTAAGTGTGACCAGAGTTTATGGGTGGCTATTGATTAAGCGATCAGAAGGGTTTTTTTTCAGACGCAGCCATGATGTTCTCATGATATCGGGCGTTTACGATTATGAGAATGACAAGCAATGTCGGCTATAATGCCAGATTTGCATTGCATTAAGAATTTCGTGCTGCGTGTCTAAGTTGTTTAGATTACTTTAACCAACAAAGCTGTGGATTTTGCATACACTGTGTCACTTTCTTTCTAAAATCAGATAGTAATTTCTAGTTTGTGTGCCTTTTTGCTGGATTTCGACTGTAAAACATTGTGTGCGCATTAAAGGCTCAAAGAACACGATAAATCTGCGAGCAACATGCGACTCTAGTAAAAATGGTACTGCAAAATATCATCTATCGATGGTAACGACGCTCTTGCTGGGTTTTTTCTACAATGTCTTGATACCAGTACAGATGATAACCAATACAACAGTATGGCGGACGTTGTAACTGAGAATCCAATAGAGAAACCATAATTTTTGATGCCTCAATAGCACCCAAGGTTATTACGAGAATAGGCTTAACTCTATAACGGCATAGCCACATAAAGTAAGAAAAACGACGTTATCAAATATGTCGATCAAGGAGTTACCAAAAACATCGTATTCAGCGCCATGGAAATACGATACCTGACAGACAGATATATATATATATATATATATATATATATATATATATATATATATAGATAGATATATATAGATATAGATATATATATATATATATATAGATATAGAGATATATATATATATATACACACATATATATATATATATGCATATATATATATAAATATATATATATAATATAAAATGCATATATATAAATAGTATATATATATACATATATATATATATATATCTATCTATATATATATATATATAAATATACATATGTCTCTATCTATATATATCTATCTCTCCGTCTCTATATATCTCTATACTCCCTATACATAAATATATATATATCTATTTCTGTATATATCTCTCCGCATATATATATAATATCTATATATATCTATCTCTATAATATATATCTCTATATCTCTCTCTTTCTATCTCTATATCTTTTATATATATATATACGTGTAGGTTGTATAAACCTTAGTCACAAATACCCAATGCATATCTTGATATAGGTTTTTACACAGCAGGCTATCTATGCAATCTGTCCAATTGATGTGAGATGTTATGAAGACTGTCTGGAATAGAGCATAATTTCCTGAGAAAAACATTTATTTCTCATTTATTTCTCATTTATTTGACTGATCTGTTTTGATAAATGGCCTAGTTTGTTACTTCTTTCTGGTAGGTTAACCCAGTATACACTTGACTACTATGTATAGAATCTAATAACATAAAAAGGACACAATAAGAAAACAAATGGCACTAACTGTCAATTTAAGGTTAATTGTATGATTGAATCAGCAAATATTGACGACACACAGGGGTAGATATAATATTCTAATTTCAGTAAATCGATACGTTTCCTGAGGAAATTGGCTATCTCACTGGTTTGTTGAGGAACATACATATATATATATCTATATATCTATATATATATATATATATATATATATATATATATATATTATATATATATATATATATATAATATATATATATATATATATATATATATATCGTATTTCACTGGTTTGTTGAGGGATGTATATATATATATATATATATATATATATATATATTATATAGACATATATATATATGCATATGTTTGTAACATGTATATACATATATATATATATATATATATATATATGTATTTATATAAAAATATATATGCATATATATACGTGTATATCTAGTTATATATATGTATATATAATATATATATATATATATATATATATATATACATATATCTTATATATATATTTACATATATATATATTCGTATATGTATATTTATATATACATATATGTATTATATATAATATATATATATGCATATATATACATATATATGCAAGTTATATATATATATTATAATTATAAATATATATATGCATAAATCATATGTATATATATATACATTTTTATATTCATATATATGCAATTATATATATATATTAAATTATAAACATAAATGTTTATGAATGCATGATTATATATAAGTATATGTATGTAATAACATGTGTATAAATAATCATATACACATTCACATATTAACAGAAATCTGCAGATAAATCAAACACGTGTTATGGTTGGCATCAATAGTGGAAGAGATACTGAGGCCAAACACACGCTATGCAGCTGCTGTTTTGGTGATGGTGGCGGTGTTTTTGAAAACAACCTCCACAGCACAAATAAGTGACACCGTTGTATTAGACTAGACCCTGGTTACTTGGTTACAGCAACCCCTGGATATTAGGCGGCATTGGGCGAATAGATATTTCCGACTCCTTAATTACTCTCTGGTCGATTGCTAGACAGATAAATGTCAGATCAAAAGACCATTCCTTGTGTCTTACCAAGATATAAAGTGTTATGTATAGGTAGTGGATTAATATATGGGTTGCTTAAGGCAATCGATACACAGTGCAGTTTTGAATAGCAATGCCATTACAGCGACTGACCTTTTTTTGTGACATTCTCTGCAGAAACGCAGCATGCTTTAAATATTCAACATTGTGGCAAAACTTATGCAATAGCACATGTACTGATCAATAGTTTGATTTCAGTCGTCATCATTATATATTCTGATAGGAAGAAAATCAGGTAACAAAAGTTATACACATATAATGTCATTCTGTCGAATTCTGTCGATGAGAAAAGCTGATTCATACAACCTGGTGAATAATGCATTACTGTATCCACATAAAACTTGTGTGTGCAATATGTCCGCTGAACATTTGTCAATGAGCTTTTATAGACCTACGATATATTCACTAACTTACGTGGATTCCAGCATGCAAGATTCTGGCAGACACGATCATAGATGGCATGAGATCAAATGGAAGCGGTGTAATCAGCATCCGAGTCCTGGGCAAATGTTCAGCAAGTCAATGTTTCCATGGCAGCCTCAAGTAATTTCACCCGAAAAAACAAACATATTTGTTTCTTGATTGACATTTACCATGTCATTTTGCTTAATTAGTCGACCACTCGGGCACTAATGTCATTATATTGCTCAGTGGCTGCATGTGTAAATAATGCATATGCCAATTGCAGAACTTTTTACATGCTGTGTTTTGCTACAAATGCATGTGACTATATATATGCCATTACCTGCTCACATCATCGTTAATTCTATTCTTTCATGGCTTGTAGTACAGCAGAGCTCATTATAGTTTACATTTATTTGTGATGTTTTCCCAGTAATTGACCCGGAGTGAAGTTTCCACAATAGTCGAGTGATGAAATCCAACCCAATTAATTTCCCCTTGCAAAACGAATTTTTGAACCGGGTGCCTGCTTCAAAGGAAGTTTTAAGATGTACCTGCTTCCCGCGGCGCCTTACAGGCGAACCCTTATGATGAAAAGTTGAGAAAGTGTTACCGGAGGCCGATAACTAAGGGTTGCCGTCTAAGACAAAGCCAGCCGAGCACCAACAACAACAACAAAAAATACAAGGAAGTCAATGCTGCTATTGCAATTGTGCCAAACTATCTTTCCAACATTCTTTTGCTTTGCCCAGTAAAAGGGCAATATGAACATAAATTCTTATTTTCCATATTGCCTGGGTTGAAGTATGTTGAACACTATGGGCTTTAAGAGCAAGTGGAAGCGAGCTGTGGACTAATTTTCTCAAGTAGGCAAAGGCGTAGCGAATGACTTTATGATGTATTGTCGGAGGGGATAACCTGCACAGCACTCGTCTCTTTGTAAATGGCCTCATCTGGAATAGTGATTGAAGAACCGTCGGGTTCTTCATCAAAGGAGACAATTGCATTCGTTTGTACGACCCCCGCTCCTCCCCCATACCACTCACCTTTCATTACAAATGTGCGTTACAAATTGAAGAAGTTGATTAGGTAACCAAAGGCGAAACTGTTTCCTTGAGTATTTGGACGAATTTGAGAATTTCTATCGGTGCCTCTCTGTTTGCTTGTCCACAAAGCTTTCTTCAAAGCATATTGAACACCCTCCATCTCGTTCGTGTTTGCTTCAAACAACACCTTATATAATAATAAAAGCTTGTCAATGCATGTCAAATGATTTGCTTTTGGCTTTATTTACCACCATCACGACTTAGACAATGTTTTCAATGTGAATCGGATGGCTTACCACATAAAATTAAATGTCAAACGTCGAGTCATATCGCCCCTTGCAGATAGAGGCATTTTGTAAAATCCGATTCACCTCATGCGTCTGTTTATCATAATATGAACCGCCTGTATCTCCGTTTCATCACTAGTAGGGCATATGTAGGTAAATGTGTGCGAGAACAAATTCTTGTGAGTTCGTCATCAGCTACTTTAAGTATAAATGGATAAGCAAAACTCTCGACGGTAGCCTCTTGTCTCTTAAACGACACACCCATACTAACATCGTAATCCTTACCGCCAGGATAGGCACTCCCTCATTGATATCTGAGTTGTTTGATAAACCCTTAGTCATTATTATGCCAATCCACTTCCCAATAATAATTAGTATTAACCTCAATAAAATTAACATGTAGTGCAACAGTATATTAATAAACCCCTTGCACAAAAACGGTATTGTACATAGGATGGATTCGTTTTTATGTGCAATAATTAATTTCTCTAAAG
This sequence comes from Urechis unicinctus, assembly GCA_034190875.2. NCBI lineage: Eukaryota > Metazoa > Annelida > Polychaeta > Xenopneusta > Urechidae > Urechis > Urechis unicinctus. Next base: position 39,088,743 of record CM067347.1, on the reverse strand, counting down.
CTGCGATTGATAACAATGATATGCAGCCAACACATAGAATTTACTCTACCCTGTGTTTCGATATATCAAACCTGTACATGTATAAATATATACATCAGACATTGGGTCAGCGAGAAGTATATTAACGTGTTTAACGTATCATCCAATCATACGGACAAACCATCGATGGTATATTGCTCTACATTATGAGTCAATCAGCAATATACACGATTCATTCATAGTGCAATAAAACAAGTGGTTTGACTGGACATTTCCTTTACCATGATTGTAAGTTTCAAACATAGTCTGATGCTTACAGTAGGGACAATGGGTTCAGTTGGTGAACAAAGTAAGCCATTGCGGATTATTTAGAGGTTTATGTGATTTACTGTTCTATTCTGGTTAGTATAATTGTATACAATGGTTAGAACAAGAAAGAATATTTACGAACTACCTGAGTATTTCGCAATCACAAACACAAAGACTGGACTATTATATTTGTGAGTGAGTTGAGATACATGCTCAGATGAAAATCAAGCTGCTAAGAATCAGGTACACGCAGATTCAATATGTATTCTTCGCAGCTTTCTATAAGGGGGACAATGTGCTAGGATGGTTTTGATTTCATATCAGTAAGCTTATTTAGACAATGGCTTATAAAATACCTTCACGGCATTGGAAAGGTAGGTCTTTGCATAAATGATGATTGATCATGCTTACATTGCTAGTATTCGCAATATCAAAAGTTACATAGCGGGCCAACCAGGATAGTGGCATGAATACTTTTGTCAGCGAGCTAGCTGGGAACCGTGTATTGAGAATGAAGGTTGTTGCTACCATAATTAAAGAGGCATCAAGTGGCGAATCATGAACATATGACTGATTAAATTGAAAGCGCAGTTCATTAGGCCACTAGCCAAATCCGATTTGCCTAAGATCTGTCCAATTTGGTCGAGGCAAGATTTAATGACTGACTGAATGAATGAATGAATGAATATCCTCAAACGCACAATTTCGGATACAACACAGGTTTTCAATCCATCTTAGAACCTCGTTTGATTGTGTGAATAACGGAACTAAATAGCATACAAACAATAAACTCAAGCACATGAGGTCAAAACAAATTACAATTGCACCTTAAGAACTTCTTATGATATGTATTGATTAAACAAATGGTTAAAAAAAATTTACTCAAGCATACAATTGAAAGTTTTATTACGGCAGTTTTATGATCACTACTACATAGCTATTGCAATGTGGGGTCTTATCTATGTTATACCCGAAACCAAAGCTTACATGAATCGATTTGCAATTGAAACACTGAATAATAAAGAACCTTAAAATTTTTACAAAATACCATGCATACTTTATCTGTGATTTTAGTTTAAACTCCTCATGACAAAAATTGTTGAAAATCAAGATCACCAGATCAAGATCACCGAAGTATAATATTGGCGTGAAGTTATATGTGCAATAAATAGTCTGATCTGAGTATCGGTACAATCTAGCAGAAAATGGATTAGTCGGCTGTTATTAATATTACACAATAAAGCAAGTCATTGTTTCCTTTTTCTACTCCTTTTATTCATAACGAAATATGCAGTTACTGAGTGGGCCTATGCAATCGTTTATCGACAGAATCCATTTATAGGCTCCATCGTCTCGTTGATTGTTCATTCTGAACGTTGGGTAACACCAAGGTGCCAAAACTTTCCGACGCTTGCATTTTGCAAGCTCAAAATGTTGTGCTTGGTGTTTTCGAACGATATAAAACCATGAATGAAAAGACGTTATAAAAGGCCAAACTTCTTACATGATGCAGAAGCGTAATATGATAAGCCAACAACGATTAATCATTATGTTAGGTACTGTAGGCGATAGCGGTTATATGATTTGTACTTCACAGCATATCCCACGTTAACCGTCTGGCAGCTCATTAACCATGATTGATCGATCATATGCCTGAACGCTGAAAACTTTCGAGGCGATTTTGATTCAATGGCAACGCACTCCTGGATCAGTTAACCACCAGTAAGGGTCCGCAGACTAGTACGGGTGCAAACGTGAGATTGCATTGAGAATTTCTGCGTTGCCAGTTATGACAGCCATTTGAAAAATAGTATTGACTACTTGAACAACGTCTTACTTCATGAATCGATTTGTAAGTTTGACAATATATGGGATTGAATTCACGTCTTAGTGTCTCAATAATTGGGCATGGTCACTAGTAAAGCATACGGATGATTAATACGCGTTAAGAACCTGCGCGTCACGAATTGGCAGTGTGTAAATATTGCATCTTAAACGATCAAAATGATAATTTTACGGGTTCAGCACGTCATTTCCAACCGTTCGCCACTAAATAATACATGCAAGGTGATATTTCACAAGTTATCGAATTAAGCAATTCGTTTGCTACAATTAGCCAACCGTATACATATGTACATTGATACGTGTTATTGTTCACTACTTTGTCATTCCAGCCAAAGAGCCAAGTTTACATGCAAATACATAATATTGAATAGAATTTATGTAATTAACAAACTCCTAATTTCGTGTGTTATGCTTCGTTGTTTTATTCAAAGGTTTTCACGACCGTACGTGTTAGGCGTGTGGTTATGCATTAAATCGTTTCCAACATTGATTATGAAATGTATATGTAAGCTTAATTTGCCAATTTGACAATCGCGCTGCTAAATGTGATGTATACAAGTAGTGATACTTTGGAAAACGCTAGGCATTCAATGAAAACGTAAACCAATTGTAACCTATAGATAACACAAATATCTAAAGTTGGGCAATATTTTGATAATTTCACGTAACACCAAATATAACACTGCTTTCGCTTTACGATTGCAGGCATATGAAAATATTTTTTTTTATTAAGATGCAAAGGTGCACACATGCTTTAAATACAATGCACGTCATTCCCGATTTTTGTTTGCATAATATTTAAAGCTTGGTCAACGCGCGAATTATCAAGAACATGGAGCTGAGTAGCTACCAACAGAACTACATGATATACTGAGCATTAGTAGTATTAGAACAAAGAGTACGGGTCATTTCACGAAACATATAGATATATGTATCAGAATATAAATGCGGGACATAAAAACATTTTGATTATTTTCTGCAACGGATAAGTTTATGTGATTTAATATTATCGTTAGCCATGAGTTGACATCTCGGACTATAAAAGCCCGGTGAATGGTTGCAAAGTACAGCGTATCTTATGAATTAACACATCTAATATCAGTCGCAGTTTTCGAAATTTACCCAGAATCCGTTTCGCTTACCTTTCATTCTATTACCAAATATTCTGAGCAATGTACCATGTTGCCATTAGATGCATGCAATGTAAACTTAATTGTCTTTCACTCTAACTAAGTATATCATTTCTTATTTGCGCTAATTAGACGACTTTACACTCTGTAAGCGGGAGATAAACTATCAAGCGAAATGTCATTCATTAAAGCTTGATAATGAATTTCCAAAACGATATAATAGGTCAATTTTCCAATTCATTCTTTAAATGGCTAAAGTATTGTAAAACTTTTTCGATTATGTCATGTGCACATCGCGCCTAGATTAAAGGTATGTTCATTTATATCCGTGTAAGAGGAACACAATATACACTCATAATTAGTAGAATCGTCGATGGACTAGCCTGAACCTTATTACTCTCACTTTTGGATAGATATATATGTCGAACTAATAACAAGCTTCTATCAATTGCGTTCTCGAATGTGTGGTGAATATCGGGTTTCGATCTGTGCTAGTAAACTATACAATTGATGTGAAATGTAATAGGCCTAGTTCAGTGCTTCTATATATTTAATTGAAGAACCCAGCATATATTAATGATGCACGTTCTTCTATATCAAAGTGTCAAGGTAATGTTTTTTCCATGTAATTTGTCCTATATGAGGCGGCGTCGTGATGAACACATCAGAATATGAAATATAGAACAACATAAACCAACATTCCAAATATGACAATATCAATATAAAGCTAACCATATATCCTCATCTGCATATTTTAATAACATTATCGAGTTTCTATATGTAAAAGGCAGAGATATATTCCCGGTTATACAGCCCCTGGTTTACTGTGCAGTTCTGGGACTAATTGTCAATACATTTCTCCAGTAATTTTCCAGTGGGTGCTGAATATTTGGATTAGGATTGATAAAATTACCTTTCCCTATGGTAGGAAACATCGCTCACTTAACTGCCATGGCTTCAGTGGAAATGGAGCTAACATACATACAAACATATACGCTCACAAACAAGCACACATGCACACATACACAAATACGTACAAAGATACATGCATGCATACACACATACATACTTACATATACGTATGTATGTCTGTATGCATATAGGGATGTATGTATGGATGAATGTACGCATGTATGTATGAACGTATGTAAGCATGTATATGTGTGTATGCATAATTGTGTATATAAACGTAGGTATGTTAGCCCAGTGTGCCCAGTGAAACTAGCAAGGTGTCTAATATTTTACAAGTCAGAACATTCCGTATAAACTTAGACCAAAATCAATGTAGCAAGTTACAATACAAATTCTCACCGAGAAAAGAATAAATCGGCTGATATTCATTGCGATCGATTTATCCAGATTACAGTTTCGTGAGGATTGTTAGCTGTAGATGATACATGCATTCCATATCATTATTATTTGAAACACTATACTGGAATGTCTATTTACCAATGCACTATGCATCCTACACGGCGATACATCCGGAATCGACATATGGATTGATGGAACGTCTTATTTGCCATGAATCTATATGAAGCCATTCATATACATAATACACTTTCTTTGCCATGAATGACTAGAACAGCAGCCTTTATGTCCAACAATATACCTGTTCTTCTGATAATTTCCGTTATCCATATTTAACACACCGTCAATGCATCACCTCACACTGATTACATTGCGAGACTTCCTGGTAAGTGTTGAAAAATATCCTGACAGTTAGTTCTCTGACTGCATTATATTATTTGAACGACGATAGAATTGCCATTAAGTTTCTATTGATAAGTGAGTATATATGTCTGTGTGCGGAGCGAGTGTGTTTGTGTGGGAGAGGGATGGCTGGGGATGGGGCAGATGAATTGTATATTCATAGTCTGTGCTGTCAACCAGTCAGTCGGACAGGAATGTTTGGGTACAAGATATAAAGAATTGCATTACGTCTATTCCGAACTTCGTAAGACTATAACGGGAAAATGACTATATTATCTATTCTGACCATGTCCAAACATCCGTTAATTAGGTAACTCAAGCAGTTGCTCACATGTAGCTGTGGTAGGCCGTGAACCACCATCTTGGGGTGGCCCAAAAACGATAGGGGTTGCGAGCAGACAGTCTTTATGGGTGCATGGGTATATCATTCACATAACACCTACCTATATGAATAGTAAATTGTGTATTTTGCTGCTAAACATAAACCAGCTCCGACATAATAGATGTGACAGGAATGTAAAACATCGATATTCGATCATGCTAGTGTCATATTCAACGCTTATGTCGTATGGTAACGCCTAAAGGTGTCACGTACCATTCTAACGGACGCCACTAATGTCGATAATCGTTCCATTGCATGATGATTTTACTCTGGTAATGTTAGGGCATTTAAAAATTAGCACACAAAATCAGACTTTTGTTGAACTTTGGTTAATTTGGAGGAGGTAATTTGTTAAGTGTTGGGTTGGATTTTGTTGGAAATGTTACTCCTTCAACCCTCATGTATACTTGGAACTTAAGCTCATTATGTGTCCATGGTATTTCGTTACACCTACTTTAGCTATTTCGAGCGTTAACTACGTCAAAACAGCAGTGGCTGGTTAGCTGGCAAGAGTGTTTAGTTAACATGAGTTTACGATACTAGAGCGAACAAATTCGGGTATATGTTCCTCTTTAAATTATTGTTGCTCGTTCTATTGAAGCTGTGGTTATTTGTATCAGTAACAAATAAACGGGTATTTGCTGTGGATTTTGTTGCTTAATCGTTTATAATTCGTTAATTGTCGAGGCAATGCTAAATATTTATTATGGTGTTTCGATTGATTGATGCTCCATATCAGTTGTTGGCTTTTATTGGCTGGCACCAGAGTCGATGAATTATAGGAATAATCAATTGTATTCTAAACTTTGACCCGAAGACCTGCCTTGCCTAGAGTATGCTCTTAAGCCCGATCATGCTTGACGATCTTGCAATAATTGTAGTGCATAAGCTTATGAGGGGCTGTCGAGAGACAAATTGTCTAACATGTGCTAGTTTGCATTTCTTTATAAAATAGTTGTCGTTTAAATGAAAAAAATTATTTTCGAAGCTTCATAATTTAACATCTCAAATTGCATTCCTCCAAAATGAATGAGGGTTAGCTTACTGCCATTTCGCAAAATTTAAATCCCTGCGCCTGTTGTAAGCCTCATTCATGTTAAGATTAAGTACTCATTTCAAACACTCAAAGCTTCCGGACCGATAGAATCATTGTTATACTTTAACATTTGTTTTGTTTTATCAAACTTGTGCCGGATGACATGATCGTCATTATTTAGTTCACTGTCTTCTCCTTAATTCCAGGGCAGAATATATTTGAATACTACTTTAAAAATTGTTGGAATCAAAGTTGGTCCAATGTTGTAATGAGTTACTCAACATATGCACATCTATACATACATAATGTTCGTTTGAAGTCTAAGTCGAATTAACTATGCACCATCAGCATTGCAGTTCATTTGAAGCTTTCACTTTTCTTGGCGAAACATTAACGGCTACTACATCATGCTGAGGTATATATATATATATATATATATATATATATATATATATATATATATATATATATAGAGATATAGAGATATATAGATATATATATATATATATATATAGATATATATAGATATATATCCTATAGATATCTATATCTATATATATCTATATATCTATATATATATATCTATCTATATATCTCTATCTATATCTCTATATCTCTATATTCCTCTCTATCTCTATATATAAATCTATATATATCTCTCTCCTATATCTCCTATATATATATATATATATATATATCTATTCTAAAGTAAAGAGACAACATTTTGTTTATGATAAGTAAAGATTGTTATCTTTAGGAGACGATGATTCAGAAGGCCTAATTGTTGTCCATAAATCACAAGTGTCGGACTGAAGAGGTAAAAATAATAATACTGTTATTCCATTTCAATTTATTAAGAACGCTGTGCCTCATAAAATCCTAGACGGCCTCCTGATGGCTAAACGGGCCATCGAGCAATTGATGTTTAGCAGCTTGTCAGAACAATGAGCACTGCAATTGGTGAATACAGATGTGAGATATAGCCACATACTAAGCTTTTCTTTTCGAGCAATGAGCATCGAAGATATTTGGCATATTGCACGGTTAGGTGCACTTCGCCGAAATGATTTTGCTATGTATTAAATATAGTCAAACCAATAACCGTCATATTCGATCAGTGCCAGTGATAATGTAAAGCTCGACGATCGCTGCGTCGGTCATAAAACTAGACCCAAGCGCGTAATGTCAAAGGAAGCCCGGTCCAAAAGACATATGTTCTAGGCTTTTAACCACTTGCAATTCGTTGTTGTAAGTCTCTCGTTTTAGGACATTTTGCCTTTTACAGCCATTTTTGACGGATCTAACGGGGCGATTCGTCATCGGAGTGTTGGATGCTACTCTTGCGCCAGTCGAGACCTCGTGATTGTGTTCAACATTACTAATTCAAGCATTCCAAAAAAAGACAGGCCAGATAGTACGATGCTTGTTCATTGGCTCGATTCATTTCCAGAACAGAGGAAATCAGGGGATTATTACATTGTATGGGTCCATTGGTAATCAAATTGGCTGGCATTTGCTGTTATGACAAAGAGAGCTTGTCATATCGTCTACCACAACGGAAAGAGACAAAGCGATAAGAAGAAGCAGTTGATCCAATCTCAAAACCCAGATAGCCCTTACTTAAGCAGGGACCAATTGTTACTAATGTTACAACAAAGGCAATATTAGGTGAGAAATATTGGCATTATGGAATGAATGACCCATAACCATAGATGCAGAGGTTATTACCTACATTTGAGTTAATAAGTGAAGATCAGGTCCTATATATGTATGGGGTAGAGGAATCCTTGACGGTCTGGCAATTGGGTTTGGATCTCATGCTCGCCGCCAAATGTAACGTATTAAAGAATAGAGGTTGCTCATTATCATAGCTACTTAATCACTTGTAAACAACGTGTATACGTCAAGTGGAAGGTAACCTGAACACTCTACAGTCGCATAGGCAAATGGAAATGTTATGCTTTTACCTAAGCATTATTCAGCTCTTACTCAGCCAACTATAGCCTGCCTAGCTCGGAGAAAAGCAATAGAAGTCACATATTTTTAGGATACTAGCAGCTTAAATGTTCATTGAGATTTTGTCACCTCAATATGATATACTCATCATTATAATGGTCTGAAAGTACAAGAATTTTCATAGCTGCTTAATCACTTGTAAACAACGTGTATACGTCAAGTTGAAGGTAACCTGAACACTCTACAGTCGCATAGGCGAATGGAAATGTTATGCCTTTACCTAAGCATTATTCAGCTCTTACTCAGCCAACTATAGCCTGCCTAGCTCGGAGAAAAGCAATAGAAGTCACATATTATTATTATTGAAGTTCATTTGATACTAATATGCATCTTATAATGGTCTGAAATGTTCATCATTGTAAACAACGTGTTTTTGTCACCTCTACATATGAATAAATGTTATGCCTTTACCTAAGCATCATTATAATGGTAGCTGAAAGTACAAGAATTTTCATAGCATAGCTACTTAATCACTTGTAAACAACGTGTATATACGTCAAGTGGAAGGTAACCTGAAAAGACTCTACAGTCGCATAGGCAAATGGAAATGTTATGCCTTTACCTAAGCATTATTCAGCTCTTACTCAGCCAACTATAGCCTGCCTAGCTCGGAGAAAAGCAATAGAAGTCACATATTTTCAAGGATACTAGCAGCTTAAATGTTCATTGAGTTTTTGTCACCTCAATATGATATACTCATCATAATAATGGTGTAAAAGTACAAGAAATGGGCGTTACAGCTTAGTCAGTGGCAGGGTTCACGGTCTGAAGGGCATCGATGTAAGTATTAAATGTGGCAAAATGCATGAATATGTAATGCGACCGACGTGCAACTGTGTTCGTTGACATCAGCCACGATCATTAGAACCCACTCATCTAATCTATTTACAAGAATGACATGAGTGTTGATTAAGTATCGCGTCAGTGTCTAATAACGTATCCTCCTGACGGACTCAATTATGTAAGAAGCATGAGATAATTCAGGAAAGTGTTAAACATTAGCATGTCTATTTCCCATTTCTCAAGTCCTACAATACACTTATGCTGATTGGTTTGCGGATAGCTGACTAATACAGGACAAACATTACCCAAAACATATGATAGTAGCTGAATATTAAATGCATGACATTAGATCAGTTGAATCTGATACATGACCTATTTCTGAATTAAGCCTGCATGAGAAGAATAACCCGCATCATCCGAGACATGTTTTAAGTTTAAATAGTCCTATATACCATTAAGTTGGTGCAACTCCACAAGAACGTTTACCAATTAATTGATACCACATTGACGACGTAATGAATAGTTCATCAAATTAATTTTAATATGATAATAAAACGAATTAAATTGCAAGGGTGTCAAAAAAAAGCATTTTTAAAATGAGGTCAAATGATCATAGCAGTTTAGTGATACATATGTTATAAAACCTATCAACATTCAACTTGAGACGATAGGCTAAATGTATTCATAGTGATATAAAGGTTTCATAAATTGTGAAGTCATAATGCAAAGAACAAAATCATATTAATCACAGTTGGGCAACAGTTGTAATATTTTGCAAAAGAATAATATGGCAAGAACAAATTGTGATGTTATGATTAATGCTTCGCGCCATGTTTCGCATATTCCGGCAGGCTGTTTATTAATTTTGATGATATATTTCATACCGTAACACTGATATTGAAAAACAAATCTGTTTATAATGCACGGCTATGTTGTATGACGTATTATAGTGATAACTCATTGCGGGTGATATACGAATGTCGGGATAGTGTGTACTCATTTGAAACAGTCCGTGTTATCTAACATGACCGCATTTACGAATCATTTGATACATACCACTATTAAGTTTTAATATGAACACAAATTAGTTATATTACATTGATTAAGCATATGATGAATATGTAGTAAATAATATCAATGAAAAGTGCAACATTTAGTACTGATTTTAAAACCTATTGCTCACAGAAGCGACCGACATGCTCATTGCTTAGTCAATAGAAGGTTGTGGAACGTAAGTAAAAACAATTGCAGAGGGAAGCATTTTCCATTATTTGTGTTTAATTTTTCTGTTCAAATGGAGCAGATGGGGAGAATACATATTGATACAGGTTCAAGCAATACAAGTTTCATGGCATAGCATGTCTCAATAATTCGTTATATTATAAATGGCGTGGTTTGATGGTTATTAAATACTACCAGTTAATAGCAATGTCAATCCAATTATGTTAAGGGAAAACGTGACATTGGTATAGCCAACAAACATATTAAACGTATGTAGCTACCGATTATTTATTGATCATAAGACTATTGCGGTATCATATTGCATAGGAATGTGCGATTTTGAAAATTAGAACTACGTTGCATTGATGATAACAATGTATTTACGTAACACGACAGAGAAAAAGACGAAAAGGCCGTTAAATGATGTCAGAATGGAGGGCATTATTACGCCAGACGTGTTGACGAATGACATAGTTGTGGCCCTAAGTTGCAGCATGCCACTGTGTTATGATACACTATCCTATGTTATTGATAAACCGCAATGGTAAGGGGACAGGTTGTACTTACGCTTATGGGGCGCATAAACACTGGAATATTCGATCTGCTGAAAGTTTGTAAAATGATCGGTACCTTTAAGTTAAAAACGTTCTGCACGCAATATTCTATACAATTTCAGCAGATAAGCTCACCTAAAGTTAAATCATAGAAGAATGACTAGATACTGACTTTGAAGAAGATATTTGATAATCTTTGCAATCAATGGTTTATACAAACGCCAGTAATTAAGCATGGCGTTGAATAACTAGTGTGATCATAGTTGTAGGGTGACGGATGACTAACAAATAAAATATGCTATCATGAATAAACACATAAAAATTGTAAACTAGGAACTGTGTATATTTACCGAAGACGCCATAGGTTGTTGTAAACAAGATGTCAGATGTTTGCGACTGTCCGACACGAAATGTCTGCCATAAGTCGATATTTCGCATTGCAAAAGAAAGTTCGCGCTGTGTGTCCTAGAATCCTGATATTTTACTTTCCTTTTTGTAAGACTGCTTATACAACTATCTTCATGCATAATGAAGAGGAGAGCTAATGTCATCCATATGGCAAATTCCCATTCACGAGATTTGCAAAACGGAAATATGGCACGACTTTTGAAGGCACAGTATTTGCAAACATGCGGGAAGAAACGGCAACCCAAGGTATGTACTAAATAGTGTATGTTGTGGAATACATAGTGTCACTGTTTAGCAAATAGAGCAACGTAAACTTTCAAATGAATAAACAGAAATGAAAAAAATAGTTTGTCAACACCTTTAATGCTTAAGTGCGATGCTCTATAAGATTGACGGTTGCTCCGCCGCCCTATATGACGCTTAGAATGGCCTGTGTTTAAGTCGACTGGATACCATCCTCTGAATTTATACAACACCCTATTTTGCAATTGTTTGATTTTCTCGCTGTCTATAGTTGCATGTAATCATTTATTTGTTCTCAATCATGGGGTTTGTGTCCATTTTTGTTGGATTTCCACTAAAACCAGGACAAACCAAATTCAATGACTGTGAAGCATTTTGTGCCCTAAATGTGCCAAAAGTACACGATAAATCTGCAATCAAGGAGCGAATTTGGAGTACTTTGCAGTACAAAATCTTGTGATCGTTCCATGACGGGACGACGCTTTTATTAGTCTTCTTCTAAAATGTTAGGGTGCCAATAGAGACCATAACCAATTCGACAGAATGGCTGCTGTTTAAACCGTGAATTAAATGGAAAATTGGAACAAAGGCTACGACTTATACGACATGATGTTATCACATATCTCGATCATACAGTGATACACCATTGGCCTATTGCATGCAAACGCCAAGATGTACCGTTTGACATAAGCCCCATCTTATCGCATATATATACATTTATAATGATATATATATACATTTATAATAATATATTATAAACATATATATCAATATATAAATATATAAATATATATAAATATATATATATATATATATTTATATATATATATATATATATATATATATATATATATATATATGTATGTCTATGTTTCTGTATAGATAAATATATATACACATATGTCAATGTAAACATGTATATACGTTTGTATATGCGTATGTAATTAGATATATATAAATTTATGCAATAAGATATATATATATATATGTTTGTATATATAAACATATGTACATGTATATATGTTTATTTATATAAACATATTTACATGCATGTAGCAATATATATGCACATATATAAGCTAAAAATACTTATATAAAAACGCTAATACAAATATATATATACATATTTGAATATATAAATCAATATTTGTGCAAACATTCTGTGAATCTATGTTTTTATATATAAGTTACATATGAATATTTATAAATGTATATAAATGTATTCATATATAGTTAAATAAGCATATATATGTATATGCCATTATTTATATTAAACAGATTTTATACGTATATAAATATAAAATATATATTTACATACCGTGAAAATATATATATATATATATATATCTGCAGTAATATTAATATATATATAAGTATATAAATATATAAATAGATATTGATTTATGTATATTTAAAAATATAAATTGTTCTTATATTTATATTCCATGAGACTATATATTTATATATAAGCGGACATATGTAGGTGTATATTTAGAGCGGGATAAATATATATGCGAATATATATTGATGTATATTTAAGGATATAAATTGTTCTTATATTTATGTCCATGAGAGATAAGAAAACATAGATACATATGTATATTGAAATGTGTATGTATGAGATCGAAATCATGCATATTTATTTATGTATTTTATATAGATGTATATATATATATATATATTAGAGATATAGATATATGTCATATATATATATATATATATTTATATATATATATATATATATATATATATATATATATCTCTGTATATATATATATATATATATATATATATATCTATCTCTATATCTCTATCTCTATATATATATCTATATATACATACATACTCTATATATACATACATATATAGAAGCCATTAACTTTAGGTTTCAGCTTTGGATTACAAGGCTTGAAACCTTACCGGTGATTTTACGGATATTGCATCTTGACAGACCGTCTGTGAAGGCTTTGTAAGCGATCCGAGTATAGGGTGAAAAGGGTCTTTATAGCACCTGTCCAATCGATGGAGGAGCTCCATTTTGTGACCCATTTATCATCCATCCAGGCACTTTGTAAGAAAACAACAATAATACGCATCGATTTTTAACAGAGCAATGAAACACACCTTGCGACTTACTGGCTGATGACTTACCTTTCAGACATGCGTCAGTCTAAATAGCATATGCGCCAAAACCAATATGCGCATATAATACGTGAAGTTTATAAGCACTTCAATGATCGTCACTAACGCCAGTATTATTGAAAGCAAGAGACGACGTTACCCGTCGTCTTTAGGGCTAATTACATATGTCAGCCGAACTTTTAAGGTTGGCTTAAATATATCCGTCATGACAGCTTTAGACAAGTGGTCAAATGTTGGATGCTATTTGAATGCTTATATCTATGATAAGTAAATTCGCCCTTGACACTATGCATCAAAATTATCTGATCTCTAATTTTAACAGTGTGGTAATTATCCTGGCATTGCAGCACGTGTTTTACATTTACCCAAGATAAGCACAGGGTACAAGCCAATCAAACAAATACTCATGCGCGTTCATAAGAGATTTCCCTATACATCTCCTATTCAAACAAAGGGACTCGAAAATTGGTAAACTTATTAATGAACCCATTGTACAAGCAGTGCTGGAGATTGCATGCTGTAATATGCGGACCATTACATGTGAAAGAACAAACGGATATATCAGCCAAACATTCGACCTTCGCAATCGGTAATAAAATGCGAGCAACAGTTGTCAATGTCGATTTCTATGTGATCAACTATCGAGCCATCGTGTAAATATGTTTTGATGCAGGCAGTAGACGTCACTCGGACCTTACCGTTTATCCCCTGACAGGTTCCAATGATATAAGGACATGGACACCGATACCAGATACTTTAGAAATAGACCGTAGTACCTATCCTATGAAGCAAGTATCTATGTGTTGTACCTATCCTATGAAGCAAGTACACAAGGATGCCCTGACGCAACCTAAAACTATTAGTTGACACATCCATTTTGGGCAAAATCATAAAGTAAACACCACGTTTTCAACAATATGGTTCGATAATTAAGGACAAATATTTTGGCCGTACTGACATTTTCACAGATGGTTGAATTGAGGTAAACAGTGTGATTGGGTTCAGGGCGCATTTGCCATCAAAGGTAGTTAATATTTTGTTAAATAATACTATACCACATTCGCGTTTGTGTGCCATTTCGCGATAAACTTATACGAAGCCAGATGAAAAACGGTGGTCGTTGATTACGATGCACATGTTCTATGTAAAATCCCTGGAGGACAATTGCCTTCGTTTTTACTAATGAACATCGTCGTGCGCCAATTCAACATCATCATACATCCACGTTCTTACCAATTAATAGCCTCGGTTCTAAATATATATTATCCATCAATCGTGGCATATACTATTAAGTTCATCATTTATAAATAAGCATGAGAACTAAGTCAAGTTCACTTGACTGTAATAAGGATCGACGTGTGGTCTTTCATATATCACTGGGGTTACAACAAAATTAATATAACTGTTCAGTTGTCATAATTAAAATCCTCAGCAAAACACATGAAACATGTCACCTCTTACATAATCACGTGTTTGAAGAGAACCAACATATGTAATAACATCAAGAGAATGATATGTGCAAAATTTCCCCTTAAAATTGACAGAACAAAACCATTTGATTGAAAATAATCTGACATCGTCACACTGTGAGGCATCTATAATTTGCACGTAATGGATACCGTTATAATGAGTACTATGGTGACGTTTTTGGGTTATATTGACGGATAATTTTAAGCTGATATCGCGTGCTTCGGCAACGTAATGTCACAGTGTAATAACCTACGTCCTCTGCTACATCACCGGTATCCTTAAGAATGCTTTACAGCAGCAGTAAAAAGATAGCCCAGTTCTCGGTATGATCAGACGGACGTTCACTAGTCGCTCTGAAGGAGTTTACATCAAAATTGTTAGGCCTTAGCTTTGGAATATGCATTTCAGGCGTGGTCACCATTCCTTGAACGTGACACAGATATATTAGAAAGAGCTCAAAGATAATATTTTTGTTGGTTAGGCTTTTTTCATTTATGCACTGCTAAGAACAAAAGATGTCGGGGTCATCTATGCCTTCTTTTGTAAAGCATCGATCACAAATATGTAAGTGCGATGCATCACAGGCAATTGCCCTGTAGTTTTTATTGCCAGTTACAAATCTGTAGAATTTAATCGCCACAAAACGCCTCGTCTTCTACTTACATAACACGGTAATTGATAAACGGCCTGTTGATGCATGTCTTATATGACCGTATATTACACCTTGCATCACAATAGGTTGTGACTGGTACAACCCGGGATAAGCATAAGACTTTCCAATCAAGTTATTCCGCGTCTCTCGTGCCGTGTCACGACTTTAGGTTGAGGCGATAAATCGCTATTATATGGTTGTTTTCATTGACATTGATACTCAGTCGCTCATAGCTGCACAGGATAGAAGTGGCGTCAGTGTAAATGTACGTTGAGCGACGCGAGCCAAACGTTAACAATGACATGCAATGCTACATGACCTATGTGCAATTATGTTACATACTTTTGACACCATTACTATCAGGCGGATCTTATATTTTATGTTACGCCAATGCACCACAATTATGTGAGGAATGTCGCAAAGGAGAGAACATTTACCTATGAGAAAGAGCATGGTTGCAATAGCGAGTACGAACGATGAAACACGTGCTCAGGATGGATTGACGAAGACAAACAGTGCATTTGCATAAAAATCGCCTCCTATTTTAAATATATATCGAGACCCTGTCATCACCATATTCTAGCGTCAGCAGCATAAAACGATGGTATGTGTGTTCTTTTTCTCTTTAGGGCTTAATAATTGTATTAAGGCAATAATGTAGACGATTGACGTTTATGCCAGGGTAGGTTGTGCATATCTTATATTTCAAACATTTCTGGAGCTACACGAATATGTTTGCTGATTGCACGATATGTTAGATGCATTCAAAAATAACAATAAGTGCTGCGTACAATTTTGTATATAAAAAATATGCATGCACTGGCGCAAACGTTGATTCGGTATTTTTGAAGAAATGAACGTCATATCAAATTGATGAACTGTTATTGCCTTGCTGCATGTAAAACTAAAACTCGATTGCCTACTCGGGCATATGGCAATGGCGTGATACATATACTGAAAACAAAGCAATTGTCTGTATATGGCATATTCATATGCTAATAATCTCCAGAGAAAATTGCCCAATTGACGACTACATGAGACGAGCTTAATCCGCATATCATCGCTCCAATGTTCATCATTTAGAAGAGGCACCTAATAAACATAACCTCTAGACAAATATCTATAACGAGGGGGGAAAACAAATGTAATAATTGTATCGATTGGATAGGCCTCTCTCTGACCTACTATGTATGGTTTGGTCAATTTCAAAGAGTGAAGATCACGCCCACCTTTGGGTGGCGTTGCCATAAAACATATTGAACTGCAGGTACAACGCTACTGGGATGTCGGCTTACCTAAATAAACAATGACATGCAATACAACATGACCTATATGCAATTATGTTACATACTTTTGACACCATTACTATCAGACGGATCTTATATTTTATGTTACGCCAATTCACCACAATTAGGTGAGGAATGTCGCAAAGGAGAGAAAATTTACCTATGAGAAAGAGCATGGTTGCAATAGCGAGTACGAACGATGAAACACGTGCTCAGGATGGATTGACGAAGACAAACAGTGCATTTGCATTAAAATCGCCTCCTATTTTAAATATATATCGAGACCCTGTCATCACCACCAATGAAATACGCAAATTGCGAATAATTTGCAACTGTGTCACAATGCCAGAATGACATGAAGATATGCCATGCATCGCATCGATGCTTCGCGTGTTTGTGTTTGCGAGTGTGTTCGGATTTCAGTGGGTACGTATATCGCACAATAGTAAACTAGACTAATCTGATATTTTAACAAGCAACAATTTAAACCAAGAAAGCATCCTGATCAAGATTAGAATGATCGATGCATTTTTACAAACCTGACATTGGTACAACCATAAATAGCGACCACAAGGCAATAATGTTATCGAAAATATATTGCGAATTGAATAAACAATAATAATACAACAAACAACATATATCAAGTCTTACTTAACTCACCAGTCGATTGACTGATGGGCCACGGTCATATGAAACGTCATATGCATCCAAAGCTCCAATTTACAGCACAGATCCGACTGTCAATTAAGATCTGAATTCTTTCATGGATGGAGTTATTTACGCTGATAAGCAGGGCTGATATCTTTGCAATCAGTCCCCATATAAAGATTTACAGTGAATAAGTAGAATCCACCGAATCAATTTCTCATCGTAATGTGTATTGTAGTTCTTTTCAAGCTTTGAGATCCCAATCAGAACTTGTAAAGGCAATCTGTATTCCACAGCTTTGCTTATGCACACGTCGGCTTTCGAGCATCAAAATCGTGTCCAGACGTTTAGAAATGAACGTGCTGTTTAACGGCTGACACGCGAGATGATTCGCCTGCAACGGGATAATGAACCTGTCTTGCCAAACCCTAGATTAGGTAGGAACACCAAAAGCTCGATTAATAGGATGACAATATAAATTCATTATTGATTCCACGAACACTTTGCCCATATACGATACTCTTGCAGGATTTATTTTCGATTTGATAATTATGCTTGGTAAACCAATATCATATTGTAATATGTGAAGCACCTAAGGTGGCATCCAATCTACCTTAGCTGTAATAGAGCTGCTTCACGGGACCTCTACGTCGACATAGCTACATACCTGTCTCTTTACCTGTAGCAAATGATCAGGCGGCACGTCTAAGGTATCATCCGACAAGCTCTTATCGTACCACAAACACAATTGTCATAAACGGGCTAGGTAACTGTTTCGAGATGATTACTGACTGGTCTGATCCGACAGAACGCCACAATTCAAGTGCCTGGAACGCAGTCTGATACATCAAATTTGACCTAGGTAATGTTATGATAGGACCAAGTATGACCTACGTTATGGATAATGTTTTTATCTATCATGCAGATCGTTCTGAAATTATATTTATAGTGGTCAGTCTTATAAATATGTGGAAAGATGAACTCGTTTCTGTGGAAGATGTCAAACCACTGTACCTGTATCAACGAATAACAATTATCTTGCAGTGATAAAACTCTGATGAAGAGTGATAATTTTGCTGCCGAGCATATCGGTTGAGTTTGAATAGAGATTAGTTCATCAACCAAATTGCCATATTCCTACATTTACCATACCACATGTTCTTCTTTTACTGGCTCTTTCATCCTTGATGGCATCGTTTATCAATTCATGGATATTATCTTAAAAATAAACACCATGACTTAATAGACGACCGGGCCTACTGATATGAAGGCTGGTGACTTCTTGATACTCTCTCTAATGACTTTATGGATATCTTTGCTCAATACAGTTTTGTGTTCACCAAAACAACATATCCTAATGCAAACGTGGGTATAATAGCTGTAAAGGAACATTTCCATATGGGGACTTTATGAATGAACTGTGGGAGAAGAACGGTTCACTGAACGTCCTTTGTCTTGATATGATACGCTTATTATGCACAATGCACAGCATGGCGCATGGTTGAAGCAATAAAGACATGGTATGGATGTGTAACCTGCAGTCAGCCCTTCATACTTATTCATCAGGCATGATTAATCCATTGAGACCAGCTTCAGTTTTTGAGCATTGTATAACATTGTATAACACTGGTACACACACTATGCACACAAGTAATGAAACACGGCAGATGTCATAGGTACATGACATCGCTCATATTACGAGCAATTGAGCAGTGACCAGGGATATTAACAGCTTTATCTGTGTGTAATAATTGTCTTCCATTCGCAGCACCTTCCAAAAGCAGGTGAACATCGTTTTCATTTAACATCCGACATTAAACAGTTTAAAATCCATGTTCTCTTTCTTACCTGATCGTATTTCGCTCTAGGGATATATTGCAGTGATTATCCACATTCATTATTGCTGGTACGTAAAATCAGAGAGAGACATCCGGATCTAGATTTCGCTGGACCAACTCTTTTCAGCTCTTGCCGACTCTTGCCGATAACGCTTGTCACGGATAAGACGATAAGTGCTAATAAATATGGTCGACCCATAGCCAGGTAACATTTTCTGTAGTAGTTCGCTCCGGTGATATTAGCTTGGAGCGGAATTAAGCAAGGGTATGTGATCTAGGAACTACGCGGACTGATCCATATCGCTGCCTCTACCGAATAATATGCTAGAGTTGGAGGTCTTCGTCGACGCATTAAAGTTTTAGATCACTGGAAGGTAAGCGCAAAAGTAGCGATAAAGCCCTCAGGAACGTAACACAATTGTCGTAATAACGTCAAGAAAGTTCTCTATATAGAATGTAGCCTCCTTTAGTCGGTGGAGATAACAATTGGCTTGGTATGACAAATGTTTATTTAAGTATCAAATGTGGTCGTGTTGGTCCAACAACATGATGTTGTTGGCACATGACTGTGCCTCATATAAACATAAAACTCGAATCAATTACTTTGTCGCCAATATTTTTCTTATTTTATATATGATTTTGAATAAAACACTTATTGAATGACCATGAGAAATCCCATATATTCATCATCATATTCTAGCGTCAGCAGCATAAAACGATGGTATGTGTGTTCTTTTTCTCTTTAGGGCTTAATAATTGTATTAAGGCAATACTGTAGACGATGGACGTTTATGCCAGGGTAGGTTGTGCATATCTTATATTTCAAACATTTCTGGAGCTACACGAATATGTTTGCTGATTGCGCGATATGTTAGATGCATTCAAAACTAACAATAAGTGCTGCGTACAATTTTGTATATAAAAAATATGCATGCACTGGCGCAAACGTTGATTCGGTATTTTTGAAGAAATGAACGTCATATCAAATTGATGAACTGTTATTGCCTTGCTGCATGTAAAACTAAAACTCGATTGCCTACTCGGGCATATGGCAATGGCGTGATACATATACTGAAAACAAAGCAATTGTCTGTATATGGCATATTCATATGCTAGTAATCTCCAGAGAAAATTGCCCAATTGACGACTACATGAGACGAGCTTAATCCGCATATCATCGCTCCAATGTTCATCATTTAGAAGGGGCAACTAATAAACATAACCTCTAGACAAATATCTATAACGAGGGGGGAAAACAAATGTAATAATTGTATCGAATGGATAGGCCTCTCTCTGACCTACTATGTATGGTTTGGTCAATTTCAAAGAGTGAAGATCACGCCCACCTTTGGGTGGCGTTGCCATAAAACATATTGAACTGCAGGTACAACGCTACTGGGATGTCGGCTTACCTAAATAAACAATGACATGCAATACAACATGACCTATATGCAATTATGTTATATACTTTTGACACCATTACTATCAGACGGATCTTATATTTTATGTTACGCCAATTCACCACAATTATGTGAGGAATGTCGCAAAGGAGAGAAAATTGACCTATGAGAAAGAGCATGGTTGCAATAGCGAGTACGAACGATGAAACACGTGCTCAGGATGGATTGACGAAGACAAACAGTGCATTTGCATTAAAATCGCCTCCTATTTTAAATATATATCGAGACCCTGTCATCACCACCAATGAAATACGCAAATTGCGAATAATTTGCAACTGTGTCACAATGCCAGAATGACATGAAGATATGCCATGCATCGCATCGATGCTTCGCGTGTTTGTGTTTGCGAGTGTGTTCGGATTTCAGTGGGTACGTATATCGCACAATAGTAAACTAGACTAATCTGATATTTTAACAAGCAACAATTTAAACCAAGAAAGCATCCTGATCAAGATTAGAATGATCGATGCATTTTCACAAACCTGACATTGGTACAACCATAAATAGCGACCACAAGGCAATAATGTTATCGAAAATATATTGCGAATTGAATAAACAATAATAATACAACAAACAACATATATCAAGTCTTACTTAACTCACCGGTCGATTGACTGATGGGCCACGGTCATATGAAACGTCATATGCATCCAAAGCTCCAATTTACAGCACAGATCCGACTGTCAATTAAGATCTGAATTCTTTCATGGATGGAGTTATTTACGCTGATAAGCAGGGCTGATATCTTTGCAATCAGTCCCCATATAAAGATTTACAGTGAATAAGTAGAATCCACCGAATCAATTTCTCATTGTAATGTGTATTGTAGTTCTTTTCAAGCTTTGAGATCCCAATCAGAACTTGTAAAGGCAATCTGTATTCCACAGCTTTGCTTATGCACACGTCGGCTTT
This sequence comes from Urechis unicinctus, assembly GCA_034190875.2. Lineage (NCBI taxonomy): Eukaryota > Metazoa > Annelida > Polychaeta > Xenopneusta > Urechidae > Urechis > Urechis unicinctus. Next base: position 39,066,719 of record CM067347.1, on the reverse strand, counting down.
CGAGCATCAAAATCGTGTCCAGACGTTTAGAAATGAACGTGCTGTTTAACGGCTGACACGCGAGATGATTCGCCTGCAACGGGATAATGAACCTGTCTTGCCAAACCCTAGATTAGGTAGGAACACCAAAAAAGCTCGATTAATAGGATGACAATATAAATTCATTATTGATTCCACGAACACTTTGCCCATATACGATACTCTTGTAGGATTTATTTTCGATTTGATAATTATGCTTGGTAAACCAATATCATATTGTAATATGTGAAGCACCTAAGGTGGCATCCAATCTACCTTAGCTGTAATAGAGCTGCTTCACGGGACCTCTACGTCGACATAGCTACATGTCTACCTGTCTCTTTACCTGTAGCAAATGATCAGGCGGCACGTCTGAGGTATCATCCGACAAGCTCTTATCGTACCACAAACACAATTGTCATAAACGGGCTAGGTAACTGTTTCGAGATGATTACTGACTGGTCTGATCCGACAGAACGCCACAATTCAAGTGCCTGGAACGCAGTCTGATACATCAAATTTGACCTAGGTAATGTTATGATAGGACCAAGTATGACCTACGTTATGGATAATGTTTTCATCTATCATGCAGATCGTTCTAAAATTATATTTATAGTGGTCAGTCTTATAAATATGTGGAAAGATGAACTCGTTTCTGTGGAAGATGTCAAACCACTGTACCTGTATCAACGAATAACAATTATCTTGCAGTGATAAAACTCTGATGAAGAGTGATAATTTTGCTGCCGAGCATATCGGTTGAGTTTGAATAGAGATTAGTTCATCAACCAAATTGCCATATTCCTACATTTACCATACCACATGTTCTTCTTTTACTGGCTCTTTCATCCTTGATGGCATCGTTTATCAATTCATGGATATTATCTTAAAAATAAACACCATGACTTAATAGACGACCGGGCCTACTGATATGAAGGCTGGTGACTTATTGATACTCTCTCTAATGACTTTATGGATATCTTTGCTCAATACAGTTTGTGTTCACCAAAACAACATATCCTAATGCAAACGTGGATATAGTAGCTGTAAAGGAACATTTCCATATGGGGACTTTATGAATGAACTGTGGGAGAAGAACGGTTCACTGAACGTCCTTTGTCTTGATATGATACGCTTATTATGCACAATGCACAGCATGGCGCATGGTTGAAGCAATAAAGACATGGTATGGATGTGTAACCTGCAGTCAGCCCTTCATACTTATTCATCAGGCATGATTAATCCATTGAGACCAGCTTCAGTTTTTGAGCATTGTATAACATTGTATAACACTGGTACACACACTATGCACACAAGTAATGAAACACGGCAGATGTCATAGGTGCATGACATCGCTCATATTACGAGCAATTGAGCAGTGACCAGGGATATTAACTGCTTTATCTGTGTGTAATAATTGTCTTCCATTCGCAGCACCTTCCAAAAGCAGGTGAACATGGTTTTCATTTAACATCCGACATTAAACAGTGTAAAATCCATGTTGTCTTTCTTACCTTATCGTATTTCGCTCTAGGGATATATTGCAGTGATTATCCACATTCATTATTGCTTGGTACGTAAAATCAGAGAGAGACATCCGGATCTAGATTTCGCTGGACCAACTCTTTTCAGCTCTTGCCGACTCTTGCCGAGAACGCTTGTCACGGATAAGACGATAAGTGCTAATAAATATGGTCGACCCATAGCCAGGTAACATTTTCTGTAGTAGTTCGCTCCGGTGATATTAGCTTGGAGCGGAATTAAGCAAGGGTATGTGATCTAGGAACTACGCGGACTGATCCATATCGCTGCCTCTACCGAATAATATGCTAGAGTTGGAGGTCTTCGTCGACGCATTAAAGTTTTAGATCACTGGAAGGTAAGCGCAAAAGTAGCGATAAAGCCCTCAGGAACGTAACACAATTGTCGTAATAACGTCAAGAAAGTTCTCTATATAGAATGTAGCCTCCTTTAGTCGGTGGAGATAACAATTGGCTTGGTATGACAAATGTTTATTTAAGTATCAAATGTGGTCGTGTTGGTCCAACAACATGATGTTGTTGGCACATGACTGTACCTCATATAAACATAAAACTCGAATCAATTACTTTGTCGCCAATATTTTTCTTATTTTACATATGATTTTGAATAAAACACTTATTGAATGACCATGAGAAATCCCATATATTCATCATCATATTCTAGCGTCAGCAGCATAAAACGATGGTATGTGTGTTCTTTTTCTCTTTAGGGCTTAATAATTGTATTAAGGCAATACTGTAGACGATGGACGTTTATGCCGAGGTAGGTTGTGCATATCTTATATTTCAAACATTTCTGGAGCTACACGAATATGTTTGCTGATTGCGCGATATGTTAGATGCATTCAAAACTAACAATAAGTGCTGCGTACAATTTTGTATATAAAAAAATATGCATGCACTGGCGCAAACGTTGATTCGGTATTTTTGAAGAAATGAACGTCATATCAAATTGATGAACTGTTATTGCCTTGCTGCATGTAAAACTAAAACTCGATTGCCTACTCGGGCATATGGCAATGGCGTGATACATATACTGAAAACAAAGCAATTGTCTGTATATGGCATATTCATATGCTAGTAATCTCCAGAGAAAATTGCCCAATTGACGACTACATGAGACGAGCTTAATCCGCATATCATCGCTCCAATGTTCATCATTTAGAAGGGGCAACTAATAAACATAACCTCTAGACAAATATCTATAACGAGGGGGGTAAACAAATGTAATAATTGTATCAAATGGATAGGCCTCTCTCTGACCTACTATGTATGGTTTGGTCAATTTCAAAGAGTGAAGATCACGCCCACCTTTGGGTGGCGTTGCCATAAAACATATTGAACTGCAGGTACAACGCTACTGGGATGTCGGCTTACCTAAATAAACCGGCAGGCCCTATGCCTTTCAGGACGCGTGGATGTGGTGGCAGGATAACATATCGCAACGATCAGCGGAGCTTGTGGGCCCCTTTTTGCTACAAGCCCTTTAGGTTAGCTTACAATATTCCTTTCTCAGTGATTTGCATTCGTATTCTCGGCAAAGTCTTATACAAATAAGCAAGCATCTACGCTAACTTATTGTTGCACTGCTCACAATATTTTACAAAGTAGAATATATCCTGCCGCAGTGTAAAGTAAGCTACAATATGCGAAATGAGAAATACTGAACTGCGGCTACATTCTCTTACTGAATGCCTTCATCCCAAATATTCACTCGTTATTATCCTGGTAACGATAAAAATGCAATAAAATCTTCCACACTTTTCCCACACCCAAAATGCAATATGACGCAGAGATCCCTAGTGATGTTGATAAATTGCCTCGTATATGACAGTCCTTGTAATTGCCCATCAGCGGAGAAATTGCATCACGGCTAAAGGATTTTATCAAGTTGCTTGGAACGTGAGTACTTCACTAAAATCACTAGGTGCCGAGAATTTAATATAATATTTGTTGCTTAATTGAATAACCACGGGGACTTCCTGTTCCTAACTTGCTGAAGCGCCATAACTACTGTGCCTTTTTAAGAGGACGAGATTATTACGTCGGCTCCTACACAATGATGCGGCGTAAGATCGGCATGATTTATTGGATATTTACGTAAGTCAATATGCATTGATGTAAATCAGAAATAATTAATGGTAACAGTTGCCCGACACATGCATTAACGCCACATTCGGCTCTAGCAGCACATGGCAAACCCATAAGAAAAATTAATTTGATTGATTTAATTAACATCAGTAGGTGGGGAGTAAATTTAAGCCGTGTATCATTTCTATACTCTATATGAAGTCAATATCTGAACATAGTTGAGGTAAAGATAAACAGTAACTTACGGGCATCCAAAAGATTGCATCAAACCAATAATGTGGCAATACTAAATTGCGTCTACTATGCCCTCCCAAACATTTGCCAAACATCTATGAAAAATGCATTTGTACGTTGATAAGAATGCCAAACTTTATGGAGTAACTCATTGATAACGCGCATTTGAATAGCAAGGCCAATTGATTGTGGATGACAGATGAACTTTAATCCTTATGAATGATCCCATATTACCATCTCATGAATGATTTAGAAAGCTGAATTTGCAAGCATTACAGCTATCAGTGCCGCTTATGGGTATTGATATCACGAACAGTGCATCTCTCAATTGATGAGATACTTGATGAATGAACGTATATCTTAAAATGTGATCACTGCTTGCGAAATAGCTCGGCTTATTACAACTGCCCACTTGTGGAATTAAACCATGCTTTTTCGTAATTAACGTGGCATAAGCCTGTATAGTGATAGTCTATTACACTTAATACGCAAACGGAGAAAAGTATTTTCTCGTTGGCGGTATAAAACTAATTAGGCGGTGTATATGATTGCGATACGCGCGGAATTAAACCGATTTTAAAGCAAGTGAATAGAAATATGATAAGCAACTACGATAAATTTCATACCTTGTTTAGTAATGTAAACAATAAGGTGCCGGCAAGTTGAAGGATTGTAATCAAGGCGTGTGTGGGCCTGCGCCCAGAGATGTACTCGATCCTGATATCTGACGAGGGCGAGATTAGAAAGGCAAAGGGAGGGAAGAAGGTTGTGAAGAAGCACTTTCGTGACGCACAGTAGATGGAGTCTCTGATCGAAAAGAAGCAGATCCGCCCATGGTATGAACATGCTGCGCATTGAATGTCACGCGATATAAGGTTCGCGGGTTAAAAAAGGTGGCACTCTCAACATTTGACTCCAAGCAGTGGATAGATGAGAACGGTGTAGACACCTTGGCCAATTGTCGTTAATTTGCCAGCAAACTAACGTGGCAGGGTAGTTCCCGTTGGGGGTCGTGGCCTATCCACCTTTCTCTCGAGTGAAGCTCACCCTAAAAGCAACGAAAGTGGACAGCGAGCAATTAATATAAATCCTGTATAAGCCATAATTTAACGTGTAGTATAGATAATTGTCGGTGCGTCAGAACCACCAATTTGTATACCACACCAAAAGAAAAGGTAGCACACAACGTTAGAAAATGGTAATGTGTTCATATATGTTGCGCGTCGCGCTAATACACCTGTTACATCACGGAGACATACTGATGTTCAATGTAAAACTAATTATCACGAAACCCAGGTATGGAAATAAAAGAGTAGGCGTGTAGCATTATACCGCATATATGTTTAGCTTTCATAAATCAAGGGTACAGAGTAAAAGGCCATAACTTCCGGAACCAATGTTGTACGGGTTATCTACAGATGTATATTTAGACGATTATTCTGGTAGTCGCATGGCTAAGGCTTTATTATGTCTACAATCAGTGGCCAGCTATATGTGCCTTTGGTGAGATCTTAGACGCCACACTTACCCAAGAGTTCTATGGAAAAGCTGTCTTTGATTTGCCCTAAGAACACTTTAGCTAGCGCTTGACATTGCTTATGATGCAGTTAAGCGAATCTCATGGATATCCGCTTTCAGTGCCCACATTTCAGCAGAAGATTACAAAATAGCTGAATGGGAAAGTAGTCAAATGTCAAAATTATATCGAGGGAGTTACTTCGAGCCTGTTTATAAGGTTCTTCCAATAAATGATAATTTTTATATATGATATGCATGATCTTATGTCGATGTATTACAAAAAGTTTATAATAATGTTGGCAAGTGTAACAAATTTGGTCCTTCATACCGTCTCAGCAGTGTAGGTAGCATTCTCTTTGCTAATTTTAAAGCATGGTAATAGATTTCGCCAATTTTTCAAATACATAACACTATTGTAATCTTCAACCTCTACGACTGTGCTTGCGGCCACATTCGTTATGCACACGTGAAATCGATCCCACCACGTTGCTTACAATCGCGTATTCTAAGAAGAGGGGGTCGTATTTTCCATTTGTATGGGAATATATGCATACATATTGTGGCAATTCGAGACACAGTATGCCATGGGCGATTAATTCAATCTGTATAAAGCACAAGACGAACCAAAAGTCATGGGGCGATGTCGCTTTACCTAAACACGTGTGTATATACCTCAACGGGAAGCGATATATACGTCTAAAACAGCAGTAATATAACATCGGTACACCGAAACCTAGTTACTTTTATGACCGACACATATAGATTGTCACACAGCTGATGAGAGTGTTATCCATTCAACATTTGCAATGTTTATCTGGTAAATTATGGCTTGGTGGAAATGATACTTCTTAAGATGTTGGAAAAGAGATCCCTTATTAAACATAGGTATACATAATTAGGACATAACTTAATGCTACATTTATGATTATTATGACATGCAATTTTAGGACATGTTTGAACATCAACTTCATCGCGCCAGGCCGTATGTTGACCTGCTATGTGCATTTTCGTAGTGTTTGTGACGTGATGCCGATATCATAGTTTCTTAGGTTATGATTAGCGATAAGTACCGCAGCATTTTTCTCGCAGACAGCACATTTAAAACGTTGTATATATGCACATACTGTAAAAGGAAGCGGACCTGTTTCTATGAGCGAGCAAGCATGTGAAGCTGGATAAACATTTTCCGTTGTCATAAACATTTAACGTTAAGGTATATAAAATAATTCCCATTCATAACTGATACCTAACAAACAGTTGACAATATGTTTGACCTGCTACAGGATTCTCCCCGTCGTAAACCTTGCTTAGGCATCGTTCCCGCCCACAACCAATGCACACAATTGCACGAGGTGTGGTTATTTAGCTGTCAGAAGAGAAAATGCCGCAGGTTAATTCAAACAGTTGGCTCGGAGAATGTTAAGCCACACCCTGACCAGGCTAAATCGACTAACCGTAGCCGCCCGAATAGTTCGTGCAACACGCTTCCGAAATCCAACTTGGCATTTCAGTCAACTTGAAGCCGGTCAGCAGTATATCTATTTAGTGACTTCCTGAATCTTAATTGGTCTGAAACATGTCCAGTACAGCGGCAGCGTAATGTTATTTGACTGTGATGCTATAAACATTCATAACAAAAATAAACACATCCTTGCTACCATAATGAATGTCCCTGGAGATTTGAAATACGAACGTGAGCTTACAACGGAGATTTAAACGCCTACTTGTTGAGCAAAGGAAGTGAGGTCATTGAATGGTATATTCATCTCTAGTACTCGATGTCAGCACCAAGCATTCCTTGGCCAAAGCAAAATAATCCGCATGTTAGAACAAATTACTGTATACCGTCCCTGTTTGCCTTTGCACGATGACTAACAGGACTAATGCTATGCAGTAGACGACTTCAACACATCGCATATGCATTCGAATGATCAGCTGACAGAAGCAGACCCTTCTTAAGTATAAATGTACATAAAGCGTTCAATTGCAATTTTCGTAACGGGCTTAATATATTTTGCAGTAGCGCTGGCTGAATATAAATGTCCGTATTATGTCCACATAGGCGTTCCACTACAAATAGGATATATTAATCACTTTAAAGCTTCCGCAAAGCTATGCGTTTGATCGATTTTGGTGAATTTGTTAAGTTGTTTAGCCAACATTACATCCTAAAATATATGTCAATCGTGAGCGCAAGGCATAGTAAAACGTCTTTCTTTTATATGAAGTCATTTGTCTGGTTTCAGGGCCTAAACTGCGGTAGTAGTACTTTTGGGTTTGAATTTAACATCGTCGATGCACTGTGATATAAAGATAGAACATGTACAGAGAACCTATATACACAGGTATCTATATTGCTATGCCTTCTGATGTGAGACAAAGGCTGTAACATCCAACGGTATCATCCTTACATGACTACAGGAAACTTTATCACAATTGTGGACGCAGAACGTTAGCACAGGCCAACAGTTTTACATACATATGCTGGTCGCTGCATGGATATCAATAATGATTGTGCTTAAATTCTCGGTGATCTCACATGATGCTTATTGTTGACAGGCAGTAGGAAAACACATGTGCACACACGACCGGTGAGCACTCTGATGCTTAGTCACAGCGTCTCTTACAACCACATGTAATGTTCTAATCTATTTGGGTGTGTTGTCGCCTCGACCAAGTATAATAGTCCAAATCTTAAACAGACGCTAATCCCCGAGACGTTCGATAAACAGGTCCATGTGCTTTCATGTGATCGTCACCTAATGACAGGATTGTAATTCACTCAATTAAAAACGCACCGCACAGCTAGTCGGAGACGTCCCTCGTAGCTCAGCTAAAACCTCTTAGACGTAATGTCAAATAAACTCCAAGCATTACGCGGCAAACATAGCTCGCACCATAGACGGTTGGATATTAGCGCGCGTTATGATATGCATTACGCAACATCTGCGTTTAACCGTTGTATATGCGGCGAACGTGCATGGTGTATAGCACACACAATATATGACGAGATTACGATCGGCTTTGGAAAATATTGAATGGAACATTACCAACGGCGGCAGGAAAAATGAAATCAGTAGGAATCGATACAAATAAAGTAAAGAGTACGACAGTGTGCAGAAAGCTTAGAGGTCTATATAACTTATTATCCGAGCGACTCTCTATCAAATAGGCAATGCTCCGGTTCATTTAACTGTGTTTGTCGCATCGAGACGAAAGAGCCGGTTTAATCCTCATATACGTCTTGCCTGTGGTAATACGCTTGTCCACGGCTATGTCCAATAATCACTGGCAAATATTTCTCCTAAATTGCGCGACTGGTATAGCAGATGGAAAACATGGGGCCCGGTCAATACTGCCTGCTGTATAAGATTTACAATGAACGGATTTGCTGTCAAATATTAACTAAGATAAAACAAATTATATGAAGTATGTTTGTGTGCGTACTACATTATGCGGATCAAGGCTCCACTCCGAAAGTGAACCCACACATTGCTAGCAAATAATATAATACAATACATAAGTACACTGATATCAACACAATGTCGTTAAATCATCTATCAAACAGTTTTACGTTCAATAAATAAAACCTAGAATCTGCATTGATATGAAACGCATCAATCTGCTCGTTTATGTATTTTCCAAGCCTGTGGCGAATAGGCATAGTTAGAATGGTCCGCAATGCCGCATAATACGCCAGCATCAATATGTTGATCTCAGTAAATGTGCGGTTGATTGCGGATGGAATCTATTGATCGATGTCGCTGTCTAGCTTTTTGTTTTGTGTTTATACATACAACGCTTTATATCCCCCTACAATGGCTGCTAGTTTATCGAAGAGGTTCCATGGTAGCTAACTGGAATAGCTAATGCAAGCATGTAACACTTATCTTCAAATGTTTATGATAAATATAATCTGCCATGATGCGACTGTAGCACTACTAACTAACAGGACCATAAGCAAGCAGAAAACAGTTCCTAAACATGCAAGCAAATGATGCTTAGCAGCGTCATCCAATAATGCAATACATTTAACTTGGACTGTTCCCCATAGAATTTGTTTTTGATCGATATCTGGACGGTCTCAAATTGAAGCTGAGACAATGGTTAATATCACACAGTATGGATTTTGAAATGCTCGTTGTACATCAGGAATTATCATACCGAATAATGCAATTATTCCGCGAAATATTTCTTTTATCTCGAGATAAATGTATCGCTTAATTGTTGCGCATAATTAATCCGCATTCGCAAGAATTATTACATCACGTCCGTTATGCCAGACTGTCATGCATCTGCAAATTATCACTCAAACTACAGACAATTTGAGTGTTCATATTGCTGTACCCTTGCTGCTATGAATATTCCCAAATTAATCGTTTGTGAGATCAATAAATGTGCTGCACAATTCAGTGTATATGGTAGACAGCATGCTACTGGGGTGTTTTATCACACGGACATGACTCAAAGAGCGTGAAATTACAGCCAATTAGACGAAATTGTGCTGCTATATTTAAAACAAACATTTAGCTGCATGAGAGATGGAAGCCTCATGACCAGCTACCGAAGGTGCGTAAGCGCAGAAGTAGCCGGAAGATGTATCGCGTCTATTAAATTGATCTTTTCTTCGGATAAACTATTCATCGACTGGTATAATTTCATCCTTCCCGTCATAAATCGGTACATTATAGAGTAATACACCCACTAATTTTATGGAGAAAGAAAGATAAACTTAAACATGCATTAAGGACTATTGTAATTCCGTGCATAGCAGAGGAATGCAACTGCGGCGAGAATAAACCGGTTGTCATTGGCGTGGAAAAAAAGTTAGATATTCAAACATTGCGTTTATATGAGCATATACCTCGGTGCGGCTGGATAATGTGGTTGCTGAAAAGCGTGTTTCCAATACTTCTGATGAATTTTCCGTTATCGTTATGAGTAAAGTCGCATTAATGATACATAAGGCTGGGTTGAGTACTACATAGCTGTATTTCATGCAGTTGCAGTTGTAATGGTCTAATAAACTGGCACATGCGTTCATAAATTCAGAGCGAGTATTTGTAAAAGTATTAGAAAAACATCGTAGTACTCACCCTGCGTCAATAACATTTGGATCTCAATTAGCAAATCGATCAGACAACGCAACAGCAGTTCAGATCAAGTCTCTACTATCGCTTGTCCAGCCGTTATGCTGTATTGCGACTTAAAATGGCTTAAAGCTAACGTGTGGACTTGGTTAAGTATTTAATGGCAAGATGAAACTATGCTTAGTGTCCGACATGTTCTGCAACGGCCAGTTATCAAGCATAACAAGTACGTCGATTTGCATAGGAGTTGAATGTTTCAATAGCTGCAGTGTGTTTAGATGAGTTCTTGCATTTTGGTTATGGCTACCCTATTACCTCTTATAAACCATCCTAAAACATTTGCTGGTAATGTTTGAACCTTCAAAAGCCACCCAAGACATATTCAATACTGTTCTTTGAAACAAAATGCTACAGGAGATGTTCAGTTATGACACTATATGTCCTGATTTTATATACACTGGTTTTACATTAACAACACTTTTAGCCCCGGTATAATCGCTCTCCGACCAATTGCTGGGAAATGTACAGCGCTACAATATCGCAAGCTGACCTCGTAATGCTTTTAAAACGTCGAGTGATTGTATTCTCACGCCACTGGTCTAATCCACGCGAAATCTATTTTAGGCTAGTTATTTATATTACGAGTGTCGTGGTCAATTGAAACGCATAACAACTCGTCTGGGACCACCAATAAACCCTTTCCATGCTGCTGCATCGAGCAAACAACCCCGATTTCTACATAATGTCTACCATTCTATGTCCTGTATCATTGTTAATTTGAATAATGCCTTATCAATGCTACCATTTGCAGTAAATTAAACCTTTTGCAAAATGGATTGAGGAAAGACTTAATATATATAGGCTCTATATCTGAATTTAGCTTGTTCAACTGTGAAATAGGTTTTATTTGGAGATGATATTATGGAGCGTTGAGCAATCTAGGTTAGCACGTGGCAATCTAAGTTAGCAGGTGGGCGTCGAAAGTGTATGTATATATATATTTATATATATACATACACTTTTTTGTTGCTCGACGCTCCATAATATCATATATATATATATATATATATATATATATATATATATATATATATAGAGATATATATATATATATATATATATATATATGGTAAAGATAGTATATATCTATATATATATATATATATATTTATATATATATATATTTATATGTTTATATATACATAAATATATCTATATACATATTTATAATTTCATATATATGCAAAAAAATTATATATATATATATATATATATATATATATGTATATATATATTTACATAAAATATATATATATAATATATATATATATATATATATATATATATATATATATATATATATATATATATATTTATGTATCTGTATATATATATATATATATATATATATATATATATATATATATATATATATATACATATATATGCGGAATATATGTATATATATACATACACTTTTGTTGCCCACGTGCTAATAGATTGCTCGACGCTCCATAAATCATCATATATATATATATATATATATATATATATATATATATATTATAATATATATATAGGGATATATATATAGATATATATATATATATATATATATATATATATTTATATCATATATATACAAAAAATTATATATATATATATAAATTCATATATATACATAAATTTATATATATATATATAACATGTATATATATATATGTATATATTTATATATTATATACATATATATATATATATATATATATATATATATATATATATATATATATATATATATATATATATATATGTTTTGACAAGCTTTTTTAGCATTTTTGTAACACATGGTGATGTATATGGGTTATTAGACAAATACTTAGTGTGTGTCGAATGCATAGCAGTCGTATATTCTTCAGAGTTACAAAGGGAAGTCTCTCAGAGTCACAACATCTGAAATAATTTTCGACATTTGCATGTATCTTATAATTTCAACACACGTCTCACACATTGGTTAAATCATATTTTACCGACATATTATGGTAAAGTTTGACATGACCGCATAATTTGATACTCCGCAGAATGATCAAACATGAGGTATCTTTTTACTGAGACCCCATAGTGGAACGGCTTTTCAGAGTGATGGGTACCAGTAGTTTTGTCATATGTATAATGTGGCACAGTGAGGATTTGATTCCCATTGCTCTTGTAAATTAAATTGTACAAAAACCGTTGAACAATTGTTTTGTGATTCTGTGTGTTCATGCGGTTGTTGATTTTGGTAGACAGCAGCATGTGTGAACTCTCTCCGTCAAGCTTGGCGCCCAAGTGGGGACCATGATTTGACACAATATATCGATTGATGTTACTGCGGTAATTTATTTTATTGTTCTCTATGAAGCAGATCTGCTTCTTCATATAATTCTGCATGTAACTTCATAGCTGGTTATCAGTGCGAATGTTTTGTCTGACGTGATTGATAGTTTGTCGACCTTATTTATGCGTAGATCATAGATCTGACACGAAACATTATACAGAATGGGATTCTGTCCAAGTCACAACCGATGTTTAACTTTCCATGATCCTGCTTGAATCTTGTCGTTGTTATACCAAAGGGACATTTCTTTCAGCTTCCCAAAACATCACACGGCTATACAGACTGGCAATGCTGGATTTTTGTCACATATCATGGCTTTGTATGATAAATCTAGAAACATCACTGTGGCTGGCCTCATGCTAACCAACTGTTTACATGGGACCGACCTCGAGACACTGCGTTTTCAACGCTATAGAATAACCGATGCTTAATTGCCTCACTGGGGTAAAATCATACAGGAGATAAACAACAGTGCAGACAACTTGCGGTAGTAGCATAGTAAGTGACAGTTCTAGCGCACCGCCACTTAACTGTACTACACGTTAAATTATGGTGCATACAGGATTTCGATTGTTTGCTTGCTGCTCAAATTTGTTGCTTTTAGTGTGAGCTTCACTACAGAGAGAGAGGTAGATTGGGTTCGACCCTCAATAGACCCGACTCCGCCACGTTAGTTTGACTGTTTTGCTACGTGGATGGCTCTCTTTGGCGCTGCGGCGGCCTTGGCCTTTGGTCTTGTAGCCTTCCGTGGTCTTGGTGTCGGCTTTACACCTGTACGGATTTCTGTACCCCTAGCTTCTCCTATTTTGTATTTGCATCTTGCCTGTCAGATAGACTAACTTTTTCGCACACCTTCTAGATCACTTTCTGATTGCACAGTTTTTTTCCTTGTTGTTTATAATGGTATATATTTAATACGAGTGTTTCACTTGTTTCAGAAGGTCATCGTTCTTAGTCTCAAGCTCACACAAGGTGGCAACACAATGTCATGTGTGTAAAACAAAATGGGCGGCGACTCCGTTCGCGACCACTGTCACATAACAGGAAAGTATAGGGGACCTTCCACAACATACGGGGATTTGACTCCGACCTCTTGATGCAGGCCATCCGTAAGGTGGAAGGTCAGATTAACTGCATCCCATATAATATGGAGAAGTACGTATCCCTATTGTTTGGACAGTTGAGCTGAATTGACAGTGCACAGTTCCTCCTAGCCTCGCTTGACAAGCTTGTCTCAGCGAATAACCCAGACGCCTTAATAGTGACTGTTAAGTATGGAACTGGCTGGGCAAAGTGCCGCCTGCTAATGCGCAAGGGAGTGTACCCCAAGAGTTCATGGACGGCTGGGATAAGTCCAATCCCTCACTGCCGCTGATCAAGGAGTTCTACAGCAAGCTGTTTGAGTAAAGTATATCTGTTGCAGACTATAGTCATTCACAGACGGTCTGGGACATGTTCGGGTGTAGAAACATAGGCAATATCCATGACCTGCACAGACGTGCTGCTCCTGGCGTGTGTGTTTAAGATATTCTGCAAGACCTGCCTAGAGGAGTACGTGATGGACCCAGCCAACTACTAAACCAGCCCTTATCTGTCCTGCGACGCGCTGCTGAAGAGCACGGATGTGCAGCTAGAATTACTCACAGACTATGACAAACATCGGTTCATTGAAAAAGGCCAGTGCGGTGGGATAAGTGGCTTTGCATCGCCATGCTTAGGCCAACAACCCGTGCGTGGAAGGCTTCGAGAAGGATGAGCTAGCTACATCCAGTACCTTGGCGCCAAAAACCTGTATGGGTAGGCGAGGAGCCATCCCCTACCCACTGAGGTGATTGAGTGGGTAGATCAGCCGGCTGACCTACAGATACAGGACCATCCTGACAATGCCAAAACCGGATGTATACTCAAAGTTGATCCAGTATACCCTGCAGAGGTACATGCTGATCACAATGAATATCCACTAGCGCCAGAGCAAATGTCTATGCAGAATGAGCTGTTATCAGACTACCAGAAGAATCTTCTGAGTGCTTTGGGGAGCGCTGCGTAGGTTGAGAAGCTTGTGACCAACCTGCGCAACAAAGAGAAGTATGTGATCCATTTCATGATTCGCAAGCTATACCTATCACTGGGAATGCGGCTTACTATGATAAACCGTGCGCAGACCTGCGTTAGGTTGCCACCAGCGACTTTGAGAAAGACCTGTACACGCCAGCTAACAACTCCCATGTTCTGTAAGACAAAGGACAATCTCCAAAGACAAGTCAACGATAAGATTGTGTGCTCGACAGAAGATGTAATACGCAGGCTTGTGGCCAATCACCCCTATGCTTGTCGCAAAGTATTCGATGACGACCTTGCTGGTCTGCATAAGCACCAGACCCGGTGTGTGTAGTCATGTGCATACTCGACCTCTCCTAACACCTGATGTACAACTACTATTACAAGACAATGAAGTCCAGTTATAGTAGCACACCTGACATACAAGCAACTATGATCCATTCCATCCATTGTTAAGTAACGTAAACAAGAAGGTGTCGGGAAGTTGAAGGATGCTAATCAAGGCGTGTGTGGGCCTGCACTCAGAGATGAACTCGATCCTGATGTCTGGTGAGGGCGAGATTAGAGGAGGCAAAGGGAGGGAAGAAGGTTGTGAAGGAGTACTAACGTCACGCACAGTACATGGAGTCTATGTTCACAAAGAGGCAGTTCCGCCATGGTATGAACATGCTGCGCATTGAATATCACGCGATATAAGGTTAGCGTGTTAAGAAGGTGTCACTCTCACCGTAGGACTCCAAGCTGTGGTTAGATGTGAATGGCGTAGACACCTTGGTCTATGGTCACGTGGATTTGCCGGCTAACTATCGTGGCAGAGTCGTCCCCTTTGGGAGTCGGGGCCGACCCACCTTTTTCTTTGATGAAGCTCACCCTGAAAGCAACAAAAGTGGGCAGCGAGCAAACAATATAAATCCTGTATAAGCTATAGTTTAACGTGTAGTATCAATAAGTGTCGGTGCGCCAGAACCACCACTTTGTATTCTACACCTTAATAAAAGGGAACACTGTACATGCGAAAATGGTGATATGTTGTTGTTAACTGCATTATTTTGCGCGTCACGATAATACAGCTGACACATCACGATGTTCAATGTATAACTAATTATTATGAAACCCAGGTATGGAAATAAAAGAGTAGGCGTGCAGCATTATACCGCTTCATATATGTTTAGCTTTCATAAATCAAGGTTGCAGAGAAAACGGAGAAGACTTTTTTCGTCATTCGAACCCAAGTGCCATGCTCTTAAAGATACTATCTCACGCATACGTAAAATCAACCCCATCACACTGCTGACAATCGCGCATTCTAAGAAGAGGGGGTCGTATTTTTCAGTTGAATGGGAATATACATAAAGATACGGTGGCAATTCGAGACACATTATGCCGGTGGCGATTTAGTCAATCTGTATAAAACACCAGGCAAAACAAAAGACATGGGGCGATGTCGCTAAGAACGCGTGTGTATACAAGTCAATGTTCCATTGTTTCATACACTCATTATCCTCATCGGGAAGTGATATACATGCCTAAACAGCAGTGCTGTAACATCGATACACTTAAATCTAGTAACCGATTCAAATAGATTGTCACACAACCGATGAGATTGTTATCCGTTTAACATTTGCAATGTTTATCTAGTAAATATATTGATTTTGCGGAAATAGAATAACGATACTTCTTAGGAAGTAATGGTAATGGTAATGGTGAGTATAAGGTTTAATGGCAAGTCGACACAATATTGTGCCAGGCAAAGATGGGTTAATCTACGACATTAGTGGATTTGAATTGATTTGATAGAATTCAGTTGAAATAATATGTCAAATTTGAATTGAATTAAAATCTGTTTGTCTGATATATTCAATGACTGTTGAAGGATTTGCTGTGTCACAGAGTTCTTTTATATCTCTCACATTGTAATATCTTTGCCGTATATGGCTAAAATCTACGCAATTTACTAAGAAATGTTTTACTGTAAAAGGTTCATTGCAAGGTATGCATTGCGGCATGGCTTCATTTCTTAGCACATATCCATGCGTTGAGTTAGTATGGCCTATTCGAGCACGAGCCAGTACAACTTCCTCTCTCCTATTTTCACGTTTGCTGTGTGCCCATTCCCCTATATTTGGTTTGATGGCAAAAAGTTTGTTGACGGCACAGCCCTCCAATAATTATTGCCAACTATTGTACAGGTGTTTGTTTATCTTAGAACCACGATATGTAAAGGGGATCTTGGTCCCAGACACTGGTTCGTGTAGAGCGCCTGTCGCAGTCCTGTTGGCTTTTTCGTTGCCTGGGATATTTATGTGACTAGGTACCCAGACAAACTCAACATTTTACCCCGTCATGGATAAACGAGTATGATCTTCTAAAATATCAACAACAATATGACACGATATCAACTTGTTCCCAATTGCCTCCAGGGCAGACAAAGAATTACTAAAAATGCTAAAATCTGCATGGGCATGGCAAGCAACAAGGCCCAATGCCAATGCTGTAAAAACGGATGCTGCACCAGGCAGTCTTTCCTTGTGGGTGTGAGGCCTTAATACGACTCCAGCGCCCACACGATTTGCATCTTTGGATCCGTCAGTATAAATATGTATGTTGTCTTTGTGTTGCTCTTTAAGTTCATTAAATTTTATCAAGAGGTCATTAGCATTTGATTTGTCATATTTTGTATGGGATGTGTTTATTGTGGGTGTGATCAATTGCCAGGGGGGTGTTTTGGGAATTTTGTTTGGAGCAATTATGTCTAGATTATTGCATATATTGTTTACTGATATTTGGATACGGATGCCAAGAGATGCTATGGTACGATATAAGAAAATCGTCTACGTAAAGTGATTTCTCTGATGCTGTTGATTTTTAAATTGAAAAGTATGACGGAACAAATGCTGCCCTGTGGGACCCCCATTTCCAAACCATGTTGGTCTGAAAGGGTGGTCCCAATTCTTACTTTGAAAGATCTATCATTTACAAAAAATTATATAAAAAGAGGCATATTACCTCAAAGACCAGCTGCATGTAGATCTTTTAAAATTCCATATTTCCATGTCGTGTCATATGCTTTTTCTAGATAAAAACACATGCATCCATAATATATGATTCTAATTTAACAAGATTGTCCTTGGTAAATCGGCCTTTTCTGAAGCCAGATTGATGTTTATTCATGATATTATTTGTTTCCAAGTACCACATAAGACGCTTGTTAATTATTCTCTCCATGGTTTTACAAAGACAGCTCGTGAGAACGATGGGCCTGTAGCTCGACAGGTTGGTTGGGTCTTTTCCGGACTCTGGGAGAGGGATGATGGTAGCCTCTCTCCATGAGTCCGGCAATTCTCCGCTGCTCCATATGCGATTGTAAATGTCTAATAAGACATACAAGAACTCTTGTCGGAGTTGGTAATGGACATCACCTGGTTCTACTACAGTGTCCTTGCAGAGATTCAAAGACTCTTTCAATTCTTTTTAAGTGAAAGGAACATTATATTTTTCGTTGCTGTTTAACCTAAAATTGAGTTTTGTTCTTTCAGTAATCTGTTTAATCTTTTGAAACTTTTCGGAATAATTAGCAGTGGAAGAATTCATGGTTATCGTATCCGTTATGATGTTAGATATTTCTTGTTTGTTTTTTACTTCATTACCATCTGGTGTAAGTAGGTAAGAAGAAGTGGAAGAGGTATTTTTCCAATCATTTTGCGGTCTTTTTGATTGATGTTCTCGAGTTTAATTTTGACACATAAGTTTTCCAGGAATTCTTTTTTTACTTTCTTTTACATCCCGACGAGCTCTCGCTCTCGCTGCCCTGAATGATACCAGGTAAGCATGGGTTAGGTGTGATTAAAATAATTGAAGGGCCTTTTTTCTGTCGTTGATGGCGTCCTGGCAGTCTTGGTTAAACCATGATTTTGGGATGCGCCTGGGCTTTGCCTAAGACTTCGGAATAGTTTTGGAGGCAATTTCAAGCAGTTTATCGCAAAAAGTACTTATGTGTGTATCTCTCCCTTGCATCATATCCCTGTGGATAGCCTCCCACACAGAGATCCAAAGGAGGGCCAGTCTGCTTTATGCAGCTGCCACTATGGATGTCTCTCTGTTGGTAATGGAGGGTTTAGGTGGATAAGAATGGGGAAGTGGTCAATTCCACAGTAATCATCGACACCAACTTCCCATGCAAGGTCGAGAATCAAAGAAGGAGAAGAGAAAGAAAGATCTATTGCGATGGATGTGCCATAGCCTGGGTGGATGTACGCATTTGAGCCGTCATGTAAAAGGCAGAGATTTTGATCAATGAAGAATTCTGACACTTAACTATGTTTCTTGCTTCATGAAAAGAAAGCCATATGTTTGCCATATGGGGCATCGTTTGGAGTATGCGGGGTGGTCACCGGAGCAGTTGGCGCACTTGAATGGTGCTTTTTAGTCCTGCTCCCGATGCTCATCACCGCATTTGGGGCAGATTGGTGTTCTATTGCATTTGGTTTAGAAGTGTCCGTATTTTTGGCAATTGTGGCAATTGTGGTTTGGTGTGAATGCTTCAGTTTGACATTTAGACCTGCTTTTTTATGCCGTTTGGAAGGTATTGGCTATTGAATGTCAAGATGTGTGTGTCTGTGGGAACCTTTTCTCCATTTTTATTTATGAGCACCTTGGTCACTTCGCTTACATTTTGATTTTTCAGTTCTTAAACAATTTCTTTTTCATTGCAGTACTTCAATGAAAACAAATATTCATACCCTTGATAATGTTAAGGGTTTGATGTGGACTAAATTTAAAATTAATGTTGGCTATTTTGTTGGTTAGAAGAAGAACTTTCGTGTAAATTTGTTTTGTTGCTTCAATAAGGTTAAGTCCGGATCGCAAATTCCTTTGTCCAAAACTATAAATGACACTTTCTCCAAACTTACATCTGCCCGCTCAAGGACTAGAAATCTGTTCCAGTTGTCTGTAAGGTTGGTTTCATTTTCTTCTGAGTGCTTTCGTTTATGGCCAGGAGGAGAGACAGACATAATAAGATAAAATTCACCACCTGTGCGCCCCACCCATCTTAAAGATGCCAGCGCTACACAGGAGATATACTCGTCCCCCATCAAAAGTGAGACAATACTTACCCCATAGAGTCCAGACACTGTCGAGGTGCTGGGCTCGTAGAGGCGCACCGAAACCCCTTCAGTGGGATTCGATTGACCTGATTAAGATTGCCCCCAATTAGTCGCCTCTTACGACATGTAGAAGGATAGAGTGGACCTATTCTACCCCATGCCGCACAGGGGGTTACTTCTTACGATGATGGAAAAAGAGATCCGTCATTAAAGATAGGTATCCCTAATTAGGACATAACTTAATGCTACATTTATGATTATTATGACATGCATTGTGAGGACGTTTGCAAATTAAAAACATTGTGCGAAGCAGTAAATGTATGCTGACCCGCAATGAGCATTTTCATAACGTTTTTCACTTGACGCTGATATCTTAGCTTCTAAGGTTATGATTAGCTATCATTACCACAACTTTTTCTCACAAAGAGCACGTTCGAAACGTTGTATATATGTGCATGATTTAAAAGGTAGTGGACCTGTTTCTATGAGCGAGCAAGCATGAGGAGCTTGATAAACATTTTCCGTTGTCATAAATATTTAACGTTAAGGTATATAAAATAATTCCCATTCATTACTGATACCTAACAAACAGTTGACAATTTATTTGATCTACTACAGGATTTTCCCTGTCGTAAACCTCGCTTGGGCATCGATATATTATTCACTTTAAAGCTTCCGCAAAGCTATGCTTTGATTGCGTTTGATCGATTTTGGTGAATTTATTACGTTGTTATGCCAAAATTACACCCGGAAATATATGTCAAGCGTGAGCGCAAGGCCTAGTAAAACGTCTTGCTTCTATATGAAGTCATTGTTCTGGTTTCAGGGCGGTAGTTGTACTTTTGGTTTGAATCTAACATCGTCGATCTATTCGAGTGGGTGGTCGCCTCGACCAAGTAGAATAGTCCAAATCTTAAACAGACGCCAATCCCCGAGACGTAAGCAAAGAGTCATGGCTACGCTAAGCTGCGTGACGATTATGAAATTACACGAAAGGCACCCCCGACGAAATCATGACATAAACAGAAGCACATGGGACTGTTGATCTAACATCTCGGGGCTCGGCGGCCGTTAAAGATATGGAGTCATCTGATTGGTAGAGGCATGGAGCATGCAATGAATTAATAGTCGTGTTTAGCAACTAGGTTATGTATGACTAGCAGTGAATGGGTAACTATTAGTGTGGTCACTGCCAGGGACCACGTCGTCCTCAGATGATATTTTACAACCCTTTTCAGAGATGGGACCGACATTATTATGTGATCATCCGGGGCACAAGTAACCAGTCAGGTTGTCACATCTTGGTGTCGAACCCACAGCATGTAGGTATTAAACAAAAAATTCCACGTGGTATTTAAGAGACGCTATATCAAGACGCTATGACAATAACGCTTCTGCTAACAGGTGGCGTCTTCACATATTTCCTCCGGCGGAAGGGGTGAGTGAGCTCTCTTAGCGAAGCTATAAAGTCTTTGACGTAAGAAAATACATGTGCTTTTGTTGCGTTCATGTGATCGTCACCTAATGACAGGCTTGTATTTCACTCAATTGCAAACGCACTCGTAGCGAAGATAAATCCTCTTTGACGTAATGTCAAATAAACTTCAAGCATTACTCGGCAAACATCGCACGCACCTTGACGGTTGAATATTGGCGCACGCTAGATCTGCATATAACCGTTGCAGTTGCGACAAATGTGCATGGTGGATAGCATACACGATATATGGCGAGATTACGAACATCTTTGCAACACATTGAATGGAACATTACCAACAGCGGCTGGCAGAACGAAATCAGTAGGTTTTTTGCGCGCAGTGAAAGGCTTTTCAATACGACACCATTCGATATAAATAAAGTAATGAGTATGACAGTATGCAGTAAGCTGAGAGGTCTATGTAACACCATATCTGAGCGACTCTCTATCAAATAGGCAATGTTCCGGTTCATTTAACCGTGTTGGTCGCATTGAGACGAAAGAGCCGGTTTCATCCTCATATACGTCTTGTCTGTGGTAACACGCGGCTTTGTCAAGCAATCACTCGCAAATATTTCCGTCTGCTCAATTGCGCGACAGGTGTAGCAGATGCTTTATAAAATTTGCAATTAACGGATTTGCGGTCGAATATTAACTAAAAACAAACAAATTATATGAAGTATGTTTGTATGCGTGCTACAGTAGGCGAATGAAGGATCCACGCTTAGTTCAACACAATATTTTGAAATCATCTATCAAACAGTTTTATGTTCAATGAGTAAAAAACTAGAATCCGCGCTGATATGAAACGCCTGTGGCGAATATGCCTAGTGAGAGTGGTCAGCCATGCCGCTTGATACGTAAAATATGCGGTTGATTACGGCAGAAATCTATTGATCGATGTCAAATGTCGCTGTCTAGCATGACTATTTGCTTTGTGTTTATACTAACAAGGCTTTATGTCTCCCTACAATGGCTGCTAGTTTGTCGAAGAGGTCTCATGCTAGCTAACTGGAATAGTTAATGCAAGCATTATGCAAATATTATCTGCCACGTTGCGCCTGTAGCACTACTAACTAACAGGAACATCAGCAAGCAGAAAACAGTTCCTAACCATTCAGGCAAATGATGCTTTACATTTAACTGATCCCCACAGAATTTTTTTTTGATCGATATCTGGCCGGTCTCAAATAAGAGCTAAGTCAAGGGTTAATAACACACAGTAGAGGTTTTTGTGAATGCTCGTTATATTTTAGAAATTATCTTATGCAATAATGCAATTATTCCGCTAGATATTCCTTTTATCTCGAGATAAATGTATCGCTTAATTCGCGCGCATTCGCAAGCATTATTACAGCACAACCGTTATGCCAGACTGTCATGCATATGAACCTTATCACTCTTAACATAACTACTGACAATTTGAGTGCTCACATTGCTGTATCGTTGTTGCTATGAATATTATAAAACAAATCCATCGTGAAGCTGGGTGAAGTACTTCATGGCTGTATTACGTGCAGTTGCATTTAGCGTTAATGGATTTATAAGCTGGTACGTGCGTTCATTGAATCAGAGCGAGCACTTGTTAAAGTAATAGAATGGCATAGTAGTACTCAACACCCTGCGTCCATTACGTTTGGAATTCAATTAGCAGATCAATCAGAAAACGCAACAGCAGTTCAGCATAGGTCTCTGCTATCGCTTTTTCTGTTGCCCTTTTGCGGTCATTCATGTTTATTCCCACATGCATTCCTGACTTTGTATCTAAACGGCACAAACCCAATTTCCACTTATAATAACAGCCTCCGTCTGCGTTTGAATTGAAGTTTTCTTTGATTATTAAACAAATCACTCACAGTCAATCTTTCATAGGCCATTTGACACGCATCCAAGCGGAATTCATAGACTATATCTGTACAATTTGAATACTTGTCCAGCCATTATGCCGTATTGCGACTTAACATGGCTTAAAACTAACATGTGGACTTTGTAACGTATTTGATGGCAAGATGAAACTAAGCTTAGCGCCCGACATGTTCTGCAACGGCCAGTTATCAAGCATAATCAGTACGTCGATTTGCCTAGGAGTTGAGTGTTGGGATAGCTGCAGTGTGTTTAGATGAGTTCTTGCATACATGCGTCAAATGGTGTGATATGACATTTTTTTAAACCTTCACAAAACATTTGCTGGTAATGTTTGAACCTTCAAAAGCCACCCAAGACATATTCAATACTGTTTTTTTAAACAAAAGCTACAGGAGATTTTATCCTGATTTTATATATACTGGTTTTACATTAACAACATTTTTACCCATGCTATAATCGCTCTATGACCAATTGCTTGGAGATTTATAGCGCTATAACATCGCAACCTGACCTCGTAATGCTTTTAAAACGACGAGCGATTCAATTCCTATGCCGATGGTCTAATGTCAGCGAAATCTATTGCAGGATTTCTATTTATATTACGAGTGCCGTGGTCAATTGAAATGCATAACAACTCACGAGGGACCGCCACTGAACACTTTCAATGGTGCTGCATCGAGCAAACAACCCCGATTTCTGCACATTGTCCACGATTCAGTGTCCTGTATCACTTGCAAATTAGAATAATGCCTCATCACTATTACAATTTCCAGTAAATTAAGTCATAGAAACCTCCGCGATGCAGAATGATTTGAAGAAAGACTTTATATTGTATAGGCTTAGATAGGCTTTATATTTTCATTAAGCTTATATACCTCTGAAATAGCTTTAACCCTGAGCGGATATCAAGTAGAGATAGCAATATATAAATTAGTACGTGGGATATATATATAACAAATAGTAAATATATATATATATATATATATATATATATATATATATATATATATATATATTTATATATATATATATATATATATATATATATATATATATATATATATATATATATATATATATATATAAACATATAGACATGTCTATATCTCTATATATTCTATATATATATATATATAATATAAGTTGAAAATATCTCTATATAACCAGGCGTATATAAATGTCCGTATATATATCAAACTATACATATGGGTATATATATACATATATATATATACAAATCAAACATATAGATCCATATATTTATTAGTATGTATATATTAATATATCAGTATATATATATATATTATATATATATTATATATATATATATATATATATATATATATGTATATATGAACATATATTTGTATATATATAGATATAAATATACATATATAAACATATATATATATATAATATATATATACTCCTATATATATATATATAAACAAATAGACATGTTTATATGGATGTATATTGTGATATATATATATACATACACACATATATACGCATGGATATGTATATATATAAACATAAGTTTATATATAGTTATTAACATATATAATTATCAAACTATACATATGGGTAAAAATACATATATACAAATATGTATCAAATCAAACATATATATCCATATATTTATGTGTATGTATAAATGTATATCAGTATATATATATAAATTTATATATATTTATATATCTATATATATATATATTTATTTGTATATATGAACATATTTGTATATATAAAGATATAAATATACATATAAACATATATATATATTAATTTATTTATATATATACGCAAATATATATATAGGTATATATGTATATATATATGTATATATATGTCATATATATATACATATATATATATATTCATATATATATACATATATATATATATATATATACGTATATATATACATATATTTGGACATATATTTACATTCATATATATATACGTATATACATATATGTATATATATTTATATATAATTATATATCTGCATATATACATATATATATAGATATATATATATATATATATTATATATATAAATATATATATATATATATATATATATATATATATATATATATATATATATATATATATATATATATATATATATATAGGGGATATATATATATATATATATATATATATATATATATATATATATATATATATATATATATATATATATATATATATATATATATATATATATATATATATATATATATATATATATATATATATATATATATATATATATATATATATATATATATATATAATTGCAGACACCAAATTGTAATCGGGTCATACGGCGGTGGAAGTTCACTATATAACCAATGTACATTTAACAATTGCCAAGTTATCGATTACGTGATCGATTACGTGATCGTTGTACCGGTAGAAAAAATAATTTATGTCGCTATGCCGTCCAGCTCTATGTTGATAAGAATAGATTAATGCAACTCGACATGAGCATGTTGGACTGTGGTTTTAAATTCGATTCCTCTAAGCTAAAAACCATTTATGCTGAATGTTTTAATTTTATTATCTACAAATGTTCATATTTTGTTCTTAATTGTGTTTCTCGCTACTCATGATTAAGTGAAAGGCTGTTTTTCCTTGGTTTGGTTTGGGAAATATTTAAATGTATTTCACTAGCTTTTTATTTTTGAATATGGGCATGAGCTGAACGATTCACCTTTATCCAAGAACCCTACTTGATTGGATTGTCATGGCAACCCTGTTAACCCACGTGTGTAATTGTTTCGATTAGGAAACACCCCTGCTCTGTCTGCGTTACGAAATTAAATGTGATTTTTTTCCATTCCTAGTGTCACAATGGAATTTGTGAACAAGCGAAGGGCTGAATAAATGAGTAACTGGTCATTTTAATAATATTGACTTTGCAATACATTTGCCGATTTTGTAGTTAATGTTAGTAGCGGTATTCCCCCGACAAGCCATGTTTATGTGAATGGTACATTTTCGAACGACAGTAAAGCAATACATTACCTCCTTATATTTAATAAAAGTACCGTTTTGCAGTTTGTTATTGTCGCACATTTTTTATCTAAGGTCATCAAATAATATTGAAGCGGACGCCAACACCATGTAATCATTCTCGATGGATCATATATCGATCATTTGGTAGGAGGCTCCCATAAAGTTTGTCATAATAAGCTTATCGCTTTACGTCATCATTGTTATATAGATTACCAGTTATAACTCACACCAATGTTTTTAACAATATAACATCTTGGAAGCGATTATTATATAATTTCACTGTAATGGATTCATCGTGACCGCATTTATAACCTTAAGTCCTTAATCAGTTGATTAATAATCAAATGGCTGATTGACAACTGGATGAATGACTGCGATGGCCTTCCACACGGCCGTAAAGGATGCAAATGCTTATGACATATACATCTTAAATAATTACAGATGAGTTTCTGTGACTTTTCGCGAAGTTCAGTTTACAACCTTCTACTTCATTGCTACTTTTATACGACCTGGAACAGATTTTTACTAAATCTCATTCTGCAAGTATATCTTACCCAAGCACGGATCTACCAAGCATGGCCTCATTGTGTCACAGATTTCCTTAAAATGACTGATATATTTTGCCCTTTGAATAGGTACAATGCATAAGTTGGTACGTATATCTTACACGTTGATTGCTTGTCTTACCAAATGCAATGGTGCGTCGGCTCAACAGAACATTATAATCAGTTAACATGATTTTTAAAGGCAAAAGTGGGAAACATGTAATCGGTGCATCATGTAATAACATTCGTGCAAGGGCTAACTGTAACATTGCTAACCCTTATATACCGCTGGCTAAATGACCATTTATTTCTTCTACCTTGTACGTTGCTAAAAGGGATTGATTATGTATTTCGAAGTTTTTGGTGCTTTTGAAAGCAACGAGATATATGATTGAACATCAACTAAGGTAAAAGGGTTATATGAAACCGACATTGGTGCGTTTGAGCAAACCTAATTTCATAGTTGGTAATTTTAAAAACAAACAGTGAAGTGCCAAGAGATACACGATTGAACATTAACTGAGCTCAAAGGAGAAAATATTACCAACATTACTACTTCGGGACAATACTAATTTTAAAGTTAGGTTTGAAGCCTCGTACACATGCCAGACGTTAAAAAAAGTTTCGTAACGCCTACTCAGCAGGCAAGCCATTCATCGAGTCAATATCGAATGAATACGTGTCATAAGCACTTTCATCGCATTTAATTTTGGCGGCCCTGTAGTTCGTAGAGTGCTGTATGAGCCATAACTAATTACAACTAGTTTAATTGATACTTCTACAACACAAAGATAGCAGATACTATGTATATAAAACCATATGCTGAAAGCCGCATCGCATTCTCAGTCTTTCCATGCAATGCAGATTTATTATCTGCCTTGCAATGTAATGCATATGCATTGTTTTCTCTCATCTTATGTAAGTCAGTTGTACGAAATGCTCTGTTTGGTCATTGTTGTCGCTAAAAATGAGTATAGCACTAATATCAATGAATAGGTTCACCTTTCGTGGTAACTATTTTGCGCGATTAGAGGAGCAATGTTTTCACAAGTATCCCAATGATAATACATCTATATTGTTCGAGGATTTGTATTTACGTCATCAACAAATCCATGCTTACAAAAACTTCGCATGAGTTACACATGTTGGACACTGCATGCTAAAAGTCATACTCTTCATTATGACTATGACAACAAGGAAGCAGCCAGAAATGCGTTCAGCAACCTAATTTATTGATGCGAAATTGAAATCAGTGTGAAGACGCAATCGCATTCTAACCCAAGGAAATGCAATTTGAGGCTGACCGAGAAGAACATAATGCTGTTAAATATATGTTTGTAGAGCTGTGTTAAGTTTCATTAGGCCGAAGTCTTATTACCTGAGACCTTTTAGCTACGCTTAGAGGGCTCGCTCTCGACAAATATGTGAAAACGCAACTTACGTGCAGCTCGCTGTTACTCGTCTCAACCAATAAAATGTACCCCTGATCCTAACATAAACATGTCCCATGAGTTTATTTTAGGGTAGCGCCACATGATGGTGGGCATGCTAAACATGCATACTGCATAAGTAAATTAGATGAGCCCACTTAGCTAAACACCAATTGCCACTCATTTTGTGAATATTGCACAACTTCATCTCGCTATTTGTCAAAACTTACAAACATTAATGGAATGCTTCTATCTCTGAAGCCGAATACATATGATAGGACTATGATTTCGCCGATAGCGCATTAGGATCATCCTACCTCACTGACATATCGCTCAGGAAGAACGACGCTTTAGGTGGATTCATGCTATCAAGCGCCACTCACGTTGACATCATAAAATCATATGTGAAGCCCATAGTAACTTGCTTTGAACGTCCTGTTTAATAGCTGGAAACAATAACACCATAATTTATCGTGAAGAGTTATACTGCTGATTCAATTAGTGACCCAGAGTGCTGTATCTTTTATATTTGCCCATTTAAGTTAGAACGACGTCTACAACTTCTTAACATGACAGTTATTTATCTAACTTGCGAAGGATACCGCAACAGAATAGCGTTCTTTCTTGGCACTAACAAACCTCATTGCATTCCACTTTTGAATCTATATTCATGTCAATTAGTATGTGGTGTTTTGGGGAAACTCATTATAGTATCTTAAGGTTGATTACAAATGTTAAGTGGTCAAATGTTGAGGGCGCCTTAGTTAATAGGACTGATGTATGCGAATCTCAGTATTTTATGGCAGTTGTTTAATTTGCAGACACTACAGCCACTCAAAAACCATCTTCAGGGCGACCCATAAGCTATGCTGTATTTGCGGATACATGCTATCACATGTTTTGTCTATTGCAGTTCGTAAAGCAGGCGTTGCACATACAGATACGAGACGTGTTGATTGTACAATTATCAATAAATCCGCTTTTTCGGACATTCATTGCCTCACTTCTTCGTAAACAACAAAATATCATAAATTATAAGCTTTACCATATGTCCCCTTGTCACAGCCGCGTTATACCAGCCTTATACCACATGTCACTATTATTGAACGGTTCGCTATCCAGTGCAGCTCATATTTACGAGACTTGTACTCCTATTTAATCATTGTTCAAAATGCCCGGCGCCCACCAACTGCTTCTAAACCTCGCAAGTTTTGATCGAATAATTGCACAAATGCTCTCAATTCAACTAGCCCATAGTATGACTAGCTTCTCTATTCCGTGAGTGTAGCCAAACCACCCAGCATAATATATTGGTTCAACTTGGGTTTGATTCAGGTTGGTATGATTGTGAGGATGAGGGTGAGTTTGCAATATAGTTGTCCATTTATGAAAGTCTCAATGATATTACGATTTGTTATATTGCACAGTTCTTGTTATTACTAATTTTAATTGATAATTGGTAGAATCAGTCCTGAATGACTGATGACGCAAACGGATTGGGAAATTCAGCCAAACCTGAAAAATAATGTAGTTTTCGGAGAAAAAAGGTCAAGCGTAGGACGTTTCTTTGTTTTTGGCCTTTTCTCTGCCATTTTTCTCATCCGGAGACTGTCTATGTTCTTGTACGCAACTACGAATATTCATACTAATTGTGGTAGTAGCCACTGTGTGCGAATGCTTCTTACTGTATATCAGGAATAAAAGTACGAGTTCATCTCGGTTAAGCCGTCGATTCATTAATGACTAATCAAGCGATACTAAACCGGCCAAGATAAGGTAATGGCATTCGAGATATTTGTTAGTTTTTGAGCATCCACCAACGGATAAATGTTCTGTTCCTAACATTTTCTTGGATTATGCTATCATAACCAAATAACAAGATTACTGCTGATCATCATTAAAAATGTAGTCTGCGAATGATAGTCCAATACAATACAATACAAGCACCAGGTTCCGGTGATTCGTTTATAAGACAATACGACAGTATCAAATGTTATGTCAGTATAATGACGATTGTATATGTTATCCTGAGTATAAATGTTTCATCCGCCCTTGAATTAGCAAATGCAATTACTCGATTTAATCTGCCCATGTAATCAGATTGTTACATCAGTACGTCTCTCAAAGCAATGATTATCGTTATTTTTTCGGAAGGCGTTTCCTCTTACACAAAACAGCAATCGATTGCTCCATCTGCCTCATCTGTGGGCCATTTTGTTATGCATGACATTTGATGGCCAAGCACTCTTCAGACCTATTTGTCTGGCAAATTATACTCACAACCAGGTACGTATTTGATGGGCTGACAAATTGAAACATCACAAATGGCAAAGGGTAAACAAATTAAAGTTGATGGTGAATAGCCGAAAATTAAACATAGGTGGGTTACTGAACTAGGAATAAATATTGACTTTGGTGCAGATTATCCAGACAGAGCTTATAAACTATATAACGATGTCGAAAGGGATCTTCCTGTTGCAAAATCAGTGGGAAAATAATGCAAGTAGGCCGATCAATGGCGATGTAAGCATCTATCACCCTTCATGGGAAAATAAATGCATACCATTGAGGGGAAAGTTAATGTTTATATTTATAGAATAGATAAGTATTTTAGGCATAGTTCCTCGAGACAAAGAAAACAAACCTGGGCGCTCCTTAGTATCAATGGCATGCATCAAGGCATCTGTTCAAAGCATCTTTTGTTGTACAAAATAACTAAGTATGAATGGTCAATAAATTAATGGTAATTACATGATGTAATCGATGAAGGTGATTATTTAATGAAATGGTGATTAGAAATGGTCAATAAATGATGGTAATTACATGATGTAATGGAAAAATTGGAAAAATGGTGTTGTCCTGGCAAAATTGTATCAAGTCGCAGCAAAGTTACATCTCAAGGCAGCATCTTGTATTAAATGTGCACCCAGATGACGAAAGAACATATTTTGGGAGCTAACTGTTCAGCCATTGATTTGAGAGATTAACTGGCATAGCGTTATGTAGGCTACAATCTTGGTATATATTGTACTCTTTAATATCATAACAATAAGTGATTGATTAACATCACGAAGTTCCCACAGCGCGAACGTCACCACTTGTTCTCGGTTAATCAAATATCCTACAGCATATTGAATTTTATAAAGTAAAAGCACTTGCCATCGTACTATTTATCACTGCACCTGTCTGGCATAGCCATCACCATAGCATTAATTTAAAGGAGGTGACGTCAACGACGTGTGATTGTGAACAATAAACGAATACATTCACCACGACTACTCCACTTTGTACGTTCTTGATGGCAAATAGTGGTTTCAAATAGCAAATTACAGTCAAAGCAATCATATCATGAGTGCAAATACTCCACTTTGTACGTTCTTGATGGCAAATAGTGGTTTCAAATAGCAAATTACAGTCAAAGCGCAATCCATAATAGTGTTACCCTAAATTATGCGAACTGACCTCTCGGTTCCAAGGAGTTGTGAAAACACAAGTATTTATCGAGCGAATAGTGGGCTCAGCGGATGCGTATGTCCATGTCATGAACGCACCCAATTCGCGTACTGATGACCTTATTTACAAGGCAAGTCTCAGCCGATACATCAGTACTATGGTTTGCCTCCACAAGCCGAAAACTTATATCTTCTTAAGTTGTATATACGAGATACTTACCGTAATTCCTCATGGTTGCATGTCAGTGCAAAGACACCTGGTGTCCAAATTTATGCTTTTTGTTATATATAAATGTTCATAAACCCTTATTGCTATGTAGAGTTATAATATACGCGCCCAGGATTGGATGTCACGCTGATTCATTTACAAAGCATAACATACCTCCCCCACCCCTTCCTCGTGATGCACTGATTCTCGATATCCGGGACGGGTGCACTGTTCATGAATTTATTAAAAATACCACACAATTCTAGTCTGTTCTAACAATTGAATTATTTATCATTGGTGTCCAATGATTCTTCTTCTAGCCATGACACCTTCTTGCAATAAGGCATCACATATTAACCAAAAGCTGCCATTCGGAACTACTTAGCTATGTTTAATACCACAACTTCAAAGTAACGATTACTATGCTAACGGTTGAGTAGACTGCTTGCTAAATGACCATTTAAATCGTCTACCGCGCATAGATCCAAAAATGGATGAGGCGATCCACTTTTGCAGCAATTGATTGTGCATTTCGAAGTTTGTCTGGGAGCTTCTGAAACGAGGCATATGATTGAATATAAGTCGAGCTAAAAGGGGAATATGATACTATAGGGCATCTGAGCAATACCTAATCTAAAGTTTGACATTTAAAAAAAAAATGCAGTAACGCAAACCATTGAGTAGCGCCATTACATGACGTGCAACGATAAATAATAACTTTCAGATGATCTTGTCAATTGAACCCATCACGATGGCTCAACGTTTCTTGAACAAACGTGTAGCGCCATACATTGACGTGCATTACATGATAAATAATAACTTTCAGATGATCTTGTCAATTGAACCCATCACGATGGCTCAAACGTTCTTGGAAGTAAATGTCTACCTCGTCTGCATTTTTGCAGTTTAGCTTTTCACTATAAACTAATCATAGATCATCAACGTCTGCTACTTACGCCATTGTTTATTATAATAACATAAGTATCATATCCATTTCAGTGTTGGACGTGAAATAATCTTTTATAGCAAAGGGTGTTCTTCTGACTAACTTTGACCATTCATGCATGATGCAGTCCCGCAATTGACCATATTTACTTATGGTTATTTGGTGGTCATCTTTTTGAAACACAATAGTCATCGTGAAACTAATGGATATTACAATTGAATGTACCACCACTCAGGATGAGTTAAGATTGTTGTCACGACTATGTTGTCATAATAAGCCCGCTTAATATGGCCGTACACCAATTTTTCGCTGTCATATCTATATAAGAGTTATATCAACTCAATTATTAGACATCGAGCTAGGTATCCGCCTAGAGCGTAGAGAGAAGCGCGTAGCTTGAGTATAAAAATACGAGAATATAAGCTGGCATAGGTCAGAGAAGGAATTTCGCTTGAGTAAAAAGGGAATATGTAAAACGCTGGCATGAGCGCAGAAAGAATTTCTGTTACTATCAAGGGATCGTCAAACGAAATTGCGCTTAATGCGCCGGCTAGCCAAGAACATATTAAAAGCTGAAAGCAAGGCATGGAATGAACGGCAAATATGGACTCAAGCAGATATATATGTGTGAATATATATATATATATAGATATAATATATATATATATAGATATATATATATATATATATATATATATATATATATATATATATATATATATAATATATATATATAGGATATATAATATATCTACATATATATAAGTATATGATATGTGTATATATATATGTTTATATATATATATAGAGTTTATATATTTATATACATATATAGATATATACTATCTATATATATATATATATATATATATATATATATATATATATATCTATATAGATATATATCTATATATAGGGATATATTCTATATATATATATATATATCTATATATATATATATATCTCTATATCTCTATATATCTCTATATATCTCTCTCTATCTCTCTATATCTCTATATATATATATCTATATATATATATATATATATATATATATATATATATATATATATATTAAGCGATACATGTAATATGCAGGTCTTGGCGCATGAATTGTCAAGTAACGTATTCACATTGCAGGCAGCTATATGAGAATTCTCCCAGCGTTGTTGCAATATCGTCTTTGATTGGCAATTTTTACAGCGATTTAAAACCTTGTTTGGGGTCCATTGTATGGGAGGTAATATATCAACATTACCGGGGCCCTGTGTGTCCAGTGGAATTCAAATATTCGTAACTGGGTAGGGGATTGTATTGTGTTGTTATCGTTATCTGAATCAGCACTCCATATAGAACAATTCAATTACTTCTACCAAATGCATTTAATAGGAGAGCGCCAAGAACAAAATGGCTTTGTGCGCAACCGACTATGCTCGGACAGTTTGCGTCACCGATTTCTAGTTATTCATGTTTATATATTGGAACTTTCGATATGCTTGTGTTGATTGTGGATGCATTTTACTCCCTTCATTAAGATACCAGTTATACCCATGCTGCCACAGCCATAGGGTCGATTGGGATCCTTATGTCACATTTCGATACCTCTGCTTACTTAGCTGCTGTACGTTCATATGCAGCAATTGCGTATACGACAACAAAATATGCTAAGAGACCATAAAGTTTGCATTGTATTATCCAACTAAGGCCCTGCATGAATATGTTCAAAGAATCTCATGATGATACAAACGTTATTCTTTCGCACGCGAACAAATCTCGGCGGCATTGATTGTCAGTTTAATTTCATACTTTTGATTTGAGCGTTAGTCATTAGAAAGAGCTCGATAAGGCGTTATATGCGTGTGAGGAGCTGAATGCTTTCCCAACTCAGGAACTTGCAAGTCCGCCGTGGGGTCCAGATTATTTGTTTGCACCCAAAAGGCACTCGATTAGAGTACTGCTTGGTGCAAACTTGGATAGTTTTGTATGATTATGTTTCGTCCATATAGTTTTTGAAGCATCCCCGGTGACAATGGCCAACCAATATACCTCCGGAGATGCATACATGTTATGGTAAGAATCGCATTAGATGAATGCACATGGTTCTGATATAACTCGTTAGACGGAATACCGTCTGTTGGCCAAGTGATTACTCGGGGTAGTTGTCGTTGTCCTTGCAGATGTTTGCGTTATATGTGCAAATCCAGCCACACAAGATTCAATGTAGGCTTCGCGTGGTGCCTTGACCTTAACATCAGATGTCGCTGATGATGCTATCGCAAACATTTGATTAGCACCCGGTCACTTGCCAACACCAACAAAAAACTAACACGACTTAAAATGGATCGTTCAATTGTGAACTTGCAAAATATAAACCATAAAATTTTGAATTATTAACCGGACAGGGTTGATAACTAAAAATGCATGTGCTTGTTAATTCATGCCATGAAGGCGCATATTGTTTGCTGAAATTGTTTCGATGCCGTTAAAGCTAAAGATGCAAATAAAAGAAGCAAAAATTAATTGAGACATTGAACAGATTTTGGGTATAAAATAATCTCCACTCAGTCTCCTCTGATACGCTAATCAACCACCGCCGCCAACGAATATTCACAGTTGTATCAGAGGTAAACGTTACTTATGGTGTTCATTGTGTTTTATGGCACAATCCGCTCGGCTTTTCACCAATAAAGGCTGTATCGGACTAACAAGAGACATGACCTCACTCGCAACTTTCAGTTCTAGCTGTAATTAACGGTATCGTGGCGGATCTATTCAACCAGGGTTATGTTATTGCCTCGTGATGATCTGATGAATATACGTTGGAATGCAATATTCCCGTAGGATGTTAATCGGCGTGCGTACCTAGCTTCCAAAGGCACGCAGTTTGCATTATTCACCAACTCCGATCAGGACAAATAGCTCTAGGGTCGTTTTGAAGAGATAATTCAATTAACATCATTGGCTTCAACATTTCCTTTTCATCAACATAATAAATCCAGTAAATATTCTACAAGTATGAAAAACCGACATTCATCAAAAGCCAATGTCTTCATCGCAAATTCGACGCAGACAAAATATATCTACCAGGTCTTTATTGCCTTAGGGCTAATCCAGTCAGCACGCGCATATAAGTTATTGTTTCATTAACTATCAACAATTAATAGTAACATATATTTAACTCTGCCAATTAAGAGGGAATGAAGCAGCAGGGTTGGTGATTGAACTTTTTACCCAGGTTAGTGATTGGACTTAATTATATGAGTCGCCACGGCACCCATCCGGGTTAATCTGCCATAAGTACACCCGAAGAAGTGCAGTGAAGTGTCATGATCGGTGTTTGTGGCAGATGTACGGAATGAATACGATCTGCGTACATCGCGCGTGTTTGAATACTGCGTCCAACACTGCGACAACAGGATATAGGCCCCTATTACCAAACCCTTCTGCATGTGTGGGTGTTTTTGCCGAGGATTAACGGGACTCAGAGGTTGGTGTGCAGAACATTGCGCAGCCCAGACGCTTAATGACTTTGCTAAGCGGGCCCGAACAAATAGCCTACTGGAGCATGCTGAGCGCCATGCAGTACGGCAACAGGGACATGAAGGCCTGCTACACGGCCGGCATGCAGAACCACGACGAGGCGGAACCCTTCTTTGCACTTTTCGGCATCTCAACCCACCGGAATTTCCGGGCGCCAATAATGAGCTCCTGCTTGCCGACATTATCAGGGATATCCTACAGAGTGGCATTTTGGTGGGTCCACCGCTTAAGTACCTGCTATTCCTGAGGGAAAAAAAAACGTTTCCCAGACGAGCCAGTATCTCTCCTACAGCACCGCAAAAATGCCGCAGACAGATCATAGATATAGCCTTACCACGTACTAACCAAATAAAGACTCTTGTTGGCCATGATATCGTCGAGATTAGCATCGTGGCTGCATTTGGGTTGGGTCATATAAACAGTGGACTGGCGACTATGTTATATGAGTTTTGCGTGTTTCTGCACCCTTCAACGTCCTTGTGGCGAGGATATCTATTCACCAGTTAAGTTGGTAACTAAATCATGACGGTTCACAGCCCCACCAGTGTGGCCCCACCATTTCAAAATTGACTCACAGACGTTAATGTCTGGATCAGGTACTCGTAGCTTAACCGTTCAGGATGACAACAGTCGTGGAAGTGATTGCATGCACTACATTTTGGCAAAGTATTTCCTGTTGTCTGGGGGTAACAAAACACAGTTAATGTTTAGTCGGGCCTCCGTAAGGATAGGGAACAGTGACCCGAATACCGCCTGCAGCCTTAATATTCATCAACTGACACGAAGGATGTCTATGCACAAAACATAAGAATATATCAACTGATGTTACCGATGATATGTGTGGTTCACACTTCACGGTAAGTAGTATAGAGTAGCGGTTCTGGCGCACCGCCCTCATCTATACTACTCATCCTTTGGCAGCTTATACAAGATTTTGTGCTCACCCTAATGCGCCTGGTACCCCCCCCCCCCCCCCCCCCCCCCCCCCAAAAAAAACGGGGCCGAGGGTCCTGCAGGTTTGTAGGTAAACTAGTGTGCCCATAGGCCAAAGGTGTCTACACCGAATGTTACTAGCCCGTAGTCTTTCTTGGTCTTGAGGGTGGCTTTACACCCGTACGAACATATTAAGCCCTAGGATCTCATATATGGTATTTGCGTTTTGCCTGCCATATAAAAGGACTTTTTCGCACACCTTTTAGATCACTTTCTGATAGCATATTTTTTTTCACCATATTTTCTACGGGTGCACTTCTTCAACAGTTCGCCTATCACAAGCTCCTCTAGGCGTTCCATTTGCTCCATAAGAGCATCGTTTTTAACCTCCAGATCTCTCACCATGTCCTTTAGTTCCACAAGGTCATCGTAATTAGTCTCCATATTATCACTCAATTCCAGATCTATTATATTGTCTTTCATATAATCTGTATCTAACTTCAACTCTTTTACACAACCTTCAAGTTTAGTAATACGCTCTTCGGTGTTCATTTCTATACCTTATACTTTCGTTTATTCAATAGATCGGTAAATACAGCGTACAAATGTCTGTGCAATTAAAATTATTCTATGTATTGAGGCGGGTCAATATCATTCACAGTCCGCTCAAATGTAAAGAAGCACCCAATTTTTGTCTGATACCTTCCTATGCTTCGTCTTTTCCACGTTGGATCAGCGCGTTTTTCCATCGATTGAAACAGTCTGGCGCGCTGTTACAGATCTAGCCTTAATTTCCCCCTTCATTTGGGTATATTTTGTGACCTCAGCTAAAACGAGTTTAAACTCATGATCCGAGATGTTACCATCTTCAAGTGCTGTCGATACAATGTCAGCAAAGGTATTCAATTTGCTCTGCGCTAGAATGCGAATCTGATCGTGTTTTTTCTCCTTGATGGTAAGGCTCCAACTCTAAGTAGCCCACGAGCGGCCCCAGCAACACCCAACGATGTGGCAATAGGAATGGCAACTACTGTTGACATTATACCTACTACACTTGCGCCAGGACTTATACCAACCGTAACTTAACCAGTGTCTTCCTTGCAACTGAGTTCACTGCACACCTATATTTTTTGTACATAGCACAATATTTTTCAATTTCTTTCTCAAGGTATTGCTTCATGAGACTGACCTCATTCAACCGATAGATGTGTCCTCGATTATCATCAGGCAGCTCCAAATATCACGGCGCCGTAGGAATGGGTGGTTGTTGATTAATATTGCTGTTGTATACATCAGTCTATGTGTCAAGTTCAATTAGGACTGCTACTATTGACTTTGATGCCCGGATAGCACTACCACGTGTTCTGAAACTGATTTGGTCACCTGCAGCCAACTCGAGAGGAAACACGTCAACGCCCACATGTTCGTTCCTTTGTTTAGTTCCATAATAGCTGTTTTGTAGGACACGAATAACAGCAATACTTACACCCATAAGGTCAGGACGTCCACTCAGATTAGTTGATAGCACCATGCGCTAAACTCGACCCGGCACCATCATGGAATATCCATGGTCAACACCACTGGTAGCATCACCAAATGACCATTCATGCAATCCATTAACCACCGGACCTCTTTCTTCCGCCCAAACAGTAATGAGGGGTTTCGGCTTCGGTGAGGGCTGGTTGTGAAGTGCATCATCATAGGTTTTTTAACATATTCAAATAGGTCGGCACCCTGATCCATTTTTACTGAGGTCAAAAAATACTCGCTTTTATCGACATCTTGTAAATTGAAGAACAACACTAATAGGAAGGTCATGATTGTCCGATAGACGTCCCTTATTATCCCTTAACTGAATTTATAGCTCATTCACAGCTCCAACAGTGACACGTTTTGACACAGGATTAGCGATGTTTGTAGTTATAATATCATCAAAAGAGCCACCCTCAGGCGTAGTGGGCGCACCATCAAGCATGTTGTGAATATAAAGTGGGTTAAAAACGCTAAAATTAACGGGCCGGTCACTTCGTTAAAGAAAGTGATAGCCTTTTTCCACCCAGACCTTCATCAATACCCAATGTTGTTACATACTAAATAACTCACATCAACGTCAGGAGGAATTTCGAGCAAAGCATGTCCATCTGTAGTATTAAGCTTCTAAAGACAGTCTATATTTTTAAATACCTCCTCCATAATTGTAACGTTACAGAGGCCAGGTAAAAAATGGGACATTTTATCTTGAGAGCCAGGACGATCATAAATAATGGCCGCCTCTGATTAGAAATTGTACCAGCCCACAGTATACGTGATTGATCTAAGGCCAACACGTAGATTACCTGCACTTTTGTCAATAACATTTTTCAGGGACGCAGCCTCGCCGCTTTGAACATTTATCAGAGTTTGATACATAGCAATATGGATAAACAAGCCTTCAGATTCAACAGAAATGAAACATACAAACCAGGCCCGCTGTACCCACCCCATATAGCAGCTGAGCAGCTGACACATCTCCTCATCCAGGTGCAAGCGAAAACATTACAGAGGCGTTCAATGTGGAGTTCTCAAACCTGTTTAAGCACTACTGGTACAGAACCGACGATAAAATTATAGTTTGCTGGAGAACCAACCACATGCAATACTGGCAGAACCAGGTAAATTTTGTTGTATGGGGCGCAACCTCCAGCTGTGGCGTATCTGCGTCCCACCATTGAGGGATCTTTATAGGTTTCACGTGTACTACACCATTTGGAAATTTCTGAACGAAATGAGGGTAGCACCACCGGATGACGCTACATGGTCAGCCACCGATAATACCTTTGACAAAAGAATCTACCATGAACTCTGCCATGAGTTTGGTGTTGCTGAAAATATCGATTGGAGGATAAAAGGTGGAAATCAGGGCCTCGGGCGGGTTTACTTCACAAACCCGGAGACACACGTAGTACGGACAATCGCTCATTATGGAAACACCCAGAAATACGACCTGTAGTGCGATGTCATACGAATACCATACCCAATTCGCGATTGGAGAGTACCAGGCACCTGTCCAAACATTTGGCTAGGACATTCCATTGTTTGATGGAGGTAGCACAACGAATAGTGGTGTTTTTTTCTGTGATACGAGGTATAGAGTGTCCCCAGGCAGTTTGTCGGCAGTGTCAGCACAGACGTCTATTCCATTGCATGAGTACAACGAGACCTCGATTCGGGAACAATCCCTGGCTCGCACATCTGGATGCGACAAGGTCTTGCAGAGGTGTTTGTTTGAGCAATCGACATAGTCGGCTAGATGGCCACCAATTGGTTCTCGTATCTCTCTCGCATCGAAATTGGAGACGACCTTGTTGTAGATCTTTGTTCGTACCGTATAGCCTCTCTAGCTGGTTTTGATCCAACTGCAGACGTGTTTGCCAACAAAGTCGGTGTTGTCGAGGATAGTGGGTTGGTCTCTGGACATAGCAGACTCCCTGCTCTTCGAAGTGTCTGGTGTCCACTAGGTAGGAGACTAGTTTGGCCCTATCGAGTCTCGCGTATAGTTGATCGAATAGATGCCATATCCGTGTGCTAGGAGCTGTCGTTGGAACGATGGGAGCCTCGACTGCAAAATATCCGTTGGAACTTCTGACACCGCTACTTTGGCCACAAATATTGCTTCTGGCCCTTCTTCGGGATATAGAGCTTTCCAGGCCACTTTACATTGCTGGTCGGTATCTTTCTCTATTTGGTCAAGTATATTGCGTATGGTTCCTCCTACACCACTTCCAGACAGAGCAATGTGCAGGAAGGGGATATCCTCGCCATTTGTCTCCCTAGCGGCCATAGAGATTTTGGAAACCACTTTTTTCACCATTCCATTCTCTTAGTCGTACAGAGTGCATTGCCTTGACGAAATAGTCGCCCTTACGAAATACCCGAACACATACAGATCGCCTACAAATGCTGGGGGGGGGGGGGGGGGGGGGGGGGCAGATAGAGGGTCGCAAGTGTGTTCTCCCCTCTGTTGTCCCCCTGTTATCGTCCAGGTTGCTGTCGTATGTTTTTTCTAGTAGGAGATGCGCAGACACCGATTTGCGTGCCCAAATGCCCATTTGTTGGAGCAATATGCTTTCCATCGTTGCTCTAGTTGCTTTATCGTGGGAATACATGTTTTATGCTTTTTTACATATGTTCAAATGGAGTGTGCTTCGGCAGCCTATAGTGTCCAATCGCAGCTGCCAGGTTGTTTGCAAAATGTCGCCAATTAATAAGTATAACAAATAATTGCCCAGTATAGGGTTGGCGGTTCTGGCGCACCGCAATATACTGCTACTGTTCGTGAGCATAGTTCAACAATCTACACCACAGGGTCGTGGAAAAAGGGAGGCCCACGAGTCGCAGGGGTCAGGGAGCCACGAGTAGTAGGGTACTGGCACACCTACCTCCTATATATACTACTGACCCTTGACAGCTTATACAAGATATTTGCTCACCCTAAGGGGCCCTCGGACCCGACCCTCAAACGGGGCCGAGGCTAGTTAATTGGTAAACTAGTGTGACCATAGGCCAGGGTGTTTACACCGCTCTCAGCAACTGCACCAGTCTGCTGGGGTGCGTGCTGGCACTGTGCTGCTTGGTCCTACCACCGTACCGCCGAGGTGCTGGCACTATATAATAATTGGTCCTACCACTGTATCACCTGGGGGCCGGCAGACTGGTGCAGTTGCTAGAACCAACCAATCTGTTAGACCTTGGTGTTGGTATGGTATAGACCATGCAGAAGAAGGAACTGTCCGAGAAAGAAATAGAAGAGATCCGGACCCTGCGTGGAATCTCCACTGGAGCCGAGATCCGAAAAAAGTACAGCATAGGCACTACCAGACTGTACAAGATACGGGCAAATGGGGGCGAGCGGGAGGTTTCCAATGGAAGCAAGCCGGAGGTGCCCAATGAGGATATGTCGCAAAAGATAGAGAAAAAGGTGGAGGAGTCCGCGAGGCTGGTGGGGCGGGTCACCTCTGGTGGCTTAGAGGAGGATCTTAGGCCCTCTAGGGTAGGGGCTGGTGGGGGGCCCAGTCTATACGATTTGTTGTATACTCTGCAGTGGGTGGAAAGAAAGGTGGATGGGTTGGAGAGAAAGGTGAACGCCTTTGCAGTAGATTTGGAGGAGGAAATAGACGACAACTTGGAGGACGAGGTTGGAGCCAATCTAGAAACTATTGCGGACAAGGTCACGTTTTCGACAAGATTGCAAATGGCGGGATATGCAGGATTTGCCGCATTTCTTTCATAGAAGGTCTGGAAAATCACAAAGAACAACATGGAAGCCGCTTCGAAGTTACAACCAAAATCAGAGCCGGCCCCAAAGCCTACCCCAATTCGGGATCCATTCTATATGGAATAGTGCAAGCTTGAAGCTGTTTCATCACCTGTGGAAAGATTTGTCTACATCGTTTTTCTGTCCAGCGTAGCACGCCGCGTTCCCGCTTAGAACCCACAAGCTGCGCAAATCTGCAAGCTCGAGATGGTTGCGCGTCCACAGTGTATACAGGAGGCTGGGGAGTTGACCTTGTACTTGTTTGCTCGCCACCGGTGCTGCTTGCAGTATTCAAATTTGCAAGCCTTTCCACATAGCTCATGTGACCCCAATCTAGGCCATGCACAAGTGTTGACAGCGCGACGGGTAGGTTTCTGTAGTCCATATGTCATTGTGTATACTTTATGTTTTCCATTAGTCTAAATGCTTGCTAAAGTCCCCGGCTCCTCAATTACCATATTTTGACAAGCATTTAGACTAATGGAAACCATATGTATACACAATGACTCATGCAGAGAGAGCAAAGGCCGTACGCAAAAAATTGGTGGCAAAGACTGGGAAGCGTCCACCGTGTGCTCGTTCAAAGTCAGCCCTGGAAGAGCAGGAGGCACTGTTGAAGGCCCTAGGCCCTGGAATCCCCGTGCCCGAGACACTGAGCCCGAAAATGACTCATGCAGAGAGAGCAAAGGCCGTACGCAAAGAATTGGAGGCAAAGACTGGGAAGCGTCCACCATATGCTCGTTCAAAGTCAGCCTTGGAAGAGCAGGAGGC
Organism: Urechis unicinctus; assembly: GCA_034190875.2. Classification (NCBI taxonomy): domain Eukaryota; kingdom Metazoa; phylum Annelida; class Polychaeta; order Xenopneusta; family Urechidae; genus Urechis; species Urechis unicinctus. Next base: position 39,023,199 of record CM067347.1, on the reverse strand, counting down.
ACAGTTGAAGGCCCTAGAGCTGCAAGAGGTGTTCCCTACCCCCGCGCCGCGCCGCAGACCAATCCCTGCCCCACGCAGATCAGTCCCTGCAAACCAGTCACCAGTCTTAAGTTTAAGAAGACTAAGTGGGCTGTTAAAAACTATTTGCGTGGATGGGTGATGAACTTTCCTGAGTCTCACCACCTTGGCTCGGACCCTATGATGTTCTTAAAGGGGATGCGTCAGAAGATGCATAAAGTTTTGGCTGTTGAGCTGGAAGAGCTAGGTGGAATCAAGTGTCAGTTTGCCTCGAAAGTAGCACTCTCCAAGCACGCCGATGATGGCAGTTCTGAGTATGTTGAGCCTGTATTGCGTAATAATCAGCAGGTGATTCTCTCCTCAGAAGATATAAACGATACGCTGGACCAGAGTAATGCTAATATCCAAGAGCGGTTAGAGAAGTGGACTAATAGAGGTTCTGGCTGGGAGTTTGGGTCCGTCACAACTCTGTGGATCGATATTGCCAACTACCAGCCATTGAAAGGTGACTCCTACCTGAAACTGCCGAGAAAGCTGGCGGTAAAGAAGGCAATCATAAACGTAAAGAACTGGGACGACCCACACTGCGTTCTATATTCCATTCAAGCGGCTCTGCACCCGGTTGCCAAGGACCCGCAGCAACCATCGAAATATAACATTAAGCCACTCTTAAAACTCTTAGAAGGAAAAGGCGTGGACTATCCAACACCTATCTGCAGATTGAGAAGATAGAAAAGCATGCTAACCTAGCCTTGAATGTCTTTGGCTGGGATGGAAAGGCCACCATCGTTCACCGTATCAGCAAACAGCCTGGTCCATGTATAAACATCATGCTGGTTGAGGAGGACAGCAGCTTCCATTACACTCAGATCGAAAAACTGAACCACCTGCTGTATGACCAGAGTAAGCACGAGCACCACAAGTTCTCCTGTGAGCGATGCTTGCATGGATACACCACTGAGAAACTGCTCCTGGCGCACAAACCTGAGTGCATGGGTATCGGGAAAACTGCTGTGCGAGTGGATATACCTGAGGAAGGGAAGAACATATTATCCTTCCAGAACTGACAGAAACAGCTTCCTGTCCCCTATGTTATTTATGCAGACTTTGAGGCACTTACGAAGAAACTTCCTGGCCCTGCTGTTGATGCTACAAAGAGCAACACTCAGAGAACACAGGAACATGAGCCGTGTGGTTACGGTCATGTGGTTGTTCGGTGTGACGGTAAGACCGAGTTTACAGAGGAAGCGATGCTGTGGAGAAGTTCTAAAAGGCTATGCAGCAGGAGAATCAAAAGATCAAAGCAGTTCTGTCCAGGCCTGTCCCCATGCGCATGACGCGAGAGGACAAAAGAGTGCATAAAGAGGCTACCCATTGTCATGTGTGTAAAAGGAACTGGGGGGCAACTCCGTCCGCGACCACTGCCATATAACTGGTAAGTACAGGGGACCGGCCCAAAACGCCTGCAACCTAAAGCTGCGGTTGAACCCTAAAACAACGCCCGTACCTGTGGTGTTCCATAATCTGCGGGGCTATTTCTCCCATCTCTTGATGCAGGCCATGAGCAAAGTGGTGGGGAACATCAACTGTATCCCAAACAATATGGAGAAATATATTTCCCTGTCGCTTGGACAGTTGCGGTTCATTGACAGTGCACAGTTTTTCCTGGCCTCGCTTGACAAGCTGGTGTTTGCTAACAACCCAGATGCCTTTGCTGTGACGGTGGAATATGAGCCAGATGAATGGAAGCGGCGGTTGCTACTGCCTAAGGGAGTCTTCCCCTATGAGTTCATGGACAGCTGGGATAAGTGTGATGCTCCACTGCCGCTAATCCATGAGTTCTACAGCAAGCTCTCTGAGCAGGGTATATCTGCTGCAGATTATGAACATGCCCAGAAAGTCTGGAACGCATTCGGTTGCAAAAGCATGGGAGACTACCATGACCTTTACTTACGCACGGATGTGCTGCTCCTGGCCGATGTGTTTGAAACATTCCGGAAAACCTGTCTTAAGCAGTACGGGTTGGATCCAGCCCAATGCTATACCAGCCCCAGTTTGTTGTGGGAAGCCCTTCTTAAGAACACAGGGGTGGAACTCGAGCTTCTCACCGATTATGACAAGCACCTCTTTATTGAGAAGGGGATGCGCGTCGGGATAAGCATGGTGTCGAACCGCCACGCTAAAGCTAACAACCCATATGTGGAGGGCTTTGAGCAGGATAAGCCAGCGAGCTATATCCAGTACCTCGATGCTAACAACCTGTATGGGTGGGCGATGAGCCAAGCTCTACCTACTTCGGGTATTGAGTGGGCGGAACGGCCTGAGAACCTAGCGATCCAGGACCATCCCGATGATGCTGAAACGGGGTATATATTTGAGGTTGACTTGGAGTATCCTGCTGTGCTTCATGATGAACACAACGATTACCCCCTAGTGCCGGAGCGGCTTCTTGTACAGAACGAATGGTTGTCAGACTACCAGAAGGATCTCCCAGGTGTATTGGAGAGCACCGGAAATGGAGTTGAAAAGCTGGTGCCCAACCTGCGGAACAAGGAAAAGTATGTGGTACACTTTTGAAACCTCAAGCTGTATCTGTCTTTGGGGATGAGACTTACCAAGATTCAGCGTGCACTTGTCTTTGACCAAAGTCCCTGGATGGAGCCTTACATTAGGATGAATACAGATCTGCGTAAGGTGGCCACCAGCGACTTTGAGAAGGATCTGTATAAACTGATGAACAACTCTGTGTTTGGCAAGACTATGGAGAACCTCCGAAGGCGAGTCGACGTTAGGATTGCGCGCTCATCGGAAAAAGAGAAAATACGGAGGCTTGTGGCCAGCCCCGCCTATGCTCGACATAAAGTGTTTGATCATGATCTGGCTGCCCTGCATATGCACAAGACCCAAGATTCTAGATCTTTCAAAGCACTTGATGTATGACTTTTATTATAATACCATGAAGCCCAGATACGGCAACAGCCTTGGCCTGCTTTACACAGACTTGGACTCGCTGCTTCTCGAGATCCGTACATCTGACGTGTATGCTGATATGAGGGAGGATGCCCATCTCTTTGACACTAGTAACTTTGACCCTTTTCATGCCCTGCACCGTGACAAAAACAAAAAGGTTCCGGGGAAGATGAAGGATGAGTGCGCTGGCGTGCCCATCAAGGAGTACGTTGGTTTGCGCTCTAAGATGTACTCTATCCAGATGTCTGATGAGGGCGAGATAAAAAGATCTAAGGGTGTGAAGAAGGTGGTGGGAAGAAGCATCTACGCCACGCTCATTACATGGAGTCTCTCTTAACAAAGAAACAGTTCCGCCATGGGATGAACATGCTTCATAGTGAGGGTCATAAGCTCTATGGGTTGGACGTCAACATGGTTTCTCTCTCTCCCTTTTACTCAAAGCGGTGGATAGCTGAGAACGGTGTAGACACCCTGGTCTACGGTCACACTAGTTTACCAATTAACTAGCCTCGGCCCCGTTTGGGGGTCGGGTCCGAGGCCCCCTTAGGGTGAGCAACCAGAACCGCCACTCCCTACACTACTGATAAATCTT
>CM067347.1:38997119-39014619 GCA_034190875.2 Urechis unicinctus | reverse complement strand
GAATATAACTGAAAGCATTCATTCTTGAGGTATATTTTCTTTGCCGACAGAGGGGTCCCTACTGATTGATTTGCACTGCAGTTCAAGAAAATACCATGATATTTCATTGCTATATTATCTGCGCTACCAACAAATTCATTATTATAACTTGCCTTACTGTATAATTGCAGTGATTTTAATTGAGTTCTTCGGTTTATGCAGCCGATATTTGATATATTATGAGTAATATATATGCCTCAAAACTAACGACTTCCATGAAGATATTATTAATTAAGACCGAGAGTGCTGGTTTGCGTGCATATATTAAACGGCACCTGGCTGATAAATCACTATTAATGATGCAGACAATTGGTCAGTACTTAATGCTCTGCTTTCGGACTACCAGACAGACTGATATAAACACGGCCGTAGCGATGCATTGACGCCATAATAATCATCATCGTTCGACCAAATTTAATGGATACTGAATATTGCTGACAAACATTTACACGTGCTGTCGAACCATACCAATTTTGTACAAAGAGTTGTCCTAACAACATTATCCTCATCGCTTTAATGATTACACAATAGTTTCCTTATAACCTAAAAGAAAATACAAAAAAATGTGCGTACGTTTTGACAGCAACTAATCTTCTTTAATATTATCGCAAGCAGGTGCAATTCAACTTATATGTTGGTATAAATAGTGGTGGGAGTAAATGTTACATTGTGTGAAAAGCCAACCCACATCATACCAAGTCTCGAATACCCAAATACTTGCACTTTAATAAATACCAGGTGCACAACACTGAAAGAAGTTGCGCAGTAAATTATTTTCGCGAATGATATCTGAATTTATGTGTACAGTGGGCTGTCAATATATATTAATAATGGTCTCATAATTTCTTCTTCGCGAAGTAAATACCTCCTTTTCCGTTGAAGTCTATAATGCAGACTTGCGATCAATCAACATTTTGCGGTAACGTGATTGGACCAACTGGATTGACCCATCCTAAGCAAATGACATAACAACAATTCGGTAGGACGGTTATTCGGTTGTAGAGACAAAATTAACTCCCTGACAACCAACGACAAGTAATGATAGATATTGGCGCTCAAATTAATAACATTTATTCATGTTGACCAATTGTTTTATTCTTAGAGTTTCAGAAATTAAAATCATAATGCAACAAAGACTTTACGTGAGTAAGTCTACCAAACTTTATCGAATTAAAGAAACAATCGACTGGAGCCAAATTAGGATCAAACTCTCGCTGATAACATTCACACTCTGGTTCTTGAGCATTTGGTCCCTGAAGCCACCTTAACTGATGCTGCAATCAATACTCTCGTATTGGTGCTGAAACGCGGTGGAACAACTACCCAAGCCCTTCCCTATCATCGGCCCAATTGCAAACCTCCAAAAGTATGAATAACACTGTGAATGAACGACCATATGAGATATATAGAAATATCGGAAGCCATTCTAAGAATTATTATTGACAATGTTGCCTGCATATGATTAGGCATTTACAGTCGCACAGCCATTTTGCATGCAGACATTCTCCGGGTGGTCATTGACGGTGCTTATAAACTCAGACGAATAATGTCAAATTGCATCTCCATCATTATTTCACTCCACAGCAATTTCTGAAGGGTCTTCATTTTTACACAGCCTTAACCCCAATCTTATCCCGTCACTTACCCCACATTTTGCACTAGCGTAACCCGGTTTGGGAAAATGTTCTCACAGCAGTAAACTCGTGGAGAGGACCAGTTTGCATTTGGTTAGGTGCAACCATTTGAGAAGAGAGTATATAATTCAAGTATTAGCCTCAAAGGCAGTTTAGGCCTTGAAGGCGATGTTCCTGTGCAGAGCATCAGATGTCCAGTGAACTAATTTGCTATTGGATATTTGCAACCGTTAGGGAAGAGATCTGTTAATTGTCCATGCAGATGCGAGTTCAAATGATTAAATTACATCGAAGTACACTTGCTGACGTTAAGCTCTTATAGCTGGACATGTCTTCGTGGGACTACAGATTCTTATGCATACAATTCAAACGTAATAACGATAGATTGTAAGCAAACGACCAGCGAAGTGAATCACTGACTAACTTTAAAAGAACGTATTCGCCTTAGCAGCACTAGGGTTGACCCTACCACGTCCAACCCGACCCCACCATCTATCAACCCTCACAGAGCTCAATCCTGCCCAAAACGCACCCTAAAAAAAAGATATGCAATGTCTCTTTTGAGTTTTGTTTTACTCTATACGCCTATTAACTACAGGCAGAAAACTGATATGTCCATTAAAAAAACGACCTCGCCACTCTCCGAATTAGCGATGTTTGTCTCTACCTACGTGACCTACATATTCACCTTCATGTGCACCCACCAGCAGCTCGTTGATCTGACAAACTGTGCGGGCGTGGTCGAGGCCATCAATTGCAAAAACGGCTATTAGGCCCTCCCCATCAATGAACCTGTTTGGTGAAGATATCAATAGCAACGAGTATACATACACACACAACTGAGAGCACCTCTCTGAATATACAGCAAGGACCTATATATCTGCTGATGACTGACAAAGAATGGCTAGAGCTGGTGGTCCTATGATTGGAGACCTTGACATAAGATAATAAGGTCCTTGGGCAGCAGGACGCAATAGCACCAAAGGATGCTGCCAATAATAAGTATGTTGCTACGGAACACAGGCAGCAGCAAAGGGACATGAGATGATATATAGACACACGGAAGAATCTCTAATTACTATTTGGGCAGAAACAAGTGACACCCTTCTATAAAATCAATCGTATGGGTTTGACTTCTGGTGTCGGCACTGATACTGACACTATAGCAGTCGTTCCTGTTATAGATGGGACAAATCAAGTGGTAGGGATAAGTGAGCTTGCTGGCCAACGAGCTACTTTAATATCTGTCTACCAACCTTTACAGCTGGCACAAGGCAGTGTTATTAACTTTTTTACAACCACTTTAAACAGAGCAGTGACGTGTTTGGTTGTATCACTCCTAATTGAACTTGTCTTGTAAAATTATAAACTCAATATGAAAGAACAACGAACCACTCCAAGGACACCGCTACATCCTGAGCTTTCTCATCAACCCGAGCCAGTAACTAAGCTACCTTTATGAGACCGGGCAAGTGACTGATTTAGCTGAGTTATATAGGCTTTGGGAGATTACACAGCCACAAACACAGAATGAGAGGGATAAATGAGCAAATCTTAACAACACATATCGCCGTGGAGTTACCACTCCAGACGTAATCAATGGCGCCCTTGATAACTTCCACTTGGAAAAGAGAGTAACTGGCGTGGTGTTGCTGTTCAGTGTTGTCATGACGTCTATTGTACTTGGGCTCAAAATAGGAGCTTTGGCCGCCTCTCAGTGGCCGGAAAGTTGATCACCTGCTGGCTGTATTTTCCACTACAGGCCAGGTAATCAGTCACATCGGCCTAAGTCGTCTAGAGTACGCTCTTTAGCTGGACCGTGCTTGACGATCTAGAAGAACTTGTATGTGCATAAGCGTGCGAGGGGCTGAACTTGTATGTGCATAAGCGTGCGAGGGGCTGTATATTTTAACTACATTGGTATTCAGACACAGTATGCGTTAGTAGGCTATTTCAATCGAAAACATTTTCTCGTTGACATGAAACACATTCATTTGCAAATCTATATAGAGTCGCTACATAATTGAACATCTCAAGTGGCATGGCACTCACATACCACCATGGCGAATTAATTTAAGCTTTTCATAACTATCACTTAACAAAATTGATATCGGGCGCTGTGGACAGCAATCATAGCGATGGTGTGACAGCCCAGCTTTATATCACTCCAAAAATAAGTAGATTCCGGCTGAAACAACACAATCATGTTGGTTGCCGACTTGACTATTAAAGACAACTACAAATCGACTTTTATGTTCAATTATCTCTCAATCCTCATGTAAGCTTTATCCACAGTAAGAGTTCCAATCCAATATATAGCGTATATATCTGTAACTATGGTTGGAAAAACATCGCAGTACCTGTTTTAATGTCTTGTTGTGTGATATATGAACGGCTCATTTGCCCACCCGATAACCCGAACACAGTATAGACATAGACCCTGTTTATTCTCCATTTTAGTCATTTGCAAGATATGTGGTCCCGTTAATAAAGTAATGCACGCATTGTAAATATAGGCCATTGTCATGATAAACCTATATTTTTTCTCAAATATATTGGTTGTTTCCTGTCAATTTCGATTTCTGAGAGAAGAGCAATAACTAGTCCGCCACTGCTGATCTACCCGGCGCTTCTATTACGCGTTATCGGTATTTGCTGTTCGGCGCTACAAATATCTAATAATATCAAAGCCTCATAATTAATCATGGCCTCCAACAATTGTCTGTGGTAATTAAGTCAATAATTGCGCCAATGAGGTCAGCCAAGCACGATGATGCTACTGATGATGATTACAATGATGATGATATATATGTTGTTGCTATTGTTGTTTGTTATGAATGAGGACAGCGTTATCCATTTTCTTCAAAAATGATCCTATTCTAATCGAATATTTTTTTTTGCCAACATAACCGAAATAGGGTGCATTTTTTTATCAAGCCGTCTCAATTCTGAATAAATGTTTCCACTTATTATCCCAGTACGTGGGATTGGCGTATATAGTTTTCCAAGCTACTCTGAATCGTTGTAATGGGTTGCTTTGTCATGTAATATGTTGCTGAGTTCGTACATCAATTGCATATTATTGTGATAGAAGAGGTGAAAATTGCCGAGAGATTCCAAAACGCAAATGGTACTGTGAGCGATCCACCTGCTACATATATTTCGGCGACCAAGTATCTTTAATAATGTATTTTATATATTCATGAACCGCATTAAGTTAATACAAATCAAGTTTCAGAACACATTAGGGAGCACTGATCATTTAGCATAATGTAAAAACAATATTACAGATATATTGTAACCTTTAACATAAACTGAATGTGCTCTTTCCAAAAACGCCCAGAAGTCTGCAAAATTAAATTGGATATTGCGGCAGATTGCAAGAAATATTTAAGTAAATATGTCCACCACCAAGTTAAAACAGTTTAAATGGCCCAATGATTCAACTAATAAATTTATTGATTCAACAAATAACACTAGTTGATAAAATGCAAATAGTAATCAAAAGTTTAAATAGCTCCAATGGTACCATTGGTGTATCATATAGATTGTACAAATGACGCTTGTCATATGAAAAAGTCAACTGAAACAAACACATCCTTCTGCAATGACTGCAGTATAACAATGTGTTCTATCAGCTGGCACATTGCGATGTTAGAGCCTATTTTGCTCAAGACCCAATCGAATGCCTCGCATGTATTTATTTGCGAATGGAACAGCCCAAACCTTCAAAATAACTATTAACTTTGTACAACATATCCACATTAGGAACATACAAATTTATCTGAAGTTTAAGGTATAAAGTGTCATGTCGAGAATGAATTGATGATGCTTGCAAATCATGTAGTTTATAAAGCAAGACAACTGATACAAGCGAGAAAAGTCGCGCTTTAACAAAAAAAATCCAAAGAAATTGCTATATGTAATTTTTACTGCCACTTCTGTAAACTTGTTGTGATGGGAAAAACTTCAAGCGGCCATCCTGTGCATCCTCGCCCCACTATTACGATCGTTTTGGCTCAGTCCCAAAAGTATAAATCCCTATATTAACAGAGAAAGGTTTTTATCTGTGAATGCACCACCTTTATCAAGAAACATTCACTATGATTAACGCATCGCAGCTCGTTCCTTGTTACCTGGCAGTCTTGTCACGCTATGAAAGACAAATGACAATAGCTATGTCGGAGGAGTACGCAAGCTTCATCACTGGAAAAGTCGGTTTGTTTCCAAAATGAGGCCGGGGTTAAAGACAACAATACAACAGTTGCCTATCAACAACAAGACACCGCCTTGTATGCATTTCACACAATATGCAGACGGACAGAAAAAGCCTCAATTAATTCGCTGCATTGAAATACTGCGGCCACATGACCCTCAACTGATTTTCATAAGTTAGCCTTACAGTTATTGAGAACTGGATAGAATATCTAACGCGTAGCGCCTAAGCAGCCACCAAAAACCAATTTCTAGTATCCTAATGCTCTCAGGGCAGTGATTATAGATTTAAATCAAATTATATCATAGCTGTGGTCATAGGATGCGTCGGTGATTGTTGAATTATCATTTTAGATATGATAAAGTTTAAAAGTATGTTTTGAAATTATCGCTGGTTATTTCAAGAAATATTTAACTTTGTTGCCATTCCTATTAGTAGTATTATTCCGCCATACATATCCCAATGTTACCACTGAGTGTAAGTTGCCATGTCTGACTAAATTGTTTTAAGACACCGCTTTTCTGGAGCTTAAATAAAACTTGTATCGAACATGTATCACCATTTGATCAACTACGACCGTATGCAGTTACACAGCTGACATCAAATAATCAATACTATGTTAAGCAATAATTATGCCGTAATGTTGACATTACACCCTGCTACATTCCTCCACTGAAGATCCAGCAATAACGACATGCTTTAACACGGCGGTACGCGCAGTGTATAGACTAATTAAAAAACTGCTTAAGCTTTTGGTCGTTTGGGGGACTTTGATTTCGGGTTATTCTACGCCGTTAACTGCCTGCAGTATAATCAGATAAAAGCCAGCAACGAAGTCCTTATAAGAACAGCTTATCATTATTTGTGACAATCTTGTTTGGGAAATTTAGTGCACAAGAAATATTGTCCCTTAATACCATACGCACAGTATATTGATCTATCTATCAATACATGCTACACTGTACTTCCTGTAGCGTTCAATCAATATTGATAACCGCACGTGAAAAAAGGCAAAAATCAACATCGGGGATCTGAGATAAAATTGCGTTTGGGAAAATTATTTTATATTCCTTTCCGTATATGCGGGTATTTCAATCTATCGCACATACAATTTCACGTCTTGTTGGACACAAATCTTAAACAAAGTGGTTACATAAAATAAAATCAGTCAATATCACTCTATATGGACGTGTCGCATTACACTCGTACCAGATGCAACATGGGTAATCTATTCATTTCTTTTAGAGTTAACGCTAAAATATGTTACTATCAGTGAATTCGGACATCTGAACAGCAATATTATTTCAAAAAAGTGATCAAACACCACCAGTTACAGCTCAAATCCCCTTAGGAATACATTTGTCCAAAAAACTGCAGTTGGTGGTATCTTGTAAACCTCAAGTGGCAAGACGTATTCGTGAATGCTGATACATCGGTACTTTTCAAGGATATGAATGTTTCATGGCTGCATGGGCCACACGCTTCTTCACATATATCCTATGAATTTGGTCTAACCATTGCAAAATTTAGACCATTATTAGGTGTACTCTTTGTGTTGTCCCATTTATGTCCCCAGTGATAATGTCCAACTAAATCAATTACTGTTGCTGCATAAGAATAAAGCAGCTTTGTTAATGCATATTGGCGCCAATTCACTTGCATAAACTGCCAACGTCGATGCATCATGTGTACACAAGCGTATGCAGTCCAAGATATCATAATTAATGCCCCAAACGTGCGCTATCTGAACGCACCGAGAGGTAACATTAATTTTGATTAGTGATCGGTTGTAAACCTTGAAGCAGCCGGCAGCTTTACCGACGGTCATCTATCTAGCCACCACCAGAATATTAAACACATATCGCTCCATTTAACTCTGAGCTCGACCCATTTGATAAAGAGCATGATGGCTCTCAAGCTGATGATACTCGGCAACTTTATATCTATGGTTCTCCAGCGTATTAAGGCTTTCAAAAAAGCGGGTCCGCGTAGCCTTCTTTGAATTAACAAAATGCAGCACTCAACAAAACTTGTTGAATGGAAACAAATGGAAAGCTTCCACGGCCTTACTTGACTCGTAAATGCCCATCTCCATTCTTTATGTGCTAAGCATCTATAAACCATGGGATTTTGGGTTTTCAGGTTTTGTTTATAATTGAATATTTTCGGTCTACAATATATGATAATGTTGCAAATATTGGTCTGAATGCGTGATACCTAAAAGCAGGCGTGTAGTATTTGTAGTATATTCAGCAATTAATATCCGCTCGATATATTCTGCCATTGTTACTTATCATACAATTCTCTAGTGATGTGACTGCTATAACTTATACGGTACCTTTGTGATGGATACAATGGAGAAAATGGAATATTGTAGAAGCGTTACTAAATTTAACCGTATTTTGTGGAAAATTGTCAGCCGCACAAAACCACAGAACATTCGCAACATATTCTCAATATATTCTGCCTTTGTAATGTACGACTTTTGCAAGCATTGCGGACATGCTACAAATCATACATGGACCATTCTGTAGTCATGTGACTTTGTATAACTTAAATTACCCAACCCCTTTTTACAATGTTACATTTATAATAGAACATTCTTTTAAACATACTGTCAAATCGCCTGATTCACCATAGTGCCTATAAAGCAAATCGCTTAGCTAATAAATCATGGTGCACATCGCCATAATTATGAAGGAGCAAGCCTTGTATCTCATCGTTCCGGGGTTTTGTTTCTGATATAGTCGAAACTGTTTAATTTGCAATTGCTATTTTATCCTCGCAAGTGATCGGACGTGAAACTACATTCGATTTAGCAGCGTAAGGGATATTACTTCATTTCCATTGTTGCCAAGTATCCAGACCTTATACTTAAATTTTAAAATACAAAATTGATTAATTTCCGTTTGTTTTTTTATTTAATATTTCACTTTTAGTGACTGTGAATAAATTCAAGCATATTGACAAATCTTCATTACTGCCGATGAAAAGGAAATATACCACAAACCCTGAATCATTGGTAGAGAGTCGTTATTTACTATTCCTTTAAGGTTGCAACAAATCATATCATTTTGAAACCTTGTTGCAATGCAGCAACAAAGGGCTTAAACTTTCCAGCATTTGTATTAGCACGCTCATCATTTTGTGCCTGTTGTCTATAAACGAGGTGAATGAATATTTAATAGAGATGTTATCTAGTTATGAATGATCCGTTCTGAACTCGATTGCACGTTTATGCTGTAAAAGTGCAATGTGACCAGAAATAGAAAATCAGTCATCACCATCTGAGGCACATTGGGCTATAGCGGCTATATGATTTATGCTTCGCAGCATATCCCACGCTATCCGCCTGACAGTTCATTAACCGTGACTGATCTATCATATAACTGACCAACGTTAAGTGCTGTAATGCACCGTAGTGACCAGATAATGCAAGAGATATACATGTGTCTCTGTTGATAATGGATGGTTTAGGTGGATAAGAAAGGGGAAGTGGTCACTTCCAAAGTTATCATCGACACCAACTTTCCATGCAAGGTCGAGAGACAAAGAAGGAGAAGAGAAAGAAAGATCTCTTGCAGTGGATGTGCCATAGCCTGGTTGATGTACGTATTTGAGCCGTCATTTAAATGGCAGAGTTTTGATCAATGAAGAAATATTCTATAATTTGGCCTTTTCCATTATCATATGTATTGCCCCATAAAGAGTTGTGGGTATTAAAATCACCCATGAGGAGAACTGGCTCTGGCAACTGGGCCAGGATGTTGTCCATTTCTCCGCGTGTAAATTTTGGCTTGACCCCAAGGGAGCAAAGTGTGATGGACTTATTTAAGGTTATATTTACCGCTACTACTTAAAGGTTTGTATTGAGTTCTTTTTCTTTCTGGGGAATAAAATCCTTGATTAAAATGGACGAGCCGTCAGTAGCTCGTTCCCTAGTGCCTCCAAATCTATGGTAAGTTTTATAGCCTTTTAAGTTATAGTTATTTTCCGCCTTCAGCAATATTTCCTGAAGGCAGGCTGCGATACCAGTATTTTTGCTGAGTAAAATAATTAGTTCTTCATGATTATTCCGCAATCCTCGGCAATTCCATTGTCTAATGCCCGCCATTACCTATCAGGGGGTTTGGTGGGGCGTTTGTTGCCATGGAGGACCTCACTCTCCACGGCATTCATAAAACCACAGGTTCCCTGAGCCACTATAGGCCCAGGTTCCCGATTGGCCCCTGATGGTGTTTGCCTGCCATGGGGGACCTCGTCAGTCGCCATGGCAGACAATGGGCCATACATGTTGGGCCCAACAAAAGAATCTGGATTCTGAACTATAATGAGCTTCGTTTTTATGGACCGTGGAAGTTTGGATTTGTCATGGTGCTCATGTGTTGTTGGGTGTTCGTTAGTTTTCTGGGTTGTGGGGGTTGTTCTGATGGGGGGTGTTGGTTGTGAAAGTGGTTTGTTTCGGATGGTGGTTCTCAGTTTAGGTACTAGTGGATTTTGCGGTGCTGGCATATGCAGGTCTAGAGGGAGTAGAATTCTGACACACGACTATTTTTCATGCTTCAGGAAAAGAAAGCTTTTGTGTGATATGTAAAGTTTGAATGTGTTTTTCGGTTTGCCATGTTGGGTATCGTTTAAAGTATGCGGGATGGGCACCGGAACAGTTTGCGAACTTCAAATGTGCTTAACAATTCTGCTCCCAATGCTCATCACCGCATTTGGTGTTTTATTGCATTTGCTTTAGAAATGTCCGTATTTTTGGCAATTGTGGCATTTTAATGGGTTTGGTATGAATGCTTCAGTTTTAATATTTAGACCTGCTTTTTGATGCTGTTTGGAAGGTATGGTTTATTGAATGTCAAGATGTGTGTGTCTGTGGTAACCTTTTCTCCATTTTTATTTATGAGCACCTTGGTCACTTCACTTACATTTAGATTTTTCAGTTCTTCAACAATTTCAATTCAAAAGACATCATCAAACCCTTGATTGTGTTAAGGGTTCGATATGGACTAAATTTAATATTAATGTTGGCTATTTTGTGGTTTGAAGAAGAATTTTTGTGTGAATTTGTTTTGTTGCTTCAATAAGGTGAAGTCCGGATCTCAATAGCTTCGAAGTTTTTGGTGTGCCTGCAATTTCGCAAATTCCTTTGAACAAAACTATAAATGACACTTTCTCCAAACTTCCGTCTGTCTATTCAAGGACTAGAAATATCTGCCAGTTGTCAGAAAGGTTGGTTTCATTTTTTTTTGAGTGTTTTCTTTTATTGCCAGGAGGAGAGACAGACATTATAAGATAAAACTTCATCACCTATGCGCCCCACCCGCCCCGGAGCCCAATAAAGGGACATCTCAAAGATGCCAGCGCTATACAGGAGATATACTCGTCCCCCATCAAAAGTGAGACAATACGTACCCCATAGAGCCCAGACACTGGCGAGATGCTGGGCTCGTAGAGGCGCACCGTAACCCCCTCAGTCGAATCCGATTGACCTGATTAAGCAGTCGGCTTCTGGGACTAGTGGAGCCAATGGAATGAGGAATGGTCCATGAAGTTAATGAATGTCATGAAGGAAGATGCCAAATGCATGTGAAGGGTAGTCCCAGGGCACGACGCCACCAGTCGATTGGAATGGGCCAGGTCTACGCACCCTCTTGTCTAGGTGAAATACGGGCCAAAGTGGTGTGTTGCAGATATAGCCCACGAAAAGACCGCTCCACTCAACAACCAGGATCCCATCTTCCGCCGACACGAGTCGCAACCCACGGCCAACAGGTTGCCCCCTATTAGTTGCCTCTTACGACATGTAGAAGGACACAGAGGACCTATTCTACCCCCGGACACACAGGGGGGTACTTCTAAGGATGTCGGAAAAAGAGATCCGTCATTAAAGATAGGTTTCCATAATTAGGACATAACTCAATGCTACATTTATGATTATTATGACATGCATTGTGAGGATATGTTTGCAAATTAACTACATTGTGCGAAGCAGTAAATGTGAGCAATGTGCATTTTCATAACGTTTTTGGTTTGATGCCGATATCTTAGCTTCTAAGGTTATGATAAGCTATAATTACCGCAACTTTGTTCTCGCACAGAGCACGTTTACAATGTTGTATATATGTGCATGATTTAAAAGGAAGTGGACCTGTTTCTATGAGCGAGCAAGCATAAAGAGCTGGATAAACATTTTCCGTTGTCATAAACATTTAACGTTAAGGTAAAATAATTCCTATTCATAAGTGATACCTAACAAACAGTTGACAATTTCTTTGATCTGCTACAGGATTCTTCCTGTCGTAAACCTCGCTTGGGCATCGTTCCCGCCAAAAACCAACGCACACAGTTGCAGGAGGTGAACACTGAATCTTAATTGGTCTGAATCATGTCCAATGTTATTTGACTGTGATGCTATAAACATTCATAACAAAAATAAACACATCCTTACTACCATCATGAATGTTTGAAATACAAACGTAAGCTTACATCGGAGATTTAAACGTCTTCTTGTTGATTGAAGGAAGTGAGGTCATTGAAGCTACCACGTTGCTTAAAATCGTATATTCATCTTTAGCACTCGATGTCAGCGCCAAGCATTCCTTGGCCAAAGCAAAATAGACCGTATGTCCTTGTTACAACAAATAACTGTCGCTGTTTGCCTTTGCACGATGACTAACAGGACTAATGCTATGCAGTAGACGACTTGAACACATCGCAGATGCATTCGAATGATCAGCTGACAGAAGCAGACCCTTCTTAAGTATAAACGTACATAAAGCGTTCAGTTGCAATTATTTGCAGTAGCGCTGGCTGAATATAAATGTTCGTATAATGACCAAAAAGGTGTTCCACTACAAATAGGAAGATATATTATGATATGCTTTGCGCTAGATCTGCGTATAACTGTTGCATTTGCGACGAATGTACATGTTGGACAGCATACACAATATACGGCGAGATTACGAACTTCTTCGTAACACATTGAATGAAACATTACCAACAGCGGCTGGCAGAATGAAATTAGTAGGTTCTTTGCGCTCATTAAAAGGCTTTGCATTAAGACACCATTCGATAAAAATAAAGTAATGAGTATGACAGTATGCAATAAGCTGAGAGGTCTATATAACACAATATCCGAGCGACTCTCTATCAAATGGGCAATGTTCCGGTTTTATTTAACCGTGTTGGTCGCATTGAGACGCAAGAGCCGGTTTCATCCTCATATACGTCTTGTCTGTGGTAATACGCGGCTATGTCAAGCAATCACTCATTTGTGCGACAATGTATGCTGATCTCAGTACGTAAACTGTGCGGCAGAAATCTATTGATCGATGTCAAATGTCGCTGTCTATTGTGATTATTTGCTTTGTATTTATACTTACAACGCTTTATGTCCCCCTACAACGGCTGCTAGTTTGTCGAAGCGGTTTCCTGCTAGCTAACTGAAATAGTTAATGCAAGCATTATGCAAATATTATCTGCCACGTTACGTCTGTAGCATTACTCACTTACAGGGCCATCAGCAAGCAGAAAACAGTTCCTAGCCATAAAAGCAAATGATGCTTTGCAACGTCATTCAATAATGCAATACATTTAACATAAGGCTGATCCCCATAGAATTTGTTTTTGATCGATATTTGGACGGTCTCAAACAAGAGCTAAGGCAAGGGTTATTATCAAACAGCATGGGTTTTTGAATGCCCGATATACGTATATATATATATATATATATATATATATATATATATATATATATATATATATATATATATATATATATATATATATATATATATATATATATATATATATATATATATATATATATATATATATATATATATATATATATATATATAAACCTTTAATCTCGAGATAAATGTATCGCTTAATTCGCGCGCATAATTAATCCGAATTCGCAAGCATTATTGCAGCACATCCGTTATGCCACACTGCCATGCATCTTAACCTTATCACTCTTAACATATCTACTGACAATTTGAGTGTTCACATTGCTGTATCGTTGTTGCTATGAGTATTATAAAACTAATCCATCGTGATGCTGGGTGAAGTACTTCGTAGGTATATTACATGCAGTTGCATTCATCTTTAATGGATTTATTAGCAGGCACGTGCGTTCATTGACTCAGAGCGAGCACTTGTAAAAGTAATAGAATGTCATCGTAGTAATCGACACCCTGCGTCCATTACTATTTGAATTCAATTAGCAGATCGATCAGACAAAGCAATAGCATTTCAGCTTTTTCTGTTGCCCTTTTGCGGTCATTCATGTTTATTCCTACATGCATACCTGATTTGGTATGCAAACGGCACAAGCCCAATTTGATCATCCTCTGTCTGCCTTTGAATTGAATTTTTCTCTGATTATTGAAAAATACACAGATAGTCAATCATTCATAGGTCATTTGACACGCATCCAAGCGGAATTCATAGACTAAATCTGTACATTTTGAATACTTGTCAAGCCATTATGCCGAATTGCGACATAAAATGGCTTGAAACTAACATGTGGACATTGTTACGTATTTGATGGCAAGATGAAACTATGCTTAGTGCCCGATATGTCGATTTTCCTAGGAGTTGAGTGTTTGAATAGCTGCAGTGTGTTTAGATGAGTTCTTACATACATGCTTCACATGGGGTGATATGGCATTTTGGTTATGGCAACGAGATATATTATTGAACATCAAGGTAAAAGGGTTATGTGAAACCGACATTAATGCGTTTGAGCAAACCTAACTCCAAAATTGGTAATTTAAAAAAACCAGTGAAGTGCCAAGTGATAGAGAATTGAACATTAACTGAGCTCAAAGGACAAAATATTACCAACATTACTACTTCGGGACACTACAAATTTTAAAGTTAGGTTTGAAGCCTCGTACACATGCCAGACGTTAAAAAGTTAGTACGTGGGCAACAAAAGTATATATATATATATATATATATATATATATATATATATATATATATATATATATATATAGATATATATATATATATATATATATATATATATATAGATATATACATATATATATCTATATATATATATATATATATATATATATATATATATATAGATATATATATATATATATATATATATATATATATGTGTGTGTACATATATATATATGCATATATATATATATATATATATATATACATATATATATATACATATATATATATATCCATTCGTATATTTGTGTATGTATATATATATAATATATTTATCTATATAAACATATCTATTTGTATATATATATATACGTATGTTTATATATATATATATATATATATATATATATATGCATATATATACATATATATACATATTAATATATATATATACATATATTTATATATATATAATTATATACACATATATATACAAACATATATATATATATTTATATATATATATATACACATATATATCTAAATATATATATATACATACATATTTAAATATATATATATATACAAATAGATATGTTTATATATATATATATATACTTATACATATATACATATATACGGGGGTTGTACTAGGCCGGTTTCCCACGAGATGTCACCGCCGTTATGCTACATCGCATTTATACGAGAATGTATTTTTTGGGATCATATTCATGTAATCATGCGACAAACTTTTAAGTTACCAGGAAGTTGTATATTTGGCAATTGGTCAAAACATATGTTAGAGGGGGCAGCAGCAACGTGGGTTTCAATTACTTTAGCCACATATGGTTTATGGGTTAATGAGATCGCAGTTATAGGGTTTTCAACTAATATGTCTATATTTGGACCTTGGGTTTCATATTTCTTCCATTACCAATGAAATAAAATCCTATATAAGCTGAGAATGAAAACAAGATACCATTGGTCCCCAAATGCCCAACATAAACCGCCTATCCTTAAGACTGAAAGCAGGTGTAAACATATTCATAAATATAAATATATATATATATTGAAAACGGGGATAAATATATACATATACACATATATAGAATAATATATATCTATATATATAGATTAGAGATTTAAAGAGATAGATATAGAGAGATAGAATATATATATATATATAGAGAGATATATATTAATAGAGAGAGAGAGAGAGAGATATATATATAATATATATATATATATATATATTTATATATATATATATATGTATATATATATATATAGTTATATATAGATATATATATTATATAGCCGGGGTATATATATACATATATATAGTATATATATATATATATATATATATCTCTCTATATATATATAGATATACTATATATATATATATATATATATCTATATCCTCTCTCTCTATATATATATATATATATATATATCTATCTATATATATATATATATATATATATATATAATATATATCTATCTCTCTGGATTTTCTACTAAATCTCATTCTGCAAGTATATCTTACCCTAGCACGGATCTACCAAATATGGCCAACTGCTTCTAAACCTCGAAAGTTTTGATCGAATCTATCTCTCACAAATGCTCTCAATTCAACTAGGCCCTAAATCTCATTCTGCTTTTTACCCTAGCACGGATCTCCCCCGTGGCCAACTGCTTCTAAACCTCGAGTGTTTTGATCGCCAAACTACCCAGCTCTCAATAATAGCCCATAGCTTTTCTAATCCGTGAGTGTCAACATAATGGTTCAACATGGGTTTGATTAAGGTTGGTATGATTGTGAGGATGAGGGTGAGTTTGCAATATAGTTGTCCATTTATGAAAGTCTCAATGATATTACGATTTGTTATATTGCACAGTTCTTGTTATTACTAATTTTAATTGATGATTGGTAAAATCAGTCCTGAATGACTGATGACGCAAACGGATTGGAAAATTCAGCCAAACCTGAAAAATAATGTAGTTTTCGGAGAAATAGGTCAAGCGTTGGACGTTTCTTTGTTGTCGGCCTTTCCTCTGCCATTTTTCTCATCCGGAGACTGTCAATGTTCTTGTACGCAACTACGAATATTCATACTAATTGTGGTAGTAGCCAATGTGTGCGAATGCTTCTTACTGTATATCAGGAATAAAAGTACGAGTTCATCTCGGTTAAGCCGTCGATTCATTAATGACTAATCAAGCGATACTAAACCGGCCAAGATAAGGTAATGGCAGTCGAGATATTTGTTAGTTTTTGAGCATCCACCAACGGATAAATGTTCTGTTCCTAACATTTTCTTGGATTATGCTATCATAACCAAATAACAAGATTACTGCTGATCATCATTAAAAATGTAGTCTGCGAATGATAGTCCAATACAATACAATACAGGCACCAGGTTCCGGTGATTCGTTTATAAGACAATACGACAGTATCAAATGTTATGTTAGTATAATGACGATTGTATATGTTATCCTGAGTATAAATGTTTCATCCGCCCTTGAATTAGCAAATGCAATTACTCGATTTAATCTGCCCATGTAATCAGATTGTTACATCAGTACGTCTCTCAAAGCAATGATTATCGTTATTTTTTCGGATGGCGTTTCCTCTTACACAAAACAGCAATCGATTGCTCCATCTGCCTCATCTGTGGGCCAT
>CM067347.1:38939619-38992119 GCA_034190875.2 Urechis unicinctus | reverse complement strand
AATTGCTTCGATGCCGTTAAAGCTAAAGATGCAAATAAAAGAAGCAAAAATTAGTTGAGATTTTGGGTATAAAATTATCTCCACTCAGTCTCCTCTGATACGCTAATCAACCACCGCCGCCAACGAATATTCACAGTTGTATCAGAGGTAAACGTTACTTATGGTGTTCATTGTGTTTTATGGCACAATCCGCTCGGCTTTTCACCAATAAAAGGCTGTATCGGACTAACAAGAGACATGACCTCACTCGCAACTTTCAGTTCTAGCTGTGATTAACGGTCTCATGGCGGATCTATTCAACCAGGGTTATGTTATCGCCTCATGATGATCTGATGAATATACTTTGGAATGCGATATTCCCGTAGGATCTTAATCGGCGTGCGTACCTAGCTTCCATAGGAACGCATTTTGCATTATTCAACTCCGATAAGGAAAAATAGCCCTAGGGTCGTTTTGAAGAGATAATTCAATTAACATCATTGGCTTCAACATTTCCTTTTCATCACAATAATAAATCCAGTAAATATTCTACAAGTATGAAAAACTGAAATTTATCAAAACCCAATGTCTTCATCACAAATTCGACGCAGACAAAAATATCTAACAGGCCCTTATTGCCTTAAGGCTAATCCAGTCAGCACGACAACAGGGACATGCAGGTCTGTTACACGGCCGGCATGCAGAACCACGACGAGGCGGAACCCTTCTTTGCACTTTATGGCATCTCAACCCACCGCATGTTGCGGGCGCCAGTAATGAGCCTTTGCTTGCCGACATTATCAGGTATATCCTACAGAGCGGCATTTTGGTGGGTCCACCTCTTAAGTAGCTGCTATTCCTGAGACAAACGAAACGTTTCCCAGACGAGCCAGTATCACTCCTGCAGCACCTCACAAATGCCGCAGACAGATCATAGATGTATCCTCACCACGCTCTAACCAAATAAAGACTCTTGTTGGGGATGATATCGTCGAGATTAGCATCGTAGCTATTTGGGGTAGGGCCATATAAACAGAGGACTGGCGTCTATGTTACGCCATCACAGTTCACAGCCCCCGCCATCTAAATGTACTTTGGAGGAGTTGGGCGCTGGGCTGCTAGTATACCCTCCTTGCTTGTAGAAGACCAGGAATATAGACAGAAGAGGTTCGAAGAAGAGCCTATCGCGACTACTTCTCCTTCTATGTCCAGGGTGCTAGTTTGTCCATCTAGCTAGTGTAGCCAATCTATCCTTTTTCTTTTGTGGAGTAGTGCGTGGATTGCCCAATCTACATTGTAGAGAGTATCGTTTTTCATCGAAGCTGGCAACGCCATCCAATGCTAGCATTTTTTTTTCGAGGAAGTACTCGCAAACTGGCACACTCTCCCCTTTAATTATGGTCTTATAGCCGCATCAGTATGAGACAGGAGAAAGGTCCACAAATTGAAGGGGAAAAGAACCCCACCACTAAAAATCCTGGCTACGGGCCTGGATTGCTAGGTACTGCTGCTGGCCTGTATCTTGTGGAATCCAACCTATCGTTCTTTTGCGGGAATCTACAGCTGTCTCAAACAACTTGGAGCCAACCCCCAGTATAGCTCCCAAACGACGAGTTTCCCATACCACCACGATATCCTATCTCCGGTAGGGTAGGGTTGTGTTCGTAGAGAACAACATGTCTCCCACCTATTCCATTCGTTGTACGATATCCTAGATCGTTCAACGCAGCGTCTCGCTTTCTTGGAAATTACGATATACGCCTTCCTGGATGCTACTCGGTCTGTGGGTCCGGGGGTAGAATAGGTCCACTGTATCCTCCTGCATGTCGTAAGAGGCGACTAATAGGGGGCAATCTGTTGGCCGTGGGTTGCGACTCGTGTCGGTGGACAATGGGATCCAAGTGGTTGAGTGGAGCGGTCTTTTTGTGGGCCATATCTGCAACACACCACTCTGGCCAGGATTTCACCTAGACGAGAGGCTGGAATGGCCTGGTTCAATCAATCGGCTGGTGATGATTTGCCCTAGGATAATCGTTTCCATTTTTATCTTTTGCATCTCTATTTATCCTAGAAGGCGGCTGCATAATTAGGTCAGTCTTATCTATTAACCTTTCTTGGCACTATATAACACATGAGTGTTGGTGTGCTGTTAAACCCTATACCTTCTACTCGGTCTGCAAGGTCTTCGATCTCCTTCTTCCGCTCTTCTCGTAGGGCAGCTAGCCGACCGGTATGGGCCTCTACCTATAGATGTGCTCGCTCTCTCCAGTTTTTGGCATTGCAAGCCTCTTCTATCTCTAACAAGAGTTCGTCTCGTTTTCTGGTGGACAAGGCGGAGATCGTTCTTCTAGCAGCTATGTCGGGTATATCGTGGCGTTCGCATTTAGAATAGTGTAGACCAATAGCGGGGCATTTGTCTTGGCTCCAGCAAAAGGACACTGTAGGCGTTGGAGGTAGAAGTGGGTTGATATCGGGTGCTTCCGAATGCAATTGGTTGAGCGCTTCGAAGCCACTAGTATCGTTTCTCCATCTTTTGTATAGCAACGTAGCGGGGCGTGCTCTATGGACTTATTCTCGTCGTCTGTCGATGGAAGAATGGCATTCGCCCAATTTGCATCAGAGTCGGCAGTGTCCGCACAGAAGTCTATTCCATTGCATGAGTACAACGAGACCTCGATTCGGGAACAATCCATGGCTCGCACATCTGGATGCGACAAGGTCTTGCAGAGGTGTTTGTTTGAGCCATCGACATAGTCGGCTAGATGGCCACCAATTGGTTCTCGTATCTCTACCGCATCGAAATTGGAGACGACCTTGTTGTAGATCTTCGTTCGTATCGTATAGCCCCTCTCGCTGAGTAGTATAGGTAATAGCCGTTCCAGCGCAGAGGGCCAATCTTGAGGCCACCTCACCCACCGAAGAAAATCGCCCACACCCCATATATCCAACCAGCCAGCAACCATATTTCCAGCAGATTAAGTTTCGGGCAGCAATGAGTCGCTGGGGGCAGGGGGTCACGAGTCGCAGGGGGACCGCCAGCTAAGAGACCTAGCAGGCCACAAGGCGCAGGTGGGGATTTCGTCGCGATTTGATTTTTGTCATTTTTACACCCCTTATTAACTAACAGCGTAGTATAGGCAATGACGTCCCACAATACACGCGCCCGAAAGGCCCAAGCCAACTATACTGAGATCCACGGCCAAGCCTCACCACCCTACCCACCCACGAAGGTCGCCCTCGCAGCACTCGAAAAGAAAAACGCATTCAATAGGACGTACAAAAAGATCTACGCAAGAATGAGGGCTAAGGTATTAGACGAAACAGTCCAACCACCTCCCCCAGTGCCGACCCCACAGCCACGTCTCTATTCTGAGGTGGTGAAAGCGCCGGCTCCATGTCCAAGGTCAGCCCCCATAAAACCAATTCCACGTCCAAGAACAACCAACAGACCAGTTCTAACCCCCCACCCAAGGTCAATCACCACGCGACCCAGACCAGTCCCCACTCCCCGCCTCAAATTCAGAGCCAAGCGGGTCATTATCAACCAACTGCGAGGCTGGGTCATGAATATTCTGACCTCCTGATCTTCCAGAAAGGCGTGCGACCCCAGGTTCGTAAAGTTCTGGCTGAGGAGCTGAACCTGCTAGGTGGCCTCAAAACCCAGCTCGCAGTCAAAGTAAGTCTCTACAAGATCGACAAAGATGGTGTCACGGAGTACATAGAGCCAGTTCTACAAAACAAGCAGCAGGTGGTTCGAGGCAAAGAAGACATTGACTCCGCGATAGACCCGGCCGGCCCCCAAATCCAGGAGATGCTGGAGAAGTGGGTTAACCACGGTTCTGGGTGGATGTTCGAGGCGGTAGAAACCATCTGGATCAAAATCGCAAAGTATCAACCACTCAAAGGCGGCTCTATCTCCCCCTACCGCCAGCACTGGCAAACAAAAAGGCCATCATAAACGTGAAGAACCGAGACGTCTTCTGCATCCTATGGTCCATCGTCTCAGCCCTCAACCAAGCCAGCAAGGATCCGCAGCGGACATCAAAGTACAGCATCCAGTGGCTCAGGATAAGCTAGAGGGCTCAGGCGTGTTCTACCCAACCCCAGTCACCCACATGGGAAAAATCGAAACCGCTCTCGACAGAGGCCTGAACGTATTTGGCTGGGACGGGAAAGCTGTTATGGTCTACCGAATCAGCAAACTCCCCGGCACTTGCATAAACCTCATGCTCATCGAGAAAGATGGCCTGTGCCACTACAGCTGGATCAAAAACGGGAAGACCTCACCCCCAGTCATCTACAGGGGAAGCGACGCCGTGGAGAAGTTCCTCAAGGCCCTACAGCAAGAGGAGAAAAATATCAAATCGGTTCTCTCCAAGCCAGTTCCCATGCGGATGACCCGAGACGACCAAAGAGTCCACAAGACCGCAACCCAATGCCACGTCTGCAGCAAACCACTCGGAACCGACCGGGTCCGCGACCACTGCCATATAACCGGCAAGTACAGAGGGCAAGCCCACAACGCCTGCAACCTAAAGCTTAGGTTGAGCCCCAAGACAACCCCCATCCCCGTGGTCTTCCACAACCTCCGGGGCTATGACTCCCACCTCCTAATGCAGGGCATAAGCAAGTCAGAGGGAGACATCAACTGTACACCCAATAATACATATCCCTATCCCTCAGACAGCTCCGCTTCATTGACAGTGCGCAGTTCCTCCTGGCCTCCCTCGACAAGCTGGTCTCAGCCAACAGCCCAGAGGCCTTCACCTTGACGGCAGAGTATGAAGCAGACCAGACAAAGCGGGGGTTACCATTGCGCAAGGGAGTCTTCCCCTACGAGTACATGGACAGCTGGGACAAGTTCGATTCTCCCCTTCCGCCCATCCAAGACTTCTACAGCAAGCTCTCAGAGCAGGGCATATCAGCCACTGACTACACGACGTGTTTTAAACGTTCAGGAAGACCAGCCTACAGCAGTACGGCTTGGACCCAGCCCACTACTATATTAGCCCAGGCCTCTCGTGGGACGCTCTACTCAAGAGCACAGGGGTAAAACTCGAACTCCTCACCGACTACGACAAACACCTCTTCATCAAGAAGGGTCTGCGGGGAGGAATAAGTATGGTCTCGCAGCGCCATGCCAAGGCGAACAACCCCTACGTAGGAGACTTCGATCAGAACAAGCCCACGAGCTATATCCAGTACCTCGCCGCCAACAACCTCTATGGATGGGCAATGAGCCAGGCCCTACCTACCTCGAACATTGAGTGGGTGGACCGGCCAGAGACGCTCTCCAGACTAGTCCGCACCCACCCTGACGACGCTGAGACTGGGTACATCCTTGAGGTCAACCTAGAGTATCCAGCTGAGCTTCACGACGACCACAACGACTACCCCCTTGCCCCAGAGCGACTCCTCGTCCATAACGAATGGCTCTCAGACTACCAGAGAAACCTTTTAGACGAATACGGCGGCCACGGGGTTGAGAAGCTGGTCCCGAACTTGAGGAACAAGGAGAAGTACGTACTCTACTACAGGAACCTCAAACTGTATCTGGTTCTGGGGATGAGGCTGACCAAGATTCACCGCGCCCTATCCTTCACCCAAAGCCCCTGGATGGAACCCTACATCAGGATGAACACAGACCTCCGCAAGGCAGCATCCAGCGACTTTAAGAATGACCTATACAAACTAATGAACAACTCTGTCTTCGGCAAGACCATGGAGAACCTTCGCAAGCGGGTTGATGTGAAGTTGGTGAGAGCAGACGGCAACAAAATAAGAAAGCTCATCGCCAGCCCCTCCTTTGCCCGCCAGAAAATATTCGACGACGACCTGACCGCCATCCACATCCATAAGGCCCACCTGGTCCTCAACCGCCCAGTCTACGTGGGGATGTGCATACTCGATCTGTCCAAGCACCTCATGTACAACTTCTACTACAACGCCATGTAGCCCCGGTACGGCAGCGACCTCAACCTACTCTACATCGACACCGACTCCCTCCTCCTGGAGATCCGCACACCAGACTTTACGCCGACATGAAAAAAGACAGCGCCCTATTCGACACCAGCAACTACTACCCAGCCTACCCGCTCCACAGCAACGAGAACAAGAAGGTTGTAGGAAAGATGAAGGACGAGTGCGGCGGTGTACCCATCAGGGAGCATGTAGGCCTGCGCCCAAAGATGTACTCCATCCTGATGTCGACCCGGGAGGAAATCAAGAAAACAAAGTACGTAAAAAAGGTAGTGGTCAAGAAACACCTGTGCCGAGCCCAATACCTTGAATCGCTGTTCAACCAGAAGCAGTTCCGCCATGAGATGAACATGCTCCGAAATGACAGCCACAAGATATATGGGCTGCACGTTAATAAGGTGTCTCGATGGATAGCTCCGGCTGGCACACCATGGCCTACGATCCCTGGCTTCCCGCATACCCAGGCCTACACACACTGCGGATACCTCACACTCCGCGATCAGGAGGTCCGCCTTCTCACACGGGGAGTGAGACTGGGGGTCCTATCCTTAGGGGGGTGTGGGAATGGCACCACTATCTGTCACCGGGGCAGCAGGCGGACATTGGCGCTTCGTCTTCCTAGCTCGAGAAGGTTTATCTAGCATGCCTTCCTCAGCCTCAACATGAGTCGCCACCCTTACCTTCCTCCGACCAAGTTCACCACCCTCAAGCCTCCTCTTCTCACGAAGGCGCTTGTGGTTAACCCTTTCATATCCACAGTCCATACATAAATTTAGGTTATGTTTTATGCCCTTCTCTGCACAAAGCTCTGTGCATTGCACAAAAGTCAAATTTACAGGGCCTGTCACAAGGGTCTCTCTTTCCAAGTAATATCCAGGGACACTTTCCAGTTGCTTCCATTACTATCGATCTTTCTTTTTTCTAATTGGAAATACCATCTGGTGGCAGCTGGGACTCGGGCGGCACCACAAGCAGCTCCTCCTTTACAAAGCCACAGAGGGGTCCATCCAACAAATAATATAGTACAGGCTCACCAGATTTAGTGACAGAGCATCCAATCCGGTAAATATTGAGTGACCACACAGGGTCAGTGGCCCGCCGGCGCTGGTCTTGCTCTGCCTCACCAGGCTGGTAGTTTTAGCGAACGCCAACATCAGAGGGAAGCTTTTGCTCTTTGACCCCCAGCGGGGGCCCTGGTATGACTGCAGAGGGCTTGTGTGCAGCTCGATTTGCCTCTATAGCATCTTTGGGCTTTTTTCCAGTCAAGCGGGTCACCTCATTATTTATCGCAGAGACTACAGCCTGCAGTCGAGAAACCCACTCAGTCGATCGTTTTCCAGTATCCTTTAACTCTACGGCATACTGGTGTCCAAAGAGCCACCCAGCAAGGGTGCGGTTAAAGCATTTCACTATACCCTAGTATCGATGGATATACACACGGCCACGCCTGACTGATACTCTATGTTTTACTAACAGCTGATTCGCTGCTCCCATAAACTCCCGTCCGAGGTCCACCTAAAGTAGTTTAGGCCAATGCAGCGGTCCTTGCTTGTAAATCCTTTCGAGCGCACCAGCGACCTCTTTAGCCTCCTTTGTAGTCAATGGCTCGGCCGCTTTGTAGCGCGAGGCCACATCAACCACTGTTAGGGCATACTTGTAAGTGCGGCGCTTTACAACGTCATGAGGAAGAAATAAGAGATCGGCTTGGTGAACCTCATTAGGGACAGGGACATCAGAAACCCTCGCTTCTGTTGCAAGCTTCTTGATAGCTGTAATGCCTTTCCAGTAGCCCTTAGGACTATAGTAGATCTTTTGCATGCGACGTTTCATCCAAAGTAAACGCCCGAGTCTCCAAATGACCTATTTAGCCAGCCTGTATGCAACCAGCCCAGTGGCAGCCATACCCAGTATAATGAACGCCACCTCATGCCCTTTTTGACCATCTGAGGGCTCGTAGAAGTCTGAAAGCTGCGGCTCAGAGTTCAGCTTGTCAACGGATTTACCCGTCAAGATGTAGTACTTGCGCATAGCCTCGTTCACATCCCGAAAAGTATGCTCAGCATGTCCCTGGGGGCGGAGATGCTTATTGATGAGTCTAAACGCTCAGTTCGCTTCGTGGCCCTTGCTGCCTGAGCAGACTGAAGCTGCCCAATGGCCATATCATGTCGCTTACGTTCCGCATCCACTTGGCTGGTTCGTAACTTAGAGAATAAAAAGTTACTCCCGGAGAATGCAAGGGCGTTAACAAGAGCACCTCCAACAAGCAGCGCAATTGTGGCCATTACTTCAGTATATCAACTGGCCCTGCGGCGGACCCCCCTTCACCATCCCGGTCAAACTGGCTGGATGGCGTGGGCGCTCGCTCCAAATTGGCAGTACTTAGAGGTTGTTAGGGCTGCGGTGAGCCAGCCAACATCATACCAAAGCAATGATAAAGTTCACATGTGGCAGTTCTTAGCGCGTGCCCGACAAACGGGTCAGTCTCGAAGTCCATAGTCAGATTTGGCTGATGTTCTGGTGGGATTGGTAGAAACATACAAGCAACGCTAGAAAACAGTTGGAGAACCGACTGCCCCAGAGTCTGCGTCATGCTAGAGCCCAGACGAGCCTCATATTTCGCATAGAGCTTTGTAATCTCTTCATTGGACATTGATTCAATCTTTGCAGTCGACAGGTGCTGATCGCCGAGGTACTGACGGGCCTGACCCCCAGCTATGACAGGAACAAGCCTCCGGGGTCAACCACGTACACCTCCTAATCGTTCCACACCCACAGCCACAGCCGCGTCTGATAGGCATCGTTGAAACATATGGTAGGGCAGAGAAATACAATTTGCTCGAAGGCACCGAAGAAGGGCCCTTCAAGTAGGTCGAGGATGAATGCGGTTTTTCCACACCCTGTCTGTCCACAAATGCCAGTAAGGCAGCAGCAGCCCTTCCAGGGATCATTGTCACCCCACGTGACTCATTCCTATCCTTTCCACTATAGGGGGAGAGGGTGATATAAATAGGAATAATAACTGGAAGTAGGTGTATATGGTATAGAGGCCCTGGGTAACCTCTTCACGATACACAAATACAGTGGCACTTGACAACGCGAGCCCTGCAATGTCATACTAAGAGACAATCTTAATATGATAACTTGGTGCTATATAATGATTAGCGTTTGAGCGTAGAACAAATACGGGTGTTCACAACAACAACAAAACACTCTCTGTTCACTCTTTAGAGCGTTAATTGAGGATGACACTTAGAAAGACTGGCCCTCCCATTACACCGTTAAAATGGGTTGTTTTTATGATTTTTTAGATTTATGGTAATTACATTTGCAGTGATTAATTAGCTTAAAATATGCTGTGTACACCCAAAACAGGTGTATGCTCTCAATCATAACGTGTATATATGAACGCCATGAATCATAAAATGCACATAAGAATCACACCCGGCAATCATAACGTGCACATATGAATCAGCCTATTGAATAAACGAGGGTATAATGTATAGAAATGAATACAGAAGAGCGTATTACTGAACTTGAGGGTGGTGTGAAAGAGTTGATGTTTGATACAGATTGTATGAAAGACGAAAAAATAGACCTGGAGTGCAAACTGAGTGATATAGAGACTAAATATGATGGCCTTGTGGAACTGGTGAGAGATCTAGAGGTTAAGAATGATGATATTATGGAGCGGTTGGAGCATTTAGAGGGCCTTATTAGCAGACAGACATTCAGTTGCCGGTCTATTTAAACAGTAGAGAGCCCCAAGACCAGCCGACCGACTGCCTATTTAAAGAATAAGACAGGGGGTATAATGGATGCGGGGATTAAATCTTTCTGCAACAATCATACTGGAGTCAAGCAAAATATGGACCAGTGGGAGACAACGAGGAAGGGCTGCATTGGAGGAAGTGACTACTCCGCCATCATAGGGCAAAACTACTTCAGCAGCTATAGCAAGAAGCTGACTGAAAAAACTAAAAACGAGGGTGTTTGCTTTAGCGCGCCCTGCCTCTGGCGTACGGCTTTTGAGGAGGTTGCAATTGCGGTATTGGAGAAGGTGTACGACACCAAGGTCTACGGAAATAATATCTATATTCAAGGCGGCGCAACGGCCTACTCTCTGGATAGCCGTGAACAGTGTAGACAACTTGGCCTATGGGCACACTAGTTAACCTACAAACTAGCAGGGCCCTTGGCCCCGTTTGGAGGGTCGGGTCCGAGGCGCCTTAGAGTGAGCCAAGAATCTTGTATAAGCTGTCAAAGGGTGAGTAGTGTGCGAGAGAGAAAGAGAGAGAGAGAGAGATTGTCTATTTATGCAGTTCTAGGTAAAGGGGCAGAAGCAGTGTTAGCTCGTCATTCTCGTGTTCTATATATCATTCGAACACAGAGACACTGCGGGAACCTGCTGGCAACGATTGTTATTGGTCTTATCTATCGGATGAATATTGAAACCGTTTCCCCGATAGAAACGGCAGTTCCGTTACCCGATGGCACTTTGCTCAGATAGCAGATAGACTAAACCGCTTCACCTTCGATTTTATGCTGTTTACTGTTTTTAACTATCAATTATGGATCCGGACATTATTGATCGTTTAATATGTCATCAATTAGAGGCGCAGCACCATGCAAGCACCGATGGTGTTGTACGACAAATATATAGACTTCTGCCAAACGACATCATGGACGTTCTTGCTCAATTTGGAATACATACGTCTTGATTGGTACAAGCATCGTTTCTGTAGTAACTGTGGAGTCACATTCAGGAATTTGTGCAGTGCATTTGTTCATGATCATTTGGTGGGCTGTGCATTTCAAGAGAGGATGGCATTGATTGAATATATTACCTGCAACCAGCCATTCGCATATCAATCTTAAAATAAATCAGCAGCAATTATTCCTGAACGCACAGTAAAACGTAAATGGACAGCTAAACATAAATGAACCAATCGAATTACTCTGTGCGGTTTAATTCACATCTTGAATGAAGCTGCTATCTTTATGATAAATACAATGGTTTTTGAGGCGATGAATCACTTTGCATCATGCTATGAAGTATGCAGATTCCGTCGAGGCACACCGAAACATATCTCTCGCACGGCTTGTTTCATGTGTAATGTCTACTGCACTAGGAGGTCTTTGTGTGTAACTAAAATGTAGACTAGTAGAAATATGGTGTTTTTGCCCTTAAAACCCAAGCAGTCTTCTGGTGGTTAAGTCATATATCACAAATGTATATTCAAACAAACATGCTCTCTATGCTAGTAACATCAGACCATTTTTCAACATTTATGCTAAACAAGACATTCCGATTGATCGAAATTAATAAGTATAACAAATAATTGATAAATCTTATGGATTTCGCAGTGATTGACTATGTCACAGTTACTACGGAAACACATGCACCAGTGCTACTTGTCCATGCTACCTTAACATGGAATCAATATATAATAAAACACGCCCAGGGCGTTATATTTCTGTTTCTTGGCACATCGCACAGCAGCTCATGCAACAGTGCAGTTAAAACCATGATGCAACACTTGGCAATGATTTGTGGTGTTTCAATGGTCCTTTGAAAGACAATTTCATCACGTTTAGGTAAGCTTTTTAATCTCAATCGCTTACCATTTCCCCTTGAACAAGTTAGCGATTTATGTAAATCACTTCGTTGACATCGTGGTATTACATTATATTGGATAATATTCCATCAGTCATATTGTTTTCTAAACTTGACCAAAACCTTAATGTCATAATTACCTCTGTCAGCTTTATTGATTCGAAGCCCAGCATTGCACCTTTAAATGATACATGGAAGTGTGTCACTCTGCCATATTAATCCATACATTATTCAAACTTTACATAAACAGATATATGCCAGACATATGAAGAGAAACCCATTCGTCTACCAGTATATATATAGATATATATATATATATATATATATATATATATATATATATATATATATATATAGATATATATATAGATATATATATATATATATAGATATATATATATATATATATATATATATATATATATATATATATATATATATATATATATATATATATATATATATATATATATATATATATATATATATATATATATATATATATATGCATATATATATGCATATATATATACATATATATATATATACATAAATATGTACATATATATATATACATATATATATATATTTTTATATATATTCTATATATATATATATATATATATATATATATATATATATATATATATATATATATATATATATATATATATACATATTTATATATATTTATATGCGCTTGTTAGTTGCTTTAAGTCTTGTTTTAGTGCTCAACTTAACTGGATTCTTAATTGGAGTCTTGAGAAAATAATGACTGGTGCAGAAGTTTCGTACTTAATTGCTTATATGTGCACCACATACAGCGTGTTGAAGCCATGCATTACACAGCTTCTATAGAAACTTGCCGGCAATACTCAAAGGTGTCATTCATTACATTAATGTATGCTGACAACAGTTGGCATGATGCTTAATGATCGATCCTGCTTAAGGCATTAATCCTGATATATTTTTTTGATTGACATATTTATATGTATGTGGTGTGAGGGCAACACAAGCATTATATGTGCACATAATGATTAGTTGCAAAAGAATTATATGGTGCCTTAATTGGGTTCATCGGACAAGTTTGTCATGGCGATTGGTGGAATGAATACTAAAACGGGTTATTTGTCTTTTGTTGAATATTGTGCTCTGTTTCTAACACTGTATATTTTGCTCGGTTTCTAACACTGATATCGACGACAAATACGTCATGCAGATATGTGCCACTTTTCACCAATTTCAACATTGGAGGGAATCGTCAAGCATAATCCATGAAAGGTTTGTTGTGCTTATTGCATGATTTAACTTCACGTCAATGAGCTTGGATTAATCTATAAAGAGAATCTGTCTATTTCAATTCATGATTTGCCATGCTATTGTTGGTCGTTTATATTGCACGGCCTAATAAGGCGTATGCCTAAGCAGTACTAAAACCATTATAGTCGTGGCTTGCTAATGGCGACAATGCGCCGGGATCATTTGCATGACCTACTTTCTTTCTAAACATTGTATCAATTAGATAGGAATTCACTAAATCAAATAGGTACAGTTTGTTTATTGGCACCAATGTTATAACGCTAACGCAGGTTGAGCATACATGTAGTGTTATGTGTATGTTACACTATAGCCATACCATGTGCACTCAATCCCACTTCTGTAGTTCGTTGCCTTCGTCTAATGCTGTGTGATTAGGAAATGTGTCAGACTCTTAGGCCTGCCGCTCCATGAGACGAATAAATTCAACTTGATCGGTCTTTCGTTGCATGTCCAAAGAGAGTTATGGGGAGAAAGGATCAATTTCCTGCTTTTTCCTTCCTAATGACGTCTCAGCGAGATCCAAGTAAGTACCATTAGCCACTGCGAATGGAAAATCCCATTTGGTCTCCTCATACATA
Source organism: Urechis unicinctus (assembly GCA_034190875.2). Lineage (NCBI taxonomy): Eukaryota > Metazoa > Annelida > Polychaeta > Xenopneusta > Urechidae > Urechis > Urechis unicinctus. Next base: position 38,978,649 of record CM067347.1, on the reverse strand, counting down.
TATTAAGTAGTCGTCGGCGGAGAGACTGCTGTAGCCCCAAAGCATATGTAGGGAATAGTAGGAATATGTGGTAAGAACTTGAACATGATTGCGATGAGCATACGGGGCGTGCCCATCTGTATGGGCTATTTCACTGGTTGTAACGTGACATTCCTACACTTGCAGCAGTCAACATATATTTGACAATCGGATAGCGTATTTGTCCATGGTATCTATGCAGCATGACCATAGCGATATGATATGCCCAAGCCACAATACTCAGGTCGCAGCCGAGTGCGGCGGGACTTAATGTGTATAGTCCGGCATATCCCTGTTCTCCATCCAACATTGATAAGAAGTATATCAGACTACTCCTTAGGGATGGTATGACAGCGATCAGAACTACGGCCCATTCACGCGTTTGACGTTACGTCGTTCACTTATATGGCTCTGTGTTTTAGCGAACCTTCACTGTTGTTTCGAGACCATTTTCAATCCAAGAAACAAGGCAGTATTCATGCAGGAAATTGAAGCTATCCTTTGCAAAATGTCAATGTCGCCGTATGTGTACATATCCTAGCAGTTAAGCAACATTTTCTATATGATTGATACAGCATTTAATGGAACAAACGTTGTCATGAAGTTGATCTTATTATCACAAAATACACTTACAAATCCCTCCGCCACTTCACTTCAATCTTGCAGAATGTAAAGTGGCAACACCTTGCGAGAATGTGACCGTCAGCAAATTAACGCACACAGTTCTGTTGTAAATATCTCGGACTCGCTTGCACCACTTTCCAGTAAAAGTGGAAGTCCTGACGCCATCATTGCGTGCGCTGATCGGTCAGCTACTCATCTCAGTCATGGTAACGAATATCTCCGTTAAGCACCTACTGCAATACCGACAGAAACCTACAAAAGACATAGGAGCCGGCACGCCTAACTCATTGTTAGGAAAATTAATTATCATTACGCACATACACACGCAGACGAACAAACACTCTCACACTAACACCAACACACACACACAAAACGCACAAACACACACACACATACACACACACATATATACATACATAAATACGTATATATATGTGTATATATATATATATGTATATATATATGTATATATACATATATATATATATATATATATATATATATATATATATATATATATATATATATATATATATATATATATATATATATGTATATATATATATATATATGTTAGCACGAACGCGACCTTTAGTGGACAAACCGCCAACCTTTCGTAGACTTGGGTCCACGAACGGATATACCACAATGTCCACATAGAGTCAATGCATTTTTTCTTTCAAAATGTTTGCAAATATTTTGGTTTGACCATTTAAATATGATAGTCTAGTCATTATAACGTACAAAGATAATCTTTTAGGAATCATTTCTTTGTATTTTTAACCACTAACCATTCGTTGACATAAGATAAGATAAGATAAGATAAGATAAGATAATTTATTAGCCCTATTCGGGAATTTGCTTTACAGTCTACAATTGACTCGTGTCTCTCTGTCACTCTCCTCGTGTCCCAGCCCCTGCTAGGCCAGTGTTTTGGCAGGAATATTCCAGATGGCGCTGGAAGACGGGTGCTGTGATGAAGAAGCAGTGTCACGCAGATATCGAGCAGTTCCTTCCTGGTGTAGGACAGCATATGCTTTATTTGCACACGGTCGTCACATGATCGGCAACTCACGTTACATATTGATGTGGTGGTCAACAAGACGGCTGGTCGTTTGGTGACGTTGATGTAGTTTCCAAGGTCGAAGAGTGGAAAGACACTGGAAACAGGACCAGGCAAAGCACGTGGCTTTCCGAGAAGCGAAGCGCGTAGTTGAGCAGCGGCAAAAATACAATGTACCTTTCTGGGCAGCTGATGAGAAAGTCCAACAGATTCAGATATATCCTTTGATTCAAAGATGTTGTAGACGATCTTATTCACACACTGCACTAAAAACAAAAGCCCAACAAAGGCCTAAACACGAGGAAAATGACAGAAAAACACGAGCACACACTAAACTGCGTGTCGCCGCGGTGCAGCGCCACCTAGTTATTACCCGATAACCTCAATATCTTCCTTATAAACATATATACTTTGGCCCAAATGGTAAAAATAATGTTTAAACATGAACGTAGAATATGTTATTTTTAAGTTTTTAAAGATTTGAAATGTTTTGTTAATTTGAACACCGAAATACTATTTTTTCTCATTATTGGTCTATTTACAACTTTAAATAAGTTCTCAAAACGCTTCCAATAGCTCATTATGATCATATCTACAACAAATTTTATAATTTTAATCCATAATGACGGAAAATTAATTCCAAATTTCGGTATTACGCAAATATACGCAAATATATATAAGCACGAAAGGTTGGATTTATACGTATAAATAAGTATTTTGACCATTCGTGGACGACCTTTAGTGGACTAAAAGTATATACCAGAATTATTAAGTGGAAAAAAGATTTTATTTGCATTAATCTTTCATATTATATTATTCAAGGTATGCCGAATTAATAATTAAAAGATATTTATAGTTAAAATGTACTTAAAACAATTGTCCACGAAATATATATGAAACCTGAAACCCTAATGCACAGCAGTATTCTAATGGTGTGGTCTAATATACACCTGGTTAGATGCTGCCTCTTAGAGGAGAGCATGGAATCACAGTTTCAGTTATGACCCTAAAGGCGATTACCTTGCACACAATAGTGCGCCACGTTATATATCCAATTTGCCATTAGCTTATCACTCTCGGCTAAGAGGAGGTGATTTGCTACATATCTGGTTTTATTTTGGTGGAAAGTTGCCTAAATTCAGCCCTATAACGTTTCAGATGGACCGAGAGGTTAAAATCTGAATGTGTCGATGGCATTCAGCTTCCCAAAATAAATCAATTTGAACATTTCTTGAGCGCTTCATTTCGATGAGCATTGAGTAGACACCGACAGACGAACAATATAATATATATATATATATATATATATATATATATATATATATATATATATATATATATATATATATATATATATATATACTTCTGTAAATATGCATGTATATAAAATGCATTCTTTTACATGTGATTATGTATGTCAATGCCTAATAAATGCCTAATAAATATTTATATATATTTTTAAATAAATTTTTATGTATTCATAAAAATGTATATTCATAATCATATATATATATGTATATATATATATTTATGTTGTGTATAAATATGTATATGTGTAAATAGATATACAGATTAATATGCATATATATATAAATATGCATATATATATATATATTTATATATGTACATATGTATGCAGTTAACTAGAATGAATATATTATGATATAAATATAAGTATTTATGCTGTACCTAACTCAAAAGCCGCTCTAATTTTATCGTTCCGAGCACTAAGTGACACGAGCGCCTATGCATCCTTTCGCCGGACTAAGCCTTCAAAAAGATTAAGATACCCCAATACATATCTATAATCCAATCTCCTGTGACCCATTTAAATGTAGCGCTCTTTGCACTACAGGCGAAAATCATCCTATGCAGATGTAATTGTCCCGAGAAAAACTTTATTGCATTTCCGTGGATTGCGTGATAAAACCAATTGTCATTTAATCAAGACAATAACAAGATTTCCTAGCAGTTATAACCGCTTTTGCTGCGTACTATGATACCACCAGTAAATTCACGTTCGTGTTTACTGACAAGTCAACTCATGTGGATCCGAGAAGCAATTGAATTTTTGTGGGAAAATGTCTTTACTCCATTCAGGTTCACATGCATGTAAGGATGTTGTACTCGCAACTCTGACAAAACTGTTATGGTTAGAAAACCCAAACAAGATACGGATTATGTCTTGTTGCGGTTTGTCAGTAGGGCTAAGTCAGATGTTTCTTTGAACCAGGGAGGGTTTATATGTCAGACTATTAGGAGAGAGGGCAAAATGAAATTTCCTTGGAGGATCGTTTTGATCTGGCTGTGCTATTTGGAAAGATAAAGGTTCTATTCCCCAGATGGATTATTATAGTTAACGTAGTAAGAGTATATCCTCGCATAACATTCGCTTTGTCGCATTCTGAGTAACATGACATAGTTCAACTGTATTTCTTGAAAGATACGGGATCGAGAGAAGGGATGAGTTCCCGAACCAACACAAGTCACACAGTTCAATGGGTTGTTCTTACCAGCTTAGTTAAGATATTCAAAGAGATCACATTAATTTAAAACATATATTTTAAGCACGTTAACACTCACACACGCTAAATGAGTGTGATTCGTGCAAATGACTGCAAGAGTTCAGCTGACATTGTATATCAAATTAATTCCATATTGACAGACTTCAAAATACGAGTCCTTCTCAGACTCGCCTACTTTTGAAATAGGCGTCGATGAAATCTCCCAAGGAAGCGGACCGCTACCATGGCGCCGAAGCTATGGCGTGGGAGATTTTTCATGGAAAATAAGCTGAATATATAGTGTCTTTGAATTGACCTGAACATTACATGTTTGATCCTACAGAAGAGATAATCACACCAGTGTGTTGAAGAGAATCTTCTTGATATGGATCCGGGTGATAATCGAAAAGTTATTTGAGTTTCGTATACTATTTGCGGCTATTCCGACCTCGGATGCACACACCCTGATTAATAATTAATAAATATATCCACATTCAACTTATGCGTGCCATTTGTCTATTTTAAACCGCCGAAGAGCTAGGTTCATCTACAATAAAGTCATCAACCTGCTTGACAACTAGACAGTATTATGTAAAAACGTGGTATGACCCTAGATTCTTGCTTACATAATATAAAGGGTTCTGTGGCGGCTTGATATCTAGTGTAAGCGATGTAGTCCCGAACAAAAGAAATAAACATATATATATATAGAGATATATAGATAGAGATATATATATATATATAGAGAGATATATATATATAGATATATCTATATATATATATATATATAGATATATAGAGAGAGATATAGAGATATATATATATATATATATATATATATCTATAGAGAGAGAGATATATATATATATATATATATATATATATATATATATACAGAGAGATATATATATTATATATATATATATATATATTTATATATATATGTGTGTGGGGTGTATATATATATATATATATATATACATATATATATATATTCTCTAAAATATATATGTAATATATATATTTAGGTATATTTTGTATACGTATATATATAGATATATCTATAATTATTTCTATATATATATATATATATAATATATATATATATAAATATATATATATATATATATATATATATATATATATATATATATATATATATATATATATATATATATATATATATATATATATATATATATAATAATAATAATAATTCCAGTTCATTCATATTAGTCTGTTAATATATCTGTATGGGCAGTCGCAACGGAACATTTTTTTTCACGCAGCCGATACTTTATTGACATGGTGATAATGATTTGCTCCACAGTCCTTCAAGAGAGGGTTGTAGTCGTGATCAATATCCTCATAAATATTATTTATATTGACTTTGCACTATTACGGTCATTTAAAGGTCAAGGTGGCAGCTGTTTACATATCATTTGAGGCAGTTCAAGGACTAAGCCAATATTATATAATTCTAGAACAGTTAACAACGACCGATGTCAACAATAGGATGTGTTAGAGGGGTTGTTTTAGAAGACTTTTATATGAAATGCATTATGAAATAAACAACTGCTGGCGACTACCGCATTCAACTGATGGTTCTATTGTTTATGGGTATGGGGTGATTACATCGAAGGCTGAAGAAAGTCAAATAATTTAGAGCTGCACATGATGTACAATGTTTCGGGGGGTGGGGGGCATGAAACAACACGGGTCGTTTGATGTATTTCCTTGTCAACAAGCATATTAAGACTCTAGCTAACATGATATCCTCACGACATTGGACATAAAAAGCTTGGATCCAGTAATCGGTGATGATCATTCATTAATTGCGTTCATATATCTTGTTCATCGAGTTCGTGTTTAGAATACAACAATGGCATTAATAGTACGGATGCGATACAACTTGGCCACTGCAATGAAAAGACTGGCACAACCAACACCTAATACAGTGAACACCTACTGCTACTTCAGCAAGTATTGTCTTGCCATAGATACAAGCAATGGTGAGGCTCCCATAACCAACCGACTAGTAATTGGCAAAAGGCGGTCCGGTATTAAAATATAACCGTCTCAAAACTTGGAATGTGGTAATAATTGCATGACACCCAAAGCACACGTTATAGTAAACAGCTCACATAATATTTTCCACATTAATTGCACTAATTGACATCCAACACAAGTGACGATGAAGCGCAATAAACAGCACTGTGTCATACGTAAATTAATGGGGAATGTGATAACTTGAATAGTATTTGTTTATAGCAGGCACTTTATTCAGCAATTGTATTGATGTTAAATATAATATGCACACATGCAGATATCTATTCAACACAATACGTCAGGTGTGTCCACCTTACACGCATAATTAACTCATGTGATATTGTAATCTCTTACATTTGAAAATACTTTACACAATTAGTTGATTAACTGGAGCAGGCACCAATCTCAGTACAATGCAACCAGTGACATAACAAATAATTGGTAAGTTATGATCAATTTATGCGATATTTCGATAACACAAATAGTTGGAATCGATACCCTGAATCTGAAGTTTCTACTCATACAAAAAGTTTTGCGTACTAAGTGTGGGTACGTCATCGATAAATGTGGGAAAGCATAGATAAATTATAAACATTAGGAATATGTATAATTCCCTGAATCAACCCTGTGTTTACAGTATGCTCTGATTGAATGTTTCCACTCTCTGCTTTACAAAAATTCCAGATCACTATCACCTACAGGTGGTTTGTTTAGTTGATAGTGTACTATATATTTCGAGGAACCGAATCAACGTAACATCATGTAATATAGATACACAGCCGAAGTGGAATATATCCGTACCTGTTTAACAATTGTAATGCACAGTTTATGGTGTAAATATTATCAAGGGATTTGTTGTTTTATTGTATTCTTCCAGAATTTGTATTCAACACACCATAAATATCAGCGAATATGAAATGCAAGCAAACATAGTTGTGCATGGCAAGCACCGGCGTATGAATATAACAGCCGCTATAGAAAGGTTATCCCCATACAATTCTGGCAACTTGGATGGTGGCGAATGGCCTACATATATATCTAAGAGTAACTAATGCTCAGATCCTATGTTTGATATTGAACAGCCGGATTTTATAATAATTTGTTTCTTAGGTCAATATAAAACACCCCATTAAAACACACAAGTAAACTAACACTCAAAACATATTGTCAGCATGGCTTCATCGAAAACAGCTGTGAATAGGAAATATGCCCTATGCTATTTATACTTGCATAAATTTGTAAAATGTGAAACTCTAAGAAAGAATATAACTGAAAGAATTCATCCTTGAGGTACATTTTCTTTGCCAACAGAGGGGTCCCTACTGATTGATTTGCAAGTTCAAGCATGCTGAATACCATGATATTTCATTGCTATATTATATGCGCTACCATCAAATTCATTATGATAACTTGCCTTACTGTATAATTGCAGTGATTTTAATTGAGTTCTTCGGTTTAATGCCTTCGATATTTTATATATTATGAGTAATATATATGCCTCAAAAGATATTATTAATATATATGCCATGAAGATATTATTAATTAAGACCGAAAGTGCTGGTTGGCGTGCTTATATTAAACGGCACCTGACGGATAATTCACTATTAATGATGCAGACAAATGGTCTGTACTTAATGCTCTACTTTCGGACTACCAGACAGGCTGATATAAACACGGCCGTAGCGATGCTGGAGGCAAAACTGAAAGCCTTTCACATTGACGCCATAATAATCGTCATTGTTCGACCGAATTGAATGGATACTGAATATTGCTGACAAACATTTATACGTGCTGCCGAACCATAGCAATTTTGGACTAAGAGTTGTCCTAATTTCAATCTTGCCTCTTCATTGACCCCAATCACTGCAATTTCACACTCTGCTTGAGGGTCCCTGAAGCCTCCTTAACTGATGCTGCAATCAATTTATTGGCGCTGTCACACTTAAACCCACATTGTTCACTAGCGTAACCCGGCCTGGGAAAATGTTCTCACAGCAGTAGACTCGTGGAGAGGACCAGTTTGCATTTGGTTTGGTGCAACCGTTTGAGAGGTGAGTATATAATTCAAGTATTAGCCTCAAAGGCAGTTTAGGCCTTGAAGGCGATGTCCCAGTGCAGGGCATCAGATGACCAGTGAACTAATTTGTTATTGGATATTTGCAACCGTTAGGGAAGAGATCTGTAAATTGTCCATGCCGATGCGAGTTCAAATGATTAAATTACATCGAAGTACACTTGCGTGACGTTAAGCTCTTATAGCTGGACATGTCTTCGTGGGACTACAGATTCTTATGCATACAATTCAAACGTAATAACGATAGATTGCAAGCAAACGACCAGCGAAGTGAATCACTGACTAACTTTAAAAGAACGTATTCGCCTTAGCAGCACTAGGGTTGACCCTACCACGTCCAACCCGACCCCACCATCTATCAACCCTCACAGAGCTCAATCCGGCCCAAAACGCACCCTAAAAAAAGATATGCAATGTCTCTTTTGAGTTTTGTTTTATTCTATACGCCTATTAACTACAGGCAGAAAACTGATATGTCCATTAAAAAAACCGACGATTTGTCCGTCCTCGCCACTCTCCGAATTAGCGATGTTTGTCTCTACCTACGTGGCCCACATATTCACCTTTATGTGCACCCACCAGCAGCTCGTTGATCTGACAAACTGTGCGGGCGTGGTCGAGGCCATCAATTGCAACAACGGCCATTAGGCCCTCCCCATCCATGAACCTGTTTGGTGAAGATATCAATAGCAACGAGTATATATTAAAAAACACACAACTGAGAGCACCTCTCTGAATATACAGCAAGGATCTACCCGGCGCTTCTATTACGCGTTATCGGTATTTGCTGTTGTGCGCTAAAATATCTAAAAATATCAAAGCCTCATAATTAATCATGGCCTCCAACAACTGTCTGTGATATTTAGGTCAATAATTGCGCCAATGAGGTCAGCCAAGCACGATGCTGCTGCTGCTGATGATGATGATGATAACAATGACGATGATCTATATGTTGTTGCTATTGTTGTTTGTTATGAATGAGGACAGCGTTATCCATTTTCTTCAAAAATGATCCTATTCTAATCGAATATTTTTTTTGACCAACATAACCGAAATAGGGTGCATTTTTATATCAAGCCGTCTCAATTCCGAATAAATGCTTCCACTTATTATCCTAGTAAGTGGGATTGGCGTATATAGTTTTCTAAGCTACTCTGAATCGTTGTAATGGGTTGCTTTGTCATGTAATATGTTGCTAAGTTCGTACATCTATTGCATATTATTGTGATAAAAGAGGGAAAAATGCCGAGAGATTCCAAAATGCAAATGGTACTGTGAGCGATCTACCTGCTACATATATTTCGGCGACCAAGTATCTTTAATGATGTATTTTATATATTCATGAACCGCATTAAGTTATTACAAATCAACTTTCAGAATACATTAGGGAGCACTGATCATTTAGCATAATGTAAAAACAGTATTACAGATATATTGTAACCTTTAACATAAACTGAATGTGCTCTTTCCGAAAACGCCCAGAAGTCTGCAAAATTTAATTGGATATTGCGGCAGATTGCAAGAAATATTTAAGTAAATATGTCCACCACCAAGTTAAAACAGTTTAAATGGCCCAATTATTCAACTAATGAATTTATTGATTCAACAAATAACGCTAGTTGATAAAATGCAAATAGTAATCTAAAGTTTAAATAGTTCCAATGGTACCAATGGTGTATCATATAGATTGTACAAATGACGCTTGTCAGTAATATAAAAAAAGTCAACTGAAACAAACACATCCTTCTGCATGACTGCAGTAAAACAATGTGTTCTGTCAGCTGGCACATTGCGATGTTAGAGCCTATTCTGCTCAAGACCCAATCGAATGCCTCGCATGTATTTATTTGCGAATGGAACAGCCCAAACCTTCAAAATAACCATTAAACTTTGTACAACATATCCACATTAGGAACATACAACTTTATCTGAAGTTTTAGGTATAAAGTGTCATGGCGAGAATGAATTGATGATGCTTGCAAATTATGTAGTTTATAAAGCAAGACAACTGATACAAGCGAGAAAAGTCGCGCTTTAACAAACAAAATCCAAAGAAATTGCTGTATGTAATTTTCAATGCCACTTCTGTGCCACTTGTTGTGATGGGAAAAACTTTAAGCGGCCATCCTGTGCATCCTCGCCCCACTATTACGATCGTTTTGGCTCAGTTTCAAAAGTATAAATCCCTATATTAACAGAGAAAGGTTTTTATCTGTGAATGCACCACCTTTATCAGGAAACATTCACTATGATTAACGCATCGCAGCTCGTTCCTTGTTACCTGGCAGTCTTGTCACGCTATGAAAGACGCAAATGACAATAGCTATGTCGGAGGAGTACGCAAGCTTCATCACTGTTTGGAAAAGTCGGTTTGTTTCCAAAATGAGGCCGAGGTTAAAGACAACAATACAACAACAAGACACCGCCTTGTATGCATTTCACACAATATGCAGACGGACAGAAAAAGCCTCAATTAATTCGCTGCCTTGAAATACTGCGGCCACATGACCCTCATCGGATTTTCATAAGTCACCCTTACAGTTATTGAGAACTGGATAGAATATCTAACGCGTAGCGCCCAAGCAGCCACCAAAAACCAATTTCTAGGATCCTAATGCTCCCAGGGCAGTGATTATAGATTTAAATCAAATTATATCATAGCTGTGGTCATAGGATGCGTCGGTGATTGTTGAATTATCATTTTAGATATGGTTAAGTGTGTTTTGAAATTATTGCTGGTTATTTCAAGAAATATTTAACTTTGTTGCCATTCCTGTTAGTAGTATTTCTCCGCAATACATATCCCAATGTTACCACTTAGTGTAAGTTGACATGTCTGACTAAATTGTTTTACGACACCGCTTTTCTGGAGCTTAAAAAAAACTTGTATCAGAAATGTATCACCATTTGATCAAATACGACCGTATGCAGTTACACAGCTGACATCAAATAATCAATACTATGTTAAGCAATAATTATGCCGTAATGTTGACATTACACCCTGCTACATTCCTCCACGGCTGTACGCGCAGTGTATAGACTAATTAAAAAACTGCTTAAGCTTTTGGTCGTTTGGGGGACTTTGATTTCGGGTTATTCTACGCCGTTAACTGCCTGCAGTATAATCAGATAAAAGCCAGCAACGAAGTCTTTATTAGAACAGCTTATCATTAATTGTGACAATCTTGTTTGGGAAATTTAGTGCACAAGAATATTGTCCCTTAATACCATACGCACAGTATATTGATCTATCTATCAATACATGCTACACCATACTTCCTGTAGCGTTCAATCAATATTGATAACCGCACGTGAAAAAAGGCAAAAATCAACATCGGGGATCTGAGATCAAATTGCGTTTGGGAAAATTATTTTATATTCCTTTCCGTATATACGGGTATTTCAATCTATCGCACATACAATTTCACGTCTTGTTAAACAAAGTGGTTACATAAAATTAAAAATCAGTCAATATCACTCTATATGGACCATTCGCATTACACTCGTACCAGATGCAACATGGGTAATCTATTCATTTCTTTAGAGTTGACGCTAAAACATGTTACTATCAGTGAATTCGGACATCTGGACAGCAATATTATTTCAAAAAAGTGATCAAACACCACCAGATACAGCTCAAATCCCATAAAGAATACATTTGTCTAAACGACTGCAGTTGGTGGTATCTTGTAAACCTCAAGTGGCAAGACGTATTCGTGAATGCTGATACATCGTTACTTTTCAAGGATATGAATGTTTCATGGCTGCATGAGCCACACGCTTCTTCACATATATCTTATGAAATTGGTCTAACCATTGCAAAATTTAGACCATTATTAGGTGTACTCTTTGTGTTGTCCCATTTATGTCCCCAGTGATAATGTCCCACTAAATCAATTACTGTTAATGCATAATAATAAAGCAGCTTTGTTAATGCATATTTCCGCCAATTCACTTGCATAAACAACCAACGTCGTTGCATCATGTGTACACAAGCGTATGCAGTCCAGAATTTCATAATTAATGCCCCAAACGTGCGCTATCTGAATGCACCGAAAGGTAAAACTAATCTTGATTAGTGATCGGTTGTAAACCTTGAAGCAGCCGGCAGCTTTTCCGACAGTCACCTATCTAGCCATGATCCGTTCTGAACTCGATTGCACGTTTATGCTACAAAAGTGCAATGTGACCAGAAACAGAAAATCAGTCATCACCATCTGAGGCACATTTGGCTATAGCGGCTATATGATTTATGCTTCGCAGCATATCCCACGCTATCCGCCTGACAGTTCATTAACCATGACTGATCTATCATATAACTGACCAACGTTAGGTGCTGCAATGCATCGTAGTGACCAGATAATGCGAGGGATATATAAGTGTAGGGGAAGAAAGCTATCACGGATGCAAGCGTTAAATTATTTGGGTTGGTCCACGCTGAATAACACGACTGCATCGTCGAATCATTGGATAAACCCTGGTCAGTATAGAGCTACATTTTATGTGCTATTTCAGACATGAATTACTTATTCTATTTATTCTACATCCAATAATACCCCTGTGTTTATAGATAATAATATCACAGGATAAGGCAACATAAAATATTAAAATAAGAACAGTCTAATTATCGAAATGACTGACATGCCAACCTGCTGCCGAGTTTGATGTGGTCGGAAACCAGAGCTATCCTGTTAATGTCAGTGTACCCACAAAGACAGGTGATGTTGTAACCAATTAAACCCTGCAGTAAATTGCAGTACACTGCCAAATCATTAAATGTTGATTATTTATATTTATTGTGAAAAGCTTATATGATATTTTGTCAATTTCATGGACATTGATTTACGGTACGTGGCGCAGGTTTTGTGTTGGTTTTAGAAGAGCAAGGATGAAAAGGGTAATGCATAAAACACACGGTAATATTAGATATGCGGCTTGGTATGCTCAGCTGGAATGGAATATTGACTAAATGACAAATATTTCGAGGGCATGTCGATATAGCAGCCAACTTACGCACGACGATGTACTTTTAATATATATTTATATCTACATGTATATACATATGTATATATACATATATAAACATAAATATATATATATATATATATATATATATATATATATATATATATATATATATATATATATATATATATATATATATATATATATATATATATATATATATATATATATATAGTCGTAAAGGTATTGCAAAAAAAAAACATGTTGGATTAAAATTCAGTCATTAATTGTGTTAATCAAGTGCGTATTATATGTTAAAAACTTCTGTGCCGTCTATATGGTAGGTGAAATAACCCATGCAACGTGGGCCCCCATTATCAAGGAATTCTCAGTCGCACGATCCAATGCAATGCACACCCACTGAGAAAACGACCGCTTGTATTAATGTGCATTTGTGTAGTAATCGATGATAGATTATGATATAATCGTGTCAACTGGACAGACGCTGCTTTTAGAGTTTATGATAAATGATACAGGATATAGTCCATCAGTTGTGCAATCGATGATAAACAGATTTCATGGGAGCCGATGATTAAGCATCTATGTTTCGTATATTGATTCATCCTAGCCCAGCTTAACTGTTAAACTACAAATATAATTCCCTTTATGCACCAAATAGAATGGCACGTTATCGCTTTCCATGATGCGATTAATTATTAATCAAAACAAGGGTCAATAGCCCCTATTGTATTAATATACTTTCATCGGCAACGAGGGTGGAAATGACGCAGGTGTGAAACATGTTCGTAATTAACTCAAGCGAACTTACATAATATCTTTTGTCAATGTCTGACAATGAACGCGTGTTGTTGCCTTTTATAATAAAAATCAATCTCATACCTCATGTATTAATATGCAAATGGAACAAGCAACCTTTTCAAAGGGAATAAAACTATTTGGGATACGTGCACATCGAGTTAACCTATGGTTTTTGCCCAGAATACGTTTGACAAGAATTGATTGATGATGGTCGCAAATCTTGTAGTAATTACGGTAAGTTCTGCTTTACTGACATGCAAGATCAATTTCCCACATGTATGCATCGGGTAAATATGTAGCACATTTAATACAAAAAGCACATAACGAGCTAAAATATGGTAGTTTCAAGCTTCGCAAAAACATGATTAATATAACGGGTTGATATAGCGTAACGAAAATTAATGTCCATTTCACAGCGATGCTGGTTTTATCAAGGACTGGGAAAACTATTTTAATGGTCAGAATACGCTTGTGCCTGATTAGGCTAAAAGGATTGCGTTTTTTGTGTCGCAGTGGATGACGCAAAGTATGATGGAGGGCAATATCAGCATGAAGAAATAATGGTTGCAAATGCCAATTTGTCCCTTGCGATTTCAATAGAATGGGGAAGAAAATCACTTTGACCTGTGTCAAATATATAACATAATGATAGTTGTAACATTCCTTTTGCTGGCAGCTTTATAGGTTGTGTTGTGTGCTGTTAGCTGATATGAGGATAATACCAGTTTCTGGTCTTAAATCGATGGGCCCACCGTGTGAATTATTTTATTTATAATCCCACCTTTGAACTTTTATATTTTCCCTCGTTCGTCACGTCTAGAGATAAAGTGACGTTAAATCACGCGTTGCTGCCTCTAGTGTTCATTGTATTAGTAGAAAACAAATGGATGTATCAAGTCATTCAATGCGCGGCTGCAACCTGCTTCAGTGAATAGACATTCAATAACATGAAATCAAGCGGTATGTGGATGCGTAAAAACATCGACCAGCACCTTGCAATGGAATCTGTGGTGCAGCTATGGTTACTTTAATGTGTGCACCAATACGACTGTTAGTTGTACATATTCCCCTTGATTGCTGGGGTTTCTTTTCTGCCTGATGTGTAGTTCGGGTGGGTTGCTCACTTCAATTTCAGCTGAGCCTGGATAAATTTATGATTCCACCAGGAGGTCAATATTAAACATTGTGTGGCAAAGTGAATGTAAAGCGTATTATTATCAAGTATTGTAGAACTATTTGCTTCGTAATACAATCTTTTTACATTATTACCTCAATTATGTGACAGTCTTAAAAAGCATCCTTTGTCTCCTAATGAAGAGCCTCCGTGCAGCTACATAATGAATTTTGATAGACCAAAACCTGTGGTCATAGGTGTGAATATATGTCCAGACAAATGTGATCGTTGAATAGAAAAAAATTAATGATGCATTTGTCAAATTCACCATACTACAGCGATGTTAAGTGTGGATTTCATGAGTTACATAATGCTCCGCGACAGAGACTGTTTGAGGGCAAATAAGAAACATCTACCACGTGTATATCTAATATATATACATTGAATTCACCCAAATATTCCAAGGCAAAATTTAACCCATCCTATAATTCCATCGAACGTGCGCACGTTACATATTTATTCATCTGTTAAATCTTCATAGTTGCTCGTTGTTAGGAATATTAGGCTGATGTTGCACTTAAATGTTTAGTGCGTATGATATGTCAGTATTGCATGGCTATTGCCAAGCACCCAAGCCACATCGATCCGTCAACAGCACATACAATATTGAGCAAAAGGAAGTTTAGTTTTCAAATATGACTTGGGGCAATGGCTTTGTCAAACAACTCGGATTTAGGGCTCAATTGCACGCACACCAACGAAGATGTTTTTGAGGGAAGACCAACGTCAATGACATTACCTCAACTCTCGGAATTGGTCAATAATTGTCTGGCATCCCCGAAAAATGACAAACAAAACAGCTTATGCAATATTCTATACCATTGATTACAACTGTAATAAACAAACGTAAAAATCGGTCGCCATTAACCTTCGGTATTAGGAATAATCGACGACGGAGCGCATTTGAATAAATAGCACGGCGGTCATAATAGCAGTATTACGAAGCAGAGGGATAGAAGGTTGCAATGAATTAGCTATAATATTATTGCACAGAGTGCAATAGATGGTCATTTCTAGAAAATAGACAAATGTACAAGTATTAAGGCAAGATGACGTACCATCTTTAACTCACATTGTTTTCATTTATCGATGAATTATTGTCAAGACTCTCAAACAGAGGAATCGGGTGCCATGGTGGTCACCGTTATGCAGGCG
The DNA here is from genome assembly GCA_034190875.2 of Urechis unicinctus. Taxonomy (NCBI): domain Eukaryota; kingdom Metazoa; phylum Annelida; class Polychaeta; order Xenopneusta; family Urechidae; genus Urechis; species Urechis unicinctus. The sequence goes on along the minus strand of CM067347.1, from coordinate 38,962,204 downwards.
CACTGAGTTATGCTGACGACGTCGCTCTCATTGCTCCTTCTTTAAATGCGGCCAAATATATGCTTAAAACTTGCGAAGAGTTTGCCAAGGAATATAATGTAATATTTAACACATCAAAAAGCAATTTGTTGCTTTTTAATTGTCAAAAGCGCGATGTGAATCTACAACTGAACAGTGTTAGATTAAATGTAAGTGAACATGCTATCCATCTTGGATCCTATATAGGAAGAAATTCCGAACAATTGAATATTCATGCTGCATGTGGTGATGTTGTGTCGAAAACTAATATGCTGATGTCAAGATTCGGTCACTGTACAGTAAATGTTCGTTATACACTATTTGACAAATATTGCACAAGTTTTTGTGGATCCCCATTATGGACGCTCTCGAGTAATTCATTTAAAAGCTTATGTGTCACTTGGCGCAAATGCATCCGCCATATATGGAAATTACACCCTAGAACAAGATCAATGTATATTCCTTTTTTAGCTGGTAGATTACCTCTACGAGAACAATTAATGTTGCGATGTATGAAATTTTTCTTAAATAGTCTTAATAGCACAAATGATCTTGTATCGGCGGTTAGCCGATTATGTGCCTTTAGTAATTCGAATGTCGCAAATAATATAAGATATATTATGAGTATCGTTAATCTTAATACTGCTACGATTTACGACCAGACCATTACTTTTAATGATATTTCAAGCAAGATTTGTCTACCGAACATTGATCAAGAAAGATTGAACTTTGTTAACTCAATACAAGAACTTTGTAGGGCCCGTGAATGTGAATATATTCCCGATTTTTCTCAAGACGATATCAATGTTCTACTTAATTTTATTTGCACATTATGATGGCACCCCACACTTTGTTAAATGATTGCACTTGAACTTGATCGTCATCTAATATCTGTACCATGAGTGCGAAATAAATGCTATTATTATTATTATTTAATTTCTTGTATTTCAGACAATACAGCAAGCACTTTACCAAATTCAATGCAGTAATTAAGTTTGAATTTCTTATAAGCGTTTATCATATATCAAACCGCGACTTTATGCATTCTTCACAATCTAATTATATATAACGACATAGATAGACAATCATGAGCATTATCATTGCGGTAAAAATAAGTAAAAGGCTAGTGGCTTTTGTACATTTGCATATGCTGAAGATTTTCCATGTACACAGGATAGATCTTTATTCACGGCTATTTGGATGGCAGTTTGGTGACTTAACGTCTATCAATGTCCCTATAGAGACACGAGTAAGTCTGATAAAGAAACACACGCAAAGGCAGCTCTGAACGGCTATATTTATTGGTGTAATACACAGATGTTTGAATAGTAACCACACATCGCCCTCATAGGACGAGATATCAATTAGTGAGCCCCCTGACCATGATGTACAAAAAATCCGACCAACGACAGCACAGTAAAGTAATGATTGACGATGTTCTGACTTGGATACTCTAGTGCATGAATTAACTCGCCCTATCGGTCAGTTATTCCCGCACGATATGATAACCTATGACTGTAATGGGGTAGTTTTGAAGCGCGTTTAAACATTTTGCACCGCACAAGAATTGTTTTGTTTTACTGATGATACAGATTGCCTAATATACATTAAGCTATGATAGCAATGGTCATAAAAGTCGCATTTAAATTTGCAAAAGTAATACTCATTGAATAATATAGCAAACTCCGCCATTTGATGTTAAGCTGTAGAGCCACTGTGCACTAGACAATAACTTTTTATTTATAAAGAAAAACTCTACACCACGCGCTTATCCGTAATATAATCTATTTGTGAAGGTGGGGTGGCCTAATTCAGTAGTCATCAACTAAGGAACAACGCAAAGCATATAACAATTCCATGTCAAAAAGGTAATTTATGTCGTGAATAAAGTTAAGGCTATATTTTTACGTCCCAACAACGTCACAGTGGGCTCGGATGAGACTATACTGCCACGAAGTCGGTATAGATTGCTTTAGTTAATCCTTCACATTCGGCTTATTTACAATATTTATTAATTATATATTTATTTACAGAGAACGTAAAAGAAAATTTTATCTAACATATCGTAATTGTCGTACGCCAGAAAACCATCCACTCTAAAAGCAAATGTTAACATTATCCAACACCGAATAAGATACGTGTTACCACAGTTGCATCAAATAATATGCAACGTCAATTGACCAAAACCATGTGATTCAAAGGGAAACTCTTGACGTTGCCGATCAGTGTATTTTCCTAAATGTGACTGATATTAGTTACAGCTATGGCACTCTAACTAATAGATCTATAGCATCAATGTTAATATTTCGATGTTGTGCAGGTGTGGAAAAACTCATTGAATCAAACATACCCTTAAGCCAAGCTATTCATTGCAAGCTCATTTTCTTTCTATTAACCCATCCAAAATGAATATAAGACATTTACAATTAATTGAATCGCATGTGTATCATATTTTGCTATTATATGCTTGTTACATTGAGCAATCATAATTGCATAGCTAGGCATATATACCACCCATGACCCTCAGTCACATTATTTACTCTTACTGCGGGCAGATATATGCATACGTATCGGGTCATACGTATAACAACCTGCTCTACATAAAAACCTTCATACATAGACCCAATGACTTTCAGTTCTGCCAACAATCACATATTTTATCAGAGACGAACGAATATGTTTAAATCTAGACAGGAGCTAATGCAATGTCATGTCTTTACCCTCTTGGGTCCCATCTAATGTGGAAGGAAGCAGATATTGGCGTCTCGACCTTGATACTAATTGCCAATATTAGGCTGGTTTGATTATGTGACGAATGCGTTTATTATACCAGTATACAATTTGGGAACAAATTACCTGCTAGCGGCGAAGTAATCCTTTATAACCCATACAAAGGGCAACTATGTGTTGTTCAAGCGCCCTCTTCCTACTTGCACTTGTTGATCTGCCCAATATTAATCTACATATGAGGTCAACCCCGTCTCAATGTCGAAATGTCACGAATTAAATACAGCTGGGCAATATGCACGACCAACTGCTTATTGCATCACTAGAGTCCACTAGGTGTAACTTTTGCGAATGTTGATACCCAAATGTTGGCTGCTTCAATAAACGAAGTTAATTATGTCTTGTTATTTTGAATCTGGTGCAAATATACAAGCAACAGTATTTCCGTTTATGCAAATGATTTTCTTGGGCAAGATGTAAGTCGCTCTATGCAAAAGTATTTTCGTATGCTTTCAAATATTACAGAGCGGATAAAAGAGGCTATTCAATCCGATCAATCATTTGCAATGTCTGCAATCTCTGGCATGTACAAACAATATTGTTCCAAATTAAATATATTCAAGGAGCAAGTGGTAAGTGTGTAATGACTCAAAACTTGTAGTTAATTCAGGTCGATGAACTGCCTTGCCAGATAGCAGTGAGATTCTTGGGCGAACAAACAAATGAATAAATGGGATGCCTTAGTAGTTTTGTGCGTTTAACTTTACCAAGATAGTCGACTGCAGCATCGGTAGTATGCACAATAAATAAGTCCACTCCTGAATCCTTGCTGGGTTAAGGGGCAGTGGCGTTTGTATTTGGATGCCATAAATTTGATACTACCAAAGCATTTATGATATTTGTTGGGCTTATTTGAATAAGTTGAATATGGAATTCGGTACAGCACATTGCATTTTCTAAGATAATATTAGGTAAAGGGAAAAATTATTGGCTACAAGAAAACATCGAGCGCGTATAATAATAAACGTTGTACCCTAAAGTAGCCACAATATTGCAAAGATACTTCAGATTGATCAATCTTTCAGATGAAATGAATGCATTATATATGATATATATGTTTGTTATCAGGGGTATCGTTGCATAATTGGCAAATGACCACAGCGATTCCTCCTTATGCGCTCCCATTGTATTAAAATATTCGTCTCCTCCTAATTCACCCCAATTTTAAAAAGGTAATGGTTATTGTAAAACATGCCAGGATAAATGGCGACATCATCGGATATACAACATGACATTCGCTTTCTACTGGAAAATGTCCATGCCAGCATTTCACCATGTGAGAAATTTGAATTGTTTCACGGTTTGCCCAAGAATGGAAAACAGCGCATAGGCAAGGCCACCCAATGGCGATACACACCTCATTATCCTTAATTAAAAAGGTTATGTTACGATCCATATGTCAAACATGATGGCACATCGCAGGCCTATACCGCCAGCATCCTATGATCAAAGCTTTATAAAAAAATGCATTCGATTGACAAAATGTTGCTATCAGTTAGGTTGCTACATACATTCCGAGGCTTAACCAAACACTAGAGTCGCTGAGGATTCCTAAACACCACTGCCTGTGCACGACATGACGCCACACGCTTATTGCAACCTCAGAAAAGTACTTAACATGGCACGTAGCTTATTATACGTAGGGTGAATCAGAAGTTTTACGATCGAAAGAGTTAGCACAATCCTGTTCTTTCAATATTTAATCATTTAAGTCATTACGTTAGGCATTGGCGTTTAATATAAACGGACTAGACACAATTATTCAGACGGTCAACGGCTATCGACTGTATGTGATGCTTGCTTGGTTATCAGTTTGTTATCAAATGCTTGAATGAATTTCGAATAATTGATTTCAAGCAATTGGCATTTGTATCATAGGTTTTATAAAGCAGCTTCACCGCTTCACCAACCGTATGGGAGAACGGACACAGTAGTACAAAAGATAAATGGTCAAACCCCCCTGAAGTGTCGTCATCAGTGTAATACATGAAGTTTAGTGATTCCATCCTCAGAACTGTAACTTACCCGAACGCTAAAATTGTGATATACACCCATATAGTGGTGTCTTCTTTTTCAATCGTGAAGATTGAATTTACTGATAGTGTTCATGGTGCGATATATTGATTATATTCAGCCAGCTGTGCTCTACCAAGAAGATAGTTACACGGGCAAAGATGTTGGTATGGGGAGAGGCGCAACAATTTTGGGTCACATATCATCAATAATATCTCATCGAACACAAATGGGTCTGTCGAATGGGTCTGATTGGATAGAACGAAGCAATGTGCCTAGCGAATAACACACACATACATTCGCACACAAACACACACACACACACATATATATATATATATATATATATATATATATATATATATATATATATATATATATATATATATATATATATATATATATATATATATATATATATATATATATATATTTATTTATGTATATACATATTCATGTTTTTAGTAGAGCAGATTGCATCGTGTGTATTTATAGGGGAATGATTGTTCGCTAAATCACAGTTTTCTGCTTTTAGAGCAACTCGTTTGGTTTTATATCGAAGTTTTATGAAAATGACATTGCTGCAAACCATGAGCACACGCTTAAAGTTTATATTGTAAACTCCCGGGAGCTTACGAAAGGATGAGGTATTTGTTTGTTGTCGTTTAGAATTTCTGCATTTCAGTTTTGTGGGCAATATTCTACATGGTATGGTAGAATTAGTAATACTGATGGTTAAATGCCATCCTTGCTAAAACATTACGCAGTTTGACATGACAGCATAATACAGATCTAGAACGATAAGACACAAACACATACCAAAGGTTCTCTTTTAGCATGTCATTCAATATGCCTCCGAAGTCTCTTCTAATGAATAAACATTCACTACCATAGTCGTGTGGAACGTCTTTGAAAGGGGCTGTGTGCTTATTGATTACGACATTAAGAAACGATCCACTCTAATACCGCCTTTGAAACAAATAGCTGAAAATATTGCTCGTTTGGTACACAATTTTGCATAGGCGAACTGGCTTAAGAAGACAATAAATTTATATATTTTCCATCCTCCATTTGTCGTCATTCATTTGAGGATCGCAGTCGACGAACATATTAAGCAGTAGCAATATTTAAGGTGTCCATACTAAGTGATCCTAAACAAAGTTTTCTATGTTCACTTAATTTTATTACAATGCACACCCATCAAAAGCAACCACAAAGGCATCATGTCCACCACAAATTCACCCGATGACAAACCTTGAAACAGGCGAACATCAATTAGTATATGACGCCATGGGACATTTATCAGTGTAAGCAGTCGCTTATTCATTAGTTTCAATCAGAGAATACGGCAAATGTTGTGATTAATTATTCAGTACCATCTGACAGCATATAGACACATTGATTCACCAAGATGTTGCAGACATCACACCTCCAAGCCATATCGTGACATTAAAAACGTACTTCCACAATATTGAACACGAGGCACACTATAAGGTAATCGATCTGCTAATCATTATAGCTGCTCTCAGTTGTGCATAATTGTATGGTGTTTATCACGAGTCAGGACCGGATTGCAAAATTTACAATTGCGGTATGTCGCGATATAATTAGCAAGATGATATTCTGATGGTTGCCACTGTTAGTTAATGTTAGCAATCCAATACGACAAAAGCTAGCCCGAAATTAGTATGACGGTTGACAGCAATCGAATACCCACGTGCTGAATACGTTAACTGGTTTTAGAATGTACTATCTTGTCTACGTGTTAAAACCAGTCAGTTTTTCAATAAGTTATTTAGATCTACTGATTAGTTGAGTGAAGCTGTAGGAATATGACAGTAATGTGCCATTTAACAGAACGTATCTAAGCTTAAGAACAATTTGCCTACATCCAAGGCGTACAACAGCAATATTGGAACCGACGTATAAGCTTATTAGTCACTCTAGTATAATGTGTGCGCTCTTGGTTTGCAATACGAGTGCAATAACGGAAAGTTGCATTTGAGTGGGTGTGAAACTGATGCAGTGATTTACAGCCGTGTCGTTTCTTGTGTACACGACTATTGATGAGGTATGTAAATTAGAAATGAACACAGAGGTAACAAGTTCATTGCATGATTAACATATTTACTTGATCCGAAATTAATTGCAGAGGTAAGATATCGTCATCGTGAATTTATCGTCATCCTTAATATTAATCATCAATTCGTCTTCCCCTATTATTCCAGACATTACTTACAGTCTTACAATTTGACTATATCATGTCACAATTGCGAAGTGTATATAAGGCTACAGCAATACTCCAATGGCTTATGTATAAACAATGGGCCGGTGTACTTTATTCATGTAAATGTATGCGTACGAATGGGTTAATTCAAATTGTCTGAGTACTATAGATTTTCTGTTAGCTCCAGCACATAACATATGCATAATTGCGCATACATGGACTGTTTAAATGTCTTGCCAGCTGCTATGAATACTTCTCCTAATGCAATGGGTTTATGCATCGCAATAAGAACAAGAATAAAGGTGAAATACACAAATGAGTCCATTGCCAAGCACCTAACAATACACAGACCAACTGCAGGCAAAGGAAACATTGTTTGACATCCAAACACACTACGACTTGTCCCAAAAGCAAACAGACGCCTCATACAATATCCTAAAGCAATGATAAAAAGCAGGAACTCGGTATTATTCCGCGATTGTTACAATGTTGGATGACAAAGCGCATTACAATAAAAAGGATAAAGGTTAAAATAAATTTCAATACATTAGCTTCTATAAAATGAATTAAAACATTGCCCTTACGTCACTTTCATGATCCTTCTCCGTGCCATACAAGTTAACCAAACTGTTAACGAGGGCATCTCTTAAAGCATTTTTAAGATACAAGCGTAATGATAGTTGTCAAAAGAAATAAATGAGACACCAAGGTAGTTTTGCAATCAATATTCACTAACCACGCCAGGAGAATGATCTACTATCGTTTACTAGGAGCAATTATCAAAAATGTTTTCCAGGAATGGTAGGTAGTGTGTAACCTCAGCAAAACATGGTTTCCAACGACTTCCAAGTCGAACAAGACGATCTTTACTAAATGATATGCAATCCATGTTTATGAGCTAAAAGCGGTAAATGTTATTCAGTAGATCACATCGAAAGTGGAATAGATCATAATTATATAACCATAGCTAGCCACGTATCAACTGCATTTTCTTTTATATTACATGTATTCCTCAGCAAGGTAAGGGAATAATCTTAGCTATAAGTCAAATGACTTGCAAAGTATTTTGCCAATGACATTAAACCTTGTATGTGAAATAATGTGGTAAAGTCATGCACGTGACTGCTATGACTTCAACAGAAATGATGGCATCGTTGTTTTGTTTTATGAAACCGACAAATGTGAGCAGAGCTTCCATAATTGAAACACTGTCGAAGACAAAAGTTGCGAAGACAGCTGTAAACCGACACCTAAATAACACTTAACACAGCATTTCGTTGCCACAGTACTCGGGAATGGAACCAATTAGAAATTCAAGGATTCTTAAAAGAAGTCCAGCATAACAGATCAATGCATTGTGATGTTCTTGCGGCATATAATTAATAAGGCCAATGCATTATCCGAATGCACATAATAATATGAAATATTGCTTCCGGGGAACATTTATGGTATTCAAAGGTATGCAACTAGAGCTAAGTGTCTGTGTTATTATTTCAATGGCTTAGTACAGACTATGTGATTTGTGTCCAAGGCGTAGAATCAAAGAAGTGAATTGAAAAATCACTTGGCCTGTTGCAAAAGGCTTCGTGATGCACCTTTACTTGATTTGCTTTCATGATCAACGGCATGAAAACATTCATTTGTATATTGATTTATGTAATGGTACACAAACATGCTTCAAATACAATGCATATTATTACCGAGTTTTGTTTGCGTAATATTTACAGCGTGCAGTTATTATGTATGCTTTGCAAATAATGATAGTCATTTGATCTATAAAAGATCAGACAACGTTTATTGCTGAATCGTTCGTGGATGAGATGAATAATAACCTGCACAGTTTGGGTTTCTGCAAGCACAGGATCATGATTTTTTATTGTTGCACTATTGGTTTAGAGTGCTCTTTGTTTGGTTTAGCTACATTAGTATAGTCTAGCAATTACGCAACCAGGAAGTGATTTATAAGTATCAGTAAACGATGTACCAATGTAGTCAGACTGGATACGACATTAGCTGCTGCCAGTATGTATATGGAGGCCTGTGAAGGCTTATTATGTACAATGCAAATAAAACGGCTGCATCAACCTAGTAACGGTCATAAGGTTTTGATGGCCCACATGTTACGACGAATTGTCTTAAAGCGACCATATTAATAACCATCTAGAATATAGTTACCTCAAGCCTAAAAAAGCAATTGTACTATGCAACAAGACTTGTCGCTGCCACACAATAAATGTTTGTGAGCCGATTTACATAAGCTGACTGACGCGGCCTATCAAACAAATATGGCTATGTGTCAGATCACATCGGAAGGCGTTTAATTGCTGTAGACTGTGTGAGGTTTACTCACGAAACAGTTAAATACATAGGTACGACATAACCCACATGGATCCATATAAGCATGTCGGGTATGTTATGTTGTACATATTCAGTATTTTCAGCAGCTGCTAATATGATGGCTCAATTTATTGATGCATCAGCTGCATTTCCATTCTTAAAATCTGCCGTCGTGCATACTACATCATATTCCTATCATACATTTCTGCCGACGTTAAATAACCCAATCAGAGTTATGTGACTGGGTGGGTTCAACCACTGGGAGCTTGGTGCTAGACCAAGGACTTGTACAGGCTACGACGCAGCGCACCATGAAACGTCTGCGGACTGAGAGGCGATGTTTTGCGTGGCTGGCCATTGAAAGGCCCCCACCATCAAACAAGAAACTATTTGCAGCCGGGGTATGCCTGAGAGAACTGCTACATAAAAAGCCTGAACCGTACTTTATTGACCTGGCCGCCATTATTGCACGGTGCTGGAGGACGGATATGATACTTTTAGGGGACAGAGACTCAACAACACAAAGAAATTACAGGAATGAGAGACCAGGGTCCATGCAACGGGCACCATGCTTGACGACTTTGCGAGGTTAAGAAAACACCCATGCGGGCAATGGTCCTGAAGGTCATGTCCCCAGAAACATTTACAACAGCGGTATTTAACCAACTACAAGGGGTCACAGATCACAACAGCAACACCGGGTATGACTGACATCGCATGGTCCAGTTGTCTGCTAGGGAAGCCACACGCAACGTTATTGAACATTTGCTTACTGCCACCTTGTCCTCAAGCCAAAACGCCTAACAAAATCTTGGCCGACAACTAAACATGATTGCATATCACCGCAAAGTCAAGATCTTAGATGACGAATTTGGCCTTATCAAAGAAGAAGTCACCCAATGCAAATCAAACAAAATGGCGACAAAAAAACTTTATTGGAACAGGTCAAAGCGAGCGCCAACTGCATCAAATAAGTAGCTACACCTGTACAATGATATACTCTGGCATTCACCGCCAGACTGACCTCAGTAAACCCCATAGAGCATGCGGTAGGGTTTTAAAAGTGTACAATTACTTGAACATGACGGCAGCTTTTGAGCTTCAGTGGGGTCCATAGTCTCCGGAATTAATCAACTAGTGATGGGCTTTCCTTGATCTATCTTAAAGTAGATCTGTTATTCCATGAACTAAACTTAATAGATGGAAAATGGGTGGTACATTATAGGCCCAGAGCACGAGGTAGGTGTAGATGTTAGTAGTACAGAGGCCCGGGAGAACCTCTACTCAATGCACACATATAGTGAGTTCAACCACAGGAAAGTTTCATACCAAAGGACATTAAAGAAAATAACAAATCCCTGCTGTATTACTCTGAGCAAAGGTCTTGTTATAATAAGATACCCGACTCTGCAGCTCGCCCGACAAATTCCGTGACACCGCGAAGGCAGCGCCCCCTACTTTTGTGGGAGCTACTTGACGCGCAGCAGCCAACCAACTTCGTTATGACTTGCGAGTATGTATGACTAGAAGTCAAACACAAATGGGCATTTTTGCGCTGCAATTGACTGTTTGAATTGACAAAGTGAATGTTCTTGCATATGTCTCTGGCTATATTGCCCGGAATTAAGTTGTGTGCAATATGCAGAAACCTGTAGTCAATGACCAGAAGAATTACCGAAGTGCAAAGGAAAGGCTAGTTGTCCCAAGCAAATCACTAGTAGATTCATTATGCAGGCTTAAGGAACATTGCCGCAAATTCATTGACACAGTATTATACAGTAAGCAAGTAAAAAGCCAGGGTTTTAAGCATTCTAGCTAAAGAGGTCTCATTAGAGAAACTCTAATGTGAATCATGCAGGTGTCATGTTTTTGTGACATGTATTATGGTGAACATCAGGTTGCATCATTCCCTGAGAGAGGCTAACTGTAGGTGAAAAGATCGTAAGGAGAGAAAAAATTGTAAGACATTTACATTTTCCCACACATGAAAATTTGTGCTCTTATTTGTTTTAGGTGCTGTTGTATGTGTAGATTTCCGAAAAATCTAATACTGATATTTGTTTACTTAGTTCCTTGAAAGCCCTCTATGGCAGATGTACAAGGACTATTTTATCATAAATCCACACCAGTATATAGGACTGCTGCACCTTAGATTTTAGTGGTTGGGGGAGCTTGTCTAACAAAGGTGTCCCTGGATATACTGTTAGAATGGTTGGTTGCATGGTACTGCAATCAGATGTGTGTGTAAGATGGGGCAAAATATGTCTGTCTAATTTGGTGTGTTTAATGGCATAAGACAGGGATGCATATTGTCAAACTATTTGTTCAGTGTTTATATGGATGGTTTTAAATAATTGTTGTGTTCAGTGTAGTTTTAGTGTGCTTATTGTTAATCTTCTCATGTATGCTGATGATCTCATTTAATTTGTGGTTGTTCTGAGTAAGCTATTACTATCTATCTATCTATCATCTATCTATCTATCGATCTATCTATCTATCTATCGATCTATCTATCTATCTAATCTATCTATCTATCATCTATCTATCTATCGATCTATCTATCTATCTTCTATCTATCTATCTTCTATCTATCTATCTATCGATCTATCTATCTATCTTCTATCTATCTATCTATCTATCTAATCTATCTATCTATCATCTATCTATCTATCTATCTATCGATCTATCTATCTATCTCTCTATCTATCTATCTATCTATCTAATCTATCTATCTATCATCTATCTATCTATCGATCTATCTATCTATCTATCGATCTATCTATCTATCGATCTATCTATCTATCTACTATCTATCTATCTACTATCTATCTATCTATCGATCTATCTATCTATCATCTATCTATCTATCATCTATCTATCTATCTAATCTATCTATCTATCGATCTATCTATCTATCGATCTATCTATCTATCTATCGATCTATCTATCTATCTATCTATCTAGCTATCTATCTATCTATCTATCTATCTATCTATCTATCTATCTATCTATCTATCTATCTATCTATCTATCTATCTATCTATCTATCTATCTATCTATCTCTCTATCTATCTATCTATCTATCTATCTATCTATCTATCTATCTATCTATCTATCTATCTATCTATCTATCTATCTATCGATCGATCGATCGATCGATCTATCTATGAGCTAGCTATCTATCTATCGATCTATCTATCTATCTATCTATCTATCTATCGGTAGTCGAGCTATCTATCTATCTATCTATCTATCGAGCGATCTCGCTATCGATCCTATCGATCTGTCTGTCTGTCTGTATGTCTGTATGCTGTTAGCTGTCTGTCTAGCTGTCGAGCTTTCACCTAGATATGTCAAATATCACTTTGCAAAGTCGCACCTCGCAAATAACCTCATACACTCACTATGTTGAACGCGAAGCATACCAGACAGAAATCCACCTGTTCAGTGTTCATTACTGGCTTCAGTTAGATGCATTATAGCTGTGGTACTTGGTTGTTTGTTACATATCACGTGCCAGTATCGGAGGCCTTCAGACATGCGAGGGAAGTTGTGACTTTATTCCCAGTGTAACATCTCCAAACCGGTCTTTGCTTGCAAGTAAATGAATGTAAATTTGAAATAGTATAGACTTCATCGAAGAACATGTTTCTAATGTCCGTGCATGGTTAACACCGGTAATGGTTTTACAAATATATGGACGATATGTATGTAATGCACATTGAAGCTTATCATTACCCGTCAATTATTTCATTTTGGAAAGGGTAGTACCATGTTGTGTGTCTGAAATGGCTACATTTGATTATCCTGAATGGATCAATTGCTTGGGTTTATGTAAGTCCAACGTCATTTGTTGAAAAGAATGCATGAGCGATTTATAATGATAGCTTTTGCAAATACAACTCCTGTTGAACTTTGTTTGATGTTGTAGCGATCTCAAAGACATTTAACATAAATACGTATTATATGAGACTTTATCTAGTACAGTACAATCGAGTGGCCTGCAGAAAGTATAGCTTTTGATGACAATATGTAAAGAACCAAATAATTGGCAGATAATCTTTTCCTATATATTGTACTAATGCAGCGGTTCACACACTCACACACCTTCAAACGCATGCCTTCAAATTGACAGCTCCCGCTCACTTTCGGCTGTCACCCGTCAATAGTTAACCATTAAGCGTATGTTTGTATGCTGGGTTTGAGCGTGTCTTCATCAAAGTGCGAGTCATGTGTGTGTATGTTTCTCTCTCTTCCTCTCTTTCTCTCACTCTCTCTCTCTCTCCTCTTCTCTCATTCCCTCGGTCTCTCTCTGTGTGTCTTTCTCGGTCTCCTCTCTTTCTCTCTTTCTATCTCTCTCTCTCTATCTATCTATCTATCTATCTATCTATCTATCTATCTATCTATCTATCTATCTATCTATCTATCTATCTATCTATCTATCTATCTATCTATCTATCTATCTATCTATCTATCTATCGATCGATCGATCGATCGATCGATCGATCGATCTATCTATCTATCTATCTAGCGATCTATAGCTATCTATATCTATCTATCTATCTATCTATCTATCTAGCTATCGATCTATCTATCTACCTAGCTATCTATCTATCTATCGATCTATCTATCTATCTATCTATCTATCTATCTCTATCTATCTATCTAGCTCTATCTATCTATCTATCTATCTATCTATCTATCTATCTATCTATCTATCTATCTATCTATCTATCTATCTATCTATCTATCTATCTATCTATCTATATCTATCTATCTATCTATCTATCTATCTATCTATCTATCTATCTATCTATCTATCTATCTATCTATCTATCTATCTATCTATCTATCTATCTATCTATCTATCTATCTATCTATCTATCTATCTATCTATCTATCTCTATCTATCTATCTATCTATCTATCTATCTATCTATCTATCTATCTATCTATCTATCTATCTATCTATCTATCTATCTATCTATCTATCTATCTATCTATCTATCTATCTATCTATCTCTATCTATCTATCTATCTATCTATCTATCTATCTATCTATCTATCTATCTATCTATCTATCTATCTATCTATCTATCTATCTATCTATCTATCTATCTATCTATCTATCTGTGCCCATCGGTGTCTTCCGTCATATCGGTGAATGTCCCAAAATGTGGGTTGTGCCAATTGTGCATATATTTGTGTTTAAATATATCTATATCGATATGTGTCTATACGCAGCTTCTGTGTGCAAGTTTAGGCATGACATGGTATATAATGCAATCGGATATATTGCCCACCACACGCCTCGCTGCTTTGTCACAGTATTCATAGATATCAAATCGTCAATCACCATTACCCTAAAAACCTGAATTATTCATAATATCTCGCTGTCTGCCTTGTCAGTACTATGGGGCTGTCAGGTTTATGACAGGGAGTTGACGTTTTGTCGATAAGTTGCATTTGGCAATGAGGCTCAGATAGACAGCAACCAATGCCTATCGTTCTCTGCTTGACGGAACGGCAGTCCAAATCGTGATATTCCCTTAGATTTAAAACGTACTTCACGTCAGCGCTCTATCAGCCATGCATTCGTCACTTCCAGTGAAACCTAAGTCAGCGAAAGCCTCTTTACCATGGATATGCATCTTTCTTGTCGGTATAGCAGCATTGTGCTGGATTTCGAACGGCATCCTATTGTGGAAACCGACATCAAAAACATTCAGACAACGCGTCGAAGATTACATTCGTGTTGAAGATCGGGTAAGACTTTTAGTCGAAGGTTATTCACACCACAGAGTTAAACCCGATCATCCGGGATTATTACTGGCGATTCGGCAACATTTTATGGACAGACCGAAGATGCATCGTGCGAAGTCGCGACATTCGGTTTATCAAACGCTGCTGTCGCGAAAAGTGGACAAGCTTCTCAGAAAAGTAAGTGGTTCCCTTAACATATAATGCAACTTGCCTGCTGTTGACATTGCGTGCTACTTTTACTGATTATCTTTAAAATGCCACATTGCATCTATGTTCAATGCTTTGTGTGTATAAAATGTACTGCAGGGCAAGGGGTTGTTTGTAGACTATAGAGCAAGGGACGGAGAAAGAGAGTCGAACACATACTGGCTTGAAACTCAACGGCACTGGACTGGACTGTTGATTGAACCTGACCCTTATACGTATCTTCAACTGATTGGAGAAAACCGAAATTGCCATAGCATAAATGCTTGTTTAAGTACCGAGGCCTACCCGATTATTGTGAGTAATATATCGATTTATTTTCTAATCATTAATTATCCAAACAGGACATCGCTAAAGGTTTTCTTATGATCGCTGATGTGTTATTTCATTATAGAAAAAGGGAATTAACAGTGAAATACAAGCGTCATCAGGCACCAACACCGTTGTCGAAGAAGTGTATTGCTTTCCATTTTATTCCATTATGCTCGCGTGGAATCAAACACAAATCGACTATTTTTCATTGGTTACCGCAGAAAATGAAATGTCTATTTTGCGTACTATACCATTTGATAAATTGAACATTACAATATTTAGTATCGAGTATAGTCGTCAACCAAAGAAAAAAGACATTGTTCGGTTTATGACAGGTAAAGGTTATTATTTGCAGGAAACAATAATCCTGCAGAAGGCCGAATTGTTGTTTATACAACATTGCTAATGTCTGATAATCTTATTGCTGGTAGATATCATATTTACTGAGTTGTTGCGTATTAATATTAGATTAAGGATTATTTAGCAATGTAAGAAAGGTATCCTCTATAATAAATCTAACGTTCACGCATATCACACGATCAAACTGCACACGGCAATTTCCATGCACATAACAACAATTAGTTGTATATATTCACATATATTTGTTCAATAGCTGGATTGAATGTTGCGTATTGCTATTTACTCCATTAATTGTATTCCTAGAATGAAAATCAACAACATTACGTATTTCATTCAAGTCATACCAGTGCCTCTTACGCAATAATATATATTCAAATGATTTCATTCGAAGTGAAAATGGTATCGTGATCCATTCGAAGATCAATGCACTATTAAAACAATGAAATACTGCGACAGTGTTTTTGTTTTATCTGCGAGACTGGTTAGCAGGTCGATTCCTATTGGGTGTTACAAATGTTACCAGGTCTTGTAGTATGTTATCAATTCAATAGATATTTTTTGCATGCTGTATTTATTTCTTGGTAACTTCACAGACATGATATAACGTGGCAATAATGATTCCGCGTGTCAAAAACGAAACGATAATATGAAAAAAGGTGTTCATACACTGACAAGGCGAAATGACGTTTCACAGACTTAAACGAGAACTTAATCATTTATCCTTTCTTTTTACCAGTTCTAAATACGTAGTAAATACGCATCGATTGAATGGACAATAAAATATGAGACCTACCCAGCGACGGACGGTGAAGATCATTTTTTGCTTAAGAAATGTATCCTGACGAACAGGTAGTTGGACAGTCGCACGTGGCAACTATCTGCAAGTTCCCCACAGATGATACCAATCAAAACCTCCAACAAGGCTTATTACTCATTGATATCCTTAAGTTATTTGTTCTATATAGAATAGCATGTTTTCCTAATCTAATCTTAGATAATCAACAAAGTACAACAGTTTTACATCTGCACGACTAAATGGATAATGATGGGTTTGAAAACAGATATCGAACAGTTGATGTTAAGCAGACGTGACCGTAATATCACTTCCAAGAAAGATGAGGGTCACAGTTGATGAATGCATATGTCAGATTATTTAGTCACATTAGGTTATTTAGATATCAGTGGTAATAGGCTTTAATGACGGCATCATTGCAATTTATTTAGATATATGATCGTTAGAAATAAAATGTTTACGTCTGATTGTAGCAATAAGCTGCGACGAACAGCTGATATGCTGCTGTGCATATGATGCAAAGTACATATTTTCTTAGGGATTAAACGGCAAGTGCATGACGCTTTGGTGTTCGATTCTGACACATATTATATATGCAATATAGACCAGGGTATCTTAATTGAATAGCATATATACATTTATTAATGCAGTTCGTTTAATTGACGAATAACATCAAAAGTGAATAGCCTTCATATATGAAACCATTTCAGAATAACGATATAATATTGACTAAGGTCATTAACCTTGATATACATTTAACTTTCTTCTGGCCATTGGAAAAGAACCATATGGTATCTCACCATATACCTTAAAATGACATTCATTATGGACAATCCATGGTTTCCAAGATCAACACATAAGCTGCTTGGTGGTTATAACGTACAATTTAGTGGCTAAGTGCTGCAGAGGTTCCGCACGTATCAAGACAAGTCTTAGTTATGTGCAGCCACACTACATGCTGGCTAGGGCATCACCGAACGAACTCTCAGTGCTGTAAAGTTGCAAATGGGTTTGATATCGCGACGGTGATGGGTGATGATTGTAATGCTTTGATATCTCTCTCTCTAAGGCCAAGCTCCTACTTGACAAAAGATAGTTTCCCAGACTGGGCTGTAAAACCCACACCGCTGGTACGAATGTCCAACATGATACCATTAAACCACCAGTTCCGGTGCATCCCTTACGGAGATAATACCGCGATGCGACACAGTTAACCATCTCATTTGTATCATGCGAGTCGTTTGAGTATGATGACATTATACGAGGTATATAAACCGCAATAAATATATCCGTATTAGATTATGCGCGAACTAGTCGTGAAGAACTCATTGCGACCGTGGTTAGCTTGACATGAGGTAGACTTGTAACAGTAATCATCGAAAATTGACAATTTTAAAAGGAACCCCAACGGAATGTGTTTGTGTGTCCATGGTAAATGGAAAATGTATAGGATTAGCGCGTTTGCCGCTGCGGTCCTTTGTATCATTACCGTTCATCGGTTTGTGTCTGTGATGGCATCAAACAGTCTATAAGGGGCGATTCTATATAATTTATGCATCACTGTGGGTCTCAGGATATGCGACTTAGCAGTCTTGTCACGTCATATCTAGCATGTAATCAGATAATTTTGTGATTTATTTGTGGAGAACGAGGCTTTCAAAAATAAGACCTAGCCAAGGGACATGATTTACCCGAAATACCCAGAGAGGTTAACCACTATAATAATATGCCACTAAGTTGTATGGTGTTTAGATACGACCTATTTAACAGAAATAAGGCACTACGTACCCAGTTCCGAACAACACACTGAATATACTGGTACACAGTTCGAACAAATTGGTAAGATATAACATTGGCATAAAGTAATTATTCGCAATAATCCTGAGGGTATTTCAAATAGTGAATGACGATGAACATTCCAATATAAAACATAAAGCAGAATCATTACATATTAGATATAGGAAACGTATGTTTCAATATATTTACCGCCATAAGATCTACTCATAAAAAAAGCAATTATTTGAGTTTAACAAAGCCTGTATATACAAAGACAATATATTGGGTTAAACCAATGTCAATTTGGCATCAATTTGTTCATATCCTTCACCGATTTGCAACTAGCCCGAATCAAGAACAGAACAGCAGGTTCTGACGGCCCCTTTGACCTGAAGGATAATCTTTGTATTATTCACCACGAAAACGAAAAAATGGTTTTCTTATGCAACGATATCAATATAGTTATCTAGTACTCTTTATATGGGATACTTAATTCACAAACATCAATATGTAATCCGAAAAGGAATACATTTCTATTCGTATTGTGCACAATTTAATACATTTTATACACCGTTAACTGTAAACCAAATGCTTTGTGGTATTAGTAATCATATTTACCGACCCAAGAACAACATGTATGAACAAAGCATGATGAGTAAGCAATGAGCGCTATTAACACCGATTTACACATGTAAAGAGAACATTCACTATATAGATCTGCAAAATGACTAGCATAATAGTAATGGCATAAAGCATCATATATGTTAACTTACAAGTACCGACATTAGCAGGTATCTGCTTTTATTTGACGAAAGAAATGATGTTGAAGATCATTGATTATTTTTACTAGCATTGTGAATCGTCTAGTAAAAAGAAACTGAAGTCACATATTTTCAAGGATATGAGCTGTAAAATAATGTTTACGGAGTTAACGTCCACTAAAACTGACATCATAATCATAATATTGATGAAAAAGTATCCATTATGGGCACCACAGTCCAGAACATGTGTGTGAAAGTACTCAATGTTAGTATCATATGTGACAAAATGTTTAAATATGTAATGCCACCGGAGCACAAATGTGTACTTTTACAAGACCAAAGACCCTCCACTGTTCCTGTGTTTTCATCTTATTTCGTGGAGTTTATGGCAATAGTCGCTAACCATAATGCGAATTGAAGCAAATAACAAAGTCAAGTTGGCAGAGAACGGCACCAAAAATCTATCTAGTTCTGCATCTAACTATACTTCATATTGATAAACCAATGACGTTGCACAGATTAAGATTTTGAAATTGTGAATTCACAATGCAATGATTAAACGCAGCTGGACATTAGCTCCTCTTAGTTTGCAAGCTCAACAGACAATGTCAGCAAATATTTCATGAAACCAAAATACGAACACTCTAGCCTCACAATACAACACGTAGTTTGACTACCTTTCACATGAACTGCCAGACTTTTGCTAAGATTACTGTATTTTTATTTAGTGTCACTGATATTTAAGTCAAATTCATATACCACTATTAATTGAGGTAGACCAAATTAGTAATAGAAATACGTGCACTCGAGTTAACAATGGTGAGATTCTATTCATGGTGATGATCAAACAAGCAAGAATTTTGTAACAGACGTTTTCATGGCCAAACACATAAAAATAGCAAACTAGAAACATACAAACCGAAGACTACTTTACAGGCAAACTTTAAATTGGATAGTGCGTTTTATTATAAGATTATTAAAAACTGTTTCACGGACGAAATCGTCTCCAAAGAATTGTATATAAGTTATCTTGGTTGGTTTTTAAAGCAGAATACCATTGCAATTAGACCATTTAATGCGAGATGTTAATAAGCATGATTAGAATAGTGCATTATTTCTGGGGATAACATACACGATTATTACATTCTCATGAATTTGTCTGACCTATTTGTTATAAATGGCCCAGATTGCCAAACCCACGCCGCAGGGACAACAGTCATTCACGGTACTAATAAGCTACCAGGTCCGGTGCATCCCGTTTCAGGACCGGGATCCTCCAAGTAACGGGGAACTAGTCCGTTTGCAGATGCTGGAATCGACCCCACACCCATTGCATAACCAATAGAGGACAGGAACTAGAACGAGAAGAAGAGTTCGAATAAGGTCGCCATCATCATCAGCGGGGAAAAATCACAGTTCCTGGAAGATATGCTCTCGCCAGGCTGATACTAATCTGAAGAGGAAAGACATAAGAGCACAAGAGAGTCATGGTTACGCTGAAGCTAGAACCTGCCACTTCAGGATGAATTCTAGATGCAAACACGCTTTTTTGCACTGCATTTTACACTACGAGTCTTATATTCTACAGAATACCGACCCATTAATGGTTGACATTGCAGATGTTATATAACAAATCCACCGAATGAATCTGAGATTGATGTCTTTAGGGTGGTTGATATTAAGTACAGTGTGAATGTGAAAGACAACAGCTTCATATAACAAGCCGTACGATGCGTGTCAAGGTTGCAAGTTTACATGGGCCACACTCTTTGAACCCAAGAAATGTCGTTTAATAACGGCCAAAGACCATAGCTAAGAAGTAAACATGGTCTCAATAATGTTCCCAAACCTAATACTGGGGTAACATTAGCTTCAATCCATATTTTTCATTACATTTATCCACTACAAAATTTAGCTTTAGATATATGCATGTTAAATGTTTCCAAGGGTACATATGTACAGATTCACATGCGAGCACTTACTGTATCATATACGCTATCGCTTAGCGTCCTACCAATATATGAAATCGGTTTCATAATAACTGCAAATTAGGAAGAAGTGTGAGGCTGGAGGAAATATTGTAAGGACATCCCAAATACAATCACCTGCGTCCATGATCAACTCTGAAGGCCTAACTTTGACATCAATCACATCGTCTTATGTTGCATACTCGTCTGTAATGCAATTGAGCAGGGATGATTAGAGCTCCTTAAAGGCAGTTATAAATGAACCATAAAGTAGATCAAAGAATATATCATGGCCAAAAACATGCAATCAGTATCGTCAGCAAATAAAGACTGTACCGTGTAATTGAGAATTGCTAGCGCCATCTAACTGGCTACGTACGACGAACCATGAACATTGAATCTCTGTTAAAATGTCATATAGTGGATTGTTTTAAGAACTCAAGTCAACATGTGACTGCGTGTGAACTTCCTCGCATCGTCTATGAACGGCTTGCTTTTAAATGACCAACCTTCATATTTTTATGCATTTGTTTCTCTAAATGTTGTGGCTCTTTTATGACTATTTCATTTCGTTTTGAAATAACATGTCAAACGGAAGTTGCTTTGATAGGAAAAATAAAACGGAACATGAACATTTTCAATGGACCAACTTTGAATGCATCAGAAGGTCCGAGCGAGAGTATTGCCCCAATGGGGCGTATCCTTTATGTTCATCAACTGATTAAAACGACAGGAAACTTTGCAATGTGTTTTGTCAATATCAGGCAGCGAATGTGTGTGGGGGATCTGTAATGTTTGTAATTTTAAAAACACAGGCGGTACTTCGAAATGATTATACAAAAACATGTGCTGTAATACATGTCTGACATTGAGAATATCCCAATTGAGCCACAAATTAAGCCCTAAAGCTTACAGGACAAGAATTGATGATCACGTCACAGTTGATGCTAAATTGATGTCTTTGGTACATTAGTGCCGGATCAGTAAGTAGAATATTTAAATGACGCATAGTGCTGAAAATCAGTTATATCATAAAACCTGCCATTCGATAGAAAATAGTAGGTTATGAGCGACCAACTTCAACAAATGTGCTTATTACCAATATGACGAAATACGAGGATGTATTTTAATTTGTGAGCCTTAAAATGATTTACTTGCTGTTGATAAACAACACATATATAGTTTTGGAACACTAGCGACTGAGGTCGTGTGCAATATACAAACATAAGTCCATGACAACTTCACTTCATGCATCCTCATACATTAGT
>CM067347.1:38929041-38939519 GCA_034190875.2 Urechis unicinctus | reverse complement strand
ATTTTTAAGATAATATCCATGAATTGATAAACGATGCCATCAAGGATGAAAGAGCCAGTAAAAGAAGAACATGTGGTATGGTAAATGTAGGAATATGGCAATTTGGTTGATGAACTAATCTCTATTCAAACTCAACCGATATGCTCGGCAGCAAAATTATCACTCTTCATCAGAGTTTTATCACTGCAAGATAATTGTTATTCGTTGATACAGGTACAGTGGTTTGACATCTTCCACAGAAACGAGTTCATCTTTCCACATATTTATAAGACTGACCACTATAAATATAATTTTAGAACGATCTGCATGATAGATGAAAACATTATCCATAACGTAGGTCATACTTGGTCCTATCATAACATTACCTAGGTCAAATTTGATGTATCAGACTGCGTTCCAGGCACTTGAATTGTGGCGTTCTGTCGAATCAGACCAGTCAGTAATCATCTCGAAACAGTTACCTAGCCCGTTTATGACAATTGTGTTTGTGGTACGATAAGAGCTTGTCGGATGATACCTTAGACGTGCCGCCTGATCATTTGCTACAGGTAAAGAGACAGGTATGTAGCTATGTCGACGTAGAGGTCCCGTGAAGCAGCTCTATTACAGCTAAGGTAGATTGGATGCCACCTTAGGTGCTTCACATATTACAATATGATATTGGTTTACCAAGCATAATTATCAAATCGAAAATAAATCCTACAAGAGTATCGTATATGGGCAAAGTGTTCGTGGAATCAATAATGAATTTATATTGTCATCCTATTAATCGAGCTTTTGGTGTTCCTACCTAATCTAGGGTTTGGCAAGACAGGTTCATTATCCCGTTGCAGGCGAATCATCTCGCGTGTCAGCCGTTAAACAGCACGTTCATTTCTAAACGTCTGGACACGATTTTGATGCTCTAAAGCCGACGTGTGCATAAGCAAGGCTGTGGAATACAGATTGCCTTTACAAGTTCTGATTGGGATCTCAAAGCTTGAAAAGAACTACAATACACATTACGATGAGAAATTGATTCGGTGGATTCTACTTATTCACTGTAAATCTTTATATGGGGACTGATTGCAAAGATATCAGCCCTGTGGTGAATTGGCGTAACATAAAATATAAGATCCGCCTGATAGTAATGGTGTCAAAAGTATGTAACATAATTGCATATAGGTCATGTAGCATTGCATGTCATTGTTAACGTTTGGCTCGCGTCGCTCAACGTACATTTACACTGACGCCACTTCTATCCTGTGCAGCTATGAGCGACTGAGTATCAATGTCAATGAAAACAACCATATAATAGCGATTTATCGCCTCAACCTAAAGTCGTGACACGGCACGAGAGACGCGGAATAAACTTGATAGGAAAGTCTTATGCTTATTCCGGGTTGTACCAGTCACAACCTATTGTGATGCAAGGTGTAATATACGGTCATATAAGACATGCATCATCAGGCCGTTTATCAAGGCCTGACAATTTTGATGTAAACTTCTTCAGAGCGACTAGTGAACGTCCGTCTGATCATACCGAGAACTGGGCTACCTTTTACTGCTGCTGTAAAGCATTCTTAAGGATACCGGTGATGTAGCAGAGGACGTAGGTTATTACACTGTGACATTACGTTGCCGAAGCACGCGATATCAGCTTAAAATTATCCGTCAATATAACCCAAAAACGTCAACATAGTACTCATTATAACGGTATCTATTACGTGCAAATTATAGATGCCTCACAGTGTGACGATGTCAGATTATTTTCAATCAAATGGTTTTGTTCTGTCAATTTTAAGGGGAAATTTTGCACATATCATTCTCTTGATGTTATTACATATGTTGGTTCTCTTCAAACACGTGATGATGTAAGAGGTGACACGTTTCATGTGTTTTGCTGAGGTTTTTAATTATGGCAACTGAACAGTTATATTAATTTTGTTGTAACCCCAGTGATATATGAAAGACCACTCGTCGATCCTTATTACAGTCAAGTGAACTTGACTTAGTTATCATGCTTATTTATAAATGTTGAACTTAATAGTATATGCCACGATTGATGGATAATATATATTTAGAACCGGGGCTATTAATTGGTAAGAACGTGGATGATGTTGAATTGGCGCACGACGATGTTCATTAGTAAAAACGAAGGCAATTGTCCTCCAGGGATTTTACATAGAACATGTGCATCGTAATCAACGACCACCGTTTTTCATCTGGCTTCGTATAAGTTTATCGCGAAATGGCACACAAATGCGAATGTGGTATAGTATCATTTAACAAAATATTAACTACCTTTGATGGCAAATGCGCCCTGAACCCAATCACACTGTTTACCTCAATTCAGCCATCTGTGAAAATGTCAGTACGGCCAAAATATTTGTCCTTACTTATCGAACCATATTGTTGAAAACGTGGTGTTTACTTTATGATTTTGCCCGATATGGATGTGTCAACTAATAGTTTTAGGTTGCGTCAGGGCATCCTTGTGTACTTGCTTCATAGGATAGGTACAACAGATAGATACTTGCTTCATAGGATAGGTACTACGGTCTATTTCTAAAGTATCTGGTATCGGTGTCCTTGTCCTTATATCATTGGAACCTGTCAGGGGATAAACGGTAAGGTCCGAGTGACGTCTACTGCCTGCATCAAAACATATTTACACGATGGCTCGATAGTTGATCACATAGGAATCGACATTGACAACTGTTGCTCGCATTTTATTACCGATTGTGAAGGTCAGTGTTTGGCTGATATATCCGTTTGTTCTTTCACATGTAATGGTCCGCATATTACAGCATGCAATCTCCAGCACTGCTTGTACAATGGGTTCATTAATAAGTTTACCAATTTTCGAGTCCCTTTGTTTGTATAGGGAAATCTCTTATGAACGCGCATGAGTATTTGTTTGATTGGCTTGTACCCTGTGCTTATCTTGGGTAAATGTAAAACACGTGCTGCAATGCGAGGATAATTACCACACTGTTAAAATTAGAGATCAGATAATTTTGATGCATAGTGTCGAGGGCGAATTTACTTATCATAGATATAAGCATTCAAATAGCATCCAACATTTGACCACTTGTCTAAAGCTGTCATGACGGATATATTTAAGCCAACCTTAAAAGTTCGGCTGACATATGTAATTAGCCCTAAAGACGACGGCTTTCAATAATACTGGCGTAACGTCGTCTCTTGCTTTCAATAGATACTGGCGTTAGTGACGATCATTGAAAGTGCTTATAAACTTCACGTATTATATGCGCATATTGGTTTTAGCGCATATTTAGACTGACGCATGTCAGAAAGGTAAGTCATCAGCCAGTAAGTCGCAAGGTGTGTTTTCATTGCTCTCTTAAAAATCGATGCGTATTATTGTTGTTTTCTTACAAAGTGCCTGGATGGATGATAAATGGGTCACAAAATGGAGCTCCTCCATCGATTGGACAGGTGCTATAAAGACCCTTTTGACCCTATACTCGGATCGCTTACAAAGCCTTCACAGACGGTCTGTCAAGATGCAATATCCGTTAAATCACCGGTAAGGTTTCACGCCTTGTAATCCAAAGCTGAAACCTAAAGTTAATGGCTTCTCACGCAGGCCGATATATATGTATGTATGTAATGTCTAGAGATATATAGATAGAGAGAGATAGAGAGAGAGAGATCTATATAGATATCTATATAGATAGAGAGATATAGAGAGAGAGAGAGAGAGAGAGAGAGAGAGAGAGAGAGAGAGAGATAGAGATAGAGAGAGAGAGAAGAGAGAGAGAGAGAGAGAGAGAGAGAAAGAAAGAGAGAGAGAGAGAGAGAGACAGAGAGAGATCTCTCTCCCCTCTCTCTAGATCTCTCTCTCTATATATCTCTCTCTCTCTCTATATCTCTCTAGATAGTCTATCTATCTCTTAGCTTCTCTATATCTATATCTCCCTCTCTATCTCCCTCTCTATCTATTTCTTTTCTATCTCCCTCTATATATATATACT
Organism: Urechis unicinctus; assembly: GCA_034190875.2. Taxonomy (NCBI): domain Eukaryota; kingdom Metazoa; phylum Annelida; class Polychaeta; order Xenopneusta; family Urechidae; genus Urechis; species Urechis unicinctus. The sequence goes on along the minus strand of CM067347.1, from coordinate 38,935,539 downwards.
TATATAAATAACATAAATAAATCCCTCTGTATGATTTCGATTCATACATACACATTTGAATATACATAATTACGCTCATGTTAAAAAAAAAATATAAAAATATATAGTCTCATGGACATAAATATAAAGAACAATTTTATTTTTAAATATACATCAATATATATTTATATATATATATATACTTATATATATATAAATTACTGCAGATGTATATATATATATATTTTCAAGGTATGTAAATATATATTTTATATTTATATACGTATATATCTGTTTAATATAAATAATGGCATATACATATATATGCTTATTTAAACTATATATGAATAAATTTATATACATTTATAAATATTCATATGTAACTTATATATAAAAACATATATTCACACAATGTTTGCACAAATATTGATGACATTAGCTCTTCTCTTCATTATGCATTAAGATAGTTGTATAAGCAGTCTTACAAAAAGGAAAGTAAAATATCAGGAATCTAGGACACACAGCGCGAACTTTCTTTTGCAATGCGAAATATCGACTTATGGCAGACATTTCGTGTCGGACAGTCGCAAACATCTGACATCTTGTTTACAACAACCTATAGCGTCTTCGGTAAATATACACAGTTCCTAGTTTACAATTTTTATGTGTTTATTCATGATAGCATATTTTATTTGTTAGCCATCCGTCACCCTACAACTATGATCACACTAGTTATTCAACGCCATGCTTAATTACTGGCGTTTGTATAAACCATTGATTGCAAAGATTATCAAATATCTTCTTCGAAGTCAGTATTTAGTCATTCTTCTATGATTTAACTTTAGGTGAGCTTATCTGCTGAAATTGTATAGAATATTGCGTGCAGAACGTTTTTAACTTAAAGGTACCGATCATTTTACAAACTTACAACAGATCGAATATTGCAGTGTTTATGCGCCCCATAAGCGTAAGTACAACTGTCCCCTTACCATTGCGGTTTATCAATAACATAGGATAGTGTATCATAACACAGTGTCATGCTGCAACTTAGGGTCACAACTATGTCATTCGTCAACACGTCTGGCGTAATAATGCCCTCCATTCTGACATCATTTAACGGCCTTTTCGTCTTTTCCTCTGTTGTGTTACGTAAATACATTGTTATCATCAATGCAACGTAGTTCTAATTTTCAAAATCGCTCATTCCTATGCAATATGATACCGCAATAGTCTTATGATCAATAAATAATCGGTAGCTACATACGTTTAATATGTTTGTTGGCTATACCAATGTCACGTTTTCCCTTAACATAATGGGATTGACATTGCTATTAACTGGTAGTATTTAATAACCATCAAACCACGCCATTTATAATATAACGAATTATTGAGACATGCTATGCCATGAAACTTGTATTGCTTGAACCTGTATCAATATGTATTCTCCCCATCTGCTCCATTTGAACAGAAAAATTAAACACAAATAATGGAAAATGCTGCCCTCTGCAATTGTTTTTACTTACGTTCCACAACCTTCTATTGACTAAGCAATGAGCATGTCGGTCGCTTCTGTGAGCAATAGGTTTTAAAATCAGTACTAAATGTTGCACTTTTCATTGATATTATTTACTACATATTCATCATATGCTTAATCAATGGAATATAACTAATTTGTGTTCATATTAAAACCTAATAGTGGTATGTATCAAATGATTCGTAAATGCGGGCATGTTAGATAACACGGACTGTTTCAAATGAGTTCACACTGTCCCGACATTCGTATATCACCCGCAATGAGTTATCACTATAATACGTCATACAACATAGCCGTGCATTATAAACAGATTTGTTTTTCAATATCAGTGTTACGGTATATAATATATCATCAAAATTAATAAACAGCCTGCCGGAATATGCGAAACATGGCGCGAAGCATAAATCATAACATCACAATTTGTTCTTGCCATATTATTCTTTTGCAAAATATTAGAACTGTTGCCCAACTGTGATTAATATGCTTTTGTTCTTTGCATTATGAATTCACAATTTTATGAAACCTTTATATCACTATGAATACATTTAGCCTATCGTCTCAAGTTGAATGTCGATAGGTTTTATAACATATGTATCACTAAACTGCTATGATCATTTGACCTCATTTTAAAAATGCAAATTAATTCGTTTTGGTATCATATTAAAATTAATTTGATGAACTATTCATTACTTCGTCAATGTGGTATCAATCAATTGGTAAACGTTCTTGTGGAGTTGCACCAACTTAATGGTATATAGGACTATCTAAACTTAAAACATGTCTCGGATGATGCGGGTTATTCTTCTCATGCAGGCTTAATTCAGAAATAGGTCATGTATCAGCTTCAACTGATCTAATGTCATGCATTTAATATTCAGCTACTATCATATGTTTTGGGTAATGTTTGTCCTGTATCAGTCAGCTATCCGCAAACCAATCAGCATAAGTGTATTGTAGGACTTGAAAAATGGGAAATAGACATGCTAATGTTTAACAGTTGCCTGAATTATCTCATGCTTCTTACATAATTGAGTCCGTCAGGAGGATACGTTATTAGACACTGACGCGATACTTAATCAACACTCATGTCATTCTTGTAAATAGATTAGATGAGTGGGTTCTAATGATCGTGGCTGATGTCAACGAACACAGTTGCACGTCGTTCGCATTACATATTCATGCATTTTGCCACATTTAATACTTACATCGATGCCCTTCAGACCGTGAACCCTGCCACTGACTAAGCTGTAAGGCCCATTTCTTGTACTTTTACACCATTATTATGATGAGTATGTCATATTGAGGTGACAAAAACTCAATGAACATTTAAGCTGCTAGTATTCTTAAAAATATGTGACTTCTATGGCTTTTCTCCGAGCTAGGCAGGCTATAGTTGGCTGAGTAAGAGCTGAATAATGCTTAGGTAAAGGCATAACATTTCCATCTGCCTATGCGACTGTAGAGTGTTCAGGTTACCTTCCACTTGACGTATACACGTTGTTTACAAGTGATTAAGTAGCTATGAAAATGAGCAACCTCTATTCTTCAATACGTTACATTTGGCGGCGAGCATGAGATTCAAACCCAAGTGCCAGACCGTCAAGGATTCCTCTACCCCATACATATATAGGACCTGATCTTCACTTAGTAACTCAAATGTAGGTAATAACCTCTGCATCTATGGTTATGGGTCATTCATTCCATAATGCCAATATTTCTCACCTAATATTGCCTTTGTTGTAACATTAGTAACAATTGGTCCCTGCTTAAGTAAGGGCTATCTGGGTTTTGAGATTGGATCAACTGCTTCTTCTTATCGCTTTGTCTCTTTCCGTTGTGGTAGACGATATGACAAGCTCTCTTTGTCATAACAGCAAATGTCAGCCAATTTGATTACCAATGGACCCATACAATGTAATAATCCCCTGCTTTCCTCTGTTCTAGAAATGAATCGAGCCAATGAACAAGCATCGTACTATCTGGCCTGTCTTTTTTTTGAATGCTTGAATTAGTAATGTTGAACACAATCACGAGGTCTCGACTGGCGCAAGAGTAGCATCCAACACTCCGATGACGAATCGCCGCGTTAGATCCGTCAAAAATGGCTGTAAAAGGCAAAATGTCCTAAAACGAGAGACTTACAACAACGAATTGCAAGTGGTTAAAAGCCTAGAACATATGTCTTTTGGACCGGGCTTCCTTTGACATTACGCGCTTGGGTCTAGTTTTATGACCGACGCAGCGATCGTCGAGCTTTACATTATCACTGGCACTGATCGAATATGACGGTTATTGGTTAGACTATATTTAATACATAGCAAAATCATTTCGGCGAAGTGCACCTAACCGTGCAATATGCCAAATATCTTCGATGCTCATTGCTCGAAAAGAAAATCTTAGTATGTGGCTTTATCTCACATCTGTATTCACCAATTGCAGTGCTCATCGTTCTGTCAAGCTGCTAAACATCAATTGCTCGATGGCCCGTATAGTCATCAGGGGGCCGTCTAGGATTTTATGAGGCACAGCGTTCTTAATAAATTAAAATGGAATAACAGTATTATTATTTGTACCTCTTCTGTCCGACACTTGTGATTTATGGACAACAATTAGGCCTTCTGAATCATCGTCTCCTAAAGATAACAATCTTTACTTATCATAAACAAAATGTTGTCTCTTTACTTTAGAATATATATATATATACATATATATATATATATTTATATATATATATATATACCTCAGCATGATGTAGTAGCCGTTAATGTTTCGCCAAGAAAAGTGAAAGCCCCAAATGAACTGCAATGCTGATGGTGCATAGTTAATTTGACTTAGACTTCAAACGAACATTATGCATGTATAGATGTGCATATGTTGAGTAACTCATTACAACATTGGACCAACTTTGATTCCGACATTTTTTAAAGTAGTATTCAAATATATTCTGCCCTGGAATTAAGGAGACGACAGTGAACTAAATAATGAAGATCATGTCATCCGGCACAAGTTTAATAAGACAAATGTTAGAGAGTATAACAATGATTCTATCGGTCTGGAAGCTTTGAGTGTTTGAAATGAGTACTTAATCTTAAAATGAATGAGGCTTACAACGGGCGCAGGGATTTAAATTTTGCGAAATGGCAGTAAGCTAACCCTCATTCATTTCGGAGGAATGCAATTTGAGATGTTAAATTATGAAGCTTCGAAAATAATTTTTTTCATTTAAACGACAACTATTTTATAAAAAAATGCAAACTAGCACATGTTTGACAATTTGTCTCTCGACAGCCCCTCATACGCTTATGCACTACAATAATTGCAAGATCGTCTAGCATGATCGGGCTTAAGAGCATACTCTAGGCAAGGCAGGTCTTCGGGTCAAAGTTTAGAATACAATTGATTATTCCTATAATTCATCGACTCTGGTGCCAGCCAATAAAAGCCAACAACTGATATGGAGCATCAATCCATCGAAACACCATAAAAAATATTTAGCATTGCCTCGACAATTAACGAATTATAACCGATTAAGCAAAAAAATCCACAGCAAATACCCGTTAATTTGTTACTGATACAAATAACCACAGCTTCAATAGAACGAGCAACAATAATTTAAAGAGGAACATATACCCGAATTTGTTCGCTCTTGTATCGTAAACTCATGTTAACTAAACACTCTTGCCAGCTAACCAGCCACTGCTGTTTTGACGTAGTTAACGCTCGAAATAGCTAAAGTAGGTGTAACGGAATACCATGGACACATAATGAGCTTAAGTTCCAAGTATACATGAGGGTTGAAGGAGTAACATTTCCAACAAAATCAAACCCAACACTTAACAAATTACCTCCTCCAAATTAACCAAAGTTCAACAAAAGTCTGATATTGTGTGCTAATTTTTAAATGCCCTAACATTACCAGAGTAAAATCATCATGCAATTGAACGATTATCGATATTAGTGGCGTCCGTTAGAATGGTGTGTGACACATTTAGGCGTTACCATACGACATAAGCGTTGAATATGACACTAGCATTAATGATCGAATACACAAACACACTCGCTCCGCACACAGACATATATACTCACTTATCAATAGAAACTTAATGGCAATTCTATCGTCGTTCAAATAATATAATGCAGTCAGAGAACTAACTTTCTGGATATTTTTCAACACTTACCCGGAAGTCTCGCAATGTAATCAGTGTGAGGTGATGCATTGACGGTGTGTTAAATATGGAAAACGGAAATTATCAGAAGAACTGGTATATTGTTGGACATAAAGGCTGCTGTTCTAGTCATTCATGGCAAAGAAAGTGTATTATGTATATGAATGGCTTCATATAGATTCATGGCAAATAAGACGTTCCATCAATCCATATGTCGATTCCGGATGTATCGCCGTGTAGGATGCATAGTGCATTGGTAAATAGACATTCCAGTATAGTGTTTCAAATAATAATGATATGGAATGCATGTATCATCTACAGCTAACAATCCTCACGAAACAGTAATCTGGATAAATCGATCGCATTGAATATCAGCCGATTTATTCTTTTCTCGGTGAGAATTTGTATTGTAACTTGCTACATTGATTTTGGTCCAAGTTTATACGGAATGTTCTGACTTGTAAAATATTAGACACCTTGCTAGTTTCACTGGGCACACTATTTTAGCATCGACTGATTAATTCTGCATACAAATATTATGGTGGCATAATTCGGCACAGATTAGCACGAACTGTCTTTGTTTAAGCTGTTAGTAATAACTTTCTTAAATACAAAATGGACGAAATAGAGAACCTCTACCTAGGGGTAGTCACAAAAGATTTAGCTGCGAACAAAAGCACAATGCGTGTTAAATAAGGGATATTTGGCATAATTGTGCCTTGCAAACCGATTTGCAATTCTATTGAATGTGTATTATTGCATTGTCTCGGATACTTACGTACATTCTTGCACCCGTCGTCGATTACCAGTAAGCGTCGC
>CM067347.1:38912054-38923941 GCA_034190875.2 Urechis unicinctus | reverse complement strand
CGATTGAGTTTGAAAACGAGTGTAGCTGCAAAAGTGATTTCAGTTTAGCATATGTAGCATTGCCTTTCTCAGAGATGAATAGATAAAGCTAGTTGATCTCTGCGTCAATTATGAAGACAAAAAAATGAAGTCAATTATTTAACATTACACATTGCATGATGACCCAGTTGCCAGCAAATTTGCTTATTACCTATATTAGACCAATCCTTACTGTGCTATTAAATCACATCTTGTGGTGTCAGTCAAACGTAGGAACATCTGTGAGTAGCTCGTTTACTTTCATATTTGCTTTGTTTGATTCTCGTTTGAACTGATCTTCGTTGATGTTTGAATAATGCAATCAAATGTGCTAGCATGTTTAGGTCAAACCTCAGACATAATAGCTTAAAATCAATAAATCAGCAAATGAATTTGGCCATGGTACTTGATACTGATTACATCACTAAACATTCTGTTGTTCATAATGCAGTATCGAAACCTGGTGTAATTGGACAAAATATATTTCCTTCCACAACAATTATGTAGCCGTTGTTTTTAAGTTGCCCTTTGTTTGAAATAGCGTGATGCAAAATGCGTTATATTGAATCACCTGTCAATTCGTGGATACTCGCTGCTCCAATAATTCAACAAGGCACAGAAACAAATTATTCTAGTATCATACATAACCAATACAACCATGAATGCAAAGAAATGTGTTTGTTTGTTGTGTGGCAATGCAGCATGAAAACAATAGTCAGAGGGTGAGAGAGAGAGAATGTTTTATTGCATGTGATGAAATAAGTTGACCTACATATGCATCCGATACCAGCAAGTATAATTCCAGCCTAAATCGAGTCGAGACGTTTTTTTAGCTGTAGTATTGGTAGCATTGCCATTATCGTTTGTGCTACAAAGTCTCTTAGTTTTTTTAAATATGATTTGGTAGTTTTCAACTACATAATAGTGCTGTTACCTCCATCAGCATTTTCATCTTACGAAAATAAATTAATTTGCGATCCCAGCCGGAACCAAGGTAATGAATATATCGAAAACCGGGAATTTCTCTTATTCATGGGAACTGAATCATAAGGAAACTAAATGGATTCCGTGCATGGATTATGAACGACATGGATAAATGAGAATGATCTACCAGTGACAGGAAAACCCATCGAAAACGACAATAAACAGCAAAAGCTTTGTTTGCTACACATATAAACCACAGTGATTTATGCAAAAAAAGACGCTCATATACATTAAACAGCAAACTGCACTGTCGCTAATATTTAGCCCTGTAATGATTGCTTGCAGGACGGCGTACAAGAACTCGCGACTTGGCGACAGTGTGCAATCAGCCTCAGCATGCCGCACACATTACATTCACTAAATTATGCAACCAAATTCAACCCGTATGAAATACGTTTCTTGAGTTTATACCTTCTTGTGCCCATCATGTAATATACGATTGTAACAGCATTGTAGCCAGATTATGGACATTACATATGGCTCGTAAGTTATAGAAACATTGCCATCGCAATCTAACGGTCGTTTGTAACGAAATTATAGCATAAGTTTCTCTTAATAAGCGAATCTATGCAAATGCACAGAAGAACACAATATAATAGTTCCGGAGACTGCATGGATTATCTACATGCGGCACATCAACCTGTTACGTATAGAAATCGTTTTGGCTGTTACAGAATTATATCATTATCTGAGGCGGTCGTAATGTATTTATGAGGGTCATCGCGTTTTAAAGACAACTTTGTGGCTTATAAAATATTTGACACATTGTGCACCTTTTACATACTGTTTGACGCCATAAGCTAATATATGATGTAGATGAAACTCTTGTTTAATGAGAATAATGCTATCTAATGAGCCGCGCTTAATGTTGCTAGTGGTGCAAAAATTGTGCCGTCGCCATGGATAATTGATATGCCGTTTACAATACAGCAATACAAACGGTACAGTTAGTAGCGATGGATTCTCAGATCTTTGGTTTTGTCGACACAGTAAAAAGTTCCGTTTTACATCAACCCAGTCTTGACTCTCGTCTCGTTATAACGAAGTAAATGTCGGGGGTAGTATAGAAACTTCTAAATAATGGACTCTTTTATAAAGCAGTTACACGTGCGCCATGTATTTGTAAAATGTATTGCCTTAATGTAAGAGACAGCTGGAATATGTGAAGCTCTTTGCATCAAAGAAAGTCTAATAAAGCGGGTCATAAATCTGTGACTTATTCAGAAGATGCATCGTCAAAGGAATTCTATCTGATGTAATAAAAGTGTGTTAATGCTGTTTTTAACCAGTGGGGTTCCTCAATGGATTTGCAGTTATATCTCTTTTCCCATACAGCAACATATGGTCCTGATTTTCTCTGTCCTTAACGTGTTGATGCGTTTCTCGGATGGTGATCAATTGTAGTAGCTGTAGAATACATTGCAATCAAAGAATAAAAACAGTAAATAAGCTACACACTGACAATGTGTATCTGTTGATACTTGATTGGGCGCAGTCTAATACCCTGAATGTACATTCTGCCAGACGCAAACGCAAGACCGTTTATTCCCCTATAAGCCCGTGCCGTAATTCATAATAACTGATTCAAGGTCCGTACGTTATTGGTACAGGAGGTTTGAAGACGCAGCTAACACGATCCGAATTCGTCATACAGAGAATACATAGGTTTTGTAGAAATCGCATAAATATGAGTAATAAAATATGTATATATCATTTTATATAATATTTATCATCGTACAGCTTATGCAGTTCGAGTTCTCTTAACATTGTAATACGAGAAGCCCTTTTTGCGATTCCGTTTACAAGTTTAATGATACCGCATAATAATTAATGCGTTGTCTCTCTTGTTATTTCAGACACAAACATCGGAACGATTTTGCATGTTGCTGAATACCCCGGCGATTCGTTTACGGAAAATAAATACGGCACTGCTGCAAATTTCTATATGCCAGGCTGTATGAAACTACATGTTTAAATAAATGGAGTATTTATATTGGGCTAGAACACATTATCCATCAGACCAATTGTATATGAATGATTATGCAAAACAATAACGGCCATCTAGGGACATATGTGCTTCTCACAAGTATAGGTGCAATGGATCACGGAACTTGTGACCAGCAAACAAATCAACGAAACACCACTGAATGTTATCTGTTAATACGAGCATCACTATATCGGTGCGTATATGGTAATTAGTTAAGCCTATATTTGAATGACGAGTGGTCGAGTCAATTCATTGTAGTATAACCCCTGAGATTTTAAAGCCCGCAGAATTTTGTAAGCCTTACCAAGTTGACCAAACGTCACTACAATACACGATACACTTCCACGAGGGATATTATTTGCCAGGGCGAGTTTGAAAGAGCTAAGTTTCGTAAGCCAAAGAAGCGTTTCATACACCGCCAAGTATCAACATTTATAGTGCGTTGATGTTAACCCATACCCCGTGGTGAATAGGCATACCATCGTAATTATGTATGCAGACTGAAGTGCAGGCATAGGACCTAGTACGCAATGTATACTTTTAAAAACCGAAGTTTCTCTACAGCCCTCACAAAGCAAATTTTCAAACAATTTCCCCCCATTAGTAATTCAAATCAAAAATAAACCGTGCTAATAGTTCCTGCAGACATATATAGTATGACTTTGTTGCAAAAGTCGTTGCTCTTGCATTCAAGTTTTCGATGCATACCTAGCAACTCACTGTTTCTTCTGTGATTCATGGGAGGGCTTGGTTATACCTAGCTTATTGCGGAATTGTGTGAAAAATCTTCTGATATGTATATATATTGCGATAGGGCAACAGCACAAAATATCTGAGCACAAGCAGGGTTTCCTGTGCACTTCGTGAGCGACCCAGCATAACCAACAACGTGTAATGCGTTGTCATGCATACGAATAGAGATAATGCATACTGTGGGTGTATAAATGCACCTGGCCTGAATTTTGAATCGTTTAAACTTGACTTTCATTGGTCGTAATACAGAATTATTTTGTTCATATGCATTCGCTTAATACCCCTGTGCCACTGTAAATTCTTCCATTTCAAAGCGAAAGATTTAATGTTCCATAGGAAATTTCCAGGTACTCACGAAAAAGTCATCGGCCACAGTTGGCTAGTTTGCATGAACACATTGGATTAATACATTTGTTGTTTTAGCTAAAGGGGGTCTATTTTGATATTTCTAAAAGGCATTCATGAGTCATAATAAGAGGCCAGTCTGACCATGCAATTGCTTCATGTGTGTGTTGTTTGACCCTTACGGGCCATTCCAAGAATATTGTGATGGTTTAATCAAAGGCAAAGCATTTAATGCATACGTAAAGACTCAATAATGCGGCCATATCTCAAGTGAGGACACGACTACCTAATGGCGTCATTGGGAAATAAACGCTTCCACAGTTTGGAAAACGGGGAAGCTTACCGAAGTAGTCTCCGTTTTATTGTGCTTGTTTCCTATTTCCGTAATCATTTATTGCTAGCTGAATAACAATGAGTACTAGACCATGCGCAAAAACGGCAATCCAATGGTCCACTCGGAATTTTACTCTCTTCCAGAGTTATTCTTTACCATGAGGCCACCATGAAACATACCGCAAGTCAGACACGCAATCTGTTTCATTTCGTACCGGAAGCACTCACAATTTACCCTTATATTTATATGTATAGAGGGGAAGTCATAAGGTCTTATCAGACGTACGAACGCACGGATGTATGTATATATGTATGTATATATGTATGTATGTATGTATGTATGTATGTATGTATGTATGTATGTATGTATGTATGTATGTATGTATGTATGTATGTATGTATGTGTATGTATGTATGTATGTATGTATGTATGTATGTATGTATGTATGTATGTATGTATGTATGTATGTATGTATGTATGTATGTATGTATGTATGTATGTATGTATGTATGTATGTATGTATGTATGTATGTATGTATGTATGTATGTATGTATGTATGTATGTATGTGTATGTATGTCTGTATGTCTGTATGTATGTCTGTATGTATGTCTGTATGTATGTCTGTATGTCTGTCTGTATGTATGTATGTGTCTGTATGTATGTATGTATGTATGTATGTATGTATGTATGTATGATGATGAATGTATGTATGCATCGTGACAAAATGAGTACACATTGGATCATTAATGCACTTGACCCTTGGTAGTGGGCGCGTTGCATAACTAAATGAGTTCCCTTTTCAAAGACAACCAAAGCTCTATCATTTAAGATTAAGCGTCAACGTGCTCTAGGTACCCTCACCCAACGCGGTTGTGTTGTATCTATTGCAGCCTTTACTATAGAAGCCGATCTTCCAATTCACAGATCTGTATGTGTGATTATCTAAAACGAAGCTGAATAGATCATGGTGGTTATCTCCTGATGACAAGAAGGATTACATACAGAGGTCAATGATATCCGTGTAAGCTCATACACTTACGCATGCGTCAGAACCAGCAGTAAGCAACATGTCTGCACAGCACATGCAAGTTAACTTCTTACATGCAGTGACATCACAATAACAAGTCTCATCAAACGAACCTATGTTGTGACCATGATACTACAACACATCATGCACCGACGACCTGTAGTTACAACAAGATGGCAGTTCACCTGATTTCATACGAGTACCGACAAACATTTGCTGGTGTACTTTAGATCAAGTTTATAATATTTCTTGATATTATGGGATGTCTTCTGGTACTATTGAGATAAACTGGCTGACCTAAAATATCACTAGCATTTGTTTTCAATCTTGCTGCGATCAGACATACTGACTTTGAATTTGGCCTAGTTCACCCTTCACGCTCAAGTTGAAGGTGTGAATGTATTCATCGTTATTGTTCATAGCTGCATGTGTTTTGATATTGTTCTGTATGTATAGAACGTCAAGATTGTTATGCGTTCAATATTACGCAATAAATGGGCTATTGCTCATGTATGGGTTTCTTTATTCTTATCTTTCGACGAAGCTCGGATGCCACAGCTATTATGGGAAACATAAAACGTGTTGACTTTATTTATGCATTGCTCCTTCTACACCGACCTTGTTTTATGTATTCATGCATGTTTGCTAAGATGGAAAACAACAAGGTGATGAGTGATGGTCGAATTGCATAAACAATGTGTTCATTCTGAACGGTCAATACGCATAGGTGAGGAAATTGCATTCATATTAACGCTGTTGAGTTCATTACGGTTGCGGCCCAATGTTTTATTGTTTCATAGACCCAGCTGTACTGATGTATGCTCTGAACAGTTGGTTTCTTCCGTAGAAGCAAGTAACAAACACGTAGTCGCAATGGCTAAATTTATGATGATGTTGATCAGCACGAGTAGAATAATATATTGACAAGATTTATTGGAAATCTTACAGACAGTAGCGAAAACAAAACATCAAAGCTAGGTCGGAAGTCATATGGGTAATTACACTGCAGGCGTAGTCACCTTATATTTGTGCTGGCTATATTTTCATATATATATGTACTTCGTTATTTTTAGATGACTAAAGGAAATACCTCGAATGCTGCATAACCGAATTTGTGTTTTCGAACAAAATGAAGATATTGTTGCGCAAATGGATTTGCGTTGTATTAAGCACCTGCTAAAATCACTCATCAAATAATTTATACTTTTGACTCATTAATGGCAGTTCTACACGACGGAATACGAAATATAAACATGCCTTATCAATGAAGCGGTATGTAATGTTGTATCGCTGGAGAGCCAGAAAGAGTTGCCAATATTGGTGCTGGAATGCGTTCGTGCTTCAACAATGAGCGGCCAAGAACCGTGGCTGTAAAGTGGTTATTTGGCCACAACATTCACGGAATGTAAAGGGAGAGTCAATAACAGATATACACCAGACACATCGACTGTCTTTCACCGATGGAGACATTACTAACTATCAAGCCCCGAAGTCTCTCTGTAGGTCAGCTTATAATGATCAGAATCTTAACACCATCTATATCAGATACTAGAAGAACCTCGTACGCAGGCAGTACCTAGCAAACTGTTGTAAAATAGCAAAAATAGTACGTTCGAAGCGTACGTTCGAAGCGTACTTAGATTGTATTGATGCATCTATTATGATCGTGTCATTAATGGAACTCTAAATAGATGTTTTTATACCATAGACACAATTTATTCATATAATCATTTGAACCATTTGTAGATGCTATAATTGGAGTGACGTAGATAGCATTCCCTTGGCACGGCGCTTATATTATATTGACATTTTATATTGGTTATGTTATATTGACAACAAATAAGTGTGTCCATCTCATTCCAGGCCTTCGATGGTTAGGTTGCTTCAATGGATAGATAATGCAGTCTTGTTTCTCGTTTTCATTCATCAAACACCGGCCATTATCTTCATGTATAATCCGCACTCGTAGTCAGCATTTATACAAGAAGCTTTGCAATCGAGCTACGATATAGATAATGAAATCATATTGACATAAAATGATTATGTAATAAATAATAAACATGTCTTTGCGCTCAAGTGAATACGGATACGCGATAAGGAGTCTCGTATTATGCTTTCATATTTAGAAATACGTTGACAATAATCCTTGAAGAGCAGAAGTACAGTTAAAACAGCTCGTTAATAGTGGCACTTACATGTATGATTACCCGCACTGTGATCTTTGTGATCTGTTTGGTACACACGTCTAGTGCACCCTTTCCAATAGTGGCGCTACATCACATGTCATTTGCGACAATCTATATCCTGAGGTACGTTTGTGTTATATCCAATAGATTTGTGGACGGAATACACAACGACACGACTTGACAGTTAGAACACAAGCATTGTATTACCTGTCGCGTTGGTTACATATCTTAACTGCACCAGTCTGGGACAATTGAGTTACTTGTCTTGTGTATAGGAATTGATTGGAGCGGACGTTACTATTCAAGTGTGCTGCTGTACTTCACAATTCTATACTGTGGCACCTACATAAGCATTTGAAATATTTGAAATAGATGTGGATCGCAGTGTTATAGTTGGCAGATGCTCTCATTTATATATTTGGAACATTTGTATCTGTTGGGATCAACTGAATAAGAAACCAAACGAGCAGTTCCCATGATTAACTATCTGATTGACACTCTGCTATTAACGCTAATCGCACACAGAAGAATTGCCTCTCTGTGTGTATGATTCAGTTTATATGTGTATGTGGTACAGAAACATTCGGCATTCACTTTTAGTTGCTACTAAATGAGTAATCTAGTGGGTGTACAATACATTTACAAACGGGTCTGTGTTCGTAAAACGCGACCCACTCGATGTTATTTCCGGGAAAGGGGCATTATCTAGTGTGCAGTTATACATATCAACGTACTATGATTGTGAGAGGGTCGGCAGCGCCTTGGATATGCAATCAACATTCATAGACGCTAATTAGACGACCATCAATAGCTTCATGAGTCATGACCCTGAGCGATAAATAACTGAAATTACATCACTATCAAAGAAGATTTTACAATAAGGCCAATACTAGCAACTCATAAATTTGTGGCTCAGAAAACGTAATATCAAAAGGACTGATTTGATGCATGAAGTTTAAAGGTTATGTGTATTGCTTTATTGACCATGGCATAGCGCAACCAACCACATTTTTGTCCTAATAGTAGAATATTTTTCACCCCTAATGACCACCGTCTAAGAATATCTCGTTTCTTGTTGCGTCAGGGAATTTGGATTATTAATGAACATAGTCATCAATATCTTATCGCACTGTAAACTTTGTGTGCGCTATCAGTCGTAAAATTGGTGACTTATTAAGGAGGGCGTGAGTTAAGTCTGCTTCGTTATCTTCGGGCTCCAGTAGGGGCGGTTTAAGTAATTCTTGTTTCTCAGCAACACGCCCGAACAAAATCTACCATGGTGCACAATCGATTATGGGCTGCACAAGAGCGTCTCAGTTTAGATAGAGATTATACAATCAACAACAATCGCCGCACAAACCCAAGAGACTGACGAAATTGTAATTTAATCAATGCTGAAGAATCTGAATGGAACCATTTAAGGTGGTTTATGAAGCAACAAAGCAAATATCAATCACATAATGCTTTGAATATACCTAGAGATGCTTGCTTTTTATGTAAAGGATATACAATAGACCCAGTCCACGTGTGGAGAAAATTAACACACTTTCATATCATTTCGGGAAATAAAATGCCTTAACTTAACTGCAGTTCCGTCAACGGACCTTATATCAATATTATGGACGTATGGGCTTTGATTTTGGCATGTTCTACAGTCATATATACAGAAGGTGGCACATGAAGTTACTCAGGGGCTTGGGATTACATTATATTATGTAGTTACCACTATTGTGTCGATTGACATGATAAATTATTTCTATAAATTTGTGAGAACAACTGAATACGGTTTCTAACTTTGCCAACTTTTTCGATTGTTTTGCGTTTTATGTTTAACGCATTGTTCATTGACTCGATCCCGTATAGTTCACACAGAACACATTATCTCGTCCGGTTGCAATTGTCAATGAAGCGTTTAAGGCAACAGAGATCATTGATCCTGGTTAATTATAGCACAATTGTGAGAGATTCCATTGTGCATATAAGCAATGCAACACTGGTACATACAATTTAGGGGTGTATGAAATGTTTGTATGATTGAGCTCGATTTCTTCCAGAACCAGTAGGCCATTGCGTCGGCGGAGCGCTAAGCGAAGGAGGTTGTTCGACAAGTCATTCCAGAGCATGGTCCGTTGTTGTAGCAATGATGGCTAGTTGTTAGTAACAGACATTTGTTATTCCCCTTACCCGTGGTGGCAAAAGTTACAACATGCCCCTTTCTCTGTGCATTGTTACTCTTAATTTCCGCCTTGTTTCTTGATGATGTAGTTCAACTGCCCTTGTACAAATTGAATATCTTTGCCCTAGGCACAAAAGAACCTACAATCAGGATATAAATGGGAAGCTGTAGGATGATATATTCATTTGATTAACTAAAAGTAAATTCAATCTTTCAAACCGCCCATCAGGAGAATTGCTATATCACCATGATTTGTACGAAGTTTTCGTCACGGTAAGGTACAATTTTAGCCTCCGCACTTTCGTGTGGGCGTGAATGTGGAGTCAAAGACATCATATCGCCTGCTAGCTATATATCCATCTTCACCAGATAGCTGTATATCAATCTTCATAAAAAAACAGTTACATATTCCATGACAAATATTGCTTGAATTACAGCATCTAATTACCACTTTATCCTAATTGTCAAACCACTTTAAATGTCACTTATAAAGTGATGTTGAATGTCATCCTTTTCTCCACAATGCTTTGTCTACGTTGTTTAGGTTCTGTTTTCTCATTTTCTATCGAGCCCCAGTTTCCATTCATCGGGTCGTTATTATGTTAGATTAACGTGTTTACTTAGTTCCCATTCTCTGTCAGTTCATTTAAAGAGGTAAATATTTAAACACCTGCTATATTAGTTTTCGGGTTTACTAAACATATTTGTTCAGTCATATATAATATAGTGCATTATACCCTGATGCTCTGTCCGAAAATAATCATGTGTGGAGACTATTAATTCAAATTGTCGATAAACTAAACGTCATGAAACAGATAAATTCTTCAGAATCCAATCACTGCAATTGCTATACCGAGGGAATATCTGTAGCAACCAAGCATATGGCGTTATCAAATACGCCCGCCCTGCCGTTACCCATCCAGCTGAACAAACGCTATCCTTTCACATATCAATGCCAAACAGTGCGTTCTTTAATGCAATGATTCAATGGATGTGTTGATGCATACGGCGCCACGATGCAGCACTTAATTATGAGTCAATCATGATCCATGTTACTTCCCCATTCTGTATGTGCAATGCTGTAAGCGCAAACATTCATTTTATTTAGAAATGTTGGATATTTGCTATGGGATGCTTTGTTGATTAGCATAGAATGTGGGTTCCGCATAAATATTGGTCGCTCGGATCAATAATACAATAATGGCGTTTAGCACGGCTGCTCTTTAAGCTCACTTTGCAGGTTTTTTTTTGCAGTGTAGCGTACAAAATACAATGATCATAACTACCAACATATATTTTTCTGCTTATCAATGCTGTGTGGCGATACATATTAGTTAGTCTTCAAAACAATGGCAATGCATATCATTCTCCGTGTTGTGAATTATCATGCCATTCACTTTTCAGGTGACAGTGCATCCTTTCGAATGAATGACTTGCGAATACCATCATTCCCAAAGACGCTTCTGTAAGGCCTTCTTGGTAAACCCCCAAGTGATAACAACCGCTCATGGCTGCATCCCTTTGTTTGACTTTGAGCTATAATAAATGCTTATGAATCCGGTTGTAGTAATTAAAACACCGAGATGAGGTTATAAAGATGGTAAATCACCGGACTCTATCCACGAGGCAACGTAATTTTTCATATAGCAAAAATGATGTGAGCCTTCGAGGACGTCTAGTCGTCTCCTCACACAGCGCACAGGTACGTAAAGGCCATAAGAAAGGCTTATCTGTTTTTAAGCCGTATACCAATGCACCCTATTCGTACATAACCAAGTGTTTGGTCACACAAACTGACCTTTGTTTGCACAAATGAAGCCAACTGAATGTTCCATGGTCTTGCTGCCGCTAACAATCGGTGCGCTAACCAAAGATATGATGTAATAATGATGACCACGAGGAAAGACTTCAAAGAGTTACTAGTTTAAGCATTACAGTCACTGTGCACGTCACATGGACTACAATGAACCCGGTTATTGTTATTTCCATCGGCAAAAGGTAAAACGTGATTTCGTAGTTGAAGTATCAGCTGCATTTTCATCGTGCCGTATTGGTGTGAGTATAAATAGGTAGAT
>CM067347.1:38907054-38909554 GCA_034190875.2 Urechis unicinctus | reverse complement strand
ATAGAAGCAAAAGCTGACTTTGCCAAGAAATCGTGGACCAAGTGCAATTGATGCTATATATCAAGAGGTGCGGATAATTCTTATCATAGAATTGCTAATGCGGGTGCCAGCTGGGCCTATCTACCAAATTCATCATTTTTGAGGACATGCAGTGGATCATGGAATGAAAATCGTTGTAATCATTGTTAGTTGTAAGATAAATGTACCGTGATATACTGGCGAAGGGTCGGCCAGTACGACATTGTAAATAACTTAACGACGTTGGTGTAATGCACTGTCAACAACGACCGTTTTTGGCATGTTTCGTTCCCGCAAAATTGCAAACGCACCATCAATTGGATTTTTTTTTTATTGTTTAACGCCTGATATCATTTAAATTGTCCTACACATTATATTAAGGATACTGCCTCATTATATGTTCGAGCAAGGCATTATTATAAATGCTGAAAAGCTACCTTTTACTATCCTTGTCGTGCTAATTGATCTGTGAATATGTGAAGTTATGAAGTGACGGAAGTATAAAGAGGCTGAATTATTTTAAAATTACATCTACAAAAATCGAATGCATGATGCTACTGGGGTCATACTAAGGTATTTGTCTAGACGGGTTCAGCTTTGGTTGGTTTACAATTAAATCGATTGTCAACATTTGTTTTACTAGGGATTCGTTGTTAGTCGTCGGGGCAACTTGCATACATGGATAGAACAGCACGTCAAATAATCAACTCATGCACTGGTAGGTCCGGTTGGCTATGAGCATGTCATTTAGACCACAAATCAATATATTAATAATTTCCCTGAGAATTCCGCAACTATTTCTTATCCTGACGTTGTATAAAGAAGCACAAATAATATAATGAGTTTGAAATGAGCATTTTGGGAAGCTACAACAATCATCATAGAGCCAAAGTCGAAGTTGTTGTCAATTTAAAATAAATTGATTGGCATGCGTCTTATTTAGTCATTTAAACCAGGACAAATTAATCCACATTATGTGTTACTGCCAGCCATTAACCGATCAAATATCCCATGTGGCCCCATTTGACACTTGACGACTGTGAAAAGCTGTAAATAATTTCGCAGCGACTCTTGATACCCAGGGTATTTTTGTCCGGGTTAGATCCACGTTGCACTGATCTCCTTAACGCTTACATAGCTTACACTCTCGAACATAACACCCACCTGCGCTTATATGATAAGGATAGGATATGTGGGCATTCAGGAAACTGATAATAGCAACTGCTCTTTATGCTAACTCCGTTTTTAATGGTCAAAATATAGCGTCGATCTATATTACAAAGATCTAGTTTCAATACACTGTTGGATCTAATTTCAGTATACTGATGTCGACGTTGTTTCTCACACACTAACGTGTCCTCAACTGTGATGATTTGCACGTGTGTTGCAAAGTGATTTGCTCTGTAGAACAAAACATTGCGCAACCATCCTTACTGCGTTATCTTCTAGATGGTACCGTGAAGACTATTGTGGATCCATTATGTTGCTTGTCGCTTCAGGATATTTGATACTTACAGCACGACGTTAAGTTCAAAAGTAGACATTCCGTGTGCTATCAGTAGTAAAAGTAGCTTATTGGAGAAACTTCTCCACTGCTTCGTTAGCTCCAAGCTGATTTTTCTGGACAGTTTTATTAAAAACAATTCTCAGCATGATGTACATTCCGTTAAAAGCTGCAATCAGGTGATTGTGCGGTTGTTCAAAACGCAGCAGATGCGTGGTCGGAATTGAAAATGACTTAGTGGTTATGCAGGTCACCAAAAGTCACTGAAGGATAAACGAGGTTTCGCAGGGATTGATTGGAGTCTCTACAATTGCGTTACTTATGGGATGCATATACTTGGATACATATGTCATATAGTGACATAGAGTGATATACAGCTTAGTAGTAAGTAGCTTAAAATGGAGATGCAAAGCTAACATTGTAATTATTATTGCATCAGCACTTTCTGCTTGGTATATCTTCTGCCTGAGATCATCGCTCCTTTTTCTGGTACCAGGCTAATCGTGCAAATTTGCAACTCGAATCGTCATCCAATGATCTGAACAAATGCCCCCTAAATATACCATTGCTTTACTTGAAACGGGTTAGTGGCTTAAAACAACGACAAATCCGGATATGTATAGTAGTCGATAAGTTGATGTCGTCATGATGTCTTACCGATATTAAACTGTCTGGCTTACAATTGTCCTTCAAATTGCATTGCCTTAAAGTAGGTCATAACTTTGTTCTCCACTTAAAACTATCTACTATGTCGTTGTACGGTAATATCGCGGAGTAACAAGATTACCGGTGATTGCTTCTAATGAAACACATTCAACAGAGGATGACAAGTTGCAGAGAGTAGCTTCTAACCAATTACCACTTAATTCTGAAGTGTCAAATCGATCCTTGTATAGGTATAATATTTACGGCGGCTTTAGTAGGTGTAACTCTCGTATTATTGGTTGGCAGTCGTATCATTCTGGAACTTATTAAATG
>CM067347.1:38702702-38890948 GCA_034190875.2 Urechis unicinctus | reverse complement strand
TGCATCAGGGACTATTCACTATGATTTATGCATCGCTACGAGTCCCAACTTGTCAGTCTTGTCACATTATCGCAATAATAGGAATGAGCAACATTGGCCTGACATCATAAAACACACCAAGAAATAAATGGCTCGCAAAATATTCCCATAGATGTGGTGTGGTTTTAATTAGACCCAGGTTCAGGACATCACCGGGATATTAGGAATGGGACGAAAACGGCTAGACATTCAAACAAACATGACTAGTAGACAGTAGACGCAATATTCCCGAATAATTATACGAAATTGGATAAACAGAAATAAATAACAAGCCAAATATCTGCAGTTATTACAAACGGCATAAAAAACCTGTAAACGTATAACTGGATGTAACGGAAAATATCTATCAATAAATTAGCTTCAATTAAATAAGTTGTGACAACGTCCTGACACAAATTGATCTGGTCACATGACCCTTATTTGATTCTTATAATCTCAGCCTAGCTGTGTGTCAGAAATTTACTCGGAATCCACAAACATCTGCTTATCTATTATTACAACATCTAATGCTCTACTGAGACGTTTACCTGGCGTCCTAACTTGTTTGCAATGTAAACTATCGCAATTGTCTTTCACTCAAACTATGTATTTAATTTCTTATTTGCGTTAATCTGTAAGCGGGTGATAAACAAAAAAGCTGTACAATGAATATCATACCGAAATCAATATAATTAATTTATTTGCCAAAACATTTTATTATGCCATGCGGATATTTGACAGGTTTAAAGGCACATTCGTTTGTATGCATGTAAGAGAAACACAATATATAATCATCATTTGTAAAGTCTTATATGGATTAGCCTGAACGCATATTAAAGTCTCACCTTATTACACTCAAGAGACAACAAACTTTTGAATAAATGTAACAGTCGAACTGTCGCATAATATTTCCAATACCAAGCTTCTATCAATGCGATCTCGAATGGTATATAAATCAGAGGCGTGAGATGAATATCAATGTCGGGATACGATCCGTGCTAGTAATTTATACAATTGATGTGAAATCTTATAGGCTCAGTACAGCGCTTCTAAAGGTACGATTCAATCAATTGATCCTGATTGACCCAGTATATATTGATGGTGCACACCAACCTAGATCAATATGTCAAGGTCGAATTTCCTTCATGTAATTAACCCTTTAAGAGGCGGCGTCTTTATGCACACATCGGAATGTGAGATGTATAACTACATAAATGGACATGCCACTGCAATATCATCGATGTCAATATCAAATACAGCTTATCACATATGTTCATTAACATCATTCGACAGCCAGTAACGACTTTCTATATGCAAACGATGGAGATATTTTCACGGCGATGTCCACTGGCTAACCGACTTGGCAGTTTTGTGACTGATGCCAATAAATTTCTCTAGTCACGCACCGATGGGTGCTGAATATTCTGATCTGGATTGATGTAACGTGCACTTTATGGCCAATATTATTGCAATTTCTATTCCCCACGTGTGGTATTGCCGCATACTGAGCTTCATTTGAAATTAATGCAACATTGATTCTTCGTGCATGCGCCAGACAGATGAGTACTAGCAGAACCACGGTAACTGACACATTGTGATAAACAAAAACAATCTGAGTTGACAACTTCATGGTTCAATGCTTTTTCAGGTATTGAATTGCACTAAAAGTTTACTTTCATTATGAGAGATTATTACGAACGTTGATATAATCACTTCGACATTGGAGGTTCAAGATACACGGCCCGCCCTGGACATCGTAAAGACAAGAATTAACCACCTGCCATGTTGGATGCATACAGCATTGGTTATTATGATTAATGGTCTTGAAATGATGAATATGCATATAGCCGTTAAATACCACGGACGTTTTCCTCCAGATTCTATATATCAGATGAGATTATACACACATACCTACATATATATACGTACATACATACATACATACATACATACGTACGTACGTACGTACATGCGTACATACATGCGTACATACATACATACATACATGCATACATACATACACATACATACATACATACATACATACATACATACATACATACATACATACATACATACATACATACATACATACATACATACATACATACATACATGACATACATACATACATACATACATACAGTGAGTACATACATACATGACAGTGAGTACATGAGTACATGAGTACATACATACAGTGATGAGTGAGTGAGTGAGTGAGTGAGTAGTACATACATAGTGAGTGAGTGACATGAGTGAGTGAGTGCATGAGTGAGTGAGTGAGCAGTGACGTGAGTGACGTGAGTCCTAGTAAGGTACATGCATACATACGTTCATGCATGTATCCACCCAAACACACATACATCCAGTGAAATATAAGCTTCTTTGTGTTCATTACCTTGTGAATCAGGGGCTCCACTAGATCAATGATATGTGCCTCGCAGCCTATCCAGCGTTATCCGGAGCAGTTATTTAACCGTGATTGATCGGTCATATATGTTGTCATTGACAACATTTATGTTAAGTCATGTAGTACGACGTATCTTCGTGATTTGATACGGCTGGTCGTTTCTGAGTACGACGTGTGTGTGACCAAAGACCATCATCTTCCAAGATGCCATGATGATTTTCAATTACGATTTTTCGAAACAACGCCACGTCTAGATAGTAGAATAACAATGGTGATTTAAACCTTCTGAAACCTCACAAACATATTATCAATAAGAAACATCACTAATTCACCTTAATATTATATTTTTGCAGAATATATTTTCCATTACCAAGGATATCTGGTGTAAATCAAATAAATAGGAATTAATTACCTTACATAATTATTACCACGAATCATGTTTCAGCGATGCCTGTACGCATAATATCTTATAATATATCGGTCAAATCATCTTACATAATAGTGTATATGGCTTCCCCCGAACTGATTGCTAACCATTGCCCTCGTTGTAGTGGGAAGTTCAGAGAGAATGTTTGTGCAATTAATCAAACCCACCTGGCTAAGTAGCTGCCATAAGAAATAAATGGGATCTTGCCATAGTTTTATAGCAATAATTGAATTGGCGCCCACCAGGCATGGAGAACACTGCGTTATTGATTGCTAGGAAGCACTACGAATCAGCAGTTCATCAAATGCATTTTATAATCAAGAGTCTGTGGCGTGTTGCCTCAACGGAACACGCAATGTCCGATCTGTGGGCAGTAAAATATTGTGTGGTGTGAAGGAGAAAATAGAATGATTTTTAACGTACTCTGCGACTTCGGGTAAATGCTTATATAGATTGCTGAACGCTTAAATGTAGCCATGGAGGACTGGATTGGCATATCCATTTTCTGCTCTTTCCTTAATTCCCCAATTCGTTTTGGTAGAGCGGTAGAATCATCATCTTGCTGTTGCTGTTTTGTATGCCAAGTTGCAATGGAACGAAAGAAAATAGACATGGTGGTGTATGTAGATGGGAGAGAGACAAAATAAATGTAATCGCCTAATGGAAATGTCAATATCGTCTGTCACGTTTTCGGTGTTTCATTTTGCTTTCATTGTGCTTGAGTGGAGAAAACCCGGCACTTGGCGTAGAACATTTTGAAAACTCTGATATCATGAGAACAGAACAACTTGCAGCGTAGTACATCACGTTATGACGATATGCAATGCGTGGGTCTGGTGGAAATCATAACGTTTAAAAGTCATTGTCATCAGTCTAAACTTGCGCAATGTGTTCATGCATTACATCCAGTCAAAAAATTACTAATGTATGGGAAAAATAGACTTTGAGAACATTGAAATAGCGTTTCGTCATAATGATTTGATCCGCTCATTCAATGTACTTAACGTTATAGGAATGCATTTAGGGACAGACTCATTCTTCAGAAATAGAAATGGCCTTGCGAGCCTGTCTACCAAGAAATCCTCAGGTCATTAGATGTGTTACACAACCAATATATACTTGATATATATATGTTAATACACATTGGCAACACATGGGTTATTGCTTTATTAAAATATGTAATATAATCCAACACAGAACATCATATACAATTGACTTTGAGAACATTGAAATACATAAAACGTATAATGATTTGATACGCTCATATATGTACTTATATATATATATAAATGCATTTAGGGACAGACTCATTCTTCAGAAATAGAAATGGCAAATATATATATATTTATTTATGTCTGTGAAACATTGAATTGCTTTTGCTTCACTTTTTTCAGACCTTGGAGCATACTTGCCATGGTAACTCGAGCATTCACTACCCGTTTTAGGCCGGACACTTGTAATGCTTTTCATTTTTTCTTGGAGCATATGGACTCGAGCATTCACTACCCGTTTTAGGCCGGACACTTGTTATGCTTTTCTCGATGACCTACATTTGAGGTATGTAGCGCCATTTTCGGTACCCGTGCTCACTCAAGGATATCTCTCCTCTAGAACTGATAACATCCTCTAATAGCAACCCTATAAAGATCGCTGTGTGTCATATAAATGGCATCAAGGCCAACATCGGAGGTGCTTAGCTGTGGACTGTGTATCCCCTTAGCATTTTTACGCCATTTTCGCCTGTTTTGTTGATGCCACAATCAAATTGAAGGTTGTAATGTTACGACCCAACTTGAAATCCGGTCAATTTTTATAATTGTCCTGACCCAACTTGAAATTTCTCGTTGGGTTGACCCATTTTAAAATTGGACGGCGGGTTGGCAGGCACGACTGATATGGAAAGCGGCGGCGCGTTTACTACATTATCGGCATGTTGCGCCAAAGTATATCGCAATGCATGGCGATACAAACAGCGCTCGCTGATGTATCCGTAAGCTGAATTTACCTTCGCCCAGTAGAAATAAGTCTTCATCAAGAATAAATAATTGAATTCGACGTATATACACAGTTAGTTCCCTTTCCAAATGATTATGTTGTTAAGGACTACCACGGTACTCATACACGCTTCACCATGGGAAAATCGCGTCTTTACGTATATTATTAGAATCGAAAAGCAGTATTTTCAGAATAGGCTGAGGTGGCAAGGAAGTGATTATAAGTGAAATAATGATTATGAAGATCGGTCAAATAAAATGGGTTGTGTACATTCGGCATTTCTTCAACTGACGCATTCAAGACATTCGGCTGTCCAATTTAAAAATGGGTCAACCCATCTTGAAATTTCAAGTTGGGTCAGGACAATTTTAAAATTGACCGGATTTCAAAGTTGGGTTGTCACAGTAATAACGTGAAAGATGATGATGATGATGATGATGATGATCCTGATGATGATTCTGATGATGATTCTGATGTCAACAAAATCATCATCACTATCATAGTTTTGACTGTGGTCACGATTAACATTATGCATTTGATCATTATATTTATCTCTTTCATTCAGTCTCATCATTGTGTAATGATGATCATCATCATAGCGATGGCGAAGTTCTGTGACGACAGTCAAAGGATAAGTTGCTGCGACAATCCTGATACAATTGACGATGAGATCCGTCAGTCATGAACATACTGCCATCAAACACGCACAAACTAACCAACACAAACACACACATACACAATACGCACACATACATGCACACACACACACACACACACATAACGCACATACATAACGCACATACAAAACACGCATATACTCACATTTACACATACACAATAAAACATCTACATGCTCATACAAATTGCGTTCTTCCAGCCGACTACGATATGCATCCAATCCAGTTCATGGGCAATCTGTATAACCAGCCTTTGTTTAGCAATCGGCTATAATTGCAATGGTAATATCAGCACAGCTGACAGCGGTACTAGGCGCCATACAGAGCGATGGCATGGTAATTAAAGCGCTGATGATTGGTGACTGGATGAATCCAATAACTGCGTTATGCGTCATAAACATAATTCAGGGAGAATAGCTGTCTGCCTGGCTCAACCTACGAACTCAAATGAGCCACTGAAATGGTGAGCTGAGTGTACCATTTAGCCTGTTTAGCGGTGCTGCGTGGACACATACTGTCACTATGACCTATCATCGTTCATCGTTTACATAAATGTCCCCACGGACATCGTAATGTTGACACGGGCATCAGACCCTAGCTGTTACTGGGTAGCAACATCGGCAGAGATCAATAACATCACCTGACTACTGTTCGCGCTATATGACAACGCCCAGCCAGAATGACGGAGCTGCAGTGTATTAACTGTTTCTATATTCAGTGTATAAATGATGGAAACAACATAGTCCGTGTGGTGGCTGCATTGTTGACACTGAGCCATAAGCCTGAGATGGAACAATTACTTTTTTTTTGGGGGGGGGGGGCTATCTATCGACCAAAGGCCAACCATATTAAAGGTCGTCGGCTCAGTAAAGCTTCCTGAATAGTTGCATCCACTTGTGGTAAGAGTGGCCTTTAATGTCGTCTTAAAGAGCCGTCTTACATAAGTGGAACATTGTGGTTAGATCGCCTTATTTCCTTTTCAATTATCAGCTGTTTCCACCGATTTCGCATGAGTCCCAGGCTATCTGATACAACACACGCACGAGCCCGCGGCTATCATTCAGAATAAATAATGTAAAGGCTCCCCTAAGGCTTGGAAACTATTGGCTTGTTCCTGTGAGCAATATTTGTCGATTGCTTAAAGTGCAGTCTGCCATTTGCGGTTAGTCGTCCACTGGCATTTATCGGCCAGCTATGAAACAAGTCAAATACGGATACGTTTTCATTGCAGCTGTGGCATCCTGTGTTTTAACTCTTATTGTCCTAGCCAATCGAAGCGTTAACGAACTCATCATTCAGCATACGTATAAGACGTATAAGACCGAATACACAGAACCACCACACAATTCAATCAAATTATCCTCAAATCGGACGAAAGACACGGAGCTACCTGACTTAGCAATAAACATATACTCTTCGAGACAGGACGCCGAGAGGAGAATAATCGACCAGCTTCACGC
The DNA here is from genome assembly GCA_034190875.2 of Urechis unicinctus. Classification (NCBI taxonomy): domain Eukaryota; kingdom Metazoa; phylum Annelida; class Polychaeta; order Xenopneusta; family Urechidae; genus Urechis; species Urechis unicinctus. The sequence continues at coordinate 38,883,958 of CM067347.1, read as the reverse complement.
CCTCAGTAATGTTTCTAACGCCTACTTACATTTAGACCCAGATGCTTCCATTCAAGTCATCCAACAACGAATATCAGAAGCCGACTCACTGACGAGACACGAACGAGTCATTGAAGATGGTAATTCTGAGGTGTATTCCCATCTCTCGAAAGCGGAGCACAACATTTTACTGCAATTGCGTTCCTTTCACAAGGCGATGTTCCAGGGCAGCGTGCAGTATAGCCGATTACCACCCGGTGCGCTGGCTAATTGGTCATCAACAGTTTCCCCTAAGGTACCATTTTATATTGCCTGGCGGAGAACATAACATTTGTTTTTCAATAAAGTCAATATCATAAGGCATATTTGTTCACTTCTAAGACCAATATCGAATGAATTTTGCGAGTGACCGGACTGAGCATATCAATGTTATGTACCATGTTCCAAAACGGAACTACATTGATGTCATTCAAATGAAGCGCGTTAAAGGAATGATTTTCTGACTTCCAGATCGAATTCGACACCAAATTCAGGAGCCCATGCTTCATAACAACATTTGTCAACAAACAACAATTGAGAACATTGTTAGCAACAGTAAACCTTCCTGAGAAAATACAGACCAATATCATGTATCAATATTCACAGAAGGGATATTTATCTGTTGCAAGGTGTCTTCCCTCATTCTTTCTCGCTGGATTTCCCAAATCTGCCACGACAGACATGTATGCCAAACTTGAAATGCACCCAGCTATAATTGGCGGGAAAAAGAAAGAACCTCATTGGTGGACGCGTAAAAGTTGGTGCTGTCATAACGTTCGATGACCAGACGATACATTTCGGTTGAATTGATTGAACAGAACGCTATTATTGGTGTTGTCTGTGTTAACAGGCGTGCGGACGCTAGAGGACTACTTGAAACATTTTTCCCATGCATCGCTTTTTATTCAACATAAAGATAACAAAATGCTTACCGGTAAGTGATTTGAGTTACTAACTATAAACAACCACTTACAGTTCATGAATTTAATATCAGCTTTTGGAATACATACAACGAGCCCGGTCATTGAACGATCGATAGTGTGGCCATGTGTGGGTTTCAAGCGAACGTTTGAGACCTAAAATATAGATCCATCAATGTCAAACTCGTCTTCTTCGATTACAGGCACCCCAACTTCATCAAATGTTTTCTCAGATATGAACTCCTTTAAGATTCGTTGAATATGGTGCAGTTAAACTATGCTGCGTATTGTCTATGTAATGGAGATATTCTGTAATTAGCATACGGCGTCCATTTTACAGCTGGTGGTTAAGTACAGGTTTGAGACACAGGTTAGGCACCATATAACACTCTAGTTTTGGTGTGCCGTTTAACCCTATACTAACCTTACATTGAGACAGAGGTTACAAGCGAAAACAGTGGGACTGACTATGTATAATCCTGAGTGTTAGACGAACTGTTACCAGAGCAATTTGGTCCGAATAACAATCGTCTTCATCGGTCTTTGTGTTCAGGTAACAAAACATATGGAACCCTATACTTTGACTTTACTTTTATACAGTTGATGGAAGTGCCTCTACGCTGTGGGACAACTATCGCATGTTGAATGATCCAGTTAATATAGGCCAGAAAGAACCCCTCAAACTTGTGGCTCATGTCATCAAGGAAGTATTGCCACATGCAAAGTTCATTGTCATGCTAAGGGAACCCGTGAACAGGTGACTTGATAAACAGATATATATATATATATATATATATATATATATATATATATATATATATATATATATATATATATATATATATATATATATATATATATATATATATATATATATATATATATATATATATATATATATATATATATATATATATATATATATATATATATATATATATACGAAAATTGATATCGATTGCTATCGATCAGCTTGATAACATATGCTTTATGATTATGATAAAATGAAAGTAGTTGTGGTGGTAGCTGTTGTATACACTTGTCATTGTATCTTTGTTGTTCTCTTATCCAGACTCTTCTCCGACTATACCTACTTTAATTATAATGGAGTGGACGCTGCTCAAAAGTTCCATGATCTCGCCACACAAGCACTCAAGTATTATCTAGACTGTTTCCACAGGCTCAGTATTCGACAATGCGCCTACAGAAATGACCCGGAATATATGCCTGTAAGTTTATTTATCACCCAGTTCACATATATTACATGAGTTCATATATATACACACAGATATATATATATATATATATATATATATATATATATATATATATATATATATATATATATATATATATATATATATGCAGAGTGATAGATTAAGTGAAAGATGGAGACAGAGACAGACAGAGAAACAGAGACACACACAGTGAGACATAAAGAGACAGACATGCTTGATTGTGTGTGTCTGTGCTTGTGTGTATATGTGTGCTGGTGTATCATGCACGCTGCCCGTTACTGTTTCAGAAGTCCATGGGTCGCATCAGAATATGGATTGGTCTTTATTACGTGTTTATACGAGACTGGTGGGAAGTGTTCTCACCGGACCAATTCTTGATTATTCGTACAGAAGACTACGCTAGTCAACAGAGACACGTATTAAACCGCATTACAAACTTCTTACAAATAGGTAGGATCACTTCCTTCGTTTCACCATAGTTGGGGAAGTGATTTTAAAGGGATATAATTTGCATGTCAGGCAATATGACACCACTACAAATCATTCTACACGTTTGGACAAACACGCCGTTTCTGCTGTCAGTTTTAAAACCCCTTTATTTATGTGCTTGGATGGTAACTAAGTTCATGTATTTTATTCACCCCTACTTTAATGCACCTGATGTTGATTTGAGATCTGCTCGGCTTCTCTTAGTGTATCGCTGGCTCTCCAAACCAAGCGTCCTGAGATCACTGAGTTTAATTTCGGTTTTACTTTTCAGATGATTACCCTGAGTCAATTTCGAAGAAAGTCGACATGCAGCCGAACCAAAACGTCGAACAGCATCATCGATCAATGATGAATTCAACTAAACAATTGCTCACGGCATTTTATGAACCTTTTAACATAAAGCTGGCACGGTTGTTACACAATGAATCATTCCTCTGGCGTAAATTAGTGTAAATTTTGGATATTTTTGGTGTCCTGGTGTGCAATGCCTACCAATGTAAACTTCTGTTGTAAGTACTATTTTTTACAAAGTTTGATCAAGAAATGAGATTAAAATGTCTGCTGTATACCAATCGGCTATAATTCGAGTATCGTGACTGCTTCATCCCACCAATAAATCGACGCACTCAAGTTAGCAGTGTAGCTGATAGTGTAATTCTTAACGAGATGATAATCAGTGACACATTACGATAATTCCTGCTCCAAATACCAATGACTTCACGAAATCTTCCATGGTAGCCATTCACTGCCTAACTACCCTGTTTATCAATCCAAACGACCTTCTTATTTTCTTAACCAAACCACATCACTTCCTTCCTGTCCCGCTAACACACGTGACTAAACCACTGATTGATTGGCTGGTTTGTCAAGTTTGAGTCGCTTGATTATTTATTACATGTTTAACTTTAACCCCATGAACGTCCCACAACAAAAAGCGGTCGCCATTTAACTTGGCAAACAAGTCAGCCGGGATTGGTCGTGCGTGGGCTCAACTATTGGAGTTTTCCGAGCGGGCTGATATTGTCGGTCTCCGACAACATGTTGATATGTTGATACCCAAGCAAATGGTGGAAACATTTCAGCTGTCAATAAGTGTATGAGGGTTGCACGCCAAGGTTGAGCTTTGGGAGACGGGATCTGGCTTGTCTCACCGGCTGCAACCTTTAAGTTTTATCATAGCACTGTTCCAGTACAGATCTGTGTTTTAATTCTGCCGAGCACGGATCCAAGGCCATCGTATCAAAGCAAAGAAGTACGCTAAGAGTGTTCACTCCGTACGGCTTACATGTTGCGCATCTCCTGCACTCCCTCCGTCATATAATCTACATCCCTCGACTCTTGGGGATTTCTCCATGGCAGACATGTTTGACGCTATGCTGACACATATCGTGCTACGTATTAGTTAAGTAAGTAAGCTTATGGTCTTTTTCCCATATCGCCTCAAACGCACAGTTTGCCGTGCGATTGCTGCGACCGTGTCGATATATCACCAAGCAGCAATTAGATTTTAAAAGGTCCCTCACAGCACCACTGCTCTAACATGGCAACGCTACGGAGGGTCTTAATATCACGCACACCTTGCAAATCTTATAACGAAGGTTTTCTCAAGAGTCATTTGCTTGCCAGCCGCTAATCTGGTTGCGTATCGCTCATCGGATAGTCACGGTATTATCCCATCGCTCATAATACCTTCGTTTGTAGCGTATCGTTATAATATAGCTTAACAATGGTTAAGCGATGTGCATGGGGCACATGCAACAGTGATAGTCGGTATCCTGAGCGGCTTCAATCATCTGACCGCAAGTTATAGGATTTATTCCATTCCCACGCCCGAAATGAAACGATGCTAGCCATCGAGAGTGGCTAAGAGTAAAACGATATGGCCTCCCACGTTTCGATCCTGCACTCCCAGCAAACATACTAAACAAACGACTTAGGTTCTCCATGTAGACATGTGTGTACATCTGTCACATAGATGTGGGCCAGGGTTCCTAATATTTCGGACATGGTTTTGAAATCTGGTACTTATCTTTCTACAAAAAGGAACACATCTCAGGGACCGTTTTGATTTATGCCAAGCCACTAACTTGAGTTTTGGATAATCCCTCATCTTGGAATAAACTTCACCACTCATGGTAACACTACGAAGGGATTTAATGTTGATACCCACCTTGCAAATCTTAAACGAAGGCCCTCAAGAAACTAAACAAACTCCGCTAATCTGGTTGCGTATCAGTCATCGGCAAGTCACGGAAGACCGAAACGCATTTCCCATGATCACATGCCCAAAATATCAAAATGCCGAGCCGCTCATTGTTCAACGATATTGCCAAAACACCACAACAATGCCGACAAACTCACGGGAATCGACATTGTTTGCTATTTTAATCCGATAACTCTATTCACCACAGTAATGAGATTCATGTATCAATGACGCGGCGAGTGGTAAATCACATAACCGACTCCTCGTCCCTGGTGGCCCCCGCCGAAGGATGCTAGGTCTTCCTTCGTTGCAGCGCGTGCTTGGTTGTACATGATGCTACTTAGATGTGTATTAGAAAGAAAGTGTTGTTTGAATAGATCTTTTTTTATTATTTACTTGGTAAGTTGAGGAGCTCATGCCAGATATTAACTGTGACAAACACACCTTAGTATTTCGATTTGACTGGTTGCGAAGCCGTGCCCGCGTGTGCGGCGTGGGACCAGCTTCTTGAAGTCTCCTACACGGCGTCTCTAGAAAAAAAATCGCCGAAATCGCATTATGCTACGGTTTAATATGGTCTTTAATTATCATTCACCACTAAAGCATAGTTTGTTATAAATATCTGCCTGGTTTTTATTATTAGACGACACCACTTATTTAATTCACGACTGCCTCTCAAACTTTCACTAAACTCCTATCTAAATACATGGAAAGTCGACATTTTCCGCTGTAGCTTTCTCCACATACAGTAACCCACGTGACCATGCGATAGCATGGCGAAATGTCAATTGCTAGCCTGAGCAGAAGCCGATTCTCACCGGCCGATTCTTTCTCACACACATACGGGCATTTTGCCGCCATTTGGTTCGAGATCGAGTCCTAACCAACAGGCTGCGCTGTTTCATTGCCTCGGTTCGGTCGGAGCCAAGGCGGAGGCTGCTGGTCATAACGCGTACACTGAGCTGCTCGGCTCCTTCGGTCTACTTTCATCATAATGATTTCATCATGATGATCTCAAAAAAGTCGATGTTTCTGCTGTAGTACAACATGTCATTCGAATATGTCGAATTTTGACCCTATCGGAATATTCCTAGTTTCTTCTGGGACAAGAGGAGACCGTCTTCTATTCCGGTATCCCGATGAGCGAAGTGGCTCTACTCACGAGACTTATACATGTGAAATATTTTGTTCTTCCATTAATTATCGCTCACACCGCTGTCGCTGGGTTTTAAGCCTTACCAATGCTTCAGATACATGTCATGTAATTATAAGAAGTGTGCAAGTGTTGGCGTAAACGCAGTGGGTTGGCGTGGGGTGGTGAATATAAAGTTGCTTTCCTTAAACGTGATCCAGTGAGCAAGGGACTGCATTGTTGTCAAGCCTTAGGCTTAAGGCAGTTAGGCTCATGCAAGTGGTTATGGGTCTTGTAGGGCCAGTTAATATATGCAATATATTATATATATATATATATATATATATATATATATATATATATATATATATATATATATATATATATATATATATATATATATATATATATATATATACACACACACACATACACATACATACATACACACACACACATATACATATATATATACATACATATATACATATGCCTATATATATGCCTATATATAGCACGCCTTTCTAATTTCCATCACCTCTGTTATCCCAAACAATTCTGTGATGTAATTTACATGCATGGACCACAATTATGAATTCAATGGGATAGCAATCCATAACAATGATGAAAAAACGAACCAAGAACGAACCAAGGTCAAAGGTTGGCCATTGAGGAAATAAGGTTTCAAATGAATGATGGAGGCCAAAAAATATTAATATGTAGTTGTTTGACCCTCAAAATTGATAGCTTTCTCTCACAAGATGGCCTTTTCCCCCATATAACGTTGATACTCTACTTTAAAAAATCGGCTAATGGACAAGAGTGAGACTAACATAGGTTGAAGTCCAACCTGTCTGGACTAAGTGGCTTTTGTATTTGAGATCTGGAGTTGATCCTGAAATTAGAAGCACCTTGAATGGGTTGGTCTTCCAAGTTGTTTTTATGTCAAAGTACATTAAATTGCAACCAATGAAGCCTGTCTGTTTCCCACTCCAAAAATACTCCTGATTCTGTTTATGTATCATTTCTCATCCTGAAATTATTGTGCAGAGAGAGTTAGTGTACACAACTTGTTGTCTGAGGGGAAGGGGAAGGTGATATTTTCAGACCGTAGGTGTGTGATATTTTGTCATGTGTACACCAATTTTATGCTAAATTTTTCTTTTTCATTTTACTTTAGGTCCAAGGATAAACCCATATGCATTGAAGATATCAGAGGATTTACAGTCTGAAGAATTTGATGAAAGGTGATTTAAGAAACAAGCTGCAAAATCTTACGAATTTCACTGACTTGAATAATGTCATTACTAATTTATTACAAACAGTATTTCTTGTTCTATATGGACAGCTTGATGATGGATGTGTTACGATGAGATGTATCAAAACCTAAGTTCACATCTCTTGCTATAATATATGCATTATATATCATTACATTTAATAGAAAGTGCCCTTCTAACATGCCATCATTTTATGTTTCATTGCAGCTTCAATGACCAAGATTTAGCCAATCTACTGGCTGCCAAGGCAGCTCTTTGTGGACAGAGGTTTGAGTTGAAAATCAACGATGTTGTTTTTGTCGGCTTCCCCCTTCAGATCCAGTCAGCTTCTACTGGCTCGCAGACAACAAGACTAGAAAAATCCACCCTCATTTCCTTTCATGTGGCATTTGCTTTACAGGTAAATGAGCCTAATAATTGCATATTTTTTGTAAGTAAATGATTTATAATGGGTGAAGAAAGTGCAGTGAATATACAGAAGAAGTTTTCTTTAGGGGGCTCAGTGTATAAGAGACACCCAAGGTTAACCAAAACTTTTGCGCTGTGGTGTGTTACAAGCACCTATGTATGACAGACAACTGAGTATAATGAAGGTGTGTATGATGGAAGCATTTGCATAACGGACCCCTATATGTTGTTCTGGCAACTGTGTATAGCAGCAACATGTTTTTATATCCATCCACTCTCTCAAACTGAATGCTGAAGTGGTGCTGCTGCTGTTAAAAGACACCTGTTTAACTGAAGTTTACTACAACAATGTTATTCATGCTTGTGTAACACTTGACATGCATGTACATTCATGTCCACTTTGCAGTTGAATGTTTCTTTATCCTTCTAATTCTTATAGTATATGCTGCTGAGAGCAAGGGAGCTAAAGCATTATTTGTCAATTACTTTTCTCTCTCAATAATTGCATCTGTGATTTCAAAATGCACATTATAATTGTCATTACCTTACATTATGACTACATACTCCAACTCTTTGGTTATTTCCTCTTTATAAATTGTATATGTCATCATAGTGATGAGAAACCATTATGATCATGTGCGAGTGGTTGATCATTGTGTTTAGTTTGTAGATTTATTTTATAGGGGACGGCGGATGGCTTTCTTGTGTCTTGTTACCATGACTTGGCCAAACACCTGGCGATTGCTATTCGCCATGAAGAGCTCCGCTGTGGCTACCTCTCCCAGCAGTCTCATGCCATGTGGGCCGTACAGGATGAAATGGCTGGGCAACCAGAAGGTGATCATCAGTTTGCCGATCATAATTTTCACCAGTCAACGCCTCGAGACCATAACTTAATTGAAATTTTGCACATATCTCAATATTCGAAAATCATGTCAAATCTTGATGGCGTATCTGTCAAAATGGAACATTTTCAAATATTTAAGGGGAGTTATAAATAGGCTGAAGTTAACTAAGAACAAGGAATGCTTAATGGTTTGTACCTGGTACTTAAGAATTGATATACAACATTGAGAAACAGCTGTGTAAGGTAAAATTTCTTAGCTTATTATTCACTGGCAAGACAATCAACCAATGGAACACTGTTAGGTTTTTTAGCCCTACTCATCACACAGATGATTTATTACCGTGTTCCAGCTGACTCGCACAATTCCCCATACAAAGGCATGTTGAAGAAATGTCAGCTAGCCATGCTGCTCAAGACGGTGTATGACAAGTAAGATCACTCATTACTCCAGGTAGAGCCACATATATAGGTAATCATGTGACGAGTAGTTTGGCGTGAAATCTCATCAAGTTATCGTTTAACAATTAAAAACCTCATTACTGCATACAGCCATATCATTACCTTATCAATAGTGAGTTTTTCAGTTCTATAGAGCCACGTTATATTTGATCCCCCTTTTGAATAATCTATTTTGTTTTTTGTTTTTGTTTGTTTAGTGTATGTAGTAAAGGTAGTGTCCAGCTATATATCAACAAATGGGTTCATGTGAATTATTCACTGCCACACAAGGTTCATAACATGCTGCTGGCTGGAGAATCCGGACTCTCTGTTAAGGTCAGACACATTCTTCATGTTATATATTCTTTTTCTATCATGAATCAATTATACATTTTTGCATATACATCTATATAGAATAAAGTTATAACTTTTTGATTTGCATATTATTTTTAAAACATGTTTACAATTACAGTCTGAGTGATTTGGGTATATTGTCTTCATTACAGCCTGAGGCTATACAGAAATGTATTGCTGCATTAAGGTCAGTATATTTGATGTTCAATGCATAAATATTGACCACTGTATTTATATAAATATATACAGACGAGTCTGGAATAAAGAATTCAATTCAATTCATTCAAAGGTGGCTTACTTTTCTATCTGGAAATACATTACAGCATAGTATTGGTTTACTCAGTTATTAATACACCAAATTCTGTATTTATATATAGAGGGTTTTATTAAGATGCCTTCTGTGTTCCTACAGTGCTGTGTTCAAGCATTATTCTTGCTATCTGTGTTCAGTCATTCCATTCCATGTATTCAGGTCATACCATGCTCTCTGTGTTCAGGCCATACCATGCTCTCTGTGTTCAGGCCATACCATGCTCTCTGTGTTCAGGCCATACCATGCTATGCTTTTGATGGTTGAAGAGTCGACTCTAATCAATGAGCTACCAATTGACGCCAGTCCCTCTTTGGTGCGCCTTGTACGTATGGCTAATGCGAGGAAGAACCTCCAGGCCCTTGCTTGTGATACAGACCTTTCTCTGGGACAGGTAAAAACTGTTGACTGCCTTCATTATTCTTTAAACGTGTTAGATATAGCAATAAACTATCATGGTGATTTATACGTTGAATTATATTAAGAGATTAGATGCGTTTGCTCAAATATCTCAGCGTAAATGAATGGGTGTTCTTGATAATCAACCTTGCCCATAATTTTGTGAATGAAACAAATTTCTTATGATATATTGCTATTTACGTTTCTTGTGATGATGATAATGTGTTGTGCTTGTAGGTTTACCATCTAGTGACCCATCTTGTGTATTGGGGGAAAGCTACCATAATATATCCTCTCTGTGAAACCAATGTGTATGTGCTAGGGCCGAAAACCAACACCTCAGTGTAAGTATACTGTTAGCCTAAGCCAATTTGCAATGAAAGCCTCTAGCAATAAGTGTATATCAATTAAATCACTAAATCCATCTTAAACGATCACTTATTGGAGAGGGCTGAAGTTCTTTTGTAGGGTGGTGTCTATTTACAGAAGGAGTATTTCTCACTGATAACTGGGAGGTTCTGAACTATAAAAGTGTCTGTTATAGGGAGGTTTCCATTATATACAGGTGTCTGATAATATGTGTTATAGTAGGTTATAGATTACCGTGAATATGGTTACTTTTCTCGGGCTCAGGCATAGCACACTGCCCGTTATGTGTTATGTTTTAACCACATAAAGGCTTGGCCACCCATCGTTATTGATGTGTTGGTTACAAGTGAGTGACTGCATTTTAGATGACAGACAGTCACTTATATACTCAGCAACTGCAACCTTTACAAACTACCTTCAAACTCAATATGTTATTTCAATTCTGATCTGTGAACAGAAATTCCAACCTGGTGGAGATGTTCACAGTTGACTTTCCTCGCGTGTCCCTCTTGGCTGTTATGTCCGAATTCTCATTACCTAGCCCCCTCAGTGACCACAGGGATGTACTCAAGCTGCCTCAGCAACAGGTTATAGATGTGGTTACAGGTCACTTGATGTGGTTATAGATCACTCTATGTGGTTAATAGATGGCTCTATGTGGTTATAAGTCGCTCTATGTGGTTATAGATCACTTTGTGGTCATAGATCGCTTTATGAGGTTATGTGGTCATGTACAGGCTCAAGAGGTCAAGATGGTCATCTGGATGCTAAAACACCAGCTGCTGGTCCAGCTGCACACGTATGTGTTCCTTCTTCCTCGAGGTCCAACTGGAGGTCGGTCGAGGCACTCCACCCTGCCTGCTAAACTCCTCTCTGAGAGCAGCAATGAGGAAGGTGGTCTGTTGGGGATCAAGAAGGCTTACAGTGCCTCTGATGTCATCTCTGGTTGGTTATATTTGGAAAATATTGGTTATGGCATTAACATAGTAAATTGCATAAATTAATAACTAGAAAACTGTTACATTGTAGAAATACTAACCACTGAACTTAAGTTGACCTTGTTATTGGTGTAAAATGGGTATATAGCAGCCGTGAAATGAGTTTTTAGGAGTTACAATGATGCATGTTAAATGCCTGTAAATAGTCATCCATTTCAGGTCATTGACCCAACAATCAGTGTTTTCACTTTTCAGAGCATTCTGATGACAGTCCCAGCCAGGGAGCAATGTTCTCATCAACAAAGTCTCTCTCTGTGGAGGTCACAAGTGAGTTAGAGGTTATCACATCTGATACAAGGTCGACGTGGGAGATGTTAGGCACTCTGAAACCTCTACAGAAGCAAGCTATTATGAGCGTTCCTGCGGCAAGCAATGCTGAAGATCTCAAACTCTTTGTACGGTAAGGAATGTGAACCAACCTTGAATCAACAACCCCCAGGCTGAGATTCTAGGTCAACCAGTGAAGCTTTGGTGGCTGAAGCAATGCACAATTGTTCATTTTGTACCACACATATATAGCATATGTCAATATTTTATGTCTTATATTTTGTTGATTAATGTCCCTTAATGACTTGATTCCAGATGGTCAAGATTGTGTCTTTTGTATTTCTTGATTATGTCGCCTCTGTTTTATGGATGATATAGCAATTTTAGAATTAAACCTGACCTATGATTGTCATCTTTTGATTATGATTTTTTTATCATTTATCGTTGCAGCTTATGTCCATACTTTGATGGCAAGCACCACTTGGAAGAGATGATGTTCTACGAGAACCTTCCTCGCTCTGAGCTGCTGGCGTTACTCGACAAGTTCCGTGCTGTACTTGTCATGGTGCAGCATGAGGACGAAGCTATATCTTACTGGAACCAGTGAATCTGTGGAACCACTGAACAATGTTTGTGCTAGTGAATCTGCCAAATCACTCATTCTGTGGAACAAAACAATGTTACCAGAAGAGATAAGTATTTCTGAAAACAGTTAACCAATGTCTCCAATAGAATCATCAATTCAATGCTTTTGTGAGTCAGGGAATCTATTTAGAACTAGTGAATTGAAATCGGATATTTTTTCAATTATTGGTGGATCCGGTGATTTGAAAATAGATCCAATGAATTGAGATTGGATCTTGTGAATTAGGGTTTTTTCTGGTGAAATTAATCTAAATTGGGAGAATTTTACTGGATGCAGTGACTTATGCTAATGTCCAAGTAGAAGGGACTTTTAACTCAATTCTATCATTGTCAAAAAACCCTGATTTCCATCTGGAATCTAAATGGTAATATGTTCGTTTTCTGTTGTAATTGGATGTTATAGTGTGATAACATGATGAATATCCAGAATTTGATCCAATTTCTGTTTTGTGACAGTTGATATGCTCTTTCATATCATTGGATGAAAATATACTATGTTTGTACAACTAAGATATATTGTTAGTTCTTTCTGTTGTTCCCAATCACTATATCTATCCGAGACATCAGTGATTTAACTTAATATAAAATATATTGCTCATATAAAATGCAACTTGAAACATGGTAATCTAAATATTTATTTCTTGATTATTTTATGGGAATGATTCTAGGTATGATGGAGAAATATACAGCCCTACATAGCCTGGGACAGGGATCAATCAAATGTGTCATAAATATAATCTTGGCATTAAATACTTTATTTATCACATAATGCATTCACTTACATCAGAAAAGTACATACTCTTATTCCATTGGAACCTTCATGCACTCTAGTCTTGTAACGACGTGTTGCTGGCCGAGCTGAGCTGGTCTCAAGTTTCAATCACATTGGTAAAAGAAAAATCTTTAACAACATCCCAATTCAATAAGACATCCAGATCTAGATGTCCAATAGATTATTCAGCAGATGACACAGAGATAATAACTCTGGAATGAAAATATTTTCCCTTTCCTGAGGTAAATGAATGCTCTTGATCGAACAACATTCATATTTCTCAAACAACTTTTTGCTCATTTTCAGCTGCCTTATCCCTCTTGCTTACACTTTTATTGCCATGGAGATAAAATCTTAGTGGTTTCTTTGCCCACTCCTTGGCATAATCTACCCCAATTCTGGAGCTTACAATAATATCTTTATCAATCACTTTGTCATCCTCTTCAAGCCACATATGCAAGCATGTGACTAAATCTTTCTGGTCTCCATTTGGTTTTGTTATACCAAGGGCCTGTGTGAGTTTAGAGGGTCCACTGCATAGGTCTGTAATCTTGAGACCTTCACCTTGATCTGACCTTTTCCCTGCTCGGTTTTTGCGCATCATTAGAAGGTTTTCCTGAGGGTCAAGGGCCCGGATGAGAACAGCAGCTCCATCTCCTTTAGGAAAAACAAATTGGAACCATGAATAAACATATTGTCAGTGATCAAATTCTGTGCACACAGCAAATGTATAAACTGTACTGTAATTCAACCAAATGCATGCACACACATGAAGGCAATGTCTGAAAGTACAACCACCCTCAGATTGTTAAAATTGTTGGCATTGTATAAACATATTAAAGAAAACAGTACTATAGTATATGTTGACCAAACTAAAGTTCTATTTGGGTAGCAAAGACACTAACCTGCACTGGAGATATTGACACATGTGTACATTCCATAGATGTGGTAGACATAGCTAGTCCCAGGGGCCATGTACATTGCCTCATTTTTAGCTGTTCTTTTCCCATTGTAAGAGTGTGCCGCTTTGTCCTCCCCTCCCAGATAAGCTTCCGTTTCCACGATCACTCCACTTATCCTCTCTCCATTCTCGGCTTCTCGCACAAGAAGTTTCCCAATCAGTTCTTTTGCTAAGATCTCACAGGGCTGGTTGTAGAAGCAGTATTGTAATCGAGACGGTTTTGTATTGTCATTGATATCATTAATTGCTGCTCCTGAGTTGTCTGAAGATGATGATGCAGAGATGGTGGAAGTTGGTACACCATTGGTTATGCGCTTCTTGGGACTTACGTCTATGCTGTCTGAAGCATCTTTTTTCCTTTTGGTGCTTTTTAATTTCCTCGGCATGGTAACCAGCCCTGCAATCCACACCAGACCCCATGCACCTTGTATGAAGTAACTCTTATAATATTCAACTGCATATATTTGCTTCAAGAATTGAGAAACTCAATGATGTTACAAGACAGAAATCTCCAGCTACCTTAAAGAATGTTATACTCCAATCTATCCTAGCACTGGAATCTGTCAGGTACCAAACAATCGATTCTACAACTGTCCATAACTGTTCATCATCGTACATGTTCAGGATGTGTTATAATCTGATAACAATAAGAGTATTATATAATATCTCTCTCCCTGACTATCAGTGTTACATCCATTACATTTGTATAGCCCTATAATTAAACCTATGTACAGAAGTTAACGGAACAACAATGAATGACGATGAAATATAGCAGGGTATTACATCTGTTGCCCAATGTCTGGCAATCAAATGAATATTCAAGACATCCAACTTTTGATAGTTTAGCAAATCCGACTCACAAAGCGTTCCCTTTCAACTCGCTCTGCTGAACCAATCTGCATCATTGATATATAAGATACAAATCACTTATTTGTTCATCGTATGGCTATTCTCAACTGCCTTACAAGGTAACAAATAATGGGTGTTGATCTTGTATGCTTCTTCTTACCCGACAATGGCTGTACAGCTTGTTATTGAACAGGAGAACTAGTCTGATCGCTGTGAGAGGATTATATTATAATATATTCCTGATCTTAACCGATTCAAAATGGGAATTCGCAATGATGATCAAGAAGAATTAATGAGTGCCAATGACGACTAGCAATCGGCAGTAACGGGGAGACAACTGTAGTTCGGGTCTGACACCGGACTAGCACTACAGGACGTCTGGGTATAAAAGTATATTACCGTCCGACCAGGGCTAGCGGTTATGCTGTTGCTTTCTCTACATATCAACATATGATGTTGACGTTCGACCGGGGCTACATATGATGTAGTCAAAGAAACTTCGCCTCTGACAGCGTCCGCGCTGATCACAACTTTCGATCTCTCGTGTCAGCGCTGTAGACTAGAAGCGAAGTGCCAACTAGCCCTACAAGACGTCTGAGTATAAATTCATGTAGCCTACATGTTACCGTTACAGTAGAGCTAAAATTCATGTTACCGTTCGACCGAAGCTAAGTGCCAACCCCAATGCACTTTCGTTTGTTAGTAGCTCTTGCGAATCAAATTCGGGAGATGATGCTGCACTCCCTCTTACAAAGTAATAAAACATGACGTTGGTCTGCTGGGCTAGTTGTTAGGGGCGAGGTAAATTGCATACATATATTGTACTAGCCCCGGTCGAACGGTAATCGGACGTTTTGTAGGGCTAATCTTCTAAGGATGTACCCGCGGCCCCGGGGATATTCCATGGCCGCGGGTATTGCACACAATTGCCACACAGACGGGCACCTATGATCAATTGCCGGTGAAATTTTATCTTATTTCACGTAGATTTACTTACCTTGTAGACTAAGATAAGTGCGATTCGCTCTTGTCCATTTCACGAGTTATTTTGCTGTCAAGGCAGTTTTTAAGCAAAAGTAAACAACAATGCGTTCTGCATAACTCAACGCTGTATTCAGTTCGATTCATGAACATCAATCAGGCAACATCCGACCGCTTCTGATCAGTGGGTAGGCAAAGAAACCCCGCGTCTGACAGCTCCGCGCTATTTACTAATTTTGATCTCTCACATCCGAGCCTAAGGTGGCATCAGATCATCAAAACACCAGGGGCGAGTGCCTTGCCTAGTCAGTGGGGAGATATAATGATAAATCTTGTTGTGTTCTCGATCATTTAAAACAAAACGAATATCGCAATCTTTTCGCTGCATTGATTTCTGTCAGTTAATAAATATATACCTGATATCGAGAGAAATAAGTGGTTTATTGATTTCGCTAGTTAAATGATTTACCTCACGGTATTAATGAATATACCCGCGAGATAAATGACCAAGCTCGTGGGAATATTGCATTCACTCGTGGGATAATTCCATGTTTTTGTTCCGAATCCACCTCATATATGCTGCGACGTACGGTATAGGTCAACAACGTGAAATTATTCCACGGGATAAATCATTTATCCCACGAGATAGTTAGTTTATTCCGCGGGTATATTCAGTAATCCCATGAGGTAAATGAATTATAGTGGGATAATTTAATTTTCTCGCGAGAAAATAATTTATCTCATAGGATTTATTAGTCTCACGCGTAACATTCAATCATGTCCCCCCCCCCCCCCCCTTGTGGGGCCGGGATTAGAATAGGCCCACTGTATCCTCCTACATGTCGTAAGAGGCGACTAACAGACCGTGTTGGCCGTGGGTTGCGACTCGTGTCGGTGGACAACGGGATCCAGGTGGTTGAGCGGAGCGGTCCTTTTGAGGGCCATATCTGCAACACATTACTCTGGCCCGGATTTCACTAGACGAGAGGCTGGAATGGCCTGGTCCAGTCAATCGGCTGGTGGTGACTTGCCTTGGGATAATCGTTTTTATCTCTTATATCTCCATATTCATTTATCCTAGAAGGCGGCTGCATAATCAGGTAAATATTATCTATTAACCTTTCTTGGAAACATATAACACATGAGTGCTGGTGTGCCGTTAAACCCTATGCTTACTTACTTACTCAATCATCTCGCAAAATAATTCCGCGCTTGTGACCGTTTCTTTGCTGAGTTTGACGCTTTCATTTGAACGCGCTTTTTCTTTAATCCCACGTGATATATATTGGCTGTGCGGCAATGCCGAGAATGGTATAAAAAAACGTGCCATTATCGATACACCTGGTATTGTGCGCCTTTCAACAATAAACGGGAGCTATTAATTAGAAATTTATAAAGACGACTGAACCTTTTCGGGGCGACAAAGATCGATCTGTGGATAAGATTACGATACCGCTCAATTCATCAAGCATGTTATTGAGACCTGGGTTAGCTTAACAAAGACATCGCAACACCTGTTATTCTCATAACCGAACGGGGCAGAACTAGCCCAACTGACCAACAGTCGATCGGGTACCCCCTTGTAAGAGGGAGCGCAAGCTCCACTTGGTTCAAAAGAGCTAGGCAGATCTGTTGCCTTAATCAGTCAACCCTTTCGCCCGTGTGGCGAGATGGCTCTGCGGGTCAGAGGGCCCCGCCAGAATCACATTCAAAATTCAGCCCGACGGATGTGATTTGCGCGTGCGTAAACAAGTCGTTGTGATCTGCAGTTGAGCCTTATGATTGTGTGAGCTTCGAGTGACAATATTTCCCGCATTTGTTCGTATAGCAGTTACAGAAATTGTCTGGTAGAAAAGGTCAACCAATTGCCATCAAAGGTGTGCTATCTGACCGTAAGTAATATTGACTGGTTGACTATTATTGAAATTTAACTTCGTCCAGCATTTATTTGGGTCATATGAAAACGTAAGTTGTTATGACATGAGAACTGCAGCTATGGTTGGCCCTTTAAGCCCTAATAAGGTATCATCAATTAAGAAAGCGTTCCAATGGATCATTGTTTAGCATAGATTCTTGGTCAGTAACTCTATTAACCAGCCCTCCGATTATATATGGAGTACCGCGTTATAGCGGAATAAAAATTGCAGACGGTGGAACTGGTCACTTTCCAGCACCGTATCCCACCACATGCGCTCGGTTCCCTAACCCAAAATTCTAAGCGCCCGGAAGCTTGGCATTGGGAACCGAGCGCCACTGTACACCGTAATGGTGAAATAAATTCGATTTTGACCTACACGCAATCAAGTTCAAATGTATCCACGCTCGCGACTGTTAGCTTTGAGAAGTGTTCTGTTGACCCCAACGACTGTGCGCTGTTATGATTTACTTCTGTGCATTGGGATGGTGAACTAAACAAATAATGACATTTTCCTGTCCATGAACGATCAAGGGTCAATTGTCCGCCCCTGAGCGAAGGGTGCTGCGTGATGTTTTGACCCTAGTAAATTTCAAGCGAGAGTTGCAGACCTAAGATATGACTGTTTTATTACCTCAGGATCGTTTGTATGCTCGTGCACGATTTCAAGTGAGGTTCACTCAACAGGATAAGCTCCGGCCCGTAGGCAGTGTGAGTGGGGGGGGGGGCGTACACATCCCCACTCCCCCACAGGAGTTGATTTGTTCCGCACAATACCCTAACCTGAAATGTCTAACTAGCAACATGTCAAATTAGGCCAATCCCTCGAACTGCGTCGCCTTTTGTCCGCAGGTTGTGGGTTCGAAACCAATATGTGAAAATCTGACTGGGCCCCCAGTGACTCGGAAGATCGCGTTAGATGGCGGTCCCATCTACAAAAGGGGATGCACCCAACCCGGTAGCTCAATACTACCGTCTTCGTCCAAGCGGCGTGGGTTACGCAGCCCGGTCTGGGCAACGGGTTTGTGTCATGTGGGCACTGGCACTTAAGGGTAGCTATCCAAACATCACAATTATCCTCATCCATCACCGTCGCGATATCACCTCTTTGTTGAAAGTGACGTTAAACCCCAATATTACCTTTACATTTCATCAGGTACGCTCTCACACATTTGCCAATTTTGCCAGTTAAGTTCCAGGCGACCATCGAAGATGACTACGATGGAAAGTGACCGTACACCAGTACCTTATTTCTCTCTGAGACTTGTCGTCATGGGGACAACTGATCATAAGCATAAGACAAAAATCGAGCAACAAAACCTGAAGGCCATTTCTTGATGCTTATTTTGTCAGGGTTTCGATTGATTGGGATAAATATCTGAGTTCCGGGAAATAAAAACTTCGTTATCATTTGGCTCCGAACCCTAAATAGCATTTTGTTTTAACGTACATGTACGATTGTTACGATTTTTCACTTGGCTATTTTTGCACACATATTATACTAAAATCAATATTACAACATAATAAAGCGTCAGCAATAGTCTATATTAACCTTCCCCACACGAAGTATACTATCTAGTTTAAGTGACAGCATCTTTTGAAACTTGGTAATTCAAGCTCTCAAAACCGGAAAATTACCAAATTTACTAATCAATATTAAAATAACCTTTAAGCTTCTGCGAACGTACTGAATATCTTTGCATTCGCAAATATATATTTGTGGCAGAATGCACCTTAAACAAATGTCGTTTGCACACATCCGTTGCAGGCTAAGCTTAGCTGTCGGTTATGCATGGTGTACGCGAAGCAGACGCCTAATTCCGAAATGTTGTAATCGATCCAGATTATTTTCGAGCAATTCGAATGACGCAAACTGAACTTAAGCAGCTTTGCATACATCCATACATACATACATACATACATACATACATACATACATACATACATACATACATACATACATACGTACGTACGTACGTACGTACGTACATACATACATACATACATACGTACGTACGTACGTACGTACGTACGTACGTACGTACGTACGTACGTATGTACGTATGCATGTATGTTGAAGTCCTGGCTGCGGGCCTAAACCTACACTGTATGGTCCCCCACGGCATAGCAGCTTATGGAGTGGAGTGAGACTGCAACCGGCTTTAAATCAGGCTTCGTGAAATCGCCACATTCCTTCTGTTTTAATTCGGTCTGCGAACGCCTGCACATGTTTGTTTATCTACACGCCGAGGAAGAGTCTTTAGAAGCTGCGCATGCGTACGTGGAAACGATAAAGACAATGGATATGGCGATTGAGATGTTGCATTCATTTATAAATCAGCTAGTGAACGACGATGGCCTAAGAGGAAACCCAACACACCGGTCGTCTGTTAGATATATTTAAACATCGTCCGCAAATATCCAATCCATAGAAAATCAATTGAGCCTGTTCGATAATTAAAGAAAACTGCAACATCATGACATTTATCTGTGTTATCTGACTCTCATGTGTTGAAGATTTCTGGACTGAAACATGGCGATGAGCGAAACGAACAGGGATCTTTTGATAAGGAACTGGGAAGAGTTAGTGGATTTGGAGGAGACAGCTGTGCTGGAGTGTCTTGACGAACTAGTGTCACAAGAGCATATCAGTGTCAACCAAGAAGAAGTCATCAGAGCCACTACCGGCCCCGCCAAGAATAACGGCACGAAAAATGTTGGACACGCTTATGAGGAAAGATGATGCAGCGTTTTACTGCTTCAGGGAATTCTTACTGAATAATAAAAAATGGCTTGGCGAAAAACTAAGTTAAATTTTGATATGAGTGAATGTGAATCTTCTTCCTGACAATTATGTTATTTTCCTAAGGGGATCGAAGTTTCAGAGTACACGTTTTATTAATAATAAAAAGAAGTTTTGCATATATCATGAAATTGCCTCATTTTCTTTAATGGATATTGAACCAGCCGGAAAATCAACAAATTAATGACTATAGAATTCACTAATTTTACGAAGTAAAAAAACTCAAATATGTGATATCAAATGACCGATTAAATAATAGTATTATCTGGCGTCTGATCAGAATAGAAGACTGATTTGAAATATTGACGTTAAGCTTTACCAAGAATCATTCGATATACAGCGCTACCCCGATAACTCGCGCCAGTCCGGATCCATAGTAGTACCCCAAGCGTACAGAGGGAAAGCTAGTTTGGCGCGTAATCCGCCTTTTTTGCCGGATAAACTTGTCATTAGGATTGCTAAACGGAAAAGAAATGAAAATGAATTATATTTATTATATTTACTTTTTTTACTTTTAGAGGTGATGGACGATGGAAAAAGCATAATGACCTCATTTCATTAAGCTGTGGTTTATATTCGCCTCCAGCGCCAAACATTTTCTCGCCTTATTCCCGTGGCATCAACACCTCGCCCAGGGAAGCTCGTTGTGAAAGCGCGCTATTATGGATGGCGGATGTCAATAAGACTACTGTTTTTGTTCTATTTTTAAGATAACTCGCTATTTTGGGCTTAAAAAGCGCGAGTTAAGCAGATTCGCGAGTAATCGAGACGCGAGTTACCGAGAAGACCTGTATTCAGTGTTTGACTTATATCAGCTTTAGGAATCATAAATGAGTTGAGCCACTATTCACGACGGTACACATCACACATTTAACCATTGATTTTCTGTATGAAACGAGGTTAAAACTTCGGTTGATTGAGGCTCCTCATGTCATGTGATGATCACAGTGTGTATGAATGCTCAGCTAGGATTTGGTTGTGTAATTCAATGACCCCCTGGCGGAACCAACTGGAATGCTGAAACGATGCATCACATTATTCTGCATTGGATGTTAACTATGTTATCAGTATTCAAATAGAACTATGTCCACACTGATTTGTTGTTAATAACAAATAATCATTCAACAATCATTTCAATTCAAGAAATTTTGTATCCTACCTCAAACAGCTTGGCTATAGGTCCTGTCTGCACGCTCAGCCAAGACATGCAGTAATTCGAACCGACGTTGAACCTTCAGTTAAGTTGTTTACTCCTCACCTTGATAAACTTATAGTCATTGGTGCATGCGAAGATATCAAGTCCCAATAAAGACGAGTTTGGTTGAGCTCAGTCAATGTATGCAAACGGAGGAATGTATGCGTGGGCGAAGTGGGACAAGCGTTGTTAGTTTAGAGCGGAAGCCATTCTTACTGGATTCTTATCTTGGTTTGATCAACTTTCGTATTTGGACCCGTCTTGAGCAAGCGGTGATAGAATCCCTTCTAAATAGAAGCTTGGATTAACCCCGCCTATAGTGACTGGATTCTTATTTCGTTTGGTATTTCGTATTTGGACTGCCGTCTTACCGAGAATATTTTTAATCGATTCAGACAACTTTCGAATGCAATGATGTTTACGGACGATTTTTATCCCTTTTCGGCGGGGGATTTCATCCATGGTAATTTTTTATAGTAGTTCGATCAATTTGGGAAGCGGTAAAAGTCAGAAACACAGCATGTTTGTTTGAATGACGAGTAATGCTAAGCCCGGGGGGGGGGGCCTATAGATATAGTATACAGTGCCGCTCATGTTTTTTCGATGGCTACGACGGGTTAGACAATCGCATTACCTTGTACGATATCTTTTTCAATCTTAGGGTACGGGATTTCGAGGTTTCGTTCCTATCCAACACTTAGGCAATGCGGGAAATCGCGAGAAAATAGTTTCCTTCGTATCGCGATTTGTTCAACTTGAACTTCGATTTCATTGAAGAATAGCCCCATGGAGCGCCTCTATTTTTTGTAAAGGCTCTTGATATATGTTATTTTCTAGGTGCGAAATATAGCCCTTCGCGAGATATAGTCCAAACGAGATATCGCCGACTGTGTTTGACTAACTCTTCGTAACGGTATAAATTCATGTTACCGTTACACCGGAGCTAATTCAATCTTAGATGTCTGTTCAACACTTATCCCAAAATCCCCTTATCAGTTTTCACTTGCTTCGTTTTATCACCCATCGCCTCTTTCACATCCCACATGGACTCTTTTCGCCCACCCAATCTAACCGCCCCCCCCCACTTCCCCACTTCCCACACTGGATCTCTATTCATCTCTATCCCATCCACCTGGTCTTTATCCACTCCACACTTCATCCGTGATGATCCTGAATGACTTCCGTCCTGCTACGGGTTTATCCACCTACTTCACTTTTCGACACACACACACACACACACACACATATATATATGGTTCGGTATGAAGATGTGATATATATGAGGATTGATATAAAAACCGTGATGATATATATAGATAGATGTATGACCCGGTAGCTGAGATGCCACTTCCGTCGACCCAACAAAATTTTACAAAAACATAACATTAGCATATACACAAATAATAAATATCTATTAACCACTACAATAAATGTAATTCACCGATAAAATATATACAAAGACAAACTGAAATGAACCCCTAGCACGCCTTAACTGCAAAAACAAATATGTACCAGCAACCACACATATACAGGACAATGGCAATGAGGGTAGACAGATAGGCAACCTCCTCCTCCAAACCCAGCGCAAACCAACATCCTCCACCGCGCCACCCCAGGTCCAAACGTGCAAAAAACAACAGCCTTCGCCAACCAAAGAGCCAAACTCCCTATGTGTACCCCCTTTTGAATAAATGCGAGTACATAGGTATATACCATGCCAAGATCCACCCTACCACGAGAAGCCTATACCGAGATACGATCTGGAGCCTTGTCTGTTCGTGCAGCAAAGGAGAAATACCACATTTCGCAAGCAAGGTACACAAAAATCCATGGAATAGCCCCCACTTGGTATTCCACCTCCAAATACTATCCTAGGTCGCCCAGCACTGCCATCTTTCGAACAACGAGCGGAGAACTGGAGTCTGCTAGAAAAGAGGTTTCCCTACTTGTTTCTATCCAAAAGAGAGCTAGAGATTCTAGATTCCCTTGGGTTTGGAATCTACGAACGATACCAGATACCAAAGGATTTTCTGGAAATATATCTTGCAAGTTTCCAAGAACCAGTCCAGGCAGGCCATATTCTCGACTTTGTCTACCTGTACAAGTGGGGCCCCAGCAGCGGCAAGCTTCGTATTGTATCTTCGAGGCCCTGAAAGCCCTGAAAAGCAAACAAACCACACAGCAAATGCGATGGCGATTGTCTCCAAATAGGCCCACCTCCAAAGATCTTCAAGGATCCAGATAGTACTTGCAAATGTGGGGCAACAGACCACTACGTCAATAGCAAGAAATGCCCGCTGTGGAGCCACCGCAACATTGCCTGCGAACCCAGACCGGTCCCATGGTCGACATTTATCAAGAGCCTGTGAAAAAATATGTTGTAACGCACCAAAAGCAAACCCTGCATTCATGCAGTTCTTTAATAAATGCAATATAATAGATTGTCAAGAAATCCAGATGCGAAGTCCACTATTTTGGAAAATATAAGGTCACATGGTATTTGTTTGCTCTCCGTTCACTAGGTGCGCACCTTGCTTTTTGAACTGTCATGTTTAAAATAGTCCGGAATGCGCCCAAAGAGTTTATAGCTACACTATGAGGGCTCACTTCGAGTGGCTCTGTGGTGATCGCTTTCCTGATTATAATACATTGCAATCGTAAGGTGGCGCTACCGTGACACAAACAAAATCACATGGGAGTACTGGGCTGACGTCACTGCGATTGTAGAGATCGGGAAAAATGTCTTTTCACAGAGCCTTGCCACTGGCAGAACACGCCGCGCAATAGGCTTATGAATAGCGAAAATAGCAAATGTCAACTTGATAAATTATGGAAAACAGTTCGCCTCTAACAGCGTCCGCGCAGTTTAGGATCCTCGATCTTTCATATCCGCACTGTGGAAGGTCGTTATAGACTGTCAATAAATGTCTGAAGCGAGGCTAACGGCTTCGTCTAACTGGACTGCAATAGTCCATGTCAGCTGAATACACCCACTCGTGACTATAGGTGCAAATTGTTCATGAAACCAAATAACTCGCCAGGTTTTATACGTTCTAGGTATCTGATTTGAATTGTGAATTTGTGCATTGCGTTGGGAACGAACATCGTAGGACGTGTACTCTGTATGGTCTACTTTGCTTGCAAAGAACGCTGAATACGCCCTAAGCCGCCACGCGGCAGCATCACATATTTAATCGCTTCCTTCTCGCATCCTTGATTGACTGAGGTTGGCTCAAGTTATTGTGATCAGTACGCGTCTGTTTATTGATTAGAATAATGACAGCGCTTATCTGGGGCCGTTTTCATAAAGAATCTTAACTTGAGTCGTCTCAACTTGGGTCTGCCATCTCAGCCGAGACGCGATCTCAGATCGCATTCATAAAGAATAACTTGACGGAGATTTCAGTCGACCCAACGACTAATTTTTTTATGAATACGGCTGGAACAAACAACTCAGCTTACTGTCTCAAGAACCTGTCTTTATGAATACTGCCCCTGATCTTAAGCTTGCTGACACACGCTTATTGTATGGTAGCATGCGCGGACAAAAACCGGAGGCAAACGTCTCAAGCATGCTTTTGATGTCTAGCAATGGTGCCGGAAAGAAATGAAGCAAGAGAGAGTGCGAAAATTGACTCACCACCCGGGCGCGTGATTAGGTGAATATAACTCGCGCGAAATCGTTTTCAGTCACCATTTGCGGGCGGGCGACCGTCAGTTTCCTGTTATCAACGTAATATTCCCAGACATTTCCTTTCTTATGCACCAGCTGCTGTTAGAAAAATGTGAGTGATATGTTATGACGAGAGAAAGGGATGTTATCAAGCCATGTATTTTGCGGATTGTACTCGTGCCTTACTTCAGTGAGGTACAGAAGACTAGATCTATGAGTAAGGTATGTCTCACTCGTCTAAGGGGCCAGTATCTGTGAATATCTTCCATCCTAGGATCAATTTCACTTCCCCAGGCCTTTCTCACTCATCCGCTTGACGACCCCCAACCAAGATTGTACGTCATACATGGAAACATTTAATATTGCGTACATTTTGTGGATTATTTATTATTTGTCCGACCACATCCATGCGAAGGCTAAAAGTATAGATCACGATACAAATACGCGTACAATATGATACCCCACCAGCTCACAAACAAGGCCAATGGGTTAATGTTGAGTTGGATAAGTTCTGCGAGGGACACTCTTTTGACCTGCGTAGTTCGTAAGCTGTGACCCATCGCCCACTGGGGTTGTGACGCTCACTCAACCAAATTTTACACCCTTATCGTTATATAGTTATATATCTTCATCTAGCGGGTCGGCGCTCGGAACCTTGGCATCGGGAACCGAGCTCCTGTGATTATAGGGTCACAAAGTGATATCGTCATAATCCAACCCGATCATAAATCCCACGTCGTACCCTCAATAAGGACTGGCTCCAGCAACAGGGGGTCCCTATAACATTGCCAATCAAAAGTACTTTTGACGCCATGCATTATGTTCTAATAATTGTTTCTAGCTGGTGAATCCTCCATGTGTTATAACCCGGCGATTCTCTAAATCACCGAGATAATACCTCACAGACATGGCTAGAATGCTAGAGCGAAAAGGAGTTAAGGAGCCAGTTTAATCCGTTATCAGCGATGTAACGTCACACTTTGTAGCCCTATGGTGAGCCCCAAAACTATGGGCCACTCCGGGTCCCTCAGTCAGAACAGTGGGGGACCTGGAACAATTACTAGAAGCCAATGGACAATTGGTCCCCGCCATTTGTATATATATATATATATATATATATATATATATATATATAGATATATATATATATATATATATATATATATATATATATATATATATATATATATAGATATATATATATATATATCTATATATATATATATATATATATATATATATATATAGAGTATCTATATATATATATCTATATATATATATATATATATTTATATATATATATATATATATATATATATATATATATATATATGTATAGCCTGCGCAAGTGCGCATGTCTACATATATACCTTCTTCGTGTTCTGTGCACGTTTTACTGTTGTTCCAGCCGATATATCGATGAGCGGACGCAATCAACAACTTTTGCTGGCAAGGAAAGGAGACAAGGCTTTTGTTTGCTTCAGAGAATTCTTGCTTGACAACTATAAATGGCGCGGAGAAGTTCTTCAAGAATAAAGTACATTTGACCTGTAATTTTCATTTCCCAGTGTTGGTGGTTTCCTGTTGATTAATGATGATTTTGTTTCTCGAATACAATGTTTTGCTGTGTTGTCGGCAAATTAATCTATTTTAGATCATCTGGACCTCATATAAATATATATATATATATATATATATATATATATATATATATATATATATATATATATATATATATATATATATATATATATATGTGTATATATATATATATGTATATATATATATATATTGTGTGTATGTGTACATATATATATATATATATATCATATATATATATATATATATATATATATATATATATATATATATATATATATATATATATATATATATATTTATATATATACTACACATATGTATGTATGTATGTATTTATGTTCCCGAGACAATCCCCCGCAGCTGCAGCATAATTCGAACCATCTCTGGAAATGCTACGTTGGTCGTCGAGTTACACTTGCGCATGCATAATAAATGCTTTTGTTGAAAACTGAACTCCGCTCCTCCTTCTATTTAATCAATGAACAGAGGACAGATAATGCATTTAATCTCGAAAATATTTCAAATTGATCGGAACATGTTGCGATTTATTGGAATCATAATTCCAGCAACTGTAATTACATATTTGCGATTTACCTCGGTTTGCACCTGATTTCTAAGTTAATCTTGTAAATGATTTTCAAAGCGTTAGATCAATTTATATGTCATTATTTGTGTGCGGTACCCTCAACGAACCTCGGAGGCCTCAACAAAGATGCTCAGTCGGAAACGGGAAACTATTGAGTCCGTACTATGCTTGGCTGTTCATGGATGAAATGTATGAGGAATTTTCCGGGCTGAACAATGGCTTCGTGACCTAGATCGATTCCTACCAGGCGACCATTGTTACTGTCCTCCTATATGTTCCACCCACCCACACTTGCCTAACAATTTCTGCATCACCACGAAGCACGAAGCCCCCTTCAGCCAGCCTAACTCAAACCCTGAGCGTCGTCGTCTGGGTGACAAATGCATGTGTGTGGGAATTGTCTTAATAATTCCTCAGATGAACCACCAATTATGTACGTCAATGTGTGTTTTTCATGCTTGGCGGGCGATCTGTCCATCTGTTTATAAATATAAAGTTTGATATGGTAAAAATGATGCAAGTAGGTCTTTTCTTTTGAACGCTCCACTGATACACCTATTTTTTAAACCATTGTCCTTGAAGATCAATGTCAAAACTGACAAATTGCTCCCATGCAGATGCTGTGGTGGAAACCATGGGATTGTGAATGCACATGTAGCATGCGTAATAATAAGATACTCTTGTTGTAAATGTGGCGAACTGACCGAGCCCTGATGGCTTGTATAAAAGAAGCTCAACAAGAGGCCATGCGGTCGATAGCCTTAGATGATGTTGTCTCGGCTTCGATCGGATCAACAACATCGCCATGCGGTAGAGCGCCAACCTCTGCCAAGATGAACAGCTCTTGATCGGCATCAACAGCTATTGGTTGGTCTTTGGCTCTTGATCAACATCCATCCCAATCTAATGGAAAGACATACGTGGTTCAATATAAAGAGGTAACGTGTAGGGATTTGGGAGCCGTCGTGCATATAGAACCAACCTCGAACGGTATATGATAGCCACAGATAGCAACTCAGTAGTGTCTGAAAGTCACGATGCAGTATCTGATTGTCCGGTGCATTATCGGTCAGTCGTGAGGTAGTGTCTGATAGTCACGTGACAGTAAAAGATAGTCACTAGATAGTATCTGATAGTCCTGAGGCAGTATCTGATAGTCATGAGGCAGTATCTGATAGTCCCGAGGCAGTATATGTTAGTCATGAGGCAGTATCTGATAGTCATGAGACAGTATCTGATAGTCATGAGGCAGTATATGTTAGTCCTGAGGCAGTATCTGATAGTCATGAGGCAGTACTGATAGTCAAGAGGCAGTTATCTGATATTCCTGAGGCAGTATCTGATAGTCCCGAGGCAGTATCTGATAGTCATGAGGCAGTATATGTTAGTCCTGAGGCAGTATCTGATAGTCCCGAGGCAGTATCTGATTTTCAAGAGGCAGATATCTGATTGTCATATGACTGTATCTGATAGTCACAAGGCAGCGTCTGATTGTAGGCCGATAGTATCTGACATTATCAAGCCAGTATCAGGTAGTTGCATGGTAACATCTGATAGTTACAATCCGCTTGTCGCAAACAAATCCTACACAACGACGACGACTACGATGACGGAAATTATGTGATAATGAAGATAATGTTGTTGAAGACAATGATGATGACGTTGATGATAATGTTGTTAAAGGCAGTGACGACGGTAATATTGATGATGGTGTATACAACTGAATTGCACACTACCGTTATGCTAGAGGGAAAAGGAAACATCAAACGTTGCATGTCAAGGGGAATGTCATACCACTTGTCACAATTAGCGGTGTAGGATCCGTCATATACTTCCTACGCACTCACATTAGATTCCCTATTGTCTGGTCGATAAGTAGTTGCAACAGTCAACGGCACTTATTGGTTCCCACAATGGCGGTTTCATAAGGTACCCTTTAATAAAGTTAGAACCTGCTATTGTTGCTGATGGTGATGACGTGTACGTAAACTGGGCTTTATGTACAACCCCCCCCCCCCTCCACACACACACACACACACACACACCCTATCCTTCGATCCCCCACTACTCCCTTTTCTCCTACCACGGTCTGTTGACTCCACGGCAGGATCATCGATCCGAAGCAACGACCTCATCTGTAGGCTACCTGCACTACCCCTATCCGACCCCCAAACGTTCATCCCCAGCTCACCATGCCCTGAATATTTTGCGCCCTCGATCGATTAGCGGAGAGGCAAGGCGACTACTCAGTATCATCCCGTCGATCATAGACCGCTCTGGGTTTAGTCCAAGTGCTCGCCATCTGTAACAGAAATTTATTTGTCATCAACAGAAGCCGTTTGAACAAACAGTCAAGGTTTGTTCTATCAAAGGCTATCTACAAGTATCTCGCTCAACTCTGTAGTTGTATGTCGTCATGTGATGGTGGAAGGATTTTAATTTGCTTTGCTATATTCAAGTAAGCAAAAGACGAAAAATCGAGCAACAAATCCTGAAGACCATTTTTTGATGCTTATTTTGTCAGAGTTTCGATTGATTGGGATAAATATCTGAGTTCGGGAAATAAAAACTTCGTTATCATTTGGCTCCGAACCCTAAATAGCATTTTGTACGATTGTCACGATTTTTCACTTCGCTATTTTTGCACACATATTATACTAAAATCAATACTACAACATAATAAAGCGTCAGCAATAGTCTATATTAACCTTCCCCACACGAAGTATACTATCTAGTTTAAGTGACAGCATCTTTTGAAACTTGGTAATTCAAGCTCTCAAAACCGGAAAATTACCAAATTACTAATCAATATCAAAATAACCTTTAAGCTTCTGCGAACGTACTGAATATCTTTGCATTCGCAAATATATATTTGTGGCAGATTGCACCTTAAACAAATGTCGTTTGCACACATCCGTTGCAGGCTAAGCTTAGCTGTCGGTTATGCCTGGTGTACGCAAAGCAGACGCCTAATTCCGAAATGTTGTAATCGATCCAGATTATTTTCGAGCAATTCGAATGATTATCAGTGTCAAGAAAACGACGCAAGAATGAAAAAGAATTGAGATCGATTCAGACAACTTACCAAACACAAACTAAGTTAAAAACATGTACCCAAGATGATGGAGTAATATAGAATGCAAGACGTCTGATGCTTTACGGACAATTTTATCCCTTTTCGGCGGGGAATTTCATCCATGGTAATTATTTATAGTTCGATCAATTTGGGAAGCGGTAAAAAGTCCGAAACACAGCAACATTTTTGTTTTCAAGTTCAAGACCACACATCGCGCATGCTCAGAATGACGACTAACGTTAAGCCCGGGGGGGGGCACTTAAGTGTATAGAGGTATTATACATGTGCCGCGCGACCGGGTATGTTTTTTCGGCCTCTCGTCTTGTACGACGGTTTATACATTCGCATTATACCTTGTACGACGGGGTATACTTTTTGCCATTCTCAACTTGTTCAACAGGTACGGGTTTTCGAGGTCCCGCGGCACACCCCTATCCGAGTTAGGGTCAAGTGCCCCCCCCCCCCAGGATGATACAGCAATGCAAAAATGAGGCGGCGGTAAATCATGCGACACAATATGTTTTCAAAATGGCGGTCATGGTATCTTGACTGTTCGGAAATGATGTATCGATGGCATTTCTTGAAGAATAGCGTCGGGTTGGGGTAATTTTTTTTTTGCGCGTAGGGACTGTTTGTAGTACAGGCTCTTGATATATGTTATTTTTTGGATGCGTAATTGAGCACCCAAATGCGTAAGGCCACCAACTTTTCTTAATGAAGCGCTCAAACCGTCGTATCGTAACGGTATAAATTCATGTTACCGTTTATGACCGGAGCTATATTTTTAAATGTCCTGCCCCAAGATAGCTCACTGCCGACGTTCTAGGCGAAGAAACTTCGCTTCTGACAGCATCCGCGTGTGTTTGCTACACCAGGGGCTGAGTGCCTTGCCGTCTGCAGAACATGAAGCTTGCTCTCACTTGTCATTTGGGGTGCAGGCAAATGTTTCCGTGAGTGTCTCAAAGTAAGCGAACTGCATTACCTTTATAATTGATGAAATGCATTGGCAGGGATAACTTCTGTTGAATGTATCCATGTGTCTTTTCAGAGTCAATTTGTAAACAGTGCCTTGCCGTTACATCCTCTTAAGGGTATGATGCAATGAAATTGAAATGCATTGGCATACTTATGTGTGTCTTTTGTCAATTTGATACATCCACAGATGGCTGACAAGTCCCTGCAGACACAGAGTTCCTTCTTTCCTGGAATAAAGAAATATTCCAGAGGTACCCAAGTTAGCCCATCTCAGCACTGCATCGGGACACAGTGCAACTTTGATCCAAAGTGTCACCAGGGGCACCCAATATGAGCCCCAGGAGGAATTTGTTCAACTAGTGGACAGCGATGATGAGATGGAAACTGACCCCGACTATGACTTCATTGATGTCAGTGATGATGCCGAGATGGACACTGATGATGACATGGAGTTTGAAGAAGTGTAAGGAAAATATTGTTTTGTTTGTAGTGTAACCACAGGGTTTTATTTGATGGAAGAAAAATTTAGCTCACAGAATGCTTATATTGTGAAGTCATTCTTATTGTTCACAGTGGTGTTGATCTGGAGGATGGCCCTAGTCAGAATCAAAGAAAATTTATTGTGTTTGAGAGCTGCTTGAGAACCCTGCTGCTCTCATGCTTCCTGTGCTTGGGCCCCTGCAGAGTCATCATCAAGCAGATACGGGGGAGTTTTGCTTGTTTTGAACAAATCTGCGTGAATGGACACCGTAAGATGTGGGATAGCCAACCTTTTACAGGAGCTATGCCTGCAGGGAATTTGTTAATGGCTTCAGGAATTTTTGTTAGCGGCAGTAGTGCTGTTAGAACACTGAACATGTTCAGGCATGTTAATATCCCAACCATATCTATGTCATTCAGAGAAGCTATCTTGTTCCAGCTGTAAGACGACTCTGGCGGACCCAAAAGACATCACTGACAACTGCTCGCCAAGGTACACCACTTTCTGTAGGAGGGGATGCAAGATGTTGTTCTCCAGGCCACACTGCTAAGTATGGCAGTTACACCCTGATGGACCTAAAGACTTCAAAGGTTCTAGACATGCAACTTGTTCAGGTATAAAACTTACAATTTATGACCAGTATATGATGGATTCTTTAATGTCTATTGTACCATCAATTGCCTGTTAATTTCTTTCAGAGTAACCAAGTTAAAAATTCTAATGCTATGGAGTTAGCTGGTCTGAAGCTTGGTATGAAATCCCTGTCTGTAAATGGATTGACCGTTGAATCCATCACTACTGACAGACATTTGGGGGTGAAAAAGTACATAAGGGAAGAGCAACCTACAGTCCAACACTGGTTTGATGTGTGGCATGTTGCCAAAGGTTAGTTTCTTTGTGTGACTTAAGCCGACCCAAAACACTCTGTGTAACAATTTAAAGAATATTTAAATGTTGGCATACCAAATTTATATGATAGCATTAAAGACAAACACACACTTATTTGTAAATGAAGGGATCAAGAAGAAAATACTGGCCAAAGGGAAAAGAAAAGACTGCAACATCCTGGGTGAGTGGGCCAGAAGCATTTCCAATCATGTTTACTGGTGTGCTGCCTCAAGCGATGGAGATGCAGGTCTGGTCAGAGCCAAGTGGCTCTCTGTCACTAGGCATGTCGTCAATGAGCTCGCGGGGCATGGGGATCTGTACCCGGAATGTGAGCATGCACTACTAGAGGACAGGAAGTGGATACTGAAGGGTCGGTGTTAGTTTTTAATCATATAAGTTTACATAGAAATATTTACTTCAGTTGTAGTGTAATTAAATGAGTCGTAAAGGTAAAATCCATGTCCTTGTGGTACTACTTTACCAAAGAAATGTAATCTGTATTGATATATGTGTTAACCATAAATAGGATCGAAGCCACACAAAGAGTTGGAGTTGATAGTCTCCAGCAAGCATCTCCTAAATGACATTGGCAGGCTTTCCCCATCAGAGCAGACATCAAGCCTAGAATCGTATCACAAAGTGGTCACATTCTTCGCACCAAAGAGTGTTCACTATCCCTATGCCACCATGGAGGCCAGGTAATACCAATGAAATAAGTTTGAAATTCGGTTGTGTATATTTGTTGTATGGAAGTTTTAGCACATTTGTGTACTGGCAGCTGTAATGTTTTTTTTGTATAATTATGTGCTCAAGTTTCAATTCTTACTTAGCAATATGTTATCAACCTGCTATATATATATATCCAGATTGCTCCTAGCAGTAATTCACTTCAATGAAAACTCGAACAGAGCTCAAGCCATCACTGAAGGAGGTCAGTCACAATGGAGAGTGTCTTATCCCAAAGCCAGACAGGGAGACCCAGTTGTCAAGCCGGTCAAAGTACCAATTACTTTTGGTGTGTAGGTGCATTAATCTAAAATGAAACACATGTTATTTTGACATTTATTACCGGAACCTAAATAAGTTTCATATGCACAAACATTGTAACCCTATTCAAATGGGCATATTTTATAACTAACTTGTTTTTATGACTATCATAAAATATGAATATCATTGATTTCCTTCAGACTATGTACATCAGTTCATTGCTGAGGTGCTTGATCTCAGGCAAAAATACCCAAGCTACAGACTTGCTGATGTCCTTGCAGAGGAAAGGAATCTTCCACCTCCTATTGCCTCCCAGTACGA
This sequence comes from Urechis unicinctus, assembly GCA_034190875.2. Classification (NCBI taxonomy): domain Eukaryota; kingdom Metazoa; phylum Annelida; class Polychaeta; order Xenopneusta; family Urechidae; genus Urechis; species Urechis unicinctus. The sequence continues at coordinate 38,849,581 of CM067347.1, read as the reverse complement.
GAAACCTGCAAAGGATCTTCTCGTAGGTGCTCACAGGTGTAGATTTAACCTGACCAAGTAATCTTCCACTCCTGCCAGCACTTTTCTGTTTCTTTTGCCCAGTCTGTGCCATATCCATAATGTAAACTGGCGGTAGGCTAGATACCTGAATTATCTGAAGCAATATGTCAATAAGTTGTCTATGGTTTTGAAATAAGTTGCATAGTTAAAAAAAACAATTGTCATTTGTCAACCATTCCCTCACTTTGTAATTGTAAGCTCTGCCTCTGGATTTCATGTTAATGGTTTTATTTATTCTTGGCTATGTGAAATATATTGTAGTTTATCAATATGAACACTGAATGTTTTACACAGCGGGATTGATGTTCCCTTAGTAATAAATATGATTGTTCAACCTCAAACCGTCCTTTTTGGTAGCAATAATGGCTAACTTACTCATTGTAGAGACCTCATCTCCAACAGGTCCATCCATTTGAATAGATTCAAATTTGGAAGCTTCCAGCACATTTTTATTCAGGCAGTTTGCCAGGAATCTTGGCTGCTTGGTGATGCATGTCCATTTCTCTGTTATAGCCATCACTCTCTCCAAACCTCTGATGCACACTCTGGCTTCGTCCATTGGGATGCAAGTGCTGACTGAATATAACAGGAAAATACTTTATATACTGCATGTAATCATCTGTCAAAAATGTTTAATGTGCTGACGGTACAATGGCAAAGCTACATTCACTAGCCAAGTTCTATCTGTTGTAATAGTTACATCTGTCAACATACCATCCTCAACTTACAGAATGTGTAAATCTATTGGGTAATTGATACTAACGATTATTTTTTACCAGTTAACGTAGTTCAATAAAGCTGGGGAAGGGTATTCTTAAACTCACCATTCGTCGAAATCTTTTGTGGATTCTTCATCCGAAGCGAGTTAGAGCTCCCGGTGTCATTTCGAAGTGTGACTTGGATTTTTCAACTCCCGTCCGTATTGTCTCAAATAAATAGTCATGGACATAATTTGCCCCAATTTTATGCTATGGGGCCTCGTAATTTTCATCAGAAGACGACATGGCTTCATTTAAAAACAGTGTAATACTAAAATCCAAACAATCGCTTTTCGCTTCGCTCGCTCGATCGCTGTCAAATTCTTTCTGAGGCCGCACAGCAGGAATGACGTCACGCAACCTGCCCCTAGCGGCCAACTGAGGCAAAATGTCATCGAGAAGATGGCTTCGTATTTTCTTCCGAGTGGAACCTTATCGGTGGATTTTTAGTAGTTATGCATAGCGGTGCAATGAATTATGAGTACCCGTTGGTTAATGAGTTATTAATCTTCATTTTGAAACACAAAATAAAGAAATGATGAAAATCGTTGAAGTTGACCTTTAAATAATAGTATTATCTGGCGTCTGATCAGAATAGAAGACTGATTTGAAATATTGACGTTAAGCTTTACCAAGAATCATTCGATATACAGCGCTACCCCGATAGTCCGGATCCATAGTAGTACCCCAAGCGTACAGAGGGAAAGCTAGCTTGGCGCGTAATCCGCCTTTTTTGCCGGTTAAACTTGTCAGTAGGATTGCTATACGGATAAGAAATGAAAATTAATTATATTTATTATATTTACGAGACGCGAGTTACCGGAGAAGACCTGTATTCAGTGATGCGCCGTAGCCTATGTTTGACTTATATCAGCTTAAGGAATCATAAATGAGTTGAGCCACTATTCACGACGGTACACATCACACATTTGACCATTGATTATCCGTATGAAACGTGGTTTAGACTTCTGTTGATTGAGGCTCCTAATGTCATGTGATGATCACAGTGTGTATGAATGCTCCGCTAGGATTTGGTTGTGTAATTCAATGACCCCCTGGCGGAACCAACTGGAATGCTGAAACGATGCATCACATTATTCTGCATTGGATGTTAACTATGTTATATGTATTAAAATAGAACTATGTCCACGCTGAATTGTTGTTAATAACAAATAATCATTCAACAATCATTTCAAGACTGTTGAAATTTTGTATCCTACCTCAAACAGCTTGGCTATAGGTCCTGTCTGCACGCTCAGCCAAGACATGCAGTAATTCGAACCGACGTTGAACCTTCAGTTAAGTTGTTTACTCCTCACCATGACAAACTTATAGTCATTGGTGCATGCGAAGATATCAAGTCCTAATAAAGACGAGTTTGGTTGAGCTCAGTCAATGTATGCAAACGGATGAATGTATGCGTGGGCGAAGTGGGACAAGCCATTTAAATTGCCCGTTGATAAAGCGTTGTTAGTTTAGAGCGGATTCCCTTCTATAGATTCTTACTGGATTCTTATCTTGGTTTCGTATTTGGACCCGTCTTGAGCAACCTTTCGGTGAGTAGAATGTGCATTGATTCTAATGTAAATAGAAGCTGTGGATTAACCCCGCCTATAGTGAGACCGCTCATGCATTCGATGGCTCACTATTTCGTTATGGTATCTTATTCAATCTTAGATGTCTGTTTCGTTCGTTCAACACTTATCCCAAAATCCCCTTATCAGTTTCAACTTACTTCGTTTTATCACCCCATCGCCTCTTTCACATCCGATCAACATGGACTCTTTTCGCCCACCCAATCTAACCGCCCCCACCCCACTCCCCCACTTCCCACACTGGATCTCTATTCACTCATCCACACTTCATCCCATCCACCTGGTCTTTATCCACCTACTTCACTTTTCGATCCACAGCATAGTGGTTCGGTTGAAGGTGTGATAATATGAGGATTGAAAAACACCCGTGATGATTAAGACCTGACCCGGTAGCTGAATGACTTCCGTCCTGCCGCCGTGGGCTACGGGTTCATGCCAACTGGACTTTCGCCCACACACTCACACACGCATATACCAACACACACACACACACACACACACACACACACACACACACACACACACACACACACACACACACACACACACACACACACACACACACACACACATATATATATATATATATATATATATATATATATATATATATATATATATATATATATATATATATATATATATATATATATATATATATATATATATATATATATACACATATATATATGTATGTATATATACATAACAACTAACAAAAGTAGTTATCAGCCATCAGGGCTGGTAAATTTCAAAAGTTACGACCCAACACAAATTTTACAAAAACATAACATTAGCATATGCCCAAATAATAAATATCTATTAACCACTACAATAAATGTAATTCACCGATAAAATATATACAAAGACAAACTGAAATGAACCCCTAGCACGCCTTAACTGCAAAAAACAATATGTACGAACACTTATCACTTGTTTTTGCTTGCGAAACCAAGCAGTCTGTCGGCACCCATACACACAGTATGTAATGATTCAGTCTCGCTGTCAGGATCGATGTTGTGAATATCAGGACATAAAAAACATCGAAGCACTCTTTCTCTATCATACGATTCACTCGGGGCCAGCTCAAACTGCTCAGTCGCTTGACCCAGTCACCTTGGCTGTTAGCCCTGGTCGAACGGTGATATTTTTATATACCGTTCTGAATCTACAACTTCCGCGCGAATGGGTAATGTATTACGGGGGATTTACAATCTAGAAAACAACATTTATCAAGAGCCTGTGAAAAAATACGTTGTTACGCACCAAAAGCAAACCCTGCATTCATGCAGTTCTTTAATAAATGCAATTAATATAGATTTCCAAGAAATCCAGATGCGAAGTCCACTATTTTGGAAAATATAAGGTCACATGGTATTTGTTTGCTCTCCGTTCACCAGGTGCGCACCTTGCTTTTTGAACTGTCATGTTTAAAATAGTCCGAAATGCGCCCAAAGAGTTTATAGCTACACTATGAGGGCTCACTTCGAGTGGCTCTGTGGTGATCGCTTTCCTGATTATAATACATTGCCGTCAGTTTCCTGTTATCAACTTAATATTCCCAGACATTTCCTTTCTTATGCACCAGCTGCTGTAAGAAAAATGTGAGTGATATGTTATGACGAGAGAAAGGGATGTTATCAAGCCATGCATTTTGCGGATTGTACTCGTGGCTTACTTCAGTGAGGTACAGAAGACTAGATCTATGAGTAAGGTATGTCTCACTCGTCTAAGGGGCCAGTATCTGTGAATATCTTCCATCCTAGGATCAATTTCACTTCCCCAGGCCTTTCTCACTCATCCGCTTGACGAACCCCAACCAAGATTGTACGTCATACATGGAAACATTTAATATTGCGTACATTTTGTGGATTATTTATTATTTGTCCGACCACATCCACGCGAAGGCTAAAAGTATAGATCACGATACAAATACGCTTACAATATGATACCCCACCAGCTCACAAAAAAGGGCCACTTGGTTAATGTTGAGTTGGATAAGTTCTGCGAGGGACACTCTCTTGACCTGCGTAGTTCGTAAGCTGTGACCCATCGCCCACTGGGGTTGTGACGCTCACTCAACCAAATTTTACACCCTTATCGTTATATAGTTATATATCTTCATCTAGCGGGTCGGCGCTCGGAACCTTGGCATCGGGAACCGAGCTCCTGTGATTACAGGGTCACAAAGTGATATCGTCATAATCCAACCCGACCCCACGTCGCACCCTCAATAAGGACTGGCTCCAGCAACAGGGGGTCCCTATAACATTGCCAATCAAAAGTACTTTTGACGCCATGCATTATGTTCTAATAATTGTTTCTAGCTGGTGAATCCTCCATGTGTTATAACCCGGCGATTCTCTAAATCACCGAGATAATACCTCACAGACATGGCTAGAATGCTAGAGCGAAAAGGAGTTAAGGAGCCAGTTTAATCCGTTATCAGCGATGTAACGTCACACTTTGTAGCCCTATGGTGAGCCCCAAAACTATGGGCCACTCCAGGTCCTTCAGTCAGAACAGTGGGGGACCTGGAACAATTACTAGATACATATATATATATATATATATATATATATATATATATATATATATATATATATATATATATATATATATATATATATATATATATATATATATATATATATATATATATATATATATATATATATATATGTATAGTCTGCGCAAGTGCGCATGTCTACATATGTACCTTCTTCGTGTTCTGTGTACGTTTACTGTTGTTCCAGCCGATATGTCGATGAGCGAAAGCAATCAACAACTTTTGATACAAAATCGGGAGAAGCTGGTCGAATTTGATGAGCTTGCGGTAGAGAAGTGTGTCGACCATCTGTATGAAAACGATCACATCACTCGATATGAGATGGAAATTATCATGACTGAGCGGGTGGTGAGAGCGAAAACAAGAGCTATGTTGGATGTGCTGGCAAGGAAAGGAGACAAGGCTTTTGTTTGCTTTAGAGAATTCTTGCTGGACAACTGTTAGTCCTGAGGCAGTATCTGATAGTCATGAGGCAGTATATGTTATTCCTGAGGCAGTATCTGATAGTCATGAGGCAGTACCTGATAGTCATGAGGCAGTATATGTTAGTCCTGAGGCAGTATCTGATAGTCATGAGGCAGTATATGTTAGTCCTGAGGCAGTATCTGATAGTCATGAGGCAGTATCTGATAGTCATGAGGCAGTATATGTTAGTCCTGAGGCAGTATCTGATAGTCATGAGGCAGTATATGTTAGTCCTGAGGCAGTATCTGATAGTCCCGAGGCAATATCTGATAGTCATGAGGCAGTATATGTTAGTCCTGAGGCAGTATCTGATAGTCCCGAGGCAGTATCTGATTTTCAAGAGGCAGATATCTGATTTTCATATGACTGTATCTGATAGTCACAAGGCAGCGTCTGATTGTAGGCCGATAGTATCTGACATTATCAAGCATGTATCAGGTAGTTGCATGGTAACATCTGATAGTTACAATCCGCTTGTCGCAAACAAATCCTACACAACGACGACGACTACGATGACGGAAATTATGTGATAATGAAGATAATGTTGTTGAAGACAATGATGATGACGTTGATGATAATGTTGTTAAAGGCAGTGACGACGGTAATATTGATGATGGTGTATACAACTGAATTGCACACTACCGTTATGCTAGAGGTAAAAGGAAACATCAAACGTTGCATGTCAAGGGGAATGTCATACCACTTGTCACAATTAGCGGTGTAGGATCCGTCATATACTTCCTACGCACTCACATTAGATTCCCTATTGTCTGGTCGATAAAGTTGTTGCAACAGTCAACGGCACTTATTGGTTTCCACATTGGCGGTTTCATAAGGTACCCTTTAATAAAGTTAGAACCTGCTATTGTTGCTAATGGTGATGACGTGTACGTAAACTGGGCTTTATGTACAACCCCCCCCACTACTCCCTTTTCTCCTACCACGGTCTGTTGACTCCACTGCAGGATCATCGATCCGAAGCAACGACCTCATTTGTAGGCTACCAGCACTAAGCCTATTCGACCCCCAAACGTTCATTCCCAGCTCACCATGCCCTGAATATTCTGCGCTCTCGATCGATTAGCGGAGAGGCAAGGCGACTACTCAGTATCATCCCGTCGATCATAGACCGCTCTGGGTTTAGTCCAAGTGCTCGCCATATTTAACAGAAATTTATTTGTCATCAACAGAAGGCGTTTGAACAAACAGTCAGGGTTTATTCTATCAAAGGCTATCTACAAGTATCTCGCTCAACTCTGTGGTTGCATGTCATCATGTGATGGTGGAAGGATTTTAATTGGCTTTGCTATATTCAAGTGGTTGATGATAAGCTTTTGGACTTTTTCCATGGCAATCCTGGCTCATTATCCCGTGTTGGTGCTTCTGTGTACATCAGCAAGCTTTCTATTCATCACAAGCAGTAAGTTTAAACATCTACATATTGCTGTTCCACGAATGTCTCGAATTTTGTTTCATTCAATTTTTTTACATCATTTGATGCATCAAATGATGACGTATTTAATGATATACACATACATACACACACGCACGTGCACACACGCTTGAATTTATGTTGTATATATATATATATATATATATATATATATATATATATATATATATATATATATATATATATATATATATATATATATATATATATATATATATATATATATATATATATATATATATATATATATATATATATATATATATATATATATATATATATATATACATATATATACATATATACATATGGGCAATGTTCCGCGATTGTCCTAACTGGGGCTGCATATTCGAGTGTATATTGTTGCCCACTCCAAGAAGCGTCTCCAATTTAACTCAAATGTTTGTACATTGTGGAACTTTCATGGTAGGCGCGCCAACACATACACGTTTGGGGAAGGCAATATCACCTCGTTCGAATCTGAACCAGTTTCAAAAGGGCTTTCTATAACACCGCGTGGATTCTTAGTTATCAACAGGGTTACTGATAATTACCTTTAAATAAATATAATCATAAATATAACTGTCACCGTCTGAGTATGAATGACTGTCGATGCGACACCTAGCGGCTACGACACCTAACGGTTACGGCACCTAATGAGGTAAAGGCACCTGGGAACAGTAGGCACCGAAAATAGTGAGAACTTACGGCGTTCACTTGGGTATGGTTGGCATGTGTATATGGAGGCACCTGAGGATGGTGGGTACCTGAGTGTGGTGGTCATCTGAGTATGGTGGGCACCTGAGGACGGTGGGCACCTGGAGTATGGTGGGCACATGAGTATGGTGGCACCTGAGAATGGTGGGTACCTGAGTATGGTGGGTACCTGAGTATGGTGGGTACCTGAGTATGGTGGGCACCTGAGGATGGTGGGCACCTGAGTATGGTGGGCACCTGAGGGTGGTGGGGGACCTGATTATGGCAGGTGCCTACGTTAGTTGGACTTGTGATGGGTGTGGGGTGTGGAGATGAGGGAGAGCCTAAAGATAATATGTGGTTATACTGGGGTAATTCTATTCTTGGCTTCAACCGGACCAAGCAAGCACATTTGTTCTTTTCATGACCAACCCTGGGTCGTTTATGGTAATCATTAATGTGCCGCATGATTGCATATTCATTAAACACTTAGAAACACTTAACGTGGCAGGTCCGAGAGCAGTTGTTGAGTTTTTCATCCTCGGTGCAGCCATTATTCGTGGAGCATCCACTAGTTTTGCGCTGTCAGGACGGCTGATGATACTATTGCTAAGGAGACACTGGTTTGCGCCTTACCCTAGCGCTGTCAATCATTTGCAGTCATACCGCGCCATAGATATATAAAATGGGCGACGGGTCTGATTTGGGACCTGTCCATTAGGGCAATTTCACCACGCAATGGCTTGCACCGACATTTATCGATTGATCCTGCTCTGGGAACTTATTATTATAAGATTCTGAACTGCTAAGCAGAAACCGAGAAATCGAGACACTTTCAAGGTCTCAACTCCATCCCTGCGTAAAACTGGTCTGTCAGCTAAGTAGCAGCATAGGGACTTTAAACTGCTCTGTTGATCCCTTAAAAGACCATTGGTGATTTGAACTAGCGGCAGCTAAAATCGAACGTCTCATTTGGGGAGTTCAATAACCAGGTCAAACACTCTTAGCGCAGTGGAAACAGACGAGATCGACATTTTGTTAGCGAAATAATTAGTTTGCTCCTTGTTACCATTAGCAACTGACCTGGGTGGCTAACCGGAACTTCCATTAGCGTAACCCTATTCGGGGTACTTACGCATAAATATCGTACGCTTGACAAATGTTCAATGCAAACCTGTAACTGATGTCCGATTCGCGTACTAGTTAGTTAATTGCAGCATATAGTACAATGGTCCAGAAAAGTGGTCGGATATCAACCATATATTAGACAGCCCTCTTTTCAATCAAAATTGGGTTCTGTGCAGTTTCTAAGAAGATCGCCACTTGCCGACACAGTTGTCGCAATTATCACCATTGGAACACTACTTAGTCCCTCGACTATTACAACACGAGCGTGTTTGGGATGTACAGGGTCTCCCCTAAGCTAAGGCTTATGAAATGACAGAGTGCCAAGACAGATTTGCCATGTGTAAATGTTGAACGCAGTTAAATTCTTTGTAATCGTTGTTCACCAAAAATCAAATTGTATCAATAATTTAAGACTGGAGAGGAGGTTGTTAGAAAAACTGCCGTAAGATCGCGTGACAGGACACAACGTGACTACGGGACTATCGCCCGGGAAACAACATACGCTGTAAACGCAACGAAAAGAAAAGGAGGTGAAGAAATTTGGCCCCGTATGTACCATGAGGAAGGTGTACAAAGGCAAATGCCATTCTATCAGGAAAAAGGTTGTATTAATACGGCCTATTGTAAAATACATAACATGAACGTTACGAGTAATTAACGTGACCTATATGAAAAATATTGTATTGACGTGGCTAACAGCAAAACATATTAAAATATCTCCCACAGTAAAACTGATTGTATAAACGAGGCATACAGCAAAACTGATTGTATTACGGGGTTTGCAATTCACTATTGTATAATTCATGGAAACATGCCCAAATAAGGATAAACGTAACATACCAAAGAATTATATTCTGTTGGTATGACGCTCAAAACAAATGAATAATTCTTAGGAACTAATCGATCATCACCAGCGGCCTTTAGTGGTCGTCCATACGGCATAAAATCACTAAGATGGGGACAAAGTCACGAGGACTATTCTGTGGCCATCATATAACTGCACATAAATGAAACTTTGCCGGACGGCCTTTTGTCGCGCACTTATACAATGTATTACCATTCTAATTTATAGAATGTATTTGATGATAATGGTAATCTGCATTTTCGACCCTGCTTCATGTATGCATTTGCGAAATGCCGGTATACTATACCTCTTGGTTAACTGTGTTTAAACAAACTGCAATTGTTTACTATTCAATGATACCCAAAAAATTAAAACAGTTCGCGGGTATGTGGTGAAACACCATACATACAGATTTGTTCACGGTTTGTTCCGAATTAGAAACAAAGAACGAGCAGTTTTGGCAAATCCATTGGCGCTATAAGCGACATGATAAATCTGTGACATAAATAACATGGTTGATACAATAATCATAAACAAAACAGCCATTGCCTGATTTCAACAAAATGTTTGTAAAAGATCATCAACGCAAAATGTATCGGCACATTTTATACATGAGACAATTTAAGCAAAATCTGTTTCCAATCATATGATTCCGGTGCCGATGACAAAGTCAAATTCAGGACCATCAATTCTTGAGGAAAACAAAAATAGACTTGAAAAATATCAATATAGAAGTATTTACTAAGTTTCTTTTTCAGTTTCAGCTTGTGATACGGACTGGAACAATGTCTCTGGCACTTGCTATCGAGTCTTTGTGGAAGCAACCGCATTCACCAGCGCTTATGACGCGAGACAATTCTGTCTCCAACAAGGCGGGGACTTGGCATCTTTCCCAGATTATGAAACTGAGGTCAACATCACGGGCACTATAGCATCAATTCAACCAATACAGGTATCCATTTGACATATCCGTTCATCAATCGTCTCTTGTAGACGTCTCATCTATGATTTATCTCGTGGGGAGAGGAAAGTATGTTAGGTTTGCTGTATGACGCGTGATGACGTGGACATGCCAACCATCACATCATATATATGACCATAACACCTCGTTTATATTCATGACATCACACAGGAGATGAATAATTGGATAGTCATTGGCATTAGACAGATTACTTAGGGTTTCGATGTGTTTATTCTTGTGCAGGCTAACAGACCCATGTATACGTACTTCGGTCTTACTACAATTGAGGAAGAAGGCATCTTCCAATGGTTGGATAACAGTACATTGAATTACAATAACATCTCCTGTAAGTACTTTCCACACACCCCGATTAGGCGGTAACGCTACGAGTCATTCGATCCATATTTGGGTAAGGCCTATAAAATAATCCCGATTGCGAGCGACCCGTCGGTTATGATGACGTTAAAACGGGGTTTCACTCTATCTATTCATCACATCGGATGGTGTTATGGTGTCTCGTCCAATATCCTTAATAAATTTTGGATATATAAATCGTACAGTAATTTCGCGTTACAGCACCCAGCCATGTGGATGAATATTACAACCAGCGCTGTGTAGCTGTGATGTCCTCGACTCTTGATTGGTCGACACCTGGAAGCACTTCCTGGGTGACGGTCCCTTGCTGCTTCGACACACTAGAAATCAATGCTGCTATTTGTCAACAAAGTAAGTTTAACATAACACATTTAATGCAATGAAATGGCAAAGGGATCATTCAGCCTAACTTGATATATATTTAATACTTTACTCTTCTTTCATATCACTAATAATATTTTCGTCGTTGAAGACCAATTTTGATTCATTAAGTAATTGTGCCAGTTATTTAAGCTTGTTTATTATGGCAAATGTGACAAGCTGTTGAAGAATCCACTGCCAGGGTTGAGGGATCGTAACCTGGTGAGAGCGTGGGGTTTGTACCATGCTAACGACGTTTCGTCATCCATACATGTTACTGAGCTACCACATTATTTTCATTGCTGCAGCCGACGGACTGAACATTTCGATAGCACCTGAAAACGACACATTGTACCAACATTGCTATGGAGGTGAACGCACTTTCGTAATCGATTGCTATGATTCGATCTGTTTATACGACTAGCGGTTCACTGAGACATTTCTGTTTGAATAATGCTAAACCCACAGACTGCGGTGCGGGCTGGTATCACTTAGACGGACACTGCTATTCAGTTGTTGGCATACAAACTGATGACGTCAACAGCACATATGACGCCCGTCAGAAATGCCTGTCAGAGGGTGCGGACCTTCCATCAATGCGAGGAGAGAAAGTCCATAAACATGTATCCAGTTTAATGAGAGCAGAGAATAGGGTAGGTGGTTGTCAAATCTATCATAAATACCATTGAGTGCCTTCCTCCTTAATTCAAACAGCATGGCGATAAACTCCCCACGCTGTCTGAATCATGATTACTCGAATAATGTGCAAATGGCATGAACAAATTTCCATACATGGTTTCTTATAACACTTGGTACATTAGCATTATTTTAGTTGATTTCTAGTTGATACCAAGCGTGCAGATATTGGGAAGATTGAGCAAGCAATAATTTCTACAGTTTATTCGTTATCTTCCAGGTGAACCGTTCTTCTGTGTTGTATTTTGGTGACAACGATATAGGCAGCGAAGGCACATTTTACACCCTTAACGGTTCACAGAGCGACGTGGCTTCCATCGACTGGGCTGCGGGTAAGAGTCTCCAAAAGTCAGTTTTACATCGTTATATTGTATGCAAACGTCGTCGTCGTCATCATCATCACCATTATCATCGCCATCATTTAAATGATCCCCTGTGCTATTATCTTCGTGGTCATTAAGTATCATCATCACCTCGTTATTCTCATCATCGTCACAATTATTTTCGTTTCTATCACCGTTATCATCATCAACATCATCATAATCATCATCATCATCATCATCATCATCATCATCATCATCATCATCATCATCATCATCCGCACCATCAACAACAACCTTCGCCGTATCAGCCTTGATGTTGAAAGCAACATTGAAACTAATTTATATTCATTTTTATATGTAAATGGGTTGATTTATTGTCTGTCATATGCTGTTTGAAAAATATATAATATAGTAATATAATGATAGTTCATTATCACTATCATCGTCCTAATCATCGCCCGTCTCTATAGAGCGCTCGATATTTCGAAACTCATTCTGAATCCCAAACGCGTCTCTGCATTATTACCTATGCACAAGTCATTACCCTATCGTGCTCGTACGATCTCGTTGTTCACATCCGTTTTCACAATGGGTAGCTCAGTGGTGTTGACCTTGATATTCATAATAACACACGATCCATACATTCTCCATTAAGTGGGCGAACGGGGCCAATGAATGAAGTCGTCAAACAAAAACTCATTGATAACTGTCACCACAGAACATTCGACGCGCAAATAGACATAACACCTAGGTCATTTTCCCTGTCATGCACAAACACATAAATAAAGAATACAACCATTTTTATTTAAATTTTCATGTCATTAACGTGTCACAAGCAGCGTTCATGAGTAATGTTACAGCACGTGTCGCACTTCCTTACTTGGATGAAGACGAGACATTGTAGGTTAACTGATCCGTGAAATATCACCCCCAAAACTGTACATATATGAAACCATAACCGCCAGACTCCCGGTAATAGCCATACACTCCCGGTAATAGCCATACACTCCCGGTAATAGCCATAGTAATAGCCATAGAATACAACAATACAACCATTACCGCTAAATCATGATGAGCATATACAGCTGGTCAAATCAATTACCGCCATAATACCGTTATCTTGCAACCCTACCAAAAGCACAATGCAGATACGCATCATATTATTACACAGAACAAACAGCCATACAACAACAACCGATCGAGTATTGTAGGTTGTCAACCCTAACCATATCGCTTCACCCCGAAATTTCCGAGCTCAAAGTTAATTTACAGCTCAAAACTATCACAGCCGGGCCATGAGTCCCAGAACGTACGTATTGTGAAATATTGACATGCGTCTGATGTCCTGGCCAGTCGGGCTTTATCATTGCCATTTCAAGCGGTACCACTTCTCGCTGTTGACGGTCTAGGATTGTCATTATTATTCATTAGAAACCTCATCATAATGGCTTGTCTCCGGTAGTCTCAAATTCATTGATATACAGGTATTGTTTACAATCATCCGACTAAATGGACGATATTTGTATTCAAATATCGATGTTCTTTATCTTTGCAAGAAGAGGGCGAATAAGAGGAAATAGTTATGTGGTTTCTGTTCATTCGAGACCCTAACTTAGTTCACATCAGTCCGTTGTATCTTGGTAAATTGTCATGCGGAGAAAACAACCCATAATCAACAAACATACTAACCATTGTATATATATGTACAAACAAATACACTGGCTCACCCACGCGCATAAGTATGTACCATTATATATATATATATATATATATATATATATATATATATATATATATATATATATATATATATATATATATATATATATATATATATATATATATATACCATAATAAACATATACACAGATATATATATATATATATATATATATATATATATATATATATTTACACGAAGTTGATCACGGCAACATTCATATACACTCGTATGCTGTACACTGAACAGGTCAACCAAGCGTCAATGACACCGAGAATTGTTTATTGCTCTCCTCCGAAAATGACGATTGGATCAACACCACGTGGTCCTCTGTATCCTGCTGTACGCCACAAGGTGTCACTGACGTCGTCTGCGAAAAACGTTCGTTTTCATTATCATGCACTCTTCTGTAGATATTTGTTAAACATACAAATGTATGTTAAACAATTTGTAATGTATGCCTGTTTTGAATAAGCATGTGTCTCTCCTCGTTCAATTCGTTTGTATTAGACAATACCTTTTCCCAGAACATCGATTACTTCCATTGATTCACCTTACCACCTCTTCTAAAGGTGACGCAATTCTTCCCTGCTGTCAAAATATTGCTATGTACATTTCCGAATGTGGCGACAGTGTCGCTTATGCTACGTTTACACTATGTTGCCGGTGGCCACGGCAGCCCCGTTTCAGACCACCGTGGAGAAAACGGGATGAACGTGAGACAGCGCGGGGGAACGAGATATGCAAACGTGACAGACCTTTATTGCCGTGCATGCCGGGCCAGAATTTTAAACTGTCAAAAAATTTGCCACGGCAGCCACGGTGTGGATGAGAAACGTAGTAACTTAGCACAACCTAACAAAACTTGTCTATGGAGACAAAAATGGCCAAAATCCCACGGCGCAATACGTTTCGGGCAAACGGGGCTGCCGTGGCCACCGGGAACATAGTGTAAAAGTAGCATTACATCCTAGTGACGCTCCTGTTTTGTGGTTGGAGCTAGGGTAGGTTATGACGTCATCGTTTGTTGCGTACCGTCACTTTATGTGCTACGCTGATGTTCGCTATGCTGTTGCAGCCATGAGTCATGACATCATTTTGGTCAGCCCTGACGATGATGTGATAGCCGATGACTGCTTTGGCCGTATGTATATTGGTCATATTACTAAAGGTCGTATATATACATATATACACACACACACACACACACACACACACATATATATATATATATATATATATATATATATATATATATATATATATATATATATATATATATATATATATATATATATATATATATATATATATATTTATAAATATATTATAATTATTATGTCATTTACAATCTTACTCAAACTTCTTTGCAAAAACCATTACGCCGTCCGCATACCGTGAACGCACCAGACGTTAAACGAATCGGAAATGTTGTAACTCGCGGAATGTAAATCTTTGGCCCGTTCAAATATGAACGAAGGTAAGTGTTGAATTGATTTACAGACATTGACGAGTGCCTTAGCGACCCATGCCAATACAACAGCACATGTACAGACCAGGTGTTGGCTTACAACTGCTCCTGTATCGCCGGCTATAACGGCACCCAATGTGAAAACCGTAAGATTATCTTCTCAATCTCTTGAATTCAAATTGTAGCTCAATAATAAGTGCTATAAGATTGATCCGTGCTTCAGTTATATACCGTGTATTTATTCACTGCACCTTCTAATCCAAGGGAGAAAGCAATCATTCCAAATCCTACAATTTATTGTGAACATTGATGAACCTTATCTGTAAACCTACTGATTATACCAACCTTTTTCATTTAAATCGTATGTAACTTTACAGAATATTATCATCTAAACATTATTCACAGTGACATGCATTGTAGACAAAGTGGTGCATTCATTGTATCGATCAGCATTTTATAATACTCATATATCTGGCTGTCAGAGATCAACTTTTGCCTGAGTGATCCTTGTCAAAATGGGGCGTCGTGCACGCCAACTGTGAACCGATATTCTTGCAACTGTACATACGATTACGAGGGAGACCACTGTGAGACATGTGAGTACGACGTGACGTCACTGAGTTGAACACATTTTTACAATTTGGAATAAATGGTTGAGTTGACATTACCCAAATAATCCATCGCAATTGAGCCACATTGTTTTAATGTTTCAGTATGGAACGAATGCTTGAGTAATCCTTGTCAGAATAATGCCACTTGCATAGATGGTCTTAATGGATACAATTGCAGCTGTCAAACGGGGTTCAATGGTACATTGTGTGAAACAAGTAAGTTGTAATCATACCTTGCAAAAATGTCCAAGACCCCTCACGACGCATTCGTGCTAATGATTGTAAGTGTGAATATGATGAATGTCTGGTCACAGACTGCTTTGTCGCTATGCGAATGTACGTTATTTCTGTATTATGGGATATTTGCAGATATCGATGAATGTCTCGACATGAATTGTCAGAACAACGGAACATGCGAAGACCAAATTAACAAAGCTGTTTGCCGTTGTCCGAGCAATTTCCACGGCGAATTTTGTGAAACAGGTAAACACTTATATATTATATGATTCATCTCATAGGGTAATAATTATGGCCATTTCTAATGACGCGAAATGTAAGGTAAGGATATCAAGGCATTATATATATATATATACATATATATACATATATTATATATATATATATATATATATATATATATATATAGGGTATAGTATAGAGATAGATAGAGAGATATATATATATATAGATACATAGATATACACAGAGAGAGATATATAGATATAGATATATATATATATATATATATATATATATATATATATATATATATATAGATATATATATATATATATATATATATATATATATATATATATATATATATATATATATATATATATTTTATATATATCCCCTAAGAATGATAAATGCCAGATTCAATTTAAAATGCGTGGTGCTATTATTGCTCAGTTATTCTAGCTTCATATATACGATAATATACAGTGGGCATTTGGAGCATCAGGTTCATCAAGTACATGCATCGGTCCACTGCTGCATGTTATTCACTGATTTTGAATATCTTCAGTAAATCGTGATAATTACAGTTGCTCAGTCAAAATGCATGTTATGATCGCCTATGAAAAAGGTTCTTCTCGATTCATCGTTGACATCCAGTTCTTACAGAGCTTATATTTCCCTGTTTGTTTGCGTTTGCTCTGTTAGAAATATCTTGCGGTCTGCCAGTTACTGTGGCAAATGCTACCAAGACTAATAGTTCTAATGAAGGGGAGTTTGGCGGTTGGATGCTCTTCGAATGCAATCCCGGGATGAAATTTCCAGACATGGCCAGAGAGAAAATAATGGAATGCAAAGCCAGTGGTTGGAAACCACCGGATCTACCTGCGTGCGAACGTGAGTTTATGTTGCCGAAAATAGTTCCACTACAAATGTCGCATATGCTATGGCCAATATTATATTACAGCAAAATATACGATGACACCAGGCAGTAATACATTGCATTTGGAACACCGAACAAAAATTGTTAATTAGAACAGCAGCTACTTATGCTACATTACCAACTGAAGATGAAATAAAAATGTAACAAATAAACTAGCACCGATCGAAAATACACATTGCTGAAGTGCATTATGCAAGATTTTTTGGCCAGAAAATGATATGGACATGAATATATTTATAGAGTTCGATAAATAATCCTATGTATGTTTGCTTTTTATCGATCTTTGAACGCAAAATGCCTGCCAATGACATTAGCATGACCGTTTTTTATGGCTTGTCAGCACATTGTGAATTCATTCCGGAAGTACCTTATGCTACTGCGGATGATCCAAACAGTCAAGTTGGCACCATGTTGAACTACACATGTGAAGAAGGGTACCGCTTCGCTGACAATACGACCTCGAAGAATACGACGTGTTTGGACGACGGACAATGGGACGGCCATATTGACAACACAACAGAATGCAGCTGTAAGTCAAACCTGTGATTGGTGGAAGTAGGTCAAGAATCCGCACGACGAATCAGTGACAAGCGTTTGACACATTCATAGGCTCATGAGAGCATCAAAGAGTGTATAGCTTCGCTAAGAGGGTTCACATCGACTGGCTCTGTTGTTGTTGTTGTTGTTGTTGTTTATTCAAATTTGAGTGGTTTAGTCAGCTATGGCCATGTACCACTAAGTGGCTCTGTGGAGATCGCCTCGCTGATTATAATACACTGCAATTGTTAGGTGGCGCTGCTGTGATATAAACAAAAGCACATGAGAATACTGAGCTGACGTCACTGCGATTGATGAGAGCGGGGAAAAATGTCGGTTACCAGTGCCCTTTAATAACAATTACAATATTAAATCAATGTCACCTTGATAAATTGCTCAAGTCGACCTATCGAAAACAGTTCACCTCTCACAGCGTCTGCGCCGTTTGCAACTATCGATATTTGATGTTCGCGCTGTAGATGGTGATATTAAATTGTCAACAACCTTTCAGAGCGAGGGAACTGGTCGCGGGTAGACTTCTACATTTGTTGGCTTGTGAAAATCTCGAGCATAGAGTGTATCGCTTTGCTAAGCTGGGTAGGAATTGTGCAATTACATGAACTACAACGCCGTCAGCAGGCGATGAGTCTATGAAATCAACAAAAGCACATGGGATTGTTAATCCGACGTCTCGGGGTCGGCGTCTATTAAAGACATGGAGTCATCTGATTGGTCGAGGTTTCACGGCTAAGTTGAGAGCATTAATTAGAGACAATCCGCACAGTTGCAATGCTTTTATTGATATATTTAATCGAACACATTAAGGTTCAGATACCGATGTCAAGCAGTTAAATTCAGTTCGTTCGGACTGACATCTGGATCCAATCGTCTGCGATCCAACACTTTGAAATCCAAGTGCAAAAAACCTATTTTTGATCAACTGTGATTTTTCGGAACAGTGGTAATTTGTCCTGACCTGCCATATTGGGACCATCAGGAGCTGAACACAAGAAATACGACGTTTAACACCACAGTGACCTTCTGGTGCGATGTTGGGTACGTTCTGCATGACAACACAACGGCTCGTACAATTAAGTGTCTTGCCGACGGCGACTGGACAGCAAAACTCCCACCGTGTGAACGTAAGTCATGATAATAATAATCAATCTAAAAATTGCCGAAAGATAATGTTGATACCGATGAAGAAAATATCATTGACGGTGTCACTTGGCTGGCGTACCTTAATGTTGAACCCAAGGAGATGAATGTACACTTAATATGCTTTTATCATATATCCATTTTATTTTACACAACTTAAGCACTGGGATGGGATTATACATCCTATATACTATCACCCATCTACCAACCCAAGAGTGTAGAGATGTGAAGGTGTGCATGACTCAAATTTACTTTGTCGCTAAATGGTTAAGTATCCTTCAAAATTACACCGAAAAAGCCCAGATCAAATGATCGACAATTCCTGAAATTTTGATCTCCGTTTGTGTATGAGTTATCTTGCCAGTGGTTAAGCAGACAAACATTATTACAGACAGGAGAAGAAAACACAATCTTCTTTGGCGGAGGTCGAGACCGCAATAAATTTTGGTCGTCACTATACGTTTGTGAATCAGGATTCTTTTGGGTTACCATGAGTAACTAATTACAATATATTATTTAAATCCGCAGCTGTACGTTGTCCGGTGATCGGCCCGGCAGACCATCGCACGGTGGACACACCTCACAACATTTACAGCACGTTTGCAAAACACAAATGCGACAACGGTTACAGAATGCTTGACGGTGCGACCTATCGCATCATCAAATGTGACGCCACGGCAGAATGGAGTGATAATATCACAGATTGTAGAGGTTGGTGTGATGAATTGAGATGCGTGTGGTTTAGAACTATGGAATGAGATGTGTGTAACGGGTTTTGTGAATTTAATAACTAATGAGTAGTAACTGGGTGAATTTCAACTTGATAGCATGTGGGTTACTTAACGAACTATCGCATTATTGTTCCTCTCGGCCCGAAGAGTTCTGTAAATGAGAGCATGCGACATGCAAAGATATCTAACACAAATTATCCCACTGCGTCTCCGTGAGGTAAATATTTCATTGCTTGGTGTTTATCAGCGGACAGATGTTTCCCTTTGCCGTACGTTGCCAACGCCACGCCCAGCACAACTGACGCCGATTTCACAACCACCACCACTCTCACGTGCATCAAAGGTCATCGTTTTCAAAATAAGGAAAGGTCACGAACTATGACCTGCACCAATACCAGCTGGTGGAATCCTATCCTGACTGAATGCGAACGTAGGTGGTATATACATCCATCCATTTACAGTACAAACTATGAAGAATATCTAGCCCTAGCTTATATGTTCATCAGTTGTCAATTGGAAACCTACAGATTAAGGGATTATTGCGTCTATATCTCTGTGGGTACCGGGATGTAAAAAAGCCTGGCCATATTTCTGATCTAAGTGTTTTTCTTTTTTTATCTTTTTACCATGGCTGCAAAATAACAACGAATGCGTTGAATCCTAGACATACTATATCAGGTATATCATAATTGCGCTAGCTTTCATAAAGATAAACACGAAAGATTTATGAATATATATAAATATTTTTAGCCGTTCTCTGTGGAGATATTCCAAGATCCATCAACACGATTCCGAGCACAGAGAACCAACTGTTCGGCACCGTCATCGATTATGACTGCACGAAGGGTCACTACATGGATGCCGCTACGATGGATGACCACGAGGCCATAGAGTGCCTTGAGAATGAGGTCTGGAACACAACTGATATCCGCGATTGCTGGCGTGAGTAGACATTGAATAATTACTCTGCATAATGTCGCATTCTATTATACTCGGCAATGGGGTCTGTAATCAACTAGCTGTTGAAAGGTTGTTGGTTCAAATGTCTCTGCGGTGACAAGCAGCTGTTAATGTGATTGCAAATTTCATGCTTTGCCCCAATTGTGATCAGTCTTACCAATGACCATTAGGGTCGGGCTGTTGATATTTGAATGACATCAATGGTAAGTTGTATTCAGTAGGTTGATATTTATCCAAAAGTTAAACCCATCACCCGCACATGCTCCTGCGTTGCACCTTCGCCTACATACTTGCCGATGACACCTAAAACAAATTGATTGATTTTTATCTAATGCCGATGGAATTTTCTGGGCAAAATAGGTAATAAATTGTTCTACGTTCTTTGGGGCTGGCGACGCGGTATTCTTTCCCGAAATTAATTTAACATGGCAAATTCTGCGTCAAAAGTCACGGAAGAGGGATCGTCAGTCAAAAACTGCATATATCCCCTCGAACTGGAATCCTTATTTCTTTTTCCTGGAAAGGTCAATTTAAATATTTAGACGTGACGGTTGTCGACCTCAGAGCAACAGGTATGATGTACAATATTGCTTTCGAATTTTCGAATTGTGCTGTTTCTTTAAGAGCCGTTGTGTTTTCAGCCATCGTATGCGATGACCCGCCACTGGTTTTTAACGGCAGTAGGGAGCTGCCACCCAATAACAACTACACAGCGCTTGTCAATTATGCCTGCGACCCGGGTTTCAAATTCATTGATGGCCGCGTGATTAAAAATCTCCTCTGTAACGAATTCGGGTCGTGGAATGAATCGGACGTGTCATGCAGAAGTTAGTATTTTAAATTTGACTTTAATTGACATTGATGTAATTCAGAACAACCTATCCTGATCTCGTAGCACTGATTGCTACAAATTGAGTTGCCATATATGAGGGTAATTAGCGTGTTTTGATAATGATGATTTAGATAGACAAAAGAAGAAACTTAGGTTATTTTGTTTTAAAGGTTTATTGATAAAAATGTGGTTGAATATATAGATATATATACATGTATATATATAGAGATATATATATATAGATATATATAGATATATAGAGAGAGATATATATATATATAGAGAGAGGGAGAGAGAGAGAGATATAAGATAGAGAGAGAGAGAGATAATCTATATATGTATAGGATAGAGGGAGACAGACAGGAGAGGGAGACAGAGAGAGAGATATATAGAGATAGAGATATATAGAGATAGAGAGAGAGAGATATATATATATATGTGTATATATACATATATATATATATATCTATATATATATATATAGATATATATATATATATTTATATACATATATATATTTATACATATAGATATATATATATATAAATATATATATAACACATCGTTATATTAATTATAAGAACAAAATAACTAATAATACATAAATATATATTTACACATATAAATAATATATATATATATGCATACATATGTATATATATACATATATATGTGTGAATATATATATAAATATATATATATATATTTATGTATTTTATATATATATATATATATATATATATAGAAAATATCTCTATATATATATATATATATATATATATATATATATATATATATATATATATATATATATATATATATATATATATATATATATATATATATATATATATATATATATATATATATATATATATATATATATATCACTTAATGACGAATGCAGAGGACCGATGCGACCCTGTGCCAGAACCCGGCAACACCTGGCCTGACACACGAAACACAAGTTGGTACACGAACGTTACATATCGCTGTGATGTTTGGACATGAATGGCCCGACAATAAAACGACTCATATGATATTGTGCCAAGCTGGGGGGCAGTGGACGGAAACGAAAGCGGACATCCCAGCATGCAATAGTAACTATGTTTTGACATGAATTTAAGATTATGTAGTGCATGAACATATGTACACACTTGTATCGCTGTATGACAATTTATTCAAGCACATAAGGAGGGCTTCATTTCTTAAAAAATGAGATATAGATTTTCTTGCATGAAATATGTCAGTATAAAGAACAATTTATACTCGTTTTACGTGTTATTAATGTACTGCATTGAAAAAACATTTTTTGATGAAAATATACCACCAGTCATAGCTTTTCAGAACAGTATAATACCTAAACTGACAACACCATTTTAGAAAAATCAAATTGCTTTTGTTCATGCCATTGCAGTTAAGGAATGTTCGCCGGTCATGATGATGTCCAACGCAACAGTGAATGACACCGAGAATCATGTCTACGACACGTGGATCGAATACTCCTGTGATATCGGCTTCAAGTTCCCGGATAACTCCACTGAGAGCAGTCGGTGGTGTTCGCAAGATGCCAGCTGGGAACCAGTCGACTTCCCTGAATGTGAAAGTAAGTTTTAATCAAGCTAAACTCATTTCCCCACCTGAAGGTTAGTTAAGCATGGATACGGTAGCTTTCTCATGTTGTTAAGTGCGATTTTGTACAATAACCTTTGTCATTATGGATTCGTCAATATGTACACACAGGGTGATATATAAGTCAATAAATTAATAGAGATGTCGGTATCTTTTAAAGTTTCCTTGGTATATACATGTTGAGATAAGGTATTGAGAGAATGTAATGTTGGTAAAACTCCATCTACTGGAGACATATGTTTTAATTATTCCAATATTTATTACTATTATTTGTTTACTTTGTGACTAATAATGATGCGATCCTAAGCATGTAACTATACTTTCATCTTGCTGCATTCACAGTTATCCATTGCCCGGAATTAGAAGAAGTCGAGAATGCAACACGTGACAGCAACGACACCTACTACAACAAAGAGGTAGTGTACACCTGCATGAACGGCTACCAGTACCCCGACAAGACTCTCTCCATGTCGGTATTCTGTACAGCAAATGAAACATGGACGGAATATCCGCCGTCGTGTGAAGGTAGGGACAATATATAGTGATACATCGCCTAGCCGTGCAGAACACAAAGGAAAGCATTCATCTGTAACACAGTCGATCAATCAAAAAAATATATATTAAGATGAATCGTCACACGAATAATTCATATTCAACCCAGACCATCCCCAACCCAATAACAACCTTAGCAATGTTGCCAACCTCTGTAGATGCTTTAATGGTCGAACCATGCTAATATTTGATGATGACGGAATAATTCTATTTTCAAAACACCATCCATATATCTTTTCACAAGGGAGAAATGGCCAGGGCATAGCAACCGATGTGTTTGTTTATTCACTCGGTGCAGTTCCATTCATTACTCTGTGGGCATCTATTCGCTAGCAAAATGTGGTGGTTTTTTTTGTCAACATCTCAGCACATTCCAGTTTTTACAAACATAATCTCCAACACTCACCAAAGGAACTGACAGTAATGTGACACTTACGGTCTTAACCAGTTGAGCGTTTGCGTCACCCAATCGATTAAAGCCCCCGCTCAAAAACGGAATAATTCTATTTTCAAAACACCATCCATATATCTTTTCACAAGGGAGAAATGGCCAGGGCATAGCAACCGATGTGTTTGTTTATTCACTCGGTGCAGTTCCATTCATTACTCTGTGGGCATCTATTCGCTAGCAAAATGTGGTGTTTTTTTTGTCAACATCTCAGCACATTCCAGTTTTTACAAACATAATCTCCAACACTCACCAAAGGAACTGACAGTAATGTGACAGTTACGGTCTTAACCAGTTGAGCGTTTGCGTCACCCAATCGATTAAAGCCCCCGCTCAAAAAAACGTTCAAAACACCTCATTCACAAAAACAGGGTATTTCGGTTTTGCTTCACTCGGTGTATTCTGCATTACCGCCCGTTCCAAAAATGGTGTTTTTTTTTGTCAACATCTCAGCCATCTTTAACAGTACGATCAAAGGAATGACAATTTCTTGCGGGTGTTTCCTACCCAATTCTGTCCCTCATTAAAAAAACGTATTTCGGTTTATGCTTCAGTGGTATTATACGTGGGATCTTTCCAACGAAATTTCTTGCCGGCCTGCAAAAGTCCAAGCGAAACGCCTGAAGTAACTGAGGAAGGGGTCGAGGTCGTGGAGGAAATAGAAAAGTATTCTACATGTCAGGAAAACAAAGTATGGGATCCCCCATTCGTAGATTGTGTCTGTAAGTATACATGTCATTATTGTGCATGCTATTATATTGATTGTATATAATGTTTTATTTTCGCATGTATGCAGTTATTGGGCCGATTCTCATTCCCATACCTCACGGCCTATTTTTGTGAACAAATACTTGTTGAAAGCTTCCATTGACTCACCAGTAAGATGAGGAAGATCAGTAGTCTTATTGGAATCCACAAACGATATGATATATACTACTGCTTTTGTGAGCCGAGTAAACATTTTACGAAAATCAATACAATTGAGCAAAGCAGAATGCTCAATTTTCGATTGGTGTTCCGGATATTTAATGCGTTTTCAGCGAATTACAGCGCTGAACCATAGTTACATGATTCAATTTCGCTTGGTTTCAGCGCTGTTTTCAATCAACTCTGATATTGAGGGGGTGGTATACGAGAGCCCAGATGGAGCTGACATTGCGACTGTAGCCTGCACTCTGCTCTGTCTCCTTTTGGCTGCCCTCATTCTGCTCGACCTGAATAAGATATGGCAAGACCTTAAGATGATGCGAAAGAACATCGATAGCCTCATTGAAAGTCGAAAAAGGAACAAAGTATCCGACAGTTCCACTTGTATCACATCTGATGCTTGAAATCGGTTTAACCAGTTGTAGCCCACCTAACACTAAGCTATTGTTTGGCATCGCATTGTCAAATGTAACTCTATTTAGCGAACAAGTTAACCAACAGAAGTTGTCAAAATCTTATGGTATTTCTAGTTCTTCATGACACACAAATTGTCCGCAGCGGACAAGTCAGAAAATAGCTTAAAAGCAAATGCATCCCTGGCGTATTAATGACAACAGCATACGCATTTTTTTCTAACAGCAACTTCAGTGGTATAACGGACCAGCCATCATAGTGGAAGCTTTTAATGTTTAGTCAAATAGTTCGTTGCCCTATTAACAAAATGTACAGTTGTTCAATACTTGTTAAATGCACATGACGTTACAACGTAAACTAATATATTTTATAAGTGCCTTTTGATATTGCAAGTGTCTGTTTCAACGGTCCAACGTAACATTTTTATGTTAATGGAGTTTAGTGAATGGGGCGCAGTATTCTATTGTATATATATATATATATATTCAGTACATTTTGTGTGTGAGACAACTTAACATGTGAACTATTTATATTGCAGATAAAACTAATGAGGAAATGGCATCCATAACGGTTACTTTTTGTTGTATTGATATGCAGTGTTGTATTTTTGCATGGACATTGATATACTCAATCAGTGTGTCGTGTTTAATTCTCGAGTTTGTTTCACTTAAGATAAACGACTGGAGTCACGCTCTGAGCTCATAAGGGTTATGCAGAGGGCGCTATTTGAGTTTTGCGTGTGTAAGTTTTCAGTGTTGTAATATACAGAAACAATTGGTGATTTTATCACATTTTAATAGCTTATTGGTATGCCACCATTGCTAAAAGCCCCCTGAAAGTATGTTATAAAAATCGTCGATCTTACGGTGTCAGTCAATGTAAATTAACTATATCCTTCATTATTTGACAAAATACAAAAAAGTCATCACAGAAACATTATATATATATGTCATTTTGGAATAGAGATGGGGTTATCCCAAATAAAGACTAAAAATCGTCGACCAAAGGCAAAATTACCAAATACGATTGAAGCTATATTGTGATAATGTTAAAGCTGGCCATCGATACAAGTCTACTGATACATCCCTTCTCAACCTGTGATATGCACTCTGTGGATTTTAATAAAAAATATGTTACTAAAATCAAAGCGCTTGTTGTTGGTTTACCTATTCCACTATTATTATCGAGATCGATATGCAGGTTGACAATTATGAAACTTTGAAAAAGGGAACGCTCAGTATTATAATACTATATCTAGCTAAAGTTCCCCTGCCTCCCCCATTCATTATCAGCACGATATGGCCCAGGCTTAATTTCGAAACTTTGAAAAAGGGAACGCTCAGTATTTATCTCGAGGGGGTAGGATAAGGATAACCGGAAGAGAGAACAATTTTGTTTATGTCTTATATTCTTTTTGAGATGGGAGGTACACTTTATGTTTTGAAGTCTTGAAATTTTCCAACTTTCAGCACTGCAGGTCACTCGATTTCTATTATGAAGTGTATCAGGGCCAGATGAATTTTCATACATAAAAAGCTTACCAGTGATTTGAGGTTATCAATGGCGTCCTGTTCCCATCTTGGTAATGCTGTTCTTGCAGCTTTGTTATGAAACTTATCTCAGGGCATGAACCCATAGGGTAACATGTCTAACTTAATAGGCTGGATCTACTCACTCTATTGAGTTCTACAAAGGCTGCCTATTTGGTCCATTCACTGCTTCGCTCTATTGAGTTCTCTACGGGGTACGCCTTAGATTCAGTCACTGCCTCGCGCTAGGTCCATTTTTTCTATTGATTAGATTGTTTGTTCGGCATGGCTTGCACTGATAAAGTCCCGGTGTGTGTGTGGGGGGGGGGGGGGGGGGGGCATGTTTTTCAGCTGCAATCTGTACGACGGGTTTTTTGGGGGGCTTCGTTTTGTGTTATGTTAGCGAAGCGTCAAACATGTCTGCCATGGAGAGTGGCTCGACCGTGCAAGCCCGCGATGACGTTACTGCATGTAATGAGAAACCAGCTGATCAGATTTTGAGATTGGTCAGACACCTTTATCCTGCTTACGACGTACATCGGGTTATACATTCGCATAAAACCTTGTACGACGGGGTATTCTATATGCCATTTATGTCCCGCGGCACATCCCTATCCGGGATAGGGCTAGGATCCCCCCCCCCCCCCCCCCCCACCAACCCACCACGCGATTTAAATAAGTGCCACTGAATGTGAACATTACAGCGAACACAAGTGCGAAGACCGCAAGAATGTGAACGCTACGGTCAAGACTTGTGATGGGAAACGTCTGTTTATTCAGGATTGATTATCGATAGGAGCAGCCACCGGGGCTTGTCCGGGGAAACGAATCGTCAACGGCCACTCAAATCCATTAAAATTGCATAAAATCTCCCGATCCCCAACCTGGGTCGATCACATCCTAGCCGTTCGTTACCAATTGCTACTTGACCACAAACATGCTGCCTTTCCGTTCCGTTCGATTCCCATTTTCTCCCGCAAGGGGCCGCTTCCTGTCCCTTACAGCATACCCCTTTCTCATAACTGATTCACCCAGTCCCGAGATTCTCGGGAGTCTCCTTACGCCAAAAACATAGTTCTAAAAATTACTACTCAATACAAGTAAACATTCGAGTCAAATTCTGCACGTGGTTTTACACCACAATCAGTTCGCTGCAAGGGTCGCCAAAGCAGTTTTCTTCATATGATTCTAACACCTTGTAATTACCGATGCTAATATTGGAAAACTCACGAGTTCTTCATATTCATATTTAACTGTTGGGTTGAAGAAATTGGAGCAAAGAAATAAAAAGCGCGGTGGGCACGGAAGGGGGTGGGGTAAGATATTCGAAAATGGGTATCATCCAGTCCCTAGCATTTCTGAAGATGAATTAGGATCGTAAAGGGTGTTGATATTCATATTTCAAGAAGCGACCGGTTATGCCATTGGAAAATCGGGTGAATGCAATGGGTAATTTAAACGAGGTAATGCTCTCCCAATTTAATTCATCTGCAATTAAAAATAATAAGGCTCTAAAGTTATTGTTTCAATAAACGAAAGGGAAAATTATGGTGTGAATACATTACCAAAGTTGACTATTGTGCAACACATAGCCATCTTTGTTTTAAAGTTCTGGGAAATTGACACATGGAAAAATCTAACAATCATGGAAAAAATATATTTTATAGTTGGTGGTCATATAATAAAATCAAGTTGGCTGAAATTGTATGAGTTATGAGAGTTAAAACAAAAACCTTGCAAATAGTTTGCTGTGAAGAGATAAAACATGATAAGAGTTGATAAATGGGCTTGTTTATTTAAGCCAGGTGCATGTAAGAAATGTAATAAACAAAAATACATTGCAAACAGCAAAGGTGGGGGAGAAAATCACCACCACAACATGAAAAGGTTGTACATTTAAATAAACTACAACAAGACAGGAAAACAGTGGAGGGTGGGATAGGAAAATCAAAATTGTGTGTGCAAGGAACAGAGTCAGAACAGGAAGTGATTACCATCCCTATCGGCTAAGCAATTAGTTAAAAGTCATGTGACCTCCACGCAGGGCGGTAAGCTGTTGGCCAATAGATCACATGAGCATCAAACAAGTATAGAGCGAGAGAAAGCAAAACATTACGACATTAACAATTGCAATGTCCCCAACTATATTAAAAGACAGACATAAGAAACCTGCTTAGCAATATGAATGTAAACACATGAACACCTCCATAAAAACTATTTAATTATGAGCATATTGAATCTGCATTTCTTAACAACTTGATGACCAATCATGCACACATATGATATCATGCTATTCTAATTTACTAATATTAATATCTATGCTTTGTGTGTGTAATACATAGAACATGGAAATGGCATCTCTTTTCCACCGAAGTGTTTTGGTCAATCTATTGATACAATTCTCACATAATTAGTATTCACAGTCATGGGGCATTTCTATCAAAAATACATCCTTCAACAAATTCATGTAGGTTCTCTGCAGAGTCACATTATTCAGAAGCCGAAGGTGACAATGCTTCCTGTCCTCCCTGCACGAAAAGCATAGATGATAGAGTCTCAACCTGGACAAGGTTATCTTCATTGGAGTCTGAAATTCTGAAGCACGGACACAAACAAATGAATACTATTTTATAAAATAAAAACGAGTCATTTTTAAATTATGAATTGTGACTCAGTAAGGAAGAACAGCTCTGTTCAAGCAGTTTTCGTGACCAACACTTCCAACAAGTAGGCTTTAATTTATGAGAGAGCATGCCAGAGACCCAGAACCAGACCAGTGGACCCCAAGTGACAGGACAGTAAACATGAATGACCATGTGAACCCTAGTGTGTATACAGCGTATGTAAATACCGTAGAAATCACTGAAAAAATGCATCACTACCATTTCTCCCTCCCTACCCCCTCGGACCCCGCGTCAACCACACTGGCATATGCATGCTCCGATGCGGTGTACTTCTATTTCATCGCTCATTCTTCCAAAATTAACTGAATCGACAATATGTCACAAAGCCTGCATAATCAACTCTAATTTATTGAATATATAAATACAATTACTGAACATTAGTGTGATACATTAAGGTTGACAATTGCTTACCAACGACAGGCTTGATATTTTCCCGATCAGAAACACCGCAAACATTGACAGACCTTGCCATCTTGCTGGAACTACTTTCGGCTCAATCCCATGATTCTTAGAACGAGTTATGCGAAAGGTCAGTGCGAGAGATCCAAGTGTACAGCCTCGTCTTGGAGAAGGACACACGCCATGTCATAGTAAAATCCTTCCCTTCCCCCTCCTAGTCGCCACAAGTTCTCGCTGCCGAACGCCACCACCTACCACACTAATCTCTTTACACCCCACCCCCACGACCTTTCCCAGCGACGTGAACGCTTTATGGCCTCGCCCAGCTGTAGTATATAACAGGCTACCATTGCACCAAGAGCCATTTCAAACAAAATCCAGACAAAACCCACATCCTCTTCATGATTTTTGTATCAAACCATTTATTATACGGAACATCTTTTCATCGCAGCGTTAATAAAAATATTGTGTATACTTTTATTTAGTGAACCAGAAATATTGTAGAACATTGGCCTACTACCTTACTTGAAGCAACATGACATTTATCGTGATTCATTAAATATCATTTGGGCAAGCATTTGCTACCATTCAATTCATAAGAGAACACACAGCATCAAGTATATATATATATCCCACTCCCCACGATAAGCTTCACCCATTATCACGTGATGTGTGATGTCATCAGAGGGCTATAGCCAGGTGTGGGTTCATCTGTAGCAACCAGTCAACCGTTTCCCCCAACAGCTCCATGCTATAATGTCTGCAACAACGCCATGGAAGTAGGTTTAAGTGGGTCAGAATTCCTCTACAAGCTATCTTACCTTGTATACCACTCTTGCAGATACTTGGTATGTATGAAATAATGGAATAACCGATCCCTTATGTGCCTTACAACATAGATTTGGCAACTTTAGTCCTATGACTTGGTGATGGGATATTAGACTCACTTGGCAATACTGGCAAATGTTCTCAGCTTCTGAGCAAACGTGTCAAAGGAGAGGGTGAGAGTGAAGTCTCCCGCACAGGAACAGTGACAGGCCAGGTTGCTTTCCTTTATCTATACACACAGCACTATTTATAAAACCTCAGGATGGTTACAAAAACAAACAAGAGGCTAACAGACCTCGAAGTGCTGCTGGTTTTTGACTGATTAACTGTGACATGTAATGGAGAGCAAGACTGGATTGATGGTCATATATTGTGATACGCAATCACAATCTCACAAGGATGTGTGCTGGTTAACATACACACATTGGATCACCATTGTACCACTGCACAACAGTTTACATCCATAAACTCTAGCAGCAGGTATCCCATATTACCTAAGCAAATCACATGATGTACAGCGCAATTGAAATATTAACTTGCCCCTTTGCATTTGGCACATTTCAGGTCCTGGAGTGCATATCCCATGGAGGCACTTTGGAGGGATTCTATGAGGGTATTTTCAATTTCAGAGAGATCATAAGGTGTTCTACATTGTACACATTCCCAACTACCTCTGTACACACACACACATAAAAATAAACTGTTCGGCTTATTTGAGAATATTTAATAGAACTCAATTCCAAACATATACCTAGGTGGGACCTTGATTCTGCCTACGCAAGTCTGATAGATAAAATATCTGTGCATTTGATTCAAGCGTAGTTTTACATGACAGCTAAAAGGTGACTAACCCTATGTTACCCTGGTCGGTGAGGGTTGAATCCCGGCAGAGATCAAGATCTCGGATCATATTACATCCTTTACAGATCACCTGATACATGGAGAGATCCAAAGGTGAATAAACTGTACACGTACGGTACTATACATTATCTAGTACAGCTACTACATTGAACAGGACATTAAGTCAAACAATGTGAATGACATCCTCTCTGCCACAATGACATGGTCTTTGCCACAATGACATGGTCTCTGCCACAATGACCCACCTCTGGGATGACATAGGAGAGGCATGGATCCGTGAAGATGGCGTTCTGAGAGAACTCGCCCACCCCTATCAGCTTGAGGAGATCTCGCTTAAGCTTGGTCACTTCCTCACATACCACAGAGTCCAGTGACAACACCTACACAAGCACCAACATGACCAAGAAACTGATGCATCCGAATATTCATAAGACATGTTCAATAATTTTTGTGACAGCCCCTGCTTCACCAATCAACGGGGAGGTTGTGAGCCGGATTGACCTTTCATTGCTCGCATCCGATTCATGAAACTGACATGTGATACACACCCTCGGTTTTCTATGACGTCATCTACATTGTTGTGTCTAATGAGAAAATGAAGAATGTCTTATAGAATTTGGGGTCCTCTCACAAGTTCAAATTGGGACCATAAACAAGCCCCGTAATCGCTTATCTCTTTGATAGTTATGCTTCTCTCGCCGACTGTGGGATCAAGGGAGCCGCTCAGCATGAAACAACAAATCGGGGTGCTGTAGAATGTGTACCCAGCTCACTCGTCCAGTCGGACAAGTTGACTAGGCAGGTCACTTGTCCCAGGCAAGCTTTCAATACCACGCCATGCGACTGTTGCATGTAATCAACGGCTTCTGTGGGAGTCAAAATATGACACTGACCAATCAGAGACATTGACTCAAAAGTGCCTGAGAGACACGGCATCCCTGATTGGAGCATCCCCAATCAGGGATGCTCGTCCTGCAGCCAAGGGCTAGGGGACCTTGCCTAGGAATTAAGTGAAGGGACATTTTTCTTGTAAGCAGCATCCCCTGCTAGACCTATAATTCAACGGCATGAGAACTACTATGTCGGGATGGAAGTCTATGTCATATCCATGGAGTTCCTGAAGTGGGTTGCAACTAAAGAAAATAAGCAACAGAAACTACAACAATTCTGTCTATATGACAACAATGTAAGATGTAATTCAGACAAATGTGACATGATCTACATTGCAAAATACAGACAAATATACACATACCTTACACACTGATTTGACAAACTCCAGTGCAGGGTTATTGAGAGGGAGATGGGATCCCGGCAACAGAGGAAACTCCTCGGATACATTACCATGGCTACCAGCTAGCTTCTTCTGATCTTCTGAGTGATGCTGCATTAACAAGGGCAACAACCCCATAGATATTCACACAGGCTGCATCAATAATATAGTTAGGAGGCTGGGTAAGGATCAGTTTGGAGGAATGTTTTATTACATAAGGGCTTGTCAAAGAAGATGGCATAGGTCATGCATAGCTAGGTCATATGTTAGGTTAGTCAGAGTATTGACCTATGCATTTGAACAATAAGAGAGATGAACGGTTACTGAGCACAAGACTCAGCAAGGAGAGGCTGACAAAGTGATGACGTTAACAGCAACTCTATCATCCAACAGAAATTAAAAGAACTCAAGTTTGTCATCACCAACAGAAGCATTCTACCATCCAAAAAGAAATTCTTGTGGTTACTGGTCAAAGTTTCTATCAATACATCAAGGAGACTCACGAAAACATTTGCTGAGCGAGGTCATTCTGTATGAGGTTTTTGCACTCCTCCACTACGGCTGGCATTGTACCAGGCGGCCCCTGAGGGGCTGTCTGTCACACACAAATACACAGTATCATCCTATTGCTGAAAATTGGCTTTCTAAATTTCTTCTATATTTGCATAGTGAATGTCTATCATAAGTTTTTAAAGGGAGACCATTACATGAACAGTTGAAATATTGTCTTTCACTAACTGTCTGCAAGATGCTTGATAACATTGTATAGCCAGGCAATGACCATAAGAATATTTATGCGAAATGGAGGTCATTTTTATCTGCATATGATTTACAATTGTACATGGCTTTTTGTCCCTTTATGGTTTGGAAAAAATTGCGTTTTCTGTTGCAAAAGAATTGTTCATTCCGTCCTCCCACCCTGGTATAGTTTTCTATGTTTCCTATCTTCGGCCACTCAATCTGAATTCACTACCCCCCTCTGGTTTATATCCAGGCAGCAACAGAGATGCGGTAGCCAACTTCTTGTTTAAAGTAATCAAAAATGTCTACCTCACAATTGCCAGGTACAACACCAAAAGTCAAAGATATTGTCATCAATTGAAAACTGAGATATAAACTTTGGCACCCTTTCATTTAAACAAGCAACTAAGTGATAAGCAGATATCATACCTGTGTCTGTGATTGGCTGTTGGCATGGCGACGTACAGGTGTGTTACCGGGGGTGATATGTCTCTGTTCCTCCATGATGGCTCGGTAAACACACATGATATAGCCGCCTACAATCATGGAGTAATTATTCTGACAGGAGCCAGCCTGCGGTAGGAAGCGCATCAAGTTCCACTGCATGGCTACACCAGGCTACAGATCAACAAACCATCACATCAAATAAACCAGACATTCGCATATGAATTTACCTAATGTTATTGAATATCCTCAATTAAAATCATATTGAAAACAGGAGGAACAAGTGCCCAGATATAGCTAGTCTTACCAGAGAGAAATCCACTGTTATAGCAAAGCTCAATAATACAATAATGTGCATCCAAGAGGAGAGATAAATTACTGAGGGCAAATATGGCCACAAAAGTTGCCCACTGACCTCATCCTCGTCATCAGATTGGTTGAGGACCTCTTCGTTGGGGGGTGTGGAGGGTATGAGGTCCTCATCCTCACTCTCCTGGCCTCCTTTGTCAGCCTCTGTAGTTGGCTGGGATGCTGAGGTCGTGGTATCTTGATTCTGCACGGATGCAGGTAACTTGGCCTTTACTCCACCAAAGTTAGCCTACACTCACAGTAAATAAACCTGTTTATATAGGTCAGCAGTTCTTATTTATTAATAAACAAAACAACTGGAAACAGACTCTTCCCTGTTCACTCACACAAAATAGACCGGTGTCGATTTCTTGGGGAAAAGCACGATTGAAACTTACTCTGCTCAAGCCATCATTTTAATCGTTGCAAGCAGACGGTTTTGGGACAGTTTCCCCTCGAGGAGCATTGCATGTAAACCCTGAATTGGTTAGCAATTTCTTTATCCATCCATATCAAATGATGTCTGATTACAGGTGAATATAACCTCATAACCAATAAACAATTAACCTCCCCAAAATACCGCACAACAGGTTAATCAATATTTTGCTGCAGTTTCTCATCTTTTATAGCAGTATCATGTACACCCTAATTAGAAATGAGCCTAGAACTTGTTAGCGTATTTCACCTGGTCCATCCAGAGCAGGTAATGCCAGCACTGGACGTAGGATATATCCACCATGTGGTAGAGGTCTCGACTACGGATGCTGTTTGTGATGTACTCTACGTAGGCTATAGCATCCATAACGCTACGCTTCTTGGTGCAGATGACCAGGCGGTTAAAGTTGGCGTGGACAATGATGGCTCCCAGACGCTTAAACTCCGCTATCAACTGAAATCATAAAAAATACCAAAACCTCAATTCAGTAAGCCAAATGAATGATATGATAACATTGAAAACGACATTATGATGATCAATGCATACTAGGTTTATTTACAAGTGAGTAATGGGCAAATGGGACGTAAGGTAAGTATAGGGTTTAACGGCACACCAACACTAGTGTGACATATGGGGTAAATAAGAATAAAGAAATAAATAAAAAGGAGACGAAACAAGAGGCCAATGAACCCCTTCATTATTATATTGATTGAAGTGATGTATGTGAAATTCATTGTAATTATATATATTGTTGAAAATCTACAATATAAATTAATTTCACTTATAAAACCAAGGATATAAGATTCATCAACCCTTTCTAACAATTCTGAATGACTTTGAACACCAAGGAAGCAATGTCTGATAAGATGTGCTAGACATTGTATGTGCTTGGGCAAGGAATGCATTCAGGGATGAATAAATATGAGTTTTATAGGTGTGATCTGAATGAGCACTGGCAAGAATAACCTTCCTACGCCTGCACGTGTAGCTGTGTGACCACTCACGAATTTCGGGCTAAATTTCATGGAACTATATCAAATAGAGCATTATTATTGAGTTGAGCCTTGTAACATGATAGCCACCCAGCCTATAAGAACATGATTTTGAAGTTGAGATGCCAGGGCAATGATGGCATTGGTGGTGGCGCCCTCACCTGCATAAAGAGTTTCTTCATTAGACCATGAAGGGTGGACCTCAGGGCAGGTTCATACAGCAATGCACTTGATGACCTCAACCACCTGTTAGACGTAGAAAGGCAGCCAGTTGACAGAAGTAATCAACCCCCAAATTACAACATCACTTTGATCCCTGATAAACGATCGCAGACTCACCTGTAGAAGTGGATGATCTGATGATCAGCAAAGACGTTCTGATACATGGTGACATCCCGGATCCAGCTATGTACCATACCTTCATTATCCTACCAACACAACGGCACAACATCTACAACTATTCACTGAGAATTATTTCTGCTTGTGGGCGCATACAGAGAGTGGGAGACATCAAAGCTGCTTATTTATTTGGTTTGTCTGCTCACCTGAAAGACGCGGAACAGAGTGCCGTATCATCGTAGCTGGCCAGCATTGTGGCTGCTCCCTGGCCTTGCATCATGTCCGACAGTGAGGTCTGAGGGAGAGTGTCAAAACTCACCACACTTGCGCCTTCACTCTCGTTCACATGAGCCGACTGCACACATGAGATAGAACATATGATAGCTTCTATATTAGCACTATTAATGACATATTTAGCCACACAGAATAAATGACTTCTTGATTTACAAGAATGAAAATTCCCTGCGCGATAATAACATTGTCCTTCATTACTTGCTCAAACACTTTCTGTGCTGCCTAGTGACCAGAGGATTTTTTATAACAGATCTGCATGGTAATTGTCATACATGGATTACCGGCAAATGGGAGTATTACCTGTATAATTTAATTAACAGTATGAAAACATATCCTGTATTACCTGTAGAAGAGTAATACCTGCATTAAAGTTTTATATGAGTGGGAGTATTACTTGTATGAGTTTTACCTGAATGAGAAAATTTCCGGTATAAGAATGAATTTTACCTGCATGAGATAATTAACTGTATGAGCATAATAACAGCATAAGAGAATTACCTGTATGAAAGTATTACCTGCATGAGAGTATTGACAGCCAGACTAGCCAGGTCGAGTTCCACACAGACAGTAGTGTAGCTTCCAGCCTGGTTCATCTCTACACTGGCTCCCTCCTCCGCATCCAGGGCCAGTCTAAAACAGCAACACAGACACATTGACCACAATAACATCACAGCTTGATCAAATCTGTAGCAAAACAACAGAACACCAAAATGGAAGGAGATACATTGTTCATTCTTGTACAAAAGTGAGGGGAGATTATATTGTACAACACTGGCTGGCTCAGATTCAAATGTTGCTTAAAATCTGCTCTAACACACCCCCCCACCCCCTAACCAAAACAAGCACAAACACTAAGCACAACTCGCACCATGGATGTATGTCCTTACCTGTTATCATCGGCTTCCTTACCCCCAAGATCTGGTCGGTCGGTTGGGGAGCACCACAGGACATGATTATGTTTCAGCAAGTGACGGGCGAAGAAAAGGTCACAGCCAAACATGGTGGTGTCTTTAGGCAGGTTACCCAGAGGTACATGGAAGAATCGACATTGCTCCATCATGGCCTGCAGGAGGGATACAGAGAGGAGCCATGGTGTTACCATAGACTTAGGTACCAATTAGAAGCAGGATTAAAGATTTAACCACAGAAACATATACCAACATGAAAGTCCAAAGACTGGGGTTGAATATAAATCTGTCAATTTGAATATAAATCTGTCACATCATCTCCAACATCTGTTAAAACAGCTGCGATTAGCAATGCTGGTACCCGACCATGACACCCACCTGAATTATGATGTCCACATTGAGGTAGTGCTGTACCATCCTACGGGCACCCACCCTCTGCCAATCCAGCACGCTGTAGAGGTTGTCACTAATACACACACACGTGATAGCTCTATAGCTGGCATCTCTACAGAAAAACTACTCTCATCAAATTTAATTTGATGAGCAATTTTAGTCAAGGCTGTCATCAAATTTCACAGGACAGCACCAGGAATAAGAGTGAGGACCCTCATAAGTCTGTGTTGACGAGGAAGTTTCACATTCAACCAATAGAAGATTCAAACAAGAATATATCCCACAGACAACCAGCACAGAAATGTTACTTTGCCCTTTTTTACTTGTTGAACACCTCTAAACATCTCAATATAGATCGAGATAAATGTCAAGTACACTGTCGATTGTCATGAAACCATCAACAATTTTTCTTTTAAATTTTTCTCTTGACCAGCCAATTAAAGTTGTTACTTCACACCATGTGATTGGTAGATGGTCACACCAATCAATGACATGATATACATAACAACATAAAACAGATGAATGAGGAATATATGACATAAAATGTGAATGATCCATGCCACTTACTCATCACTGACATGTACAGGCACTAGTGGGAAGTCTCCTAACCCAGGCATGTTAGCCGTGAGATGGGAGAAATCCAGCGGCGACTGGACTGCGATCATGGTGGGTCCTCGCTTCTCGTCTTTATACGCCCCCAGCAGCCTCTGCAGTCCCCGGTACACCAGTCGCACGTCTTTCTCAACACGGATCTCAAAGGTGTGACCGGGCGGGGGAAGTGTATCTTCATCCATGCCCTTACCAATCCTAATCAAGTCATAGGAGATGTCAAGCATTTAAATTACAGCACAACCAAGATTTTACAAGCTCTCTAGGGACCTGGAACCGAGCTTCCATCACAGGGAGGAGCCAGCAAAATATCATCTTTAATGTATGACCACATCTCTAGTCACAGAGGTAACATGGTTGTCTCAGCCACGACACAACACATGTAGACTAACTTGGTGTTGTATTCAGCGTTGTAGAGGGCAGTCATGTTAGGCATCTGGTTGGTGCGCACTGTATCCACCACAAACACGCTGGCTTTCTTGGATCCCGGGAAGAACAAGCCAAACATCTGCTTCTGTCCACTGTTGAATCACCATATGATCACATTGTCACAAGAGCTCATGTCAAACCTCAAAGCGGACAAGGTCCTAGAGGTTTATATATCTTGGAAACCAAACCAAACAACCAGATACACTCAGTATATTACAACAAATACAAAACAGTTTTTTTTAGATTACGGCTCTTTTCAAGACTTGTTTAAGATTCTAAAACTTGGCCGCAAGAAGACTTAATTGTGCAAAGTCTATGCGTGAAATGTGAATGATCATTTGTGGAGTGCACTATACAGTACTCACGCCACATGATGGTAGAGGAAGATGTGTCGAATAGAACCTGGCTCTAGGTAGGAATACTGAGCCAAGGTGCGGAAGTCTAGGTGCTCCAGCTCAAACTGATCTGGCTCCTGGAACACAGTATCCACAAGTGGTGGCATAGGTGGTATGGTTAATGAGGTCACAGACAAGGTCATGCAGTCAAAGAAAATGTGGAATGGATTTAGAAAACCTTATGAACAGCAGCATTCATTCTATAAGACATGCACCCCCCTTGTACTGCACTGTCTGCTATTTATTTTCGGCTTTCCAGACACCCAGTCACATTGGTTGTTTAGCATGCATCATCAAATGACAAATTCAATGAAGCCCATTTAACTTGCTTTGTAAAATCGCTACTCTTAGTTACCCTTAGCAACAGTATGTGCAGCAACGTTCTATGACCTTCTACTACTTCCTCGCATTTTTGTTGGACACACCCAACACCAAATATTCATCCCTGACAGTCGCAGCAATTTACTTTGCACTCCCGCAGTGCACGTCTAATAGGATGAACACGGGACTGAACAGGATATAATCAATTATGTGAAACTTGTGATATCAGGAATGAATGTGCGATACATAATTAACCCTGACAACCTCAATATCAACTAGATTCATAATCATCAGGGAATTATACATTATATAAAACCTAATCACAAACTTCAATGGATAAAGCCAGTGACTACAGACCTTGCCAGCCAGGGCCTTGACATACTGTCTGTTGACAGTACACACGCACCCTAGGCGCAGTAAGGCCCTGAAGGTGAGAGGCACCTGGGTCTCATAGACACCCTCAACGTCGGGGGAGGAGAGGTCAGCAGCTATCTCACTGGAACAAGGTCAAGGTCAGTCAGACTGGGTTAAAGTAAAGATCAGTCTGTCAGGGTGAAGTAGATTCATGGTCTTATAAAGTACATAAGGAAATGTCTTTGGCATCCTACCTCATTAGAATATCAAAAACCTATATAAGTATGATAGTATGTATATCATCATATCAATTATGGGTAGCAGTCATAATCTTATATTAATTCCAGTGGATAGGGAAATATCAGATACAAATATGGTAGTATGTTTACTTAGCGTGTTGGCGGTAGACGTCCTCTGGTACACTATACTCGTAGAGATGCAACACTGGATGAGATCGGGGAAGGATGCGGTTAGCTTTCTTCCACACTGATTCACAGAGTCAGTGGGAAAGGTTAGAATAGATAGTTAAGAGATATCATTATATATAGAAATATAAAGTGAATGCACGAGTAGGATGAATAGATGGACAAGTCAAGTGAATGGGATGAATAGGTGGACAAGTCAAGTGAATGGGATGAATGGGTGGAAAAGTCAAGTGAATGGGATGAATAGGTGGAAAAGTCAAGTGAATGGGATATGGACAAGTCAAGTGAATGGGATGAATATGTGGACAAGTCAAGTGAATGGGATGAATAAGTGGACAAGACAAGTGAATGGGGTGGATAGGTGGACCAGTCAAATGGGTGGGTTGAATAGGTAGGTGGGATGAGGTTTGCCCAGTTGCTGAAGTAAATCACTGGGATGAGAGTCCATGAGTAAACTACATCACTCACTTGCTCCTTCACCCTCTTTCGGCGTTTTCTGGTTGACGTAGAAGATGCGAGGCACGGTGAGTTTAATGGCATGTAGATCCTGACCAATCACAGCCCACAACCGATACACACCGGAGTGCTGTGTCTTGGCTAACTGAACAAAACATCACAAACAGGTGCATTGTCACATAAATCTACATAGAGTTGTGGATCTGGGGTCCAGAATATTCAAGATGAGACACTATTGATGGTAAAAGGAAAGTACATGCAGTGGGCAGGAACTGTAGGGATTGTTTACCATTTAACATGTGGAAGGTAATTTACAATTAACCAGGGGAGTGAAGAACTTAATACTGCAGTAGCTTTGATTAAAATTTTCCAATGAAACCTACCTGTACAATCTGCCAGGGCAGATCCATCATGGTTCTCGCCTGTTTACGGAGGAAACCTCCCATCCCCCCCACCGTTCCAACCCTCATTACACTGCCTCCTATAGGTCGACCGTCATCTTCCTCACCCACACGACGTCGTTTGTGTCGCTCCTTGCGTTGTCTAGCTTGGAGGTCCCATTTCTTCTTCTGGAAGCTCACCCAGGCCTGGATAGACTCCTGTACCAAATAAAAAACAGAGTATTGATCATCCAAAGAGACTCCCAGAACATTGGATCCATAACCTACGAGGATTAGGGTGCAACAGAAAAGTCCTAATTTTGTGATAAGTTATGTACACCCTATTATATATACCCTTTCATAAAAATGGTGTCTGCTTTTCATTACAAAAACTAATGACCTAACAATTAGCAATCATGCATCCAATTTTATACATTTCACAAAGCCTCAGCAGAACACCTGAATAAAGGTGAATATGAATAATAAATATGACATTTCTGACACAGACCTTGGTGTTTCCAAGCGGGGGTGGGGGGCCCAGCACCTCCTTCCATGTGCGAGTCAGAGCAGCCTCATCAGCATCACCGGCCGACTTATCATCTCTCTTCCTCTTCACCCCACCACTCCCAGTGGATGTCACTCTAGGCTGACCTCGTGTGGCTGAGGTGGAGGAGCTTATGAGGTCCTCAATGTCACCCGACTCAAGTTCACTTCTTGGCTGATAAAAATAAATAGAAAGGAAAAGCTACATCAGTAAAATTGCTTTTAACGAGATATTGGCTTCAGAAAGAGAGCTCACTTGTGAACTTAGCATCACCACTTTCACTTTATCATGTAGAGCTGGTCACGGCAATAACACTGACATAACAACTTGGTGTCGGGAGGGGTATTTGGTGGGAACCCTAGCCATCGGTGGGGTTGACTAAAGGTAATTGAAGGAACAGGTGAGCATCTGACAGGTGGGGCTGTATACAGCTATCCCCAAGTTACTGAGGGTGAAGCATAAAGCTTTTTGATCTTAGATCAGATTGAGACATGTGAAGATGGAGTGGGGTTGGTGATGAAGTTTCCATCACCCAAACAACAACACAACATGGTCCTAACAACCACCCCAATGTGTTCATCATTACACCTAGCAACAAGAACCATGGAACGACTGTAGTTGATGAAGCTGATTGTGATGATTGCAGTGAGCTTCACAGCAGGGAAATTTGAACATCCAGTGACAATTAGTGACTTAGATTAACAATGCAGGCACAGTTTTGAGCCAGTTATGCTCTGACTATGAGTGGTACACACTATCAATTGAGCCCTTTAAGACCCCATCATTCCCACCTCATCCCCTCCCACCCATCACCTCACCTCCTGGGGGGCTGGTTTAGCCATCTTTACAAACATCTCACTGATGCGCTTCTGTTTGAACACATCATTTTTCTCGAGCAGTTTCTTGTGGAGCCAGTCAGGATGGGGGATGCGGGGTACAGGGTTAGGTACTGACTGAAGGGCAGCTGGGATGGTGATGATTTTCTGTATGGCGCTACCCAGTCTTTCAATGTAGTATTCCCAGTCCAAAATCTACAACCAACAGTCCGAAGTGAAAATAAACAAGATGAAATAAAACTTATGTGTGGGTATAAACAAGATGAAATGAAACTTATGTGTG
Source organism: Urechis unicinctus (assembly GCA_034190875.2). NCBI lineage: Eukaryota > Metazoa > Annelida > Polychaeta > Xenopneusta > Urechidae > Urechis > Urechis unicinctus. The sequence continues at coordinate 38,806,408 of CM067347.1, read as the reverse complement.
GGTATAAACAAGACGAAATGAAACTTATGTGTGGGTATAAACAAGATGAAATGAAACTTATGTGTGGGTATAAACAAGATGAAATGAAACTTATGTGTGGGTATAAACAAGATGAAATGAAACAATGTGTGTGGATAAACAAGAAATGAAAACTTATGGGTATAAACAAGATGAAATGGTATAAACAAGACGAAACTTAATGTATAAACAAGATGAAATGAAACTTATGTGTGGGTATAAACAAGACGAAATGAAACAATTGTGCAAGAAGTTTTCACTGGTTATATAATGATATCGCTCAAAACTTACACATATTTTGTCAAATACCATGCCACTGAGCAATTTTTGTATGAATCAATTTGAACAAAAAACCTTTTGACCAATGCCAAAAAAAATCAAAAAAGCAGTAAATGTTATACATATGATGCCAATTTTAATCTACCACTTCTTAAGAGGGAAAAACCCAGGGCATCAATATCAAACATATTGCATCTAGTGTAATCCCAAAAGGGGCTTACATTTCTGATATCAAAGTCACCCATGGAGGAAATTTTGAGCCACTTCTTGAGGTAGTGCTGTCGTATGCTGGTTTCTGCCTGGAATATGGCCAGGGGTATTGCTCTGTGGACAAATATCAAGGGTCACTGAATGCTGCTGCCTGTACATAAGGAGGTGATTGTATTGCGATGATAGCAAATGAGGTCATAGAATTTATATCATTTATAAAGTGATCAAACAAAACCATAATTCCTTCCATATAGCAGCGTGGCTGATAACATTAAGTCCTTTCTATTCATAATATATATGTAACAGAACATAACAATATTTCCAGTCAGAAGATAACTAAGTGTTTGTGTTACAAGACACCCATGACTGGGCACTGCAAATTAAATCAAATGCAGCTACACGCTCCTGGTTACTCTCCTGGCAATTGAACGTAGAACATCCGACCCACAGAGAGACATTGCATGTCCCACCCACCTCTCAGTGACGGGGGAACCCTCAGGCTTCTTGGAGATGACAAATCGACATGACAAGCCAGCGTCTTTCACCATCTGGTCTCCCAGGAACTTAAACACACATCAAAAGCCAAATGAAAACGTGGTTACTTTTTTACAGTAGGTGACATAATGTTGGTGATGGGGCACGATTGTGATGCTGAGACAGCTATAACACATGCCATCTTCAAACTTGCTACCATCAATCATAGCCCACTCAACACCTTATAAACCATTTCACATATAAGCAGTTCTATTAAATCCATTATTTTCCATGGGATATCATGTGATTGGTTACCATGGCAGCACATACCTCAGCCAGTCTCTTAGCGGTACTGATGGAGGTAGACTTCTGCTCGCCATAATCCTCCAGCTTACGAGACATGCTGCGGTTCTCTGAGATCAACTCAAACAACTCAGAATCAGGCATATTGGAAGCCTGAAACAAAATGGTAATGCTGTAGGTAGATTGAAAGAGAAACAAAAGATCAAAGGTACAGAGGTAGATAAAGAAAATAAAAACCATTTATTTTCAGATATAAGAAGTTAACAAATGTGCATAGTTTAGTTTCTCATTAATTAATTATTAAGTTAGGTCAATATCAACCAATGCCAGAGTATATTGAACAGGACGTATCATGAAAACAGCCATAAAGAACAACCATGTTTGGCTGGATAAACACCGACACTGATTGCAGCTTTAGTGAAGGCTGTTCTGGTGTCATCTGAGAGCAGTATTTAGTAGAGAATCTAGCAAAGATACTTCAGGTTTACCCCAAGTTCCCTGGCACTTGATCAACGATTTTTGATTTAAAATATTAGCATTGGTAATAATTTAGGCTCATTCAAGTTTGGCAGATAGGAAAATGAAGCCCAACTGGCATGCAGGGGCAACAAGTGCCAAGTGTCTGGGGAGTGATACAAGTATGTGTCACACCTTGCTATACAGCACATCGAGCCAGTAATCAGCTACTTTAGCCACGGCAGCATAACATTCCTCCAGGTGCCTCCTTTTAGAAAGGCTTCAAAGACAGATGATTGGAAGATTTTGATGAGTTGAAGCTCTCCTCGCCGCTTCACCTCAAAGCCCTAATCATGGTACATCACATAGCCAACATGTAGCTACACATACTGTATTCAAAGCCCTAATCATGGTACATCACACAGCCTACATGTAGCAACACTTACTGTATTCAAAGCCCTAATCATGGTACATCACACAGCAAACATGTAGCAACACTTACTGTATTCATTCTTACATTTTAACCCCTCCCTACCAATTAACCAACCTTAACATTTTTCTGGATGAGAACAAAAATCAACAGCAACTTTCCTAGGACGAATTGGGATATTGGAATATAGAATAAGTCCTCTCCCCCTCAAATGTTCTAAGCACCCACATTTTGACCTTTTCATTCAATGTGTCTCACACAGACCACATATCAGTGTTATCACTAGTTATCACAGGCAACAGAATATAGACTGGTGACCTCAGGTCTGAACCCTTCCCACAGCAACCACAATCATCACAAGCTATAAAATACGGTTATAGTTATGGAACAGGAGTTAAATAATGTCTGGCATTCATTGACAGTACCTTGAGTTCAGCTAGGGAACCATCAAAGTTGAATACAGCATAGCGTTTCTTGAGTTTCTTGCCCTCCTCCTTGGAAGCGGGCAGGATCATTGCCAGATAAGGTCCATCCACCTCAAAGAAGATGGAGTTCTCATTGCGGATCTTGTATTTGAGTCCTCTGGGGTCAACCAGTTCATGGTACTGATCGTTAGTGAAGTGGTCCTGGGGGAGGGACGAAATAGAGTTAATCTATTTTGAAGAAGTTGTGTACAACAATACAAAATAGAGAATTGGGTGCAATTGATACAGGCTCATTGCTGATTTATGATCAATGATTGATTATATATTTTGCTGTGGTTGCATGAATCAAGATGGTTCAAGGCATTTGATGGCTTTGTGGATCGTTATGGTTATTGACTCCTCTACTGATGGTTATACAATTCACAAAAGTGTTGGCAAAACAGCAATAATCCACGACCTTAAATTCACTACTGGTAATTAACACCTGTATGGTGCATACCTCATTCTTGATGGTACTTTGATCAATGAAAGTCATATAACCATAGTTCATAAACCCACTTACCTTAACCATCATATTTAGCATGGCACCAGGGTAAGACACAGTCACTTTGGCTTTCTTTGGATTGGTGGTTTTGATGACATAATTCTCTGGGAATGTTGCCGGTAGCACGCACCAGATACCATCTGTATCTAACTCTAACGGCCGACTGTAACACACACAGGCATCATCAAGGACAAGCATGTATAGGTAAACTGAACTGTGGGTGTTTCAAAACCAGACAATGGGAAACGACTGATGTTAATGGCTGAGAAATGCTTGTAAAACCACCGGGATCAAACCAATTAACCTGTTGCAAGGGATCTATAAGCTTTAGTTTGGAAATCAGGTAGACTACACCAGATCACCTGCACCTAAAATAATCTTTTCAGTTAACTGGTCAAACAGGTTCAGAATTTGGAAATGCACATCAGTGACTGAGGGCTTCGAAATGAATATCTTGAGCAATTACACATTTATTCCCCTTCTATATTTCAATGGCAGAGAGTTTCTACTGACCCTATTTGCTCGACGATTTCTCTAGCTTTTGTAATGATGTTGGCTCCTGTGTAGCAGACTATGCCTGCCATCTCCATGCTGTACCAGCGAGCTCTGTGAGCCAGGACAGAAAGGCAATGACAGAAAGACAATCCGGACGGAAAAGTGTTGATTTGACATTTGTGATGACAATATATTACACAACAATAACATATCTAGGAAAAGTTTATGTTAAACAATCTATTGACCAATTCAGGTTAAATTAAGATGTATTGGTATGGCAATAATAATGGTGTCATTCAAGATACTATCAGCCAAGTAAGGGCAACATAGGGTGTGACTTAACCAAGTCATTTCAGCTAAAACCATCACCACTCACCCCTTCCTCATGACATAACCATAGAAGGAGTTGAGGATACACTTGTGGGCTAGCTGGAGCGAGTCGTACAGAACCACCATGCCATTGGCACGCTTCATCTCAGAGGCGTCGTCAGAGCTCTCAGCTTCACCCAGCTTCTTCTTCCATGTCTGCATAATCAAAGTTAATCATACAGAAACTTTAACATAACCACCTCATAACCACAGGCTTGTAAATGTTAATAAAAGAAACAATGACCAAGATCTGCTACACCAAGCTTCTTCCAGTTAATCACACCATACCACAATACACCAAGTTACTTACACACATAATTACAGTTTGATATCGGAAGCAATGGCCACATAACTTATTCTTCTATGTTTGTATAATCACAACCAAACCCCATATAATTACAAATGACCATGAAGAACATAAGACATGGTTGACTTGGAAAGGGTCAAACTGAATGACGTCCACCGACTCCAGTTGACCGTAAGACCAAACACTTTCTCATTCAACACTCTTTTATACCTCACCTTAACTAGTCCTTTGAATGTGTACCTCCTGTCTATGAATGCGATGACCTTAATGAGCCCTTTGAAGGGGCACCTCCTGTCCCTAAGTGCCCTTACCTTAACAAGCCCTTTGAAGGTGTACCTCCTGGCCCTAAGTGCCCTTACCTTAACAAGCCCTTTGAAGGTGTACCTCCTGTCCCTAAGTGCCCTTACCTTAACAAGCCCTTTGAAGGTGTACCTCCTGTCCCTAAGTGCCCTTACCTTAACAAGCCCTTTGAAGGTGTACCTCCTGTCCCTAAAGGCCCTAACTGTGTCCACGTAAAAGGAGTTCTCTTGCTGACAGATGGTGGACGTGCGCTGTTCCTGACGAGTAATCTTTGTTTTCCTATAGGCTTTCCGGCAATAATCTAAATACAAAAGGACGAAAGAAGTGTAGAAATGAGCATAATAGAGCCTTAATTAAACACAGCCACTAGGGAAGCTTTTTCCACCTGCAAGACGTTTCTTTTCGAATGTAGCTTGCTCCTCTCGATTGAGCTGGTGGAAGGCACGAGGAGCGCCCCCTGGGAACTGTGGTGGGAACTTCTCATTTTCCAGTTGCTGTTGAATACGATGATACTCGCTGCGGTTGGCGGGCACTGACAAAAACAAAAATTATATTTCAATATCATACTGTTGGAATACAATAGGAATTAACCAAATGGATTAGTAGTAGGTTGTAATTGTACATTACACTGTTCAAAAAATAAATACATATCAAAACACTGACTGTAATCGCCCCTCCACGTCCAAGTCAGGTGGCGCTGGCATTTAGCTCCAGGCTTATTGAAGTCACAAGCGGCACATGTACTCTCGTCCACAATGGCTGACGGCTGGAGCCATACACAAAATGAAAGGGCAAGCATGTCAGGTAGAGATAAACGAAACAATAATCATAACACATTCTTAACATCAAGCCACAAAACAGCTCATCTCATCCCAGCAGTCATTCAACAACACTAACAGAGGACACCATTGGCAAACTCTCCTCCACCCTCACTCTCACTTATTTACCCCATACCAACTTCAAGCCCTTGCAACCTGACCACTCCCCCCCCCCCCCCCAACTTAGAAGGGTGATAACCAAAGAGCACTGACCTGGTAGCCTATTGGTGAGTATGATATTAGGGTACATGGCTCCCACATCCAGATGGTAAATAATGGGGTTCTCTAGTCGATTAGGACAGTCCCGTAACATGGAGAGCTTCTCCACGATGTCCTGACACACCTCCTCAAAGTTAGTCACCGTATCCATGGGGATGCCTTCTTCCTCGACGATGGCATGTTGCATGGTAACGGAGACTTGGTCGATGAGCATCTGGAAGGCTTCTGGTACCTGGCAAATCACAATATGGCATTGATGTTCACATATTATATTATAATCATTTTGAGATTCTAAACAATGGGAAATATTTACTCTTACAATATTCTTGGTTCTACAATGAAAAAGTGACAAAATGGGGACTTGGCTGCTAAAGGATGTTATGGGGTGGGGAGGAGGGCATATATTACTACCTAATTCAACTTATTAATACTTTAGAAGTTTGAGAAAGAATTAGTGGGAAGTATCTATCAAAATATTGATAAGGATTTTGATAGAAGGGTTCTGAATAACCAAGGGCAACAAACCATTCTGAATCGACAGGGGACGTCGGCTCGGAACACCCCTGACTCGAGCGCTTCCACGTGACCCCCCACATAGGTCTCTGCGTCAAGAACATGGCCGTCCTCGGTCAGTTTGTTCCACACAGCTTCCTGCTTGTTGGGGAAAATGATGTTGGCGTGGAAGGCTTGAACCATCAATAGGGCCTCACAAAGCGTACCAGAACCTTTCCTCAGAACCTTGTACATAAACAAAGGGGGGAAGATACAGTCATTGTCCCCATATAGACACAACAATCACACAAACCTACTGTCCTAGTCAAGTCAATACCATTCTCAAAATTGTCCGAATAGAATATAACAGAACAACATTTATCACTGACCTCATCTGGTTCCATGGGAATGATGGTACACAGAGCGAAGATGAAGGGATGGACGTATTTCATGTAGAGGTAGTACGTTGCTACCGCATCTGACACGGAATAGGTGGCCAGAATCTGCGGCTCCTCCATTGCTAGGCGACACATGTCCTCAGGATCCAGTTCTACTGGATCGTACCTCAACTTGGCTTTGGCAACTGCTTTGAGATTCTGACTTCCCACAGGAAGATAACTGTCACGTTTCACCCACCTTCAGACACAATGTTGGCTATTGTTCAAATCACAAAAGTGACTTTGTGAGAGGACCTTGGCCTCGGATTGGTTAGGTGGGGAGTGGCTGTGATGATTTGTGTGCTTCTCAATTAAAGAAAAGCATCTGTCCTTTAAATGCTAAGGTAATTCTGAGATTGTGAAAGATAATACTGATGATGGTACTTTGCTCCTGTCGTCCATATGGTATCCATAGAAACGTTACATTGGGGCCTTAAAACCAATCTAACTTAAGTTGATGCCAGATACATTAACAGAAAACCGCGATGGTAACAGGTACGGTGAGGGGGATCCTGGCAGACAGGGGAGGGCTGATCTCACATTACAGTAGACTCAATCAGGAAACTCACCTGAGACAGTCCATGTGAGAAGCCGGCCTGGACTTGTATTCCCCTTGTGAGTCTCGTTGAAAGCCGATTTCTCTGTGCATGTCGACCCCATAAACTGCTGCCCGGGCCTCCACAAATGGCCTGCAATACGCAGGTATGAATATACTTAATAAGAGTGTGGAGCCATGTAACAAGGCAGACTAATGGACAGTGCCCATACACATCATACAACAGATTTTTATAAGTTGAGCTATCACCTCCTGTAGATTTGCATTTCAAAATGGATCCACGATAACAGACAGTATATACACAATTTATCAATATTCAGGCTAAATTTTGTTATAACATCCAATATTGAAGGAAACGCCACTATCCTACCACTATTGCTAGATGCAACATGAACAACACTAGGTAAACAACCAACCAACAATTAAATACACTAATTCTGACATAGCAAAGACAAGCCTACAAAATACAGCTACATCTACACTGAATTCCGCTCTTCAAGCCGAGGACTTCTCATATTGTTCCTATAGTACATGTCAACATGGCAAACTGTGGAGGGGAAGCCAAAAGACATCCTTACCAATCAAAGCCATCACCGTTGTAGGTGACAAAGATGTTAGGCTTCACATCCAGAATGTGATCAAAGAATTTCTGCAGTAAGCTCGACTGAAACAATCATTTTTACAATAAGTACAAAGCCCTCTACATCACCTGACAGTCAATAGTCACCCTGGACCACATATCAAATCAGAAAAGACATTTTTACTTCACAGTCAAACTTTACTTATGAGTTTAAGATACATAAATGGGATTTTAATCAATTGTGATATTTGTAGCATGGTTTTATGGCTATACAAACCTCATCAGCCTCATTGAACACAATAAATGGCCCCTCAAACTCGGCCCTTGGAGTGTACTCAAAGTCCTCCACATCAGTGGATGTGATTTCACGGTTACAGATGAGGTATCCCTGTAAAATATCATAAAATACAGGAGAAGTCAGCCCCAAATTCACCAATACACACAGGATTCTGCTCATAATAGATGGTCACTGGTACTGGAGTTTGACACAGATTCCAATATGATGCTGAAGATATGGAGACAGGTGGCCGACTTACCTGCCCATCGATCATGTATGATATCATCATAATCTGGTCTGTCTGAGCATCAGGGAACTTGAGAGGTAGCTTGGTAGTTTCAATATCATAGGCAAACACCACAGGGTCCTGGTAGACATGGCAATAAGGAAATGAGACTAGATTACAAGCATCACAGCACAAAACAAGAAATGGCAGTAAAAATAATAGTCATTAGTTTCTGATCAAAAATAAACCATGGCATTTTACTGACTGGGTCTGATTTAAAACTGATATATAAGGGAATGGAAATTATTAGATTATTCTAAAGCATAGAAATTAAAATGCATTCAGCTATATGTTATACATTGATAAATATAAAGTAAATGAATGATTTATGCATGTCTAAATAGAAAATGGTGTTAAACCTAACAAACTCACAGGACGGTCCACAAGATCTTCCCTGTGTGTAATCTCCGGAGCACCTACTCCTCGACCTTTCACAGCGTACCAGTGACCTATATGGATCTTGAGGTCAATAGATACCCGGACATGGTAAGGAACGTCATACTCCCTGGAACATTTGAGTACAGAATGCCATGTTTAACACAAAGTCTTGTGTTCAATGCATGAATGAAATGCAAAATATATTAAGAAGGGTAAGAATACATTTTGAAATAGGTCATTGACAGGGAATAAGATATAAGGTATATACTTATACATTTCCAGTCACATTAAAGATAGGCTACTCAATATAAGGCTAATCATGGTGGATCTGGGAAGACATTTTGGAGACAGTTTAAGGCATGGACAGAACAAAATATGGTTTTGACCTGTCTCATATCTACACTATGCTTTACCAATGTCTGGTCAGTGAGTCAAACAATATCCTGAATCATTTAATTTAGTTTTCATTGCAAATGGACCTGAGATCAATGATGTTATCCATCTGATCCGCGATTTTTTTCGAGATGATGCTCTCTTCCCCAGTCAGGTGGCTGATGAGCACAAAACATACAGAATGTTGTTGTTACCATAACAATACAAAACAATCTACTGCACAATGTAGTGCCAGGAGAGTCCTTGTATCAGTCAAAATAGCCTATCATAAACAAATATCTATAGTTCCATTGAATGTAAGAACCCACATCTTAATCCTACCCCACACAATCAAACCAACCATTGAAAACCATCTTAAATACACTTGACCAAATGACAAAACTCTCCAAACCCCTTCCGCACACCCCACCCTACCTGGTGAGCATAGAGGTGTAAGCGTCCTGGCTGCGGTCGCGTTCTTTGTTCTTCTTAACAGCGGGTTGGATGTCACGCTTCACCTTGGTCAGGTCCTCCACAGTAAGGAAGGAGAGTTTGAGGTAGAGCTGCTTCAGGTTGGTCAGATGGTTATTCTGTTAGACATAACCATATACCCATATGAAAAACCACATATTCAACTACAGCATATAATTACATGATAATCATACAGTCAGCCATAACAACCATACGACATAAGCTGCTTCCTTCACCTGAAGTGTGGTAAGGGTGTCTCTTGGGAAATTAATGAATAATAACTTTTTACACATGGCTTATACGGCTATCTTTACATAATGAATATAAGATCAGATTTCATTGCAAGCAAACTTGAAGAATTTGATTGCTTAGGATGGAATTGGAAATATCTTTGGCCACAGTAATAAACTTGCCAGATCCAAGTCTTCCTTAGATACTGTCTCAAGCAGAGCCAGTTTGCCAGTATATTTCCTGGTGAGGAAACTGGCCACCTCCCTCTCACAGTTAGGGCGGGTGGCGATGTAGAAGTAAGGCTTGAATGGCATTGAAACCTGATGGACAGACAATTATTGTGTACTGAAAATTATGTTAAGTAACTAGCTATGGTAATGCTTCATATGAAAAATGTGATTATTTGAAGGTCCTTCAGTCCACCTGATGGTATTTCACAACTATGAAGAGAAAAATGTATCGAGTTCAATGTCCCTCCTGAGGTGAAGGATATAAGATGATGATGGTGGTGGTGGTGAAGATGTTGTGATGTGTTTTACCAAACTATATACTGTATGACAAGCTTAGGGCTCAAAACAGGGGGAGAAAATTAACACTTACCTTAAAACGATCACCATCCTCTTGAATAAAATAATAATCCACGGCACTGATCAATCGTTTGTCTTCATCAAGTATGTCACCCTAACAATAAAACAAATGAATTATTCATACTTTTTCCATATGTACAGGTGAATTAATGTTCCACACAAATATTTCACCTGCTATCAATGAAAGAGTGGTCTATCACTTCAAATATGACACCTAAAATCAAGGAGGTGGGTGAGGTGAGTATAGGGTTTAACGGCACACCAACACTAGTGTGTTATATGGTGCCTACTAAGGTGGGGTAAATAAGATTATGAAAGGATAAGAAGGAATCTAGGAAGGACACATTATGTTGTTAAAACATAGGATATATGTTTTGTTACTGGATGCATATTGATGAGCCAGCCAATGCGCTCAGAGGTCTCTTTATGCCGTTCAAATCCATATCGCAGATCAATCTCATCATTGAGCTGTGCCCGCTGCAGTCTTTTTTCAGCCCCACCTTCTTCCCGGCTGCAGACAAAAAGGGAGGAGTTGATTAAAAAGCAATTATATTATAAACACTATTAAAGTCCATCATTATTTTTTGATAGGCTCGACAGCAAAAATCGTATAATAAATGGCATCATCTATGTCATATACAACTGATATTGTGAGACACCCCAAATAAATCACATAGCTCAGTTCCCAATAAATTTTGAATTATCTTCAGGTGACAGAAAGGCATTAATTTTACATTGAGCTTAACAGTCACCCAGGCTTTTCAGGGATCCTAAAATGCATCGCATGCTTAGAAGCCTTAGCATCAGTAATAGAAACCTTAGCAATAATATAAGCTAATATACAATATAAATCAAGGGCAAAAATGGTGGATGAAACGTTCCAATCAGATAATTTACACATATTACTTATACAGATCATACTTTAAGTTGCAGTTGAACATCTAGACCAATATAACAGTATAAGGTTGGGGTCTTGTTTGTTGCCATTCGTTTTTCCATTGAAAACAACACCTGAACATGGTTCATGCTGAAAATTGGCATAAAAAAATATGACAAAATAGTGCAAATCACTAGGTTTTGTTCAATAAATATTTGACTAAAATCATTTCATTTTCCTTTGAACGTATACTTTGTAGATCTGTAACACAAAATTAACCATAAAAGCATATATGAAGCTACATCAATACATGCACAATGAAGTACTCTGTAATTAGTTAAGTCAAGATGTGCGGCGGCATGAAGTGGTCTCTGTTTTATTGAAATCTACATTTACGTTTTATTATTCATTTCACATAAGTTCAGCACGACAATTACTGTAACAGAAATTAAGGAGATCTAACGATGTAAATCAAGTCCTCAGATCATTAATATTCACAATGCTTGACAAGACTTCACTGAATAACTTCCGAAGGACGTTGGCTTTTACGATAAGCTCCATGGTTACTCAGATTAACCGATGAAGCAGAAAAATGACTAATTATTCCACAACTAAGCCTCGGTCAGAAGGTGATTTACATATATACCCTGCAGCTTCATTGCTTTCCGCGCCCAGTAAAGGGCTATCCACAATGGTATCCGGTCAAAGCGTCCCTTGGTCAAAACGCCCTCGCCGGGACAAAATGCCCTCGGGGGTGCTGTGGGTGAGGGCATGTTGAGACCTCAAGACTTGAACTAATATACTAGTGCTATTATGTTAACTACATTTTACTCGAGCATTCGCATCAAAGGAACATGCAGTCTCTATCAGCCATGAGGGCATTACGAGGGCTTTCCTCATGGCAATGAGGACGCTCACTGCCCGCCGTGAGAGGCGTCCTCCAAACGCCCTCACCGCCTGCAGAGAGTGCCTTGACCGCCATGGAGAAATTCCCCATAACGCCCTCATGGCCGGTAGCCCAATAGACCAATGTCAGGTTCTATTTATCACCTTGTCGGTCCAACAGTAAAACCAGGGCTCAAATTTAAGCACTTGCCACTTGCAAAATGCGAGCTGTATTTTAAAAATGTGAGTTGAGATTTCATAAGCTGGCATTTTTTTGCGAGTGGATTTCAAGTTAAGAACTTAACTGTTATATTAAATTTGATTGGATTCCAAAATAAACACGTATGTTCAAGGTAAAACAAACTGGTTTTAACTACTTTCTTTTGCTTCTCGCCATATTACCCCCATAGCAACATGTTGTCAGCAGCATGTATACGTCATACATAATGAGTAGACTGCGTCTCGTTTTTCGATCGCGCTTTCTCCATAGTTTAATAAAAAGTTGGAACCGGTCAAATTCGTTGTTTACATATTGCCGGCTGCTGAAATGGTTATGGCTGGCAAAATATCCTCATTCTTTTCCATTAAGCCGACAAATGAGAGAAAAACGACGAATGATAGCGAGTCCCCCCAACAAGAATCATCAAATAAGAAAAAGAGAAATAATCCTTCCATTTATACAGTTACGAAATGGGAGCAAGAGCTGAATATCACTCATGGCTACAAACTTGGCAGTGACAAAACTGTGACAGAGATTTATTTGGTGCGTCGATTGATCATCCACGGTAATAATAAATTAACTCTACTACTAAGGCCACACTAAATTGATTTGTAGTTCGCTGTATTTACCACTCCTTTAAAATGCACGAGTAGAAAATATAAATAAAAATTTACCAGCTCACACCTCTGACAAAAATCTAATTTTATTATTTGCTGTGTGCGAAATTCGTCGCTTATAAAGGCTATTATTCACGTTTAAAGGTACTCTCACTCTACAAAAGCAACACAAGCTAATAATGCATATTATCAAATGAATACAGGTTGTGAAACAATTAATTTTGTTTTTTAAGCCATTTATGACTATAAATTTCGGCCAAAATTATTTTGGCTAGTTGGTTTCACATTTGGCCAGTTGAATTTTAGGAACTGACCAAATTTGCAAGTGCACAAAAATGTTAAATTCTAGCCCTGAAAACCAAAATTTTTTTGTCGATGCATACAGAACTCACCACTTTTTCCACGAAACATGCATTTTCTGACGAGTTTTAGGCGATCAGTATTATTTAGTTCGGTTCATGATAATGTTTCACATTCCTATTGTCTGCGGAAAAGTATATTTTCGATAACTTTCCAAGTTTACCGCGGATATTCCCTTCCGAAATACAAGCCTGGAGGACGGTATCCCAGAGTGCCCCTACAACTTTCGGTGTTAGCCTCCTTACGCAGACTAGATATAGGTATGGGGACAAAAATTTCAAAATTAATGAATTATCAAACAATTAGTATCACCATAAAGACCTTGAAAAACCCTTTAATATGACACCAAAATTATGACTGTGATGACTAGACTGAGAAATTTAATTTTGAAGTCCCAAAATCGGCCTTCGTTTTCCGCCAGCTAATTAAAGGATTAACTGTTAGAACAATGTGATCGAAATAGACTTTTTTCCACATTTCATGTTTATGAATATTTGTGTGAAAATATGCAGCTTATATAAGGTTGGGTTGAACTCGTGATAAACTCGGGATGTACTCGGTGACCGAATCTGACACCAAACGGGGTTAACAGAATCTCTTTGATGTATTCATACTGGGTGGTGCGCTTGGCGACAAGCAGCTCGCGCGACGGTCGCCGTAACTGTCAGCAGCTCAACATCTACTCCGTGAACCCTAACTGCGGAAATCCCATGCGCCAGCGCAAGCGGCATATTGCCTTTGAAGTTTCTGGCCAGATCGCCGGCCTGTAACTGATAATGTTTTTAATCTACAACCCCAAATAGATAAATTAAGTACCATATGATATTAAGTTCTAGAATCGAATGTTTTCTTATATGACATAATGCTGATACAGCCGTGTGATGGCAAGCTATACGGTATCCCGGCGCGGATATGGGAAGATCGATCATTTTAAAGTTTCAAATTCGACAAAAGGGTTCCAATCGATTTGAAAATAAACTTGACCTTAGGGTTCCATTATACATGAAATGCCCCCGTATATAGATGGATGTTAGGGGTAGGATTGATACATGAATCAAAATTGTATGTGTCACAATCGCGGCTGCCTGCGGCGAAGTTCGGCTGCCACCCGATGATGGATTTTTGCCGATTTGTTGACAGGGTTACCCGAATTCATCTTCCAATTTAACTATGTTGGACGCAACAGATCGCCATCAAATTTGCTACAAATTGAGAAAAGATATCTATAATGACGTATATCCTACCTTCAGTTTCGTAGAAATTTTATTTCAAGTGGTTTGGGTGCTTTGAAATTGGACGAAATTCTTAACTAGGCTGTACATGAACAAATTGACGGAATTAAAAAATTCAAAAACGACGTAGTGGATACATCATCCCCGAGTATGTGGTCAAAGGGATTCCTCAGAATCCCACTTCGCCAGTTAATTAGAGCGATTCTTGTGAGACGTGCAAATACCTATAGTGGAATTCCCGATCACAGCGTCACGCTGTCAGCGACGGGAAATGTCCGCCGCTTATCGGGAGATATACACATACCAACTAGATATGGTTGGAAGCCAGTACTAAGAGGGAGTGCATGTAGCACTACCTGTACTTATTTCGAAAGAGCTAATGGTTGAGTAAAAGTAGTGACTGAATGCAAATTTTTCGAGTAAAATGTAGTCTCAAACATACTACTCGACTCGAGGGCGTTTTTTTAGTACAAACCTTGAGGTCTCAACACGCCCTCAACCACAGCACCCTCGACTCGAGGGCGCTTTGTACCGAGCCGAGGGCGTTTTGACCCGTAATCTCCACAACTAATCATTTCTCAGACTTTCAGGAGGCAAGAAGTAGTTTTTTTAAATCAAAACATTTGACACACAAACGCTGTATTGTGGAGATCGTGCGATCAAGTCTAAGAATCCGCAGGCAGTTAAAAGGTTAAGCATCGTTCGGCAAGATGAGGAGTCGATGAGGGTCTGACTTAGAGTCGGAGGGACCGGGTAAAAATGAAAAAGAAGTGTATTAGACGTGTACTGACCCTCCATCGCCATAACTCTCCTTCTCAGCTTTGTATTTACCGCTGTTTTGAAGCACCATTTTACATATAGTTGACTTTGTAACGCTTCAGTAACGCGATTGTTAAGAAACAGGCATTAACAACATTTCAACAACAAGCTTTAGCCTTGTTTTGACATTTTCTAATTTTGGCGCGTAATTACGGAAATTACCGAACAACATTTTAGAATAATTTAGGACATAAATATATTGATAAAACTCACGTATTTCTATAAAAATGTTAAAATTAATTATCTGTCTTACGAAATTGTGTAAACAACCTCAATAGTGATTATTCGATGTAAAATTTTCGTTCGGGAAAAAATGAAAAGTAAACATGGCGGCTTCCATGGAAAGTGTAATGCAGCAAATTTCAAGGTTAAAAACCTAAATATTATTCGTTTTGAATCAATCATGATGAATTATAACGAATAATCAGTAGTTGTGTACTAGCCAATATCCGTTAACGTCATTTTCAATGGATGTATCTTGGTAATCTGCGCCTGATTAGGAATTTGTTCTGAATTGAGCGATAATAAAAGATTTCTCTGTGCATTAACATCTATATTTCATTGTCTGATTTCAATTCAGCGCTCGAAACTCAGCTGAGATATTTGATGGTCCAAAGCATGTGTTAACTTGCCAAAAAGTATAGAATTATGGTGGTCGAATGCGGAATTTAGTCACCCAAACCTCATAAATGATATAATTATTGACCGTATATATGCATACCTGCATATAGCTCCGGTCGAACGGTAATATGAATATATACCGTTCTGATACAACAGTTTACGCGCGTCGGCGGAAACGCGTTTGGCTAATGTGCTGCAGGACGCATCTAGACAATAACATATATCAAGAGAATGTACAAAAAAAAGACCGGACGCACCAAAAAACTTACCCCCACTCGAAGCTATTTTTCAATAAATGCCATCGATATATCGTTTCTGAAAAATCGCGATACGATGTCTGCCATTTTGGAAAATATTAATTCCCGCAATTTCCCACATTGCCTTAGCATCCCGGGTGGGGGCACTAGCCCTAACTCGGATAGGGGTGTGCCGCGGAACCTCGAAAACCCGTACCCGTTGTACAAGTTGAGAATGGCAAAAAGTATACCCCATGGTACAAGGTATTATGCAAATGAGTAACCCGTCGTACAAGTCAAGAGGCCGAAAAAACATACCCCTTCGTGCGGTGGTCCAGTGTAATACAAAGTGGTTTATAAACTCTTCCTCTACTTGTTCAACCTCTCAGTGGTATATGCTTTCAAACTTAAGGTAAAGCAGAGTCATCACTCATTCATGTCTGAGCTGATCAAGGCCATCAGTGATGTTTGCTTCTGATGTTTGTGTTTTTGCAAGTACTACTAATAATAATGATTATAATTACTGATCTTTTCTTATTCTAGAAGAGTTTAGAAGTGGTTGGGGATGTGTTTGACTGTTTTGTAACTTGAATAGTAATGATTGATCATATGGAATTAGCCTAAACAATGCAGCACTAAGGTAAAAGATGTACAAAACTTACGCAGCAGGCTAAGGGTTAAGGGCCTATAGATAAATAATGCCTTTACCGCATAACTGGAAGTCAGGAATGCAAAACTGTCAATAATAGAGGAAGAAACCCAGCTTTATTTTATACACTTTTTAAAAAACCAAACATTCAGGCAAGTATTAAATATGAATATGAATGTTTTAAAAAGAGGCAAGATTAGGCCTCATTGCTGGTATGATTGCTACCTTGGGAATATGTAATATTAATAAATGTCATAAACTAAGCAATGTATAAGAAATAAGAATGTCACTGAACACTATGTATTCAGTGTTGCAATGGATGTTTGTGGTGCATTATGGGAACCCAGAATTTCCTAGATGACTGAAAAGCTCCAAACACAGAGATAGTCATCAGATCAATTATTCTTTCCCAGTTCGACTGTGACCTGCATGGCACACTCACAACTGCTGTAAGCACTATTGTGAAACTGTTAAGTGTCACCATTACATGACATATTCAACACCATTTAATTCATTGTGTGTAGTTTGTACATAAGAATCCAATATAGTATGATGAACAAAATATTAACAGATAAATAGGTCTCCAGCATTCATTTGTAACCTTCCCAAGGCCTCAATATAGTTTGTTTTCAATGAAGGAAGATGTTCTGACAGTTGTAATTGTGGGTTAGCTATTGAAACAGTTAAATACACATGATAGTGTATGTGGCAGGATCCATTTCATGATTTCCAGCTCCAGGTTATTGATCCAATTGGCAGAAGTTATCAGGGTAGAGCTGTATCTTCATATTGATTTTTGATTTACCTTCATTCATTGTTTAGGGTGTTAAATGAAACTAACCCTAACTTGTTGCTTGATTGTGTCATTTGGAATATGGATGCCAATCGCACAGAACTATAATGTCCATATTTTGGTGCAAGATTTCCTAACCTTGAGTATAAACCACACCCCTGATTTTTTAGTTGAATTTGGGTACCGCCAATTTCCTTAATGCACGAGCAAATACAGTGTATTGCTATGAGCAATACCATTAACATCTGCCTGCACAAGAGCTGCTCTCTGAAAGTACTTAACTCATGACTCACAAAATGCTGTGCAGTTAATGATGCTTGACTGATATTTAGTTATATTTCTGTTGTATGTGGCAGACTTGCTGTTAGATGTCACCCCCTCACACTATGTACGAGGACATTTACCACACAAACTCATCCTCTGGCTTTCCAAGCAACAAATATTCTCAAGTAAGTTATAAAAGTTTTCTGATTAATTTTCCATTGGTAACAGTTGTTCAGTGTATTCTTTTTAATGAGATTTCCTGTTCAAAATCATGTCTATTTTAATCTAGAACTACCAAATTTTCTTGTTTTATAGTTTGACATAAGTTACTGTGTTCCTTTGTAATGTTTCTCTCTCAGTCAAGCCCTTTAAATATTGTTGTAGTGCTCAACCACAAAAGAAAAAGAAGAAAATTGACATTCAGCTTGTGCAAATGAGAGAACAGCGCAAAATGCGTAAATTGGAGAAAGCTATCAGGAAACTTGAATCTCGAGGCAGAACCTTAAAACCAATACCAGAGATTGAAGGGGACAGAAAGATTGGCAAGTATGTCTTCAATGTCCATTTTCTGTTGTGATACTGACATAATAATGTCAATTCTGTGTTTGTATTCATGGTTATTGCTGTAATACATGCATTCTCAAATAACAATTAAACTCATGGAAACAATAGCATCTTCATCAGGTTTCTAAGCCTTTAATATTAATTGTCTGCATTTATAAGACTATTTTACTCATATCTTTTTTTTTTATTGAAATAGGCCTCGGGAAATTGAGCCTCTCACAGAGGAAGAGATAGAAAGACGGGCTCTACTATACAAATCATGGTGCGCTTACAAAAGCCATCAATTCAAAGTAGAAATGGAAGAAATTGAAAAAGCCTTCGTGTGCCAGCAAGAAGCACTCAATGAACTTCGGGCAGAGTCAGAAGAGCTTTATCAAGCAGCCATTCAGGTATTTCAGGAGTCAGAAAAAACATTTCTTTTTGTAGTATTTATTTTAGAAAGTTATACAGAAAATGCATGTCAATGAATGAGTGATAACTTTTTGACTGATGATGCATTTAATAATTAAATTGATAGGTGATGTTAACTGATTACAACTTAAAAACTGAGATAAGTTTTTTTCCCGATATGCAAGTTCTGTGAAGTATTATTTTGCCCGAGGATATACATATAAAGCTGGTTTTATCCTCGGGATGAAAATCGTTCTACCAAATGTAATCAGTTTAACGATTAAAGGCAACTTCTTTGTTCATTTCTAGTTGGACACAACACTTATTCCGTTTGACCGGACAGGGCCTGTCGAAACTCCCCCCATCCCAGGTTTTGCATCAGTAGACGGCGAATATATTGACACAACAAAAGTATTTGATAAGTAGTGTTGTAAATTATTGTTGGTAATAAATGGAATGATTGTTGAAATAGCATTGCTATTTTTGTCTGCACATTGTCTCTGTTTAAATTATAAAAAAACTGAATCTTCCCTCAATACTGCTATTTACTAAGATTCTCGACACTATTTTGAGAGATCTATCACAGTCTGACTATTCTAACTACATTGTCCCCTGCCATCTTCGAAACTCTTACTTCCGATGCTGAGCCAATATTAACTGAGTGCTGCATTATTATGTTAATCAACCAAGCAGAGCACTAAAGAAACTTTGCCATTGTACCTTAAATTCCAGAACTGACATTTTAGCCACATGAAAGCTCATGTTATAATAACCTGTGCTTTTTATAGGTTGTCAAAAATTCACAATAAAGAGGCTTACTTCGCTGACTTTCATAAACACAGAAGACATAATTTTGTTACCTAGTTACTGTACAGTACATTCAAACTTTCCTTCCCAAAATATCCCATCCCTCTAGGATAAAGTTGTACAACCCTGTCAATTGTATGATCAATTGAAATAAATCTAAATAAAACCTATTAACACAGCATCAAACCACTTAATAGCCTGATTTGAATTGTATACATGCAATATTCATTATAAACATGCAATATTCAGTTGGTAAGTTCACCAACAATCAGATACATTGTTCATCATAACTTTTTGTGCCATCTGCTGATTGAATCATTGTGTAAGCTCTGTCGCTGACATAACCATTGCACACAAGCTCAAAAATAGCTCTACACTACCAGTTACCAACCCCCACGGAATAATTTATGAAAAACTAACTTTAATTTTATAAATAAGCTATGATTTAAGACTTAATGACATCTTGTATCTGTAAAAACAACAATCTATGAACACAGGCATTAAATTCAATATTTATTTGGGATATAAAAATGGATGGACAATGATTGTATATGATACAATGAACTCTTCACTCACACAATGACAACAAACACCTCATTAGGGCTAAGCTCATGATTGTCCAAACCAAAGCACAATTTCATCTCAAATTCAATATAAAAGACTTTCCCCCAACAATTCCGATACTATAAATAATACTGGTAGGATACTAGGAATAGTATGCATCTCCAATTTAAAATTCTTTGGGTGAATATAAGACGTTTCACAATTTATACATACTGCTAAGTTTAACCTCCTTATGTCCGATGCACAACAACTCATTGAGATGTTGGTATCACTGAAGTACCCTTTAAGGAACAACCTTAATTTGATGAAATCACCAGCTAATATACATAATTTGTAGAACAGAATTTTACATTTCTGTATTAAAAAGACCAAACATATTACATATATTGCACACAAAATGTTGACAGTCCCCATGTTAGCATTATAGGAATAGCACCAGTAACATTCAATGGGTGATATTCCCCTACACTATTTACAAACTAAATTTTTATATACAATGCACAGAAATGTTAGCAGAAATTTGGCACAGGTTGAATGCACAGTTTCAATGCAGTGACAGTGATATATGCTATTATGCATAGGTTATGTCAGCAGTTTGTCCATTCATGTTTTACCACGAAATGTGTGGCAAGTCAAATGATCAAATGTGGTATCAGTCTTAATGGGATCCCAGTTGATATAAAACATGTACCCTGAATGGGGTTTATTGGTCATTTAAGAGAATGGGCAATGCCATAGAGCTGCATGTATAACATTGAACCCATTGTAGCTCTTCCGTAATGTATTAGCTAAATATAGAAAGCACCTTCAAGACACTGTCTATTGTACAAAACCAGAAAAGCTACATTCTCACATATAAAATACTAAAACTGACACATACCCACACTGTACAAATATTGCATAATTAGATGGAAATGACGAGTATGAATATTAAATACATTATATCTTGATTACGAAAGCTTCCATCAATCATTGCATCCATCTACTGGTAGTCAGCAAGTAAACGCTTCTCCAATAAAGAGTTTTGATATGTTTTGTGTGATCAATGCAAATGATGGTTTAAAGCTATTTGAATTAGGGCAATGGTAGAAACAAGGTTAAAATATGCCCAAACATAATTGCAAATCTGAATGAAATTCATACATGTTGGCAGTGAATATAAACAACAGGCTTGACTAATGCGCGTTATCTTTCTTGTTTTACGTCTTCATCGAATAGTTTTGTGACCCTTCTCTTCAGAAAAGTCAGATCTTAGTACTCATTCAATCAAGATAAATATCTTTGATCCCTCAATAAGCCATTTTAAGCAAGACAAGATTGAATTTGTTTAGGAAGTGATGGCATATGCCTGTCTGTTATTGATCAGAAGTCTGTGGCAGTAGCTGGTTGCCATTAGATGGCAATAGATAGCTTAATGTTAGCTGTAAAAAATGGCTTCACAAAAGTTGTCAGCTGTAAATAGCTTCATGATGGCTGTAAATAGCTGTCAGCTGTAAAAAGCTTCCTTGTAGCTTCCTAGCAGTTGTGAATAACTTCATGTTACTACAGACAGGTTTTGTTTGACTTGATCCAATTTCATCCCAGGAGGACGGAGCAGAGCTATTGGGCATCTGACGACAAGCAGGCGGGGATGTTATACAAGAGCTCCCATAATCTCTGATGACTGTCTGCTGTAATTACCACCACCTGAAACATCATCAAATGGAGTTGATGAGTTAGGAATATTTCTGCTTGCCATTATCCTGTGGTTTAGCTGCATACCAACCAGATGGTAATACAAACAACTAGATAAACATCTATGGAATCTGGATAAATTGTACATGTATAACTTGGGAGACAATATACCAAGCAGCCATTAATGTTGCGAAGAGGGAGGTGTAGCGCAGCATGCAGCATCATTACATATTGCTGGGAGCCATTGATGAGGATCACATGAATGAAACATATTCTTATCATAATGAGGTCCTAAAAATGCTTACCAGGTGCTGGTGTGTAGCGGGGCATCTCATTGACGTTGTAGTTACGGGATGGAATCGGGGGCTCGTTCAGGCGCGGCTTGGATCCTCTCATGTTGCCAAGAGATCCCACACTGGGCTGTAAACAAAGAATCACATAAAAACATCCCTTTCATGTTGTATTCCATGTGAAACAGGGGAAGTAGAGGTTCACAATTTGTCAACAACCACAGGTATATTATTTAGTGGTTCAATATATAGCCAGAGAGAAAGAGCTGCATGTAAGCAAACACAAATATTTAAGTTTCAGTGGAAATAACCATTCCTATATTAACCCTAAGACATTTAGTAGAACATTTTTAGTCCAAACATCAAATCAGACAGGTATGCTGGACTATTCCCTTCACCATTTATTTCAAGAAGGCATTCCATTTCCATTTCTACCACTAATCTTAATATTTCGAGCCCTGTGAACCTCACAAGGACCTCATAAGGTTATAGTCACTCATGCATACACAAAATATACTGACCCTGGGGCCAGGTCCAGGGAAAGGAGGGATGTCGTCATGAGTGATACTCTGCTGCATCTTCCTCAGCTGATCTGCATATTCCTCATCATCGTTGGTTTCGCCGGGGTGTGGCCCCAGAGTCAAGGACCTCTGTATGGAGTCACTGATATAGGGATCTGCAGAGAGAAACAAGATGGATGTGACAGACCAGATGATTAGTAAATGTCGTATGTAAACTTTGACTATATAACTCATCATATTATATTGCTAGTAATACCAGGATCTTCAGACTTTAAAAAGTCAATCATGACCAGTATAAATTTTAAGACAATTCATTACTACACATCAATTAATAGCATTTTTGAAAAGTTTTCATGGGAGGAATTAACACATTGACAATCTAAGCAGGATCATACCTCTGCCCCAGGAGTCTGTTGGGTAGAGCGGCTCCCTGCTACTGGCTCCTGGCAAGGGAACAGAAGATACGTCATATTCCTGAGGGAAATAGCTGCCAGTACCACTGCCATAAGCTGGGGGCAAGTTGCTACGGGAACCATGGTAAGGATCTGCACCAGAGGGGCCTTGCGAGGAGCCATATAACTTCTTTTCCTGGTGAAGGGAACAGGATAAGTCAGTATATCATGTAAAAATTAATAGCGCCATAAGAGAATTTCATCTGATGAATTCTCAATCCGCGTTAAAAATGTTAAAAAAGGCTCATCATGTGGTTAATGGTCCATTACAACATTTACTATGCAGCATTTACTGGACAAAGCTTATAAAGCAATTACTGAAAATGTCTCACATCAAAGAAGCGGTCGTCGTTGAATCCCTCGATGCTCTTTCTGTCATATGTGGCTGTGCTCTTTGAGTCATCAAAGGTTTGAGCGTTATACATCTCAACTGATTGGGCCTGGCTGCTATAGTCGCTGGCATCTGGTCAAAGTAACAACACCTTACATTATGTACATCAACAAAGCTTCAACCCTTTTCCTATGACATTGTCATTGTGTAGACAGCACGAGATGTGAGATGAATGAGAGATACTCACTGAGTCTCTTGTTGCGTCTACGGATGAAGAAGAGGATGAGGAGGACATTGAATGCCAGTAGAATGACCCCTGCGATACAGACGGTGAGGATGATGATGAGGGGTACATCACTGCCAGAGTGCGAGGCTGTCAGTGGGGCCACTGGAAATACACAGCATTAGTCACTCATTCTATATGCTGTTAGAAATCATAAATAATGAGAGACTGTGTTTTCTTAAAATTATCACATTTCATAATAACAAGTTACATTACTAGTAATGTAACATTATTTATGCGATGGTCTGGCGCCATTTCACATCTAATTAGTTATGTCCCTTGCAACGAATGCCATCTAGACGGTTCACATGACACGTCTGGACCAATCACAGTGTGGCAAGCTACAGCGCTTTCCCGCTCGCTGTAGCATCGAGCCTTTTCCTGTTTTGCCTCCATCGCGCCAGCATCTCAAAAGTTTTCTCAGCATCTCGGACGTTTTCTCTTTCCAAAGTTTTACTTAAGTTTCTACTTAAGTTTTCAAGAATTCTTATTCACAGCAAACTTTCGGTTTCCCTGACGTTCAATCAGAAGAAGATCACATTCGATACAACTTACAAGGTATTTATTTAACTTTGTTTTCATTATCAATAGTTGTGCTTTTAGCGATGTCGGATCACCCGTCGGTGGTAATAATTGGCCATTCTTTTGTTCGACGATTAGGCAATTACGTCGACTCACATGGGCCAGCAACTATTAATTTACGACTGGCACAGGAAAAAGTAGTTTTCCATGGATTGGGGGGCGCTTGCGTTAAAGGAAAAAAGTCGATAGTGCCCCATCTGGAACAATGGTTGCGGCCAGGGCCGTTAAAAGTTGTTTATCTCCAAATTGGAAGCAACGACATTTGCTCGGCCAATTATGCTCCACAGGATCTAGCCCAAGACATGGCAATAACAAATTACATTTCCCTGGGTTACTCTGTCTCAAAAGTAGTGATTGGTCTCATAAATTATCGCATAACAGGGGACTCGACCATAACAGAGTACAACGACCGAGTTTTGGAGACCAATAAGCACATTCGTTTCCTTGTTGCCGACCATGCTGGAACCTCTATCCAATTTGCCTCCATTAGGGGCTTGGCTCATGCTGACCCTAGTCATTTCTCAAAAGATGGAGTGCATTTTTAACACTTTCGGCAACAAGAAATATTTCAATGGCGTTCGGGGGGCCATACTTAGAGCGCTTAAAACATCATGCTAAGCATCCAATTTATATCTGATACCGCCAAAATTTTCTGCAGACGGTCAATCTTTAGCCTGATGGCTTGTTGACATAAAGGTTGCACGCTGATGTGCTCACACATATCAGTTTTATGGACGCTTACACTCGTTTGCACCCCCCCCCCCCCTTTTTTTCTTTCGGCCATATTTTTTCTTCATTAGTTATCATAATGCAGTGTTACATTTGACGATGAGCATTAGTTCAGTTGAAGGGTAACTCCTCAGCTTATTCTGCATTACACTCGTCCGTTTTTTGAGAGAGAATGCCTCGCACTTATGGGTACCCCGGTACTCTGCATTACACTGGTCGCAGTGAGAATGCACACGAATGATCGCAACTTATGGGTACCTTGGTACTCTGCATTACACTGGCCGCAGTGAGAATGCACACAAATGATCGCAACTTATGGGTACCCCGGTACTCTGCATTACACTGGTCGCAGTGAGAATGCACACAAATGATTGCAACTTATCGGTACCCCGGTACTCTGCATTACACTGGCCGCAGTGAGAATGCACACGAATGATCGCAACTTATGGGTACCTCGGTACTCTGCATTACACTGGCCGCAGTGAGAATGCACACAAATGATCGCAACTTATGGGTACCCCGGTACTCTGCATTACACTGGCCGCAGTGAGAATGCACGCAAAATTAATTATTCCGTTAGAGAGAATTCATCACACTTGTATGCAATTAATTTTACGCAGTTGCAAATGCACTATTTTGTTATAATTGTAATGTATGTTTAAAGGAATAAGACTTCACTTAAGTCAACAACTTTCGTGGTTATATCTGTACGACCAAGCACTATCTGTTGCAATCTGAAATAACTTATTGCAACTAACTATCCCAATATTGCTGCTTTGGTTTTATTTGTCTACAGCATGCCACCTGTTAGACGTTCAAAAAGAGGCAGTGCCGCTGCTGTACCTCAGTCTCAACCAACCACAGATGATGCCCCTGCTGCCTTCTCCTTTCCTCCTTTCCCAGTTATACCAGACAAACCTCCACCACCCTTCCAGTTGGATACCAAAACTATTATAGATGGACTTTATGAACGTATGAAACAAGATGGCCTCTTGCCTATAACACACCAAGGGGCCTCTCAACAGCCCGTCATCATCAATACTGCAACTGAAAACAGCCATCCCGGCTTCATCATCAGTGCCTACCCCAGGGACTTCCCAGGAACTGTCACCAAGTGAAGCACAGCTGCACTTGGTCAACCAATCATTGGCTAGCATGGTCAATCCAGGTGAGTCACCCGTGACTGAGCTACCACCACCTTCTAATTGTTCTAGAATATCTGCCCCTTTGGGTGCACATGTCCCACTTAAAACGAAAACTCTAATTTGGCAAGATAAATATGTCAACCTAGGGGACCTGTTGAACCCCATTAACAAAAACCAGGACCCGTCCCACAATAAATCGGCACCAACTCCCATGTCCATCAATGATTGGACAACGAGTTTTCAAATTCTGATAGCCATTGCTTGTGAGCAACGGCCGGATGTAGCTCCCGGGATGCTAAAACACATGGCTACGGTGCAGAAGATAGCCAAAACATTTGGGCTGCAAGCTTGGCGTACCTACGATGAAAGTTTTCGTTGGGCTTTGCAATTCGACCGCTGTATGCAATGGGGCCAAGTTGACCTTGAGTTGTATACCGATGCCACACACCAAGCCATACAAACAACTCAAGTAAGAGACCCCACCAATTATCGTCCATACAATAACCAGCCCTTTCGGCCCAACACATGCTGGTCATTCCAGCGCTATGGTAGGTGCAACAACCCGTCTTGCAAATACCCAACAACACATGCATGCTACAAATGCCAGGGATTCCACAAAACTGAGTCCTGTCGCGGCAACCAGTTCACCAAAAAATTCAACAATGTCCCGAAGCGTAACACACCTAATCTCCGAGGTGGTCACTCCAGTCAAAGTAAATAAATTGGCCTTATTTCTTTCCGGCTATTCATATCCCTTGACCAATTACTTGTTGAAGGGTTTTACTTCTGGTTTCAGAATAGAATTTGAGGGGAAATTAACACAGCAAACCACAAAAAATCACCTAAGTGTTGAAGTGCATCCTCATGTTGTCCGTGACATGCTACATAAAGAATTACAACTGGGTCGCATTGCTGGACCATTTCAGTCATTGCCCATGGAAAATTTGATAGTTTCTCCTCTAGGTGTAATTCCCAAAAAAGAACGCAACAAGTTCCGACTAATTCATGACCTTTCGGCCCAAAAAAAATTCATCAGAAGTTTATCAACGCGCTGTCATAAAATTTGGTATCTTCACCCAGCACATTTACAATAGTTCAATTTATTTCCCTGCTTCCACAGATCGCATTGCCAACTTTATTACATAATTACATAAGTCTGGCCTTGCACCAACATCTATCCGCACATATGCGGTTTGTTATTTCAATAAAATGCTAGGAGTAAATGATCCCACTGGCTCGTTTCATCATCCAAAAAATTCTAACTGGATTACAGCGGGAAGGAAAACCATGTTCGGTGCGGAATTCGATTCATCTGTCTTTGTTGCACAGGCTTGTTGACTCCCCTTTTTTCAATTCACCAGTGTCACAATCTGTCCCTGCTGTTTAGGAGCATGTTTCTCCTAGCTTTTCATGCTTTTTTACGTATTGGGGAGATAACAGTACGTAACCTTTCTCAAAAACACCAATGCATTCAATTTTCCGACTGCAAATTTATACCACTTGCATCAGCAAATTCTTCTGCCGCTCTGCCGTCAGCTGTCGAAATTACACTGCGTCACTTCAAAGGAAATGTATCAAGACAACCAGTTGTCATCTTAATCTCAACCTCCCCTACCCCAAAATATTGTCTTGTTAGAACACTGCAACAGTATATCACAAGCCGAGGCACATTGCCTGGTCCACTATTTTGTTTTCCGCAAGGAAAACCAGTTTTCCGCAGTGTTTTCACTACGCAACTACAACAAGCACTTCTCCATGCTGGCATTAACGATCCACAAATTAAACTACATTCGTTCAGGCTAGGGGCAGCAACTACAGCATGTGCATTGGGTGTACCAGTTCAAGATATTCAAAAATTAGGCCGCTGGAAATCTGATGCTTACAAACAATCTATTCGAATCCCCCAGTTCCAAGCTATAACAGCCCAAATCAATCCTAATAAGGCCAAGTTAAGTTAACAAAATCAAAGCTAAAATTGAACATTCTCTCAAAACATAGTTGTAGCCTGGTGGCTAGCTATGTGATAAAACCTAATTAAAACATAGTTGTAGCCTGGTGGCTAGCTATGTGATAAAACCTAATTAAACATAGTTGTAGCCTGGTGGCTAGCTATGCAATACAACCTAATTAAACATAGTTGTAGCCTGGTGGCTAGCTATGCAATACAACCTAATTAAACATAGTTGTAGCCTGGTGGCTAGCTATGTGATAAAACCTAATTAAACATAGTTGTAGCCTGGTGGCTAGCTATGTGATAAAACCTAATTAAAACATAGTTGTAGCCTGGTGGCTAGCTATGCAATACAACCTAATTAAACATAGTTGTAGCCTGGTGGCTAACTATGGTTAATGTCTTATCTTCATCAGTCAAAATTTCATTAGTTTCAGCTAATATATACCCACGCCAAGTTGTAGCCTGGTGGCTAGCTAGGTGGTGTATCTCCATATCAAATCGTACTACCTAAACATCGTTGTAGCCTGGTGGCTAACGACTTCTACAATTCACCTCTTCTCCCCAGCTGCGGTTCTAGCTTGGTGGCTAACCACAGTTGGGCCAAAAAATTAATATCTATCCCAGCGACTAGCTACACAGTTTAAAAATCAACTTAAGGTGCTCAGTTTCCACGTGACTCACTTGCGTCTGTACTCATACTATCATCTACGAAGGAGGATCCTTTGGGTGGGGGTCGGCTAACATTTATATAGTAACCTTGTTAGCCTTTCTGGCAGGTTTTGGCCCCACCTTGCTGCCAACCTTATTTAGCACTAATTGCATGTACTATATCTTTGTTATCAAATCATTAGATTAGGTATTTGGCTATGTTTTTTATGTAAATAATTGTATGTGTTCATATTGTATTTCCATATTATAAACAACTTGTTAATCAAATAGTCATCCCTTACAAGGGAATGATCATATATGGCAATATATAATATGCGTACTTGTCATTCCCTGTTCAATTTACCTATACATGTTTGTATGTTTTACTTAGTATGTTGTTTAAAGTATTTCAATAAAACGTCATTACCTGGATGGACTAGGGAATGACCATATATGGCAGCACAGTGTTGAAATTATACATCTAAGGTTTTCAGCAACAAGCTACAGTCACCTCCTTAAGAGGGTGGCAGTGCCCCTTTCTTTCAGGGGCTTTAATAATTTTGCAGAAATTATCTGCATTCACCTCCTTAAGAGCTGGCTAACAATAAGGTATGCAGCAGGACCTGAGCATAAATACGCTATACTGCATCAAAATTGTAAGTGCTAATTAATAGGATGGGCATTGCTACCAACCATACAAATTCAAACATAACATAAAAAACTGCTGTCATAAACAGCTTACAAGATACAATTACTTCTATCATTTGATGTCAAGACTTGCATTTGTCAAGTATGTTAACTCACACGTTAAATGCTACCAGCAGTTTTCATTCAATTTTTTTCAATAAGTGACTGAGTGCACTTACCACGTGTTCTTTGAATGACACTCTCAACAGAAAACGGACCTTCCCCTAATCTGTTCTTTCCCCTCACTGATACAGCGTAGTCTGTGTTCAACTTCAAATCTACAAATCACAGAAAATCTCAAGTTAAAAAAGAACAAGGCCACGAACATTATGAATGTTATCACTCATAATAAGATAATTTTAAATATTCGACATAATGTTATACCTGTAATTTTGATTTACCTACTGTGTGATCAATTTCGTAATATAACTAAAACACATCTTCAGTTAAAAAAATTCTGTTGATGAAACATACCTCTTAAAGTATACATGAAGGCTTGAGGCGGAGAGACATCCTCAAATTTGTACCGCATTAGTTGCCCGGCCTCGACAACCTCACCATAGCGTACCTGGAACCATTGGAGTGAGCCCCCGTCAAATCCCGGCTTCCACATAACCACCATGCTGTTGTGGGTCACGTTGCTGATATGCACGTCAAATGGTGCGTAAGGACGACCTGAAACAATGCCAAATGACGTAACTCCACTCATAACAATGTCCTTATGCTGTCAATAATGATGTAACCATCATAAAACCACCAATTATAAGCAAACTTTACAAACATTGAGGGAACACAAAGAGCATAGATCTACAAAATATGACTAAAACCATGCCAAGTCTATCAAACCAACCTCCAAGAAAAATAAACACAAACAAAACTATAGCAAAACCAATGTTCTGCAGCAGGTTGAAGATAAACTTGCTGTCCACATATTTATCCTCCATCTGGTGAAGGATCACTGCGTCAGTAAACATTGGCAATATACGGGCAAGCTAAGAGAGGTGGTGGATAGACTCACTAGTGCCATCTAGAGGTATGGCTTTCTCATCCACTCCTAGTTCATTTATAGCTCGGCAGTTATAGGTGTCATAGTCAGCCAGTGTAGTGTTATGGACCTTGAGTTGTGATTCATATAAAACAAGTCCCGTCTTCTTAAAGACGGTCCTATACTTTGGCAGGGATGTGTTCACAAACTGTTGCCCCTGTAAAAGATCAAAGAAACCTGATTAAAGACTTGTCACATGAGTATGGTTTGAAAGATCAAAGTAATGATATAACTTGTGGAATACAGGTTATGACACTATCTTATACCTACAAAATTAAAGTCATGCTGCTATAGACTTTCAAGGGCAAATATGATAAAGTAACTTGACCTACCTTATACCACTCAAAGCTGACATCAGGAACTCCTTCAGCCTTACATATGATGGTTGCTATACTTCCTCTATCAGCGGCCGCCTTGGCATAAGTAGGTGACCGATCAATCTCAGGGGCATCTGTGGTCAGATTGATCAAAACTGAGAGAGGATATTTGAGAGAAAGATTCACACAATTGACCGTATGGATAGCATTATCCATGTAAATATTAACACTGAGACATTACTAAATGACCCACAAAAAACCAATGGAATAAGAAAGTAAAATCCGATACATTAGTTGCCATTAAAGAGAAATATAGCAAATTGAACACTTTGCTGCATCAATAACAGAATATCAATAAACTAAAACCTTCTCTGTAACTTACATTTGACCAACAGTTCAGAGTTGGCTTGCTTGGCAACACTAATATTGTTATTGACAGAGCAGACAAATATTCCTGAGTCCAATTTCAGCACATTGGGGATCGTTAGTGTAGAGATGGGATGGTTGAAACCAACATGGACCCTTGACATGTTATAATTTGGTCTTGTCCATTGCACCATGGTTTCTGTTAGCGGGTTGGCGTCGATTACACACTCTAGCACTGCTGTATCACCTTGATCTACTATCATACTCTTAGATGTCCTCACAATATCAGGGCCATCTGAAATTAAACAGAATACCAATGTTAATGTACTGAAGAGAACAAATGTAAAGTATCAGATGTGATATTATAGTACAAATGTTGAAATCGTAAGGCAGACAATGTCAACATTAAAAACGATTATATGGAATGCTTGATTTGGACTCACACAGGATGTTGACCTTTATTGTGTGGTTGGTTTTCCCAATGGTATTTGCAGCCTCCACAATGTACATGCCTGCGTCTCTCCTGGACACCCCTGTGATATTCACCACACCTTTGTCCTCTAGGAAGTGAGGCATACTGAAGTCACGCTTAAGTCGGGTCAAGCGACCAAAACGCAGACGGTATTCTCCACGATACCAGGCGTACGTAGTGACGGGAGGGTTACCAAGAGCGGTGTTGTTGATGAAACTCCAGTCACCTTCCACAATGTTGACAGAGTTGATAATGTCTGGGGGGAAGTAAGGTGCATCTGAAGGCACAAGAAGATGGGGGTGATAAGGTATGGTAAAACGTAGCAATCTAATGCATAGTACGGTTAAGTGTGGTAAAATGTGGCAATCAGATATATCAACATATGCATAGTAAGGTAATCTATGGTTAAATAAGATAATGTTATGCATGATAAAGTGAGAAAGAACGGTAAAAATACTGTGATGTAGTTAAGGTAAGAGAGTATGGTAAAAAGAAGCATGATAAGGTGGTAAAGATAAGGGTAAGGTGTAGTGCATGTTAAGGGTAAGGTTCTAAGATATGGTGGTGTAGTGCATGTTAAGGGTAAGGTTCTAAGATATGGTGGTGTAGTGCATGTTAAGGGTAAGGTTCTAAGATATGGTGGTGTAGTGCATGTTAAGGGTAAGGTTCTAAGATATGGTGGTGGTGTAGGGTGCATGTTAAGGGTAAGGTTCTAAGATATGGTGGTGTTTAAGGGTGTGTAGTGCATGTTAAGGGTAAGGTTCTAAGATATGGTGGTGTAGTGCATGTTAATGGGTAAGGTTCTCTAAGAGGTTCTAAGATATGGTGGTGTAGTGCATGTTAAGGGTAAGGTTCTAAGATATGGTGGTGTAGTGCATGTTAAGGGTAAGGTTCTAAGATATGGTGGTGTAGTGCATGTTAAGGGTAAGGTTCTAAGATATGGTGGTGTAGTGCATGTTAAGGGTAAGGTTCTAAGATATGGTGGTGGTGTAGTGCATGTTAAGGGTAAGGTTCTAAGATATGGTGGTGTAGTGCATGTTAAGGGTAAGGTTCTAAGATATGGTGGTGTAGTGCATGTTAAGGGTAAGGTTCTAGATATGGTGGTGTAGTGCATGTTAAGGGTAAGGTTCTAAGATATGGTGGTGTAGTGCATGTTAAGGGTAAGGTTCTAAGATATGGTGGTGTAGTGCATGTTAAGGGTAAGGTTCTAAGATATGGTGGCCAGTTATGATGGTTCCAACATAACGTCTCAAACTAATAATATCATCTAAAAAATCATGATAGTTGAATATCATAAAAATCTCATCTGGCTCTGGTGGTCGTTAACTAAATGGAGTATTGATTTCACTTACACGAGACATTGAGTGTGACAGCATCACTAACAGTGTGTTGCTTCATCGTGGCCATACAGGCGTAGATCTTATTGTCATCCACCACACGTGGTACCATTGTGAGGCTGCTGATGGTGGAGTAACCCCCAAAAGCTGCTGCCTTTATACTCGTTGCTATGGTTCCCTCCACATCATCCTCACCCTCCCGTAACCATGACAACTCGGAGGCAGGGTTGCTAGAGGAACTGGCGCATCTGATTGTGACTTCTTCGCCGACTTTGGGGTATTTTGGTTCGATACTGATGTTCAAATGACTAGGTGGAACTGTCAGCAGTAAAGATTTACAAATACTGGATAACATCCAAACTGATAAGTCACTTATATATAGCATGACAGATGATATAATTCCTAAACAATATTAGTGCCATTTTGACAAGCTGTCATTTAAAACTTTTCTCAAGGATGACCATTTAAGAAGAATGATGATGAATCACATTGCATCTACCCTCTTCACTTATACAATGCTTAGTAATATTTGTAGCAAGCTTACAAATCATACTTCTACAGATATTGAAAAATATTAGTTACACATGAGTGTACATCTAAAATCAAACTCACAATTGACAGTCAGAATTGTGTTTGTGATAAGTGGGGTGGTGGTAGCGATGTTTGTAGCGTTGCAGTAATATGTTTCCCCGTTGTCCTCAGCTTTCACATGGATCGAGATGGAATTCCTCACCATGCCTCCATTCACCACAGATTCAGAAGAGATTAACTGCTCCCCATCTGAAAGAAAAAGGTCACCTTAAATGTATTTTCAGTGCCTGTTTTAGGGATTTCATCCCTTAAAACATCATAACATAGTACTAGATATATGTAATTAAGGCATTGGAATAAAGTCTGCTGCAAGTTCAGCTACTTTTGACACTATGTTTGAAAGCAATTTACGAAAAGATTAAATCATGATGCCACATTTGGTATAAATAGCGCATGATACATCCAATTATGACTCAAAGGCAAAGAAGTATGCAAAGACTCCACACCATCTAGCTCGCTCAATAATACATCACTGTTACACACATTTAAAAGTTACACATAGACAGATGGCCTGACAAAACGGACATACTAACAATGGCAAGAGTGAACATCAAAGCTAAAAACATGCCATCAGTATTATTCCCCACTGGATTTACATTGTATGAGGTATTTTTTATATGTTTTTCTCTAATAACTCAGAGGTAAAAGGTCAAGTAGAGCTGATTTTAATTTTGCAAAGAACCATAAACACCAGAGGGTCCATGAATAATTTCAGACAGCTACCATGCTTTATAAGATATTATAGTGTCAACAAAGTTATTCTTCATAGCATGAGAGCCTGTTGTTCTCAAATAACTTGGGGGTCAAAGGTCATAAAAGGCTAATATAAGATGGCATCCATGTGTTATTAGGGAAAGCTAGCTTGCTTTATAAGGAACATGCCATCAAAAGTTATTCTTCATTGGATTAACACAGCGAAGAGTTTTTCTATAATAACTCAGGGGTCAAATTTGGTGTGGGGCTGATTTATGGTTTGCAATTAGCCATCAACATAAGAGGTGTTTATGTTGAGTTGGGGGCGGTAGTGTGCTTGTCAAGAAAACATGCCTCCAACGTTGATGGACAGTTGGATGGATGACGGAGCAAAGGTATATCATAAGCTCTGCTCAATAGCCACTACACTAAAATCTTGAGCCTATTTGAAAAATACATGACTAGTGTAAATTACCATTCAACAAAGTCCACAAACAATCATTCCCTTCCATAAACATAACATTTGAAAATATGACAAGAAATTTACCTTTCCACCAGGTGAGAGTTGCTAAGGGGTTGCCCCCTCGGCAATTGCAGGTTAGCAGCAAGACAGACTCAGCCTCGAGAGTCTCATCAGGGCTGTAGCCAGTGATGCTAAGCTCCTCCGGTGGAACTACACAGCATTAGACAATGTAAGAAGCTTCCAGGGAGTGAATAGCACTGAATGCCTTTAGTACCATGGCACTAAATTATCATATCAAAATAGTCATGACACTGAATGCCTCTAGTGCTATAGAATTGAACACTTTTAATGTCATGCAATTGATACTTTTTGTCTCACAGCATATAATGTTTGTGCTTATCCAATGGATTGTAAGGAAATCATATATAATGACTGATGATAAAAAATGACTAACTCAATTGGGCAGTTAATTACAACAGCAGAAAAAGTTAGAGGCTTACATAACACCTCCAAAGTCACAGTGTGTGAGACATCTTTCTTGAGTACGGCCACTGATCCCATACAATGGTAATTGACCTGATCGTCACTACTGGTAACATCCACGTGTATCTGTGATGTGGTTATAAAACCACCCTAAAAGCAAAACCGGGAAAATATGTAAAAGATCATTAAGAAATGGAAGTGTGCTCAAAACTATACAGAGCCATCTAGTTAGTGAGAGTAAAGTCAGGTTGCTCTTACAAATCGGACATCATAGCAGGTGACACACAACAGACACAACTCAGATTGGAGGGGGGAGGGGGGACTTCATAGCAGGTGACACACAACAGAGACAACTCAGATCAGAGGGGGGGAGGGGGGACTTCATAGCAGGTGACACACAACAGAGACAACTCAGATCGGAGGGGGGGAGGGGAGACTTCATAGCAGGTGACACACAACAGAGACAACTCAGATCGGAGGGGGACATCATAGGGGGATGGGGGGGGGGACTTCATAGCAGGTGACACACAACAGAGACAACTCAGATCGGAGGGGGGGAGGGGGGACATCATAGCAGGTGACACACAACAGAGACAACTCAGATGGGAGGGGGGGGGGGGGGACTTCATAGCAGGTGACACACAACAGAGACAACTCAGATCGGGGGGGGGAGGGGGGGACTCATAGCAGGTGACACACAACAGGGGGGGGGACTTCATAGCAGGTGACACACAACAGGGGGACTTCATAGCAGGTGACACACAACAGAGACAACTCAGATGGAGGGGATGTGTGTGTGCGTGCGTGTGTATGTGTGTGTGTGTGTGTGTGTGTGTGTGTGTGATGCTCTAGAAGCAAAAAGAAAGTGCTTTTAAAAAATTTAGATAGGAATAAATTCAGATGACCAAGAGATGGTTAGGTTTTGTACAATGAGGTGAAATGTACAAACACTACCTGGGACATTCAACACAGAATAACTCCTTGTTCAAGCCAATGTCAATTTCCAATCATTCCCTCGACTACGGGAGAAAGAAGAATAAGTATTTATGAATTGGGAAAATTTACTTACTCTGCTTGATGGTTTGACTACTTGGGAAGCACCTTCTAGTTGTGCACCACGTGAGTACCAGGTGATTTGGGTAGGTGGATTACTGATGGCAGATTCACAGGTGAGAGTGGCTGTCTCATTAGACTTGGCGTTTTGGTGACCGGTCACTCGTACGTACTCCGGTGCAACTGAAATAGGAGGGAGGTGGTTTTAAGCCATTAATAATTAATTCAAATATTCCCACTACCTCATACAAAACAGACATTGAATCTTCACCAACATTCTTATCAACAAGCTACATGCATAGGTAACCACAAATTGCTTTCATTTAATATTTTGATGTTACATTAGGCAAAAAAAAATCTGATTGAGTAATTATTTACGACTCAGACCCTGTATAACCTGTCTCAGCTTACACTCGACTCAATATGACAACCCAAATTTCAGGATACATTCGCAAATACTAACTCATTCAATTAAGAAAAGGCTTATGCTGGCTTTGTTCTGAGATATACGTATCCACGACCCTAGTCAACATTTATCTATTACATTAAACCTGAAAATGAACTCACAGTAAACGCTGAGTTCCACCTCGGCCACAAGTGGCTGGTCAGTAACCAGGTTGCTGGCTTCACATCGATACACAGCCTCATTATCTTGTGGCTGCACCTCGAAAATCAACTCATTCACAGCCTTCCCATTTCCACTGACATAAGAGAAATCGAGCTGTATTCCATTCCGGTACCAGTACACCTGTGCTAGTGGGTTTCCTCCACGCGATGTACACACCAGCATCATAGTTTCCCCTGTATGTTTGATCTGCCCTGTTGCGTAGTTGTCAATAACAGGAGCTCCAGGAGGATCTGCAGCATCCACAATGATTGGAGTTTTTCAAGGAAGATAAATGAGTTACCAATTTGCTAATTAAATTGAATTATCATGATAAAAATGCTCATTTAGGTTCATAACAAGATATATCACCAATTTACTAAAGTATTGTAAATTTTAAAATTTGACTGAAATCAAATAACCAAATTTCATTGGGAAATAAAATCTTAAGTAAACAAAGGTCAAATTTATACTGTATATTCATTTTCCATTGGGTAAATTGCAATGCTTCAATGGAATGAATAACTTGTATGAAATACTCACGCATGACACTCAGTAAAACGGTAGTCTCCATTGGTTCTCCCAACGCTTCATTGATTGCAGAGCAGGTGTAGATAGCGTTGTTGTCGGCTTGGCCGGGAATGATGGTCAGGCTACTCACAGTGTTCTGTGTTTTATTCGGCAGAGTCTCGACTGTTGTGTTGACCACCGTGCTCGCTGACAGATCCCCATCGTTACGTTTCCACGTGATATTGGCAGCTGGTTTACCGCCTGAGGCGACGCATGTCAGGTTCAGTGTGGGTTGCTCATGGGGAACCTTTACAGTGGTTCCGTTCACGTAACCAACGATGTCAACACTTGACGGTGCAACTGTAGAGCAATATCAGTCGCCAATTACTCAGTGCTGTGAATCCATGTGTACAGTTGTTCCCAATATAATATTCATATATCCTATCACTTCAATAATATAATCAAGATGCTTCTCCTATCACATGCTCACTCATTCAACGCATGAAATGGAAATCAACGTACCATGCACTGTGACATAGCAGCTTGCACTTAGAGGAACGGCCCCAGAGGCCGGGCCCACTTGGCACTCATAAACTCCATCATCCTCCAGTTGAACATCTGAGATCACCAGATCATTGATTCCTGCTGACGAGTCCCCCTGCATGGATAACCTGGGCCAACCTGGAATACCTCGCTCGAAACCTGCATCATGTACACAGATGCTATTTATGATAACAAAGCGAGGGGTTCAGAGAAGATTGCGATCCCAAATAATGCAGCAAATCTATTGAAATGCAAGATTAAGAAACATGACATTTCATTTATAATATTCTGATATAACCTGGCGTTTCATAACATGACATGCACATGCGGTCACGAGTTACATTATAACATATCCAGCCCTCTATGTTTGAAGCCGAATATATAAATACATACAAGCATTATTAGACATGTGAATACCAAGTACATTCACATCATCACCGATGAACTGTCAGAGCTTACGTAACACATTAATCTTGATTAATATAATATTGACAGCCTAGATTTATGGAATGATTGATCTACGTTGAGCTGAGATTGAGGTGATGCAACGAACCAAGGGTGAATCCTTTCCTAGTCCATTGCACAATGCCTTGTATATTATCCACTCTACAAGGTAAGCGAACCATTTCCCCAATGATAGCTGACTTGTTCTGTGGCACTTCTCTGAAAGATTGCAGGCTATTCACCGCTGAAATGAACAAGCAAAAACATTAGTTATGTAATTGAAGTAGATAACACACATTCAATCATGAATGTTCTGAATCTTATTTGTATCTATTAATTAACCAATTTTTCGTAAAAACAGCAATCGACCAGCTGATCTGCTACAAAGGCATGAAATGACACTATGATTACAAGTGGAACGGCTCATCATAATGGTCCGGGAAATAGAATACAAGATATTCGTTATGACTGCCTCCGTGAGGTTTGAACAATGAGTCATTGAGACCAAATGGCTTGGATTTCTATTTTCTGAGTTATTTGCAGTGTCTAACTATAAATGAAATAAGGCGTTTCGTACAACTTAACGCCATTCTTAATCCCATAACAGTTCGCATGAACGTTATATAAGTTATACGCCGTAGACAGGTTTATAACAATCCTTTCGAGATAAAAAGTTCACACCGTACATTCCAAAATATCTTGTAAATGAATTGGAATTGTCGTGCAGCGCTGTGCTACTGTTAATATTCTGTCTAGTCGAGGGGACGGCAACTAAACAACGGATTACTCTGACGCGTATGCTACATAAATGATGGGACAAAAATAGCCTCTGTCACCAAGCTACTCTACACGACAAGCAATATGTCAGGCAATATTAAAACCGAAGCTCGGTTGATGCACGGCATTGCTGTGTGTCATCGACTGCAATATCAGCTGAAAACGTGACGTCATTGGTACAAGACTGTCGGCTTGGTGTGAGCAATGACATTCTTAGAGGGAAAGCACAATTGCATAAAAAATGACATATTTTGAGAAAATACAGCAAGTGCTGTATGGTGCTTGACAAAGACCACGTGTCAACTCGCGTCACATCCTGTTAACGAATCCATGTGGACGTCTCAAATTACTGTGACAAATGGCACAAGTTCATAAGATAAATCGTGCCCGTGCCCTTAGTCTCACATCAATTCCACCTCCATGTCAGACAGACACCAATCCACCCTTCCCTCACACCAAAGAAGACCATACGTTTCGTCCCTATTCAACACTATCGGCGCACACACCTGTCTGATGATTATCACACGTGGAATGTGGATATCGCTAGATAGTTTCATTTCCTGATACCAGACTTGTCGAAAATGAAACATTTGGCCAAGTGCAACACCGGACATAATTCAATGGGTACTCCTGCTGCGACTTGATAAAGCACATTTTTTAACTTGGTGAGAAATACGCAGACAGTTTGTCATTTCTTCAGTGTCCTGCGTCCGTTTGTGTCCAAAACAAACACGACCCCGAGAACAGATGTCGACAGCAGCATATCACATGAACTTAAATATCAGAAGAAGCCATGTTTTATGCGTTAAGCGCATTTGTATAACGTAACCATTGAGTTTTGAAAGTGGAATTAATGATTACATATTGCGTGCAATCAAACCTGCGTTTATCAGCTTTGTAAGAAACTAAGCAATTGTGTTCGTTATACGCAGATGACCGCATAGTGCAGGGACACCTCCGGTAGCCCCGTCGGATGGTGGGTAATATACAGATACACAACAAGACGTCCTGCAGGGCTACACCTCCGGGCATTCAACGTGGTAGATGTGAACCATTAGGTTCCGTTATACCAAAGAATTAGCAGGGGTGCAAACTAACGGTCGCCCACTCGCCAATGGCGACTGAAAATGATTCCGAGCGAGTTTAATTCGCCTAATCATCAAGTGAGTTTTCGCGCTCTCTCTGGGTTCATTTCTTTCTGGCGACATTGCCAAACATCAAAAGCATGCTTGAGACGATTGTCTCCGCTTTTTGTCCGCGCATGCTACCATGAAATACGCGTTTGTCAACAAGCTTTAGATCAGGTATTCATAAAGTCAGGTTTTTGAGAGGGTAAGCTGAGTTGGCTCACTCAACCGTATTCATAATAAAAAAATAGTCGTTGGGTCGACTGAAATCTCGTCGTTTTAGTTTTTATGAATACGATGTAAGATCGCGGACTGAGCTGAGATCGCAGACTCAAGTTGAGACAACTCAAGTTAAGATTCTTTATGAATACGGCCCCAGATAAGCACAGTTCGTCTACGATCAAATTCACGAATGTCAATATTTGATAGGTCGCAAAACAGACCTACTTCGGGTTTTATTACAGCAGCTCCCGTACTTGGTTCGATAGTGCTGAGCAGTTTGAGTGAATCGTATGCTAGAGAAAGAGTGCTCCAATGTTTTGTATTTGTTCGACCTGATACCAACAATTTGTTCATCTATGACAGAATATGAGAGAGGCTTCAATGTGGCCAACCCAAGTGTAACTGGTGGTCCAGTTAATGCCATTCCACATTAGTCAACTCAAGATATTCACAACTTCGATCCTGGCAGTGAGACTGAATCATTAGATACTGCGTGTGTGGGTGCTGACAGACGGTTTGATTTCGCAAGCATAGACAACAGATGAGTGTTTGCAGCTAAGGCGTGCTAAATGTTAATTTTAATTTCTTCGTACATATGTTATCTGTGAATAATATGTATTGTAGAGGGTAATAAAGATTTATATTTGGGCAAATGGTTATGTTATGATTTGGGCCGGTAAAATGTGTGTTTGTCCGGTAACTTTTGAAAGTTACCAGCCCTGATGGCTGGCAGCTAATTTTGTAAGTTTCCAGCCCTGAACTAGGTATAAGTTATTTAAGTCCTCGTGTCATACACAGAGTTGCGTTATACATAAGTGTCTACTGGTGCATTATTTACTACAAAGTTGCGCTTGTTGAATACAAAAAACACGCTTTCAAATTTTTCATTGGCCATGTGGGGGCAGCCTGGGAAGGTGGGTTCGCTAGATGGCGCTCTCGATACCCACGCCACGCTTATCCTATTTTTCATTTTTAAGGCATCAGTTAAAGGTTTGGATGAAATTTCAGCCTTATATTGCTTTAAGTACTAAACTAACTACCGACTTACAGCTCGGTTTGCAGTACGAAAATGGGATTGGTGTGGAAAGCCTGCCCGGTGCATTGGGGATCGAGCTGCCAGCATTCAGCGTGAAAATCACTGAAATTGCTTCTTATCGGAATAAACATGAAAGGAGTTCGTGTCGTCGATTTATATAGCGACAATATATTCTCATAAAGATGAAAAAAATAAACGTATGATTCAGTCGCCTGCCAAAAATCTTTTGAGAAAAATATTGAAAGAATGAGAATTTCAAATTTTACAAACCATTTACAAAAACGAAGACCCATATTTTTCTTGAAGTGTATGCGAAATACAGACCCTTAAAATGATGCGGGTTTTTTTACTGTTGGATAATAAACCAGCAAGGAAGATGGCAACCCAGAGACCAACGCATAATTAATGACTGCTAAAAATACCAAGGAAGGTCAAAGTGCATGGAGCGTCGCCTTGATCAGTATTCAAATATGCGAGGAATCAACTGAAACAACGACATTTGCAGACACGTGCGAATCCATAAACACCTCGATCAGAGTTGGTGTGTTGACAATGTTAAACATATACAAACCAGTCCAGCCTCTAGAATACCGGGGAATCGATTTGGTTTACAACTGAAGTTGAGGAATCGCCCCCAGGCAATGGGTTTATTGTGGGTGGGGAGATACATTAGAGGACATGCGTCAATGTTTTGTATATCTGGTCACACCGAAGTCAGTTGACGAGTGTGAAAATTGTAGCATTATCCGGAGCGTGGGATACATCATAATGATCCCATCATCATAATGAGCTGACATATGCATCAAAAACTCCATTAAGTTCAGAAAGACGTCGACGAGCTTTCACCCTCAGGGCAGGAATACGTTTAATCCACTGCTTTGAAAAAAAGAAGTCGCGCGTGGAACATTAAACACCGAAATTTAAAGGCGGATGTTGACTGCATCGTCAGATGTCGAGAAATCTCCCAAGTCAGGACTCTCATGCGAAAGAGGTGTCTATAAATAGCCATTTATATTCCGTTCATCAACATATCAGCTTTAACTGGATAAATTCTATTTCCTTCCACATCTAATGTTCATCGCCATTTGTATAGAAAGGCAATATTCCAAGGAGCTTACAAATGCAATTCCCTTTTCAACAAGACCTACAATTCCAAACCACAGATAGCATTCACTTAGGGACATACATGAATGAAGAAACCCTCCATCCCATATTGCTATGTAGAAACTGGGCATTTCGCTTTTGACAGCGTCCGATGTGTCCTATTCATTGACAGAGATATATACGTGCAAAATTACCTTGCGACATATATCTATAGAAAAACATTCGTCACATTTGATGGAAACAGCCAATACACGCATCATGACCGGGCCTGTCGTACTCAAATGACCCGTGATCTTCAATAATACTGGTCTATTAAATGAGGTTTGATATATCTCTGTTGAGAGGTTAATTTGAAGTTGTAAGCGTTTGCACTTCTGATATTTAAGAATTGGTCACGCGGTCTTTCAACAACAGCCACAACTGGCATCAGTAGTGGTGTTTCGGGGAGTGGGCGTGCACCTCCGCGCGTATGCGCGCGTCTGTTTGCGTGTCTGTTTGACTTTGAGTATTCAGTTAGGTCCAACGGAGCTAATCAGCTCAATAATGAAACATTCATCGGCACGCTGGAAAGAGGAAAAGCTTAACATCACTAAACAGACCCCATTACAACGCATGAACGCACTTCACAGTGCCGAGAACGTAACTCACATAAGGTCATCAGCCGATTACGACATCCAATCACAAGGACATTCCAACCAATAATAATGAGGTCCAATTAACGAGGACCTCACTTCATTGCTCACCTGTCGCCATCACCACCGCCAGCAGCAGTATCATCGTACAAGTCAGCATCTCGACTAGGCCCACCAATAACCGCTTCAACCAAATATAGTCCGGTTCCAGACAGTTGCCTTGTGTCTGAATTTCACCAGCTAGACATGGTCCAGATCCTCGGCTCTCAACTCCACGAACTCGGTCCGTCAAACACACACGAGAAATATCAAGACTGGCTTCTCAAAAGTGACCTTCAAACTCGATTTGTTCCCGGGAGAAAATTTCAGTTTTTTTCGTCTTGGCAGAAATAATATATCCTGTTGTCCAAGTGCTGTGTACCAAGTGGCGGCAAGCTTGCTGCGCAGTTTCTTCCCAACGAACTTA
The DNA here is from genome assembly GCA_034190875.2 of Urechis unicinctus. Taxonomy (NCBI): domain Eukaryota; kingdom Metazoa; phylum Annelida; class Polychaeta; order Xenopneusta; family Urechidae; genus Urechis; species Urechis unicinctus. The sequence continues at coordinate 38,762,615 of CM067347.1, read as the reverse complement.
TCAACAGCGTCTCCGCGAGCGAGCTGAGCGTGGCGCAGCTGAGGGATGTCGCGATTTTTTGCAGTCACTGACTTGCGATTCCTCCGGGATAGTATCAGGCTAGTGCTTGACAACAGGCGGTCCACTTAACGGGGCATGTGTCAGACAGCGTCCTTCTTCATCTCACGGGGGAGCTTATCAAAACACCTGTAAACAGAAGGAAATGGTTAAAAATGAGTTGAACTTGCGGACATCCTTAAGCAGCCTCAGGAGGGTTTATGGTGTAGGGGGCGTGGACTTAAAAGGAGCAAAGGTGAATGTATGAGGGCAGAGGTAGGTTTAATAATGAGGTGAATGAAGACATCACGTGACAAGCGAGCGCTTCATGGCCTTCCTTGTAAGCTAGCTTCCACCCTCACCCCATCCCCCCTCTCCCCATGACCCCTCTGTGTCCAGGAGACATGGCAATTGGCTGTACTTAATCTCTTTTCTATTACAGGGCCCTGACAGCCCCGAATTTAATAGCTACTCAGTGGATTTTAGGGTCTCTTCAAGAAATGGAAGTTTAATCAGTATTGGTTTGATTACCTGAGAAACACTTCGACCCAGGTTGAAACGCAACCACAGTGTAATACCAACTATATTCCAGAAGTTTAGTATGTTTTATAGAATTAGCGATGGCGCTTCTCGCGGCTAATAACTACACGAGAGATCAATAGAACACACGAGACAACAAGAGACTATCGACGACTCATTTCAACTTGCTCAATTCAGTGACGATCAGCAAAAACAAACCAATATAATAGAAAGTTAATCTTCAACAAATACATGACCGTAGATTAAGCCATGTCAGCCAACCAATGTTATTAATAATAATAATAATAATAGTTTATTTTAGGCACCGGGCCCATAGTAAACAAGTTATTAATAAATCAACTTTTTATTAGGAATTTACCTCATTATTTCATGATTCTAATTCAGTGACTTTCGTTTACGCAGCTAGTAGTATGTATTTTGGGATGACAACGTGTTGTTAGTCTATGTCAAACGCCGATAAGTGGACAATGTTTGCCCATTGACCTCGGACCAATTAACACCTCACAATGTGCAGAAGCCGGCCAATACAAACCCATATTCAACACTGAACTTAATCCCAAATCCTTTTCATCGTTGAAAAAGTTCACATTACAAAACACATAATGACGCGAGAAACTGGCGGTTTTTGACGTTTACCTGACAACTTACTGGTCACGAAGTATCGAAACATTCCACACTCGCCATTTGCGACCTCAATTCTCCGTGAACTTTTCCTCCTGACCATGTTTGACAAGGGTAGGAGTTTTTCTAAAGGCGTACTTAGGGATTTGAGACACAATACCTAAATTGTCTTGAAGGGCGTACGGTGACTCTTGTAAAGAGCGTGTGTATATTGGGCGGTTCTTTGTATCGATGTAAGTGAGTGGTTTTTACAGCGGGCAACTTGATATCCGAAGAGGTCGTTGTACGGAGTGGAGGGGTCGCTAAGAGGTTAATGTGGTGACGACGTGACACATTCAATGCTTCAACGAAAGAGCCAACAAAACCGGATAAGACAAATCAACGCACTGACAAGCTTGACAGACGTTATATAATCGCACAGTGAGCGTTTATGCTGCGGACAATCACTAAGAATAGCATCCCGTTCGAGACTCGAACCCGCGACCTTCGTATTATACTCAATTAGTTGTGATTGGCGGCGAAGAGAGATGGAATGGTGACGATTCAAAGGGATCACTCTCATAAAACTTGGCGTATAACAAGCAAAAGAATTTCGCAATAATGCAAATACAGCACAATATCAGGAACCACACCGTCGCATTATTCCACGACGACACATATCGCCTCCGTTCGATAGCCACATGAAAAACAATGTGGTCCAATATACCATAGCATCTATCGCGCCTCCAATAACCTATTACCGCACACAGGAAGACCAGAATCGCATTTTATACCCACCAATTCCAATCAGTCCAGGTAACTCTCAGGTATGACTTCCGCGATGTTTAATTTCACCAATACATCACCATAGGAGGCAGGTGTAATAACGTCCTTTCTTTCATTTGATCGCTGCAGAATATAACCCCGCCTCGCCAACCCTATTTACCCCTTCCCCACCCCACCTCCCCCCTCCTGAATAATGACCAGCCACCTCATCCCGTTTATTAGTAGGACGGAGCCCAATAGCGGCGGGGTGGGGGTATCCCGGGGGGCGGGGGGGGGGGGGTATCGGCTGATTTGAGACAAGAATGACCCCTATTTATCATGCGATTTATCCCAGCGGGGGAGATTAGTGGTGGGCAGTTGATATGAAATGAGGAAGGGCCTCCCAAGGAGAATAAACGTCTAGTTTCGCGGCTACGGATGTCAAAAGAGCGCCTGGAATGCTATTTTTAAAATAAAGTGATAAATATATCCGGGAATGTTCTATATGTGAGGGTGTATGTTGTCAAAGACACGAGGTCGATCTCAGGATTCATGCACACCAGACTCATATACTGACCTCATGCAGAGTTCGTTATCCGGGGGGAGTTGCTACGAAATAATACAGTAGCCACTAGATGTTATTATGAGCCCCAAGCCTCAAAAGCAGCCCCGATCGCTTTATACTACCGCAAAAACAAAACATGATCACTCACGCCATGGCTCAAAACTCTTCAGAAACTGCAGCCTCCCAAAAATCTTATATCTGAACAAATTTAAGTAATCTACCTACGCGTTCACATTTCATTTCAGTAAATGGCGACTAAATTAATTACACAGGAGCAAAATCAAACTGGGCTTCAAACAGAATACCATATTGATGTATGATGGTGGAACTGTCTGAAGTTAATAGATGAATATGGACCAGTTAGTGATGAAAGCTAATACCCGAATATGGATTAGTCAGTGATGCAAGTTGATACCTGCATATGGATTAATTATGGAAACAAACCAATAACCCAGTGAGAGGTTGTTATTGTAACCAGCTATGAGCTGTATGAGACCCCGTCAGAGCAGCCAGCAACAACAAATGGAAGACGGCGGATGAGGAGGAGGGCGGAGCGTCGATAATAGCGCCTCTTACGGCCGGAAAACATTACTGATCGATTGGATCTGTTTTGTCAACAAATAACTTGACCCATGTTGTTACAATGGTATAAGAATCACACGTGGTCAGCTATCATTTAACATGGGATAGAGGGAAACCACTTGAGGGTCCATGTTAAGGTGGATGCCAGCGTGTAGCGCTTGACTGTACGGCTGCTGTTAATTTGGGAAAATAAGTTAGCGAACTTAAGGCACTCGGAGCTCAAAGACAATTTTTCGAGCGCCGGTCGGCCTATGGAGTAATCATACTCCATGGTTAAACGATGTATGACTAGATTTCTTACATACGCTCGGATCGAGATGCTCGCCTCATTTGGTCGACTTGCGGAAACCTGACTCTGGGTTCCGAGAGCCATTATCCGGACAGTCGCTCCCAAATCGTTCAAAGCCATCTGAGCGAATGCCGAAGCTCGAAATATTGACAGCCGGATTCGAACTGACGTTAATCCTTAAACTCACCTTCAAGGTTCCAGGATATTCGCAGCGTTAATCCTTACTTCACATAGTGTCCAAGCTAATTTAGAACTGGATTTAATCATGGATTGATAATCCACACTAGCAGTCGTCGTCATGATGTGATGACCAGAAACACGTGTTGTCCCTCCTATTACCAAACACATTAATCACTCACCTGTCAAAGTGACCCCCTTTGATCAACACAGGTGTCCTTTGCATCAGCCCGCATGGTCATTCGACGCGCTGCATGCGTTCAGCGTCTGGTCAAGTTTCCGTGACCTGATGCAGAGCGGACATCGGTGGCCGTGGCGATAATTTATTACCACCAGGTATGGTAGGTTCGTGTCAATAACACGCTAATGCCGGTCGTGTTAATAGTGCTACAAAATGATGTCGTCAAAGGCGCTCGGTTCCCGATGTCAAGCTTCCGAACGACGAGCGATATCTATATATAAAAAAATTGCTTACAAACATCCAAACAAACTTACAAACCGGGCCGATCGCCATAACTTGGCGAAGGGATTCGCCAAGTTAACAAGTAGAATATATAGATAGTGGCTCGGCGCTCGGAAGCGGTTCAACGTTCGGAAGCTTGGCATCGGGAACCGTCCGTCCGACACCACGTTTCACACACAACAAGTTGCGAAAACAGCCATACTGTTTCCTTCAACAGTGGGTCCTTATAGCATTGCTATCATAGATCAAAAGACTTTTGACGCCTTGCATTTTGCCCTTAAAATTGTTTCTAGCATATGAATCATTCCTATGTTTACCTCAAGTGATTCTCGAAATAACCATGTCAGTTCGATATTTATCCTATAAGTAGTCATCGATATATACCTCACAGACATGACTAGAATGATGGATCAGTTATTAGCAACGTGACATCACACTTTGTAGCCCTGTAAGCCACTGAAGATCGTGACAATGATATCAGACATGATGTTCATCACACTTAACGATGGAGCTTAGCCAGGATTCAGAGTAATGGCTCCTTGGATCATTTAGCTCTCAATTTCGCAAGCGCTCGGAAGTTTAATACTAAGATCCGAGCACTTGCGGTTGAATTATAATCACCATTTGGATAGAAAGATATACGCTCACAAGCGCGTGGTAAAGGGAGCCGTTTCCATACCCCACAGCGACACTACATATCCTACGCGGAAATACCCCTGCGGAATCCAGCTTAAATTACAACAGTAATTATTTTCACAAACACAGGGGAAACAAATTAAGCAACCCCCTACGCTACAGGTAGATATTGATATGCTTTAGGGCCAGACACCAAACTGAGGGAAGAAGGTTGTAATTACAGAGCGGTGTCGAGTAAAACGCCCGCCGAGCGAGGATTGCAGCCAGCCTTGCACATATATAAGCCACGCTTCCGAAATCCCTAAATTACAGTTTCGGAACGTGTAAAACGCCCGCCGAGCGAGGATTGCAGCCAGCCTTGCACATATATAAGCCACGCTTCCGAAATCCCTAAATTACAGTTTCGGAACGTGTAGACCAATTGACATGCGTTTTAGCGAGTGATTGTTTTTAGAAAACACATAAAATGCTATGCTTCCGATTTTGAAGACTGGATGATATATGATTATCCTGTAAACCTTACACCCGAGTTTGACTTCAGATGATAGCGACATATAACGATCCGTCACTGTTGAGTTACACAACACAGAACGGACGTTAAACGAACGATAGCATCAAGGCAGACCGTGAGAACGATTATCCCACTTAACTAAACATTACACAATCACTTTCTCGAAATAAACAAAACATCAAAGTCGGCAGGTAAATTAAGATAAACAATCTAAAATTGTTAATTTATCCCGATGGTCGTCACCTCTAAACAGGCGGAGAACCGCTACTGGATGGGGATGACGCAGAGAGAAATCGTCTTTTCTGGTCCAGCCATCTGTGAAAAAGTCTACGTTCCCAACACAGCCCCCATACCCCCTCCCTAAAGTCCCTCACATTGACTAACTGGACAGAGCGCGTTACAGGTCGGTTGTTAGCGGACGTGGTGACGCCCTGCGGTTGAGAGACAGACATGGATTACTCAATCCTTTTAAGTTGCGAGGACAACAAAACACCCCCATTCTATTGGCCCATCATATATCGGTCTTGCTAACGACCCTGAACAAATAACAGGAGCGGGAAAAACCAGTCGTGGGTATTTTCAAGTTCTCTCTGTTGATTTCTGGCCACGTTTGGAATGTAAGAGGGGCAAGGCAGGGAGAGCCCAGAGGTCAGTCCAATGGGGAATGCGAGAGGAGGGAAAGCCCAGGGGTCAGTCCAATGGGGAACGCGAGTGGAGGGAAAGCTCAGAGGTCAGTCCAATGGGGAGCGCGAGTGGAGGGAGAGCCCAGAGGTCAGTCCAATGGGGAACGCGAGTGGAGGGAGAGCCCAGAGGTCAGTCCAATGGGGAACACGAGTGGAGGGAGAGCCCAGAGGTCAGTTCAATGGGGAACGCGAGAGGAGGGAAAGCCCAGAGGTCAGTCCAATGGGGAACGCGAGTGGAGGGAGAGCCCAGAGGTCAGTCCAATGGGGAACGCGAGTGAAGGGAGAGCCCAGAGGTCAGTCCAATGGGGAACACGAGAGGAGGGTGAGCCCAAAGGTCAGTCCAAATGGGGAACGCGAGTGGAGGGTGAGCCCAAAGGTCAGTCCGATGGGGAACACGAGTGGAGGGCGAGCCCAGAGGTCAGTCCAACTAGGAGGACGGGAGAAGGAGGAATCCAATGTCAGAGAATCCAAAGGACCAGTCATTGGAGAAAAGTAAGAGGGCGTATCGATGTGAAATCCACAGGACAAACACAGGGCGAGCATATTGTACAGACACACGGATACGAACAGAGAACGAACGCACAGGACGAACACACAGGGCGGACACACACGACGAACCCACAGGATGAACACACAGGACGGACATACACGGCGAACCCACAGGATGAACACACAGGACGGACATACACGGCGAACCCACAGGATGAACACACAGGGCGGACATACACGACGAACCCACAGGATGAACACACAGGACGGACATACACGGCGAACCCACAGGATGAACACACAGGGGCGGACATACACGGCGAACCCACAGGATGAACACACAGGGGACATACACGGCGAACCCACAGGATGAACACACAGGGCGGACATACACGGCGAACCCACAGGATGAACACACAGGGCGGACATACACGGCGAACCCACAGGATGAACACACAGGGCGGACATACACGGCGAACCACAGGATGAACACACACGGACGACATACACGACAACCCCAGGATGAACAACCTTTACAAGTCACACCTCCGAATGAACACAGGGCCACATACACGTCGACAACCTAAATTCCACCTTGACTCAACGGCGAACCCACAGGATATTATCCGCGACCACACTACACGGCGAACACCCCGGACAACACACACCCCAACACGGGCTAGACTCTCCGCACGTTAACATTCTAGGATAAATAACACACAATGCGGACATACACGCATTCGAAACCACAGCCCGAATGCACAGGACCCACACCGACCATTTAATAGCACCACATGGCACTGAACACTGGACACACACTTAATCATTCTGGTCATCTCCGCTCATATGTGACAGGCCCTATCCAATATTTGACCTATCACTGAACAATGGGCTTTACAAGTCACACCACCGACATGAACCATTGAAGCCCTAGGTTCTGTCATACTTTTCATCCCAATACAAATGAGAACAGTTGACTCAAAATGGTGACCCTACCAATGAGAAGAATATTCTCGTGCGACCAACTACACTCACTCACCCCGCCCCATTCACCCCAAATTAAAAAGGGGCCCAACCTAGTCTCTCCGCACGGGAACATTGTAACCGTACTTGATGATCCGCTATCCACATCATCATCAATAAACAGTCTGTTAGCGCAGAGCCAACTAAGCCCAGGTTCCATGCATCTGCTGACAAATCAACGACGGGTAATTTGCACCGGGTCACTATGGGAATGAGTCACCCCACTTGATGCGTCGTATTCCATCTACTTGTCATAGGACTTTACACATCCAATATTTCCCTATCATGAACAAGTCGTGGGCTATCACAACATTGACGCTTACGACAAATCAATATCCCAGATGGTTCCCAACGATCCTAGGTGGCTGCATACTCACGTGGGTTCGGCGCCAACAAACGCTATTGTGTTCACCTGAGTGAAGCACGATGCTATTGGTCAGGTAACAACATTCCACTGGTGTCTAATTTCCATTCGAGGGCTAACTTTACCTACCACTACTTCGGGTTCCTAGGAACACTAACTCACCCAATGTCCTTAACGAAGCGTTTAGCCAAACAGAATGCTAAATTATGGATTTACTCAACTCCTATGTGTTTTCGAATTCTGAATTCAAGGATATTCATGTAGTGTAGATACTCCACAAGCCCTAACCAGTTGCTCATATGTGACAGGCCCTATCCAATATTTGACCTATCACTGAACAATGGGCTATGCCAAAAGTCCACACCATGAGGTTATTTGAATCCTAGGTTCTGCATACTTCATCCAATAGAAATGAGAAGCAGTTGGGGGGGAAATGGTGGAAGTTCCAATGAGAAGAATAAAATTCACGTGCGATAACTAGCCACTCAAAATCGAACAGTTGCAGTTTGATTTAAATTAAAAAGGGCGGATAAATAAGTCTGCGTGAAAAAACCGGGAGCAACTGTAACCGTACTTGATGATCCGCTATCACATCATCATCAAGACAACAGTCTGTTAGCGGCAGAGCCAGCCAGCCGAGGTCCCGTATGTATCTGCTGACAAATCAACTGCAGTGGGTCATTTGGACCGGGTCACTATGGGTTATGACGTCACCCCATTACGCGTCTGTATTCCACTCGCCGTCCAGTTGTCATAGGACTTTACACTACTTCCAAGGATCAAACACGCTTCAAGTCGTGCTTACTATAATCACAACATTGACGCTTACGACTAATGATATCCCATATGGTTCCCAACTTTCGCGTCCCACGGTGGCTATAGATCACGTGGGTCGGCGCCAACAAACCCTATTGTGTTCACCTGAGTGACATCAAACGATGCTATTGTTCCAGGTAACAACATTGACGCACTCATTTGAGAACCACAGGTAAAGTCACCCGTCTAATTGGCTTAAATTCGAGGGGCTAACTTTACCTACCACTACTTCGGGTACCTAGGAACACTAACTCAAGCCCATACCCAGAGCATAAGGAGATATACAGAATGTCCTTAACGAAGCGTTTAGTTCACTGGGACTTCTTGCGAGACGAGATATGTTATCCACAAACAGAATGCTAAATTATGGGATAACCTGTTAAAAGCGTTTACCTGTAAACCGAGATATTATAGTTTTATTGCCACTTATTACTCCTATGTGTTTTCGTTTCTGAATTCAACGGAATTCAATGTTTACTCAACACACCTAACGACCCCTATTACCCGCAGTAGTGTAGACTCGTTGTAGTCGATGTTTGAATAACCACAAGCCCTGAATAAACTGCATCTAAATGGCACACCACTTCAACATTATAGCAGATCCATTTCTTATATCTTGTCAATATTCATTTATGACTATGATTATAATGGGGCTAGTTTGAAGACCACGCTTCAGCGGACGGTTGAGGATAGTGTAAACATATAGCCGCGCCTTCTTTCAACTATTTCCTTCCTTAATCAACCACAAGTTCCACAGCAGGAATGACACGTGAAAATCACAGGTGGTGAAGCTGAGAATCATTTCATATCATTTTGGTGTAATTGACTGTTTGCGCCTGTATCGAATAACTTAAATAGTCCGCGCATGCGCAGTGGATATTCAGCGGATAAATTTCTGACTTCATCAAAATGGTGCCTGGTGAACGAACTAAGACTTTCTATAACACAACATCAGCTAACTACATCATCCCTTGCGATGCAGGAAAATCAATCAACATGCTACGATGAAACCTGACTTAACTCCAACATGGCTGCACTTGTCAAAACGCGGTTGATTGCAGAGGTGTGAACGATGTGTATTAGATGATTACGAGGCCAACACATGCAAATTTGAGTGGCCGATTTTCCACTCTGAGCATTTATCAACACACGTAGCTTAAAACACTCGATTCGTTGAGCAGTTGATCTCTTAGCGACAGCTAACACTTTGCACATAGTATGCGATATATCAACTTCTGATTGACCAAGTTTATTACGTGGTAAAATGCACTCAACCATAGATGTCTTATAAGATATTCATACATGTCTTTATATCACTATAACGAATGCCGTAACTTGCCATCGTAAATATACTTTCACTCAGCGTGAATTGTGCGTGCCTGGATATAATGCGTTCTTTTCCTTTCGTTGGATACTCTGAAGCAAGCACAGATGTCAAAGACGGGCATATTCTCTCAAATGAATAAAAAGTGAGGCCGCATGAGGGTGTCATATATATATATATAGCATACATGTATATGGGTCGGTAAAATATTATATTGAAAAAGCTTGTTGGGTTGACAGATGCATATATATATAAATGGCCCCATATGGTAGCCTTGTGTTTTGTATGGGCTAGAATCGGCCTATAATTACACGCCCAGATAGGCACGACCGCCAATCAACTAAAGCCGTGGAGACGTCCAGCGATGAAGGGGACGGTTTCTATGACGAATCATAAATTCGAGGTGCTTTGAATAGACAGATGTATAGTCGGATGGGCTTACTATGTCGAGTAAAACATGGAACGGGGTGTGGCGTATGGGACGAGGTGACGCGCCGGGCGGAGTGTCGTGGGTGTCAGGGGGTAGAGGTTACGGTTAAGTGACAAGGTGATGTTTTTATTGATGCCTCACTCTCACGCACCCGATAACACTAACTACGAACAAACAGTCATTTGCTCATCTTACACAAACACGAGCGCTCGGTTCCCGGAACCAGGTTTCCGAGCGCCGGCCCGGATCGAACGATTACAGTTATACAGTATACGTACATAACGGAATCGATATCCGAGAGTCTGAGTGTATCAGTAATACGGGCGACAGACGCAGCATACGATCAACTACGAGCATCCTTACAAAGAAACACCTGGCGTCCCAGTCCTCGTGCCCAATACAACCGCCTCCACTATATATATATATATACATATAGAAATGAATATTCATAACAGCGGTAGAAATAACCCGTCTTAATCAGCACAAAGGTGATGGCAGTCCTTTCAATGGTAAGGCATGCTGGGTGTTGAGAATTTGACTCCCCAAGGGAAAAGCTTATTGTCCACACGGACATATGGTAAGCGCGGATCGCGTTGACCGATGGAGCATTAAATTTGAGTTACAGGCTCCTGAATGACACCAGATAGGGCGATACCGCGACAGGGCAGATATGGAAATGAGCTGGGGTGAAGGGGAGATGGAATTTACAGGGGGTCCGGGAGTAAGGAGTGATTGGGAAGGGGGTCAAATAGGAGGCAAGAGGCATACGCACTCGAGTCTAAAAATACCACTTTATGTAACAGGCTAAGGGGGAGGGGCTTTGTAAAACTAGAGTGCCTGTGACATAATTGATGATCATAATGATTTATCGATGTCAGTCAAGTCACAAGACATGCAGGTTTGAGATCAGGTTTGCATATCAAGAACACAAAGCCCCGTTAGACACTCGTGAAATATACGTAGCCTTCATATGGAGGTGATGGAAGCGAGCGACATCTCAACAGATGTGACTAAGAATCGCCCGATATAGACAGGTTTCCTTTAAAATGAGTGTCATTTAACACAGGTTTACATTTAGTGTCTCTCAGTTATGCCTGCATCACGATTTCTTATCAATCACACCAACCAACTACTAAATGACAGATAGTGTATACTGTTATAAGGATCAACTCTTATATAAACGTACTCATGACAGTGCTAAAAGTCTCACAAGCAAATACCATCCCAGTTCAATGCAGCATACATTGTTGTCAGCACGTATGGCAATTACCCACTATCTACTGTAGCGTCACAAACCTCCATTGCGTCCATGCTCAGAGCTGTAGCATCTTACAGGGTCAACACAAACACTCGCACGCATCCAGGAGAGAGATAAAAAAAACAGCAACACGCTTACCTTTCGAATCTGCTCTATGGCCAGCGAACAAGCTATGCCTCTGCTTTTCGCTCTTGCCAAAATGACTGAATACGCTCCGCTCAGCCGCTTTCACGGTTTTGTCACTGGGGCGTGAAACGCGAGCTAATTCGCTGGCCGGGAAAGCGCTTGCCTTTGACTGAAGGCAGCGAGGTTTCTTGTTACGACTTTCTCCTAGAGATCCTCGATGTCTCGTGATGCTCTTAAACGCTGCTACGAATTTGAGAACTTATGAAGAAGGGCTGTTACCGGGCAATATATTCCAAAATGTCAACCGGATACACAAATAGAATTTGATGTTTTACGTGAAGGGAACAGTTCTTCGTGTTGGCGATTACAAGTTGTTGAGATCAGCTCAGTGTAAGGCGGCAAGTATGGATTCGTCCGAGATTCACCTACGTCACAGAATAGTATAGTATATTAATTATCAGCGGAAGACATGCAGGTGAATGTCACGCCATGAGGTGTTAGTTATCTCGAGGAAGAGGGACCAGGAGGGCCAACGAAGCAATGGGGTAGAAATAGGTGAGGTCCTTCGTGGAATGTCAGAGATGCGTTCTTATCTGATAAACAGCTATTTACCCTGTCAGATAATCTCTGTTCGTGGATGTGTCAGCCGACGCGTCCCTCAACGGACACACGCACCGATGTCTATTACACTGACCAGACTGAACTGGGGTTGATGTAGTGGGGGGGGGGAGGAGGATTGAGGTGATGCGAGCGAGACAAAAGCTCCCAGAAGGACGCGGCTTGGTTAATGGCATCATAGCATTCAATCTACCCTACGGACCCTCAACCCACCCCACAGCAAATGTCTATAATCATGCGCGGTGGGAAGAGTTCACAATACTACGGACGGGGTGGAAAATTAGCGCTCGCCCCGGACCACATCCGCTCGGTTCCCGTTGTTGGAGTTCCGAACACCGAGTGGTTAGCTCTGTACATAACCTGATTGTCACATAATTTCTTTGAGTCATATTCCTGATTAGTGTATGGTGTCCATAAAGTTGATCTCCCTGTGACCGGATAATTAAACCTACAACATAGAACTAGAATTCTCTACAAAATAGAATTTAAATACACTCTACATTTCGCGCGTCTTGCAATAGACCCTGTAATGGAGTCGTCGAGCTGTGATTGACGGTGGGTAGGGAATTTGAGGGTGTGGTTGTTTCCTTGATACACGGAACATCGACGCCCACGCCTTCTTGTAGCCGTTGGGCGGTCCATAGGAAGAAATAGCATAGGTAAATCTCAAACAGATCATTACTGATGCATGTAATTAAAGGCCCAAAATGGTGATCCGAATCTCTGTAGAAGGAACTAATTTCGATCTTTCAATTCCGCTGCTGAGAATCGACGAGAAAAGACGTTATGATAAATTGAGGTAATTACGATCGTTACAGAAAAGCGCTGTCAGGAGTGACACTTGAACATCACCTGTCAACGAGACTTACAGCGAGAATAACGCCCATTCCTAACACGCTTTTATCTCGACAAATTATACACCTTACAACCGATACTATATCTCCTGAGATTGATACAGTCTGACAGTAGACGACATGACGAGAAGTGCCGAGATAGTTCAAGGCAGGAAAATCAGCTTAATCGCTGATTATTAAAAGAATATGCAACAATATCGGGCGAAAAAGGGTGAGTTTATGCAAGGGTTAAAAGGTTATGTACGGAGCCAGAGTTATTGATTTACTCTATTCAAACAGTTATCTAACTAAAGAATCACCCCGTGCGAATGTGTGTATGTAATGAGCGTTCAACCCATTAATGTCTGTCAGGATTAGTAACGACTGAAAGGCGCTCTATATCATAAATACCTTTGATGTGGCTTATGATGGTGACTAGAACTTTTGAAAGAAACGATCATGCCTACAAACACATGAATGTATATATACACATATTTGCACACGCACACAGGTGCAGACACACACAAGGCCTGGCTGACCGTCGGGCAGGCCATTCTGATTTGGTCATCATAACGCCCCAGCAACGCCACCCCTCCCCCCCACACACATGAAAACAGAGTAAATAATGTCGTCATGGAGCAATAAATGCGAAGTACATACAGCATGTATCAAACATACGTCTGAAGGTTCTGTGAATTACCTCCAAGCAATGGGAGCCAGCAGCTAAGCCATAGACACGAGAGCCAGAAGCGCCGCTTTAATGTCTTTGAAAATATGCTGCTCGTGACATTTCCAAACAGCATTTAATTGGCTTGTCATGAGGTGAAACATGGTATTTGTCAAACGTTTACATACTAATAGACATCGCCTTTTTCGCCGCAATTATTCAAGTGTTTTCAGTTTTATGGGTTTTCCAGTGGTGCGTGAAAGACCGCGCGAATTTACGTGAGTAGTCCACTAATGGTAAAAGTTCAAGGGCAAATGAAACACTTTTTCAAGATTGGTCAAAATCGTTATTCTGATAACGACCATTCTGATGAATTGTCGATCAAATGATCATCAAATCAGTACAAAGGTCAGGGGTCATACAAAAGGTCAGGGGTCATACAAATGACCACTAACATACATGAGAGGAGTTTACGGTGAGATTACTGAAGTTTTACAGCATGAATAACTGTTTGATTGTGACACCTGCTGATGACGCCGAATACAACAACCAGTGACGTCAGCACGAATACAACAACCAGTGACGTCAGCATAATTATCATGGCAGCGACCATATTCAAAACGTTTAGATACATTTTTCTAGTTAAACGATGACTGTTCGAAAATATCGCATTTGTATTCATGTGTTTGTAGGCATGAAGAAGTAGTTGTGAAGACGGAACATGTGAAAACGTTTGAACTCTCCGTCTTTTTATTATATCAGATGAAAAAGGGCATTCTTAGTGGTGGTTGTGATGATGGTAATCATGATTGTCGTGATTACAATCTTGACATCGATGATGATGATGGTGGTGGTGGTAATCATAATGATTAAGGTGATAATGATTATAACATTGATGGTGGTTATGATGACGATGATAATGATGACGGTAAATGGGTGTTGTGTTTGTATGCGCCATCGCCGAAATAGTATCACTACCACCCTCTCGCGAACCTCCAAGCATGCTACCCTATATCTAAACATACAATTTTCAAAATAGCTAGATTTGGTTATAAAAGTCTCTGGTTGTGACGCACAAGCGTAAACTTAGGCCCACTCTTTGAAACAATCGGGACTCGCCTCAGACCAAGGAACTTGACAAGAAAAAAACCCACCAGGAACTTGACACGAAACATTGCTCTCTTATATACCCACCCATATATTCAGACCATAATGATAAAGTTAACTCTACCAAGCTCGCTTAATTCATCTGTACTTAAAGGATTAATTGCCCTTCGTCAACACCCGTTGCGCGACCTCAGGGCATGTCGACCTTGTTAATTATAACCGCAAATTGAATAAAAGTCATTTGGTAATAGGCTATCAAAGTTGATGCGAAGTCAACCAGAAGAAATGAACGAGATGCTGCGTTTGTTGGCGTCTCTCGAGACGCGTGTCACAGCTGCATTCCGCGGTCAGGAATTGTCGACTTATTGTCTTTAATTAACAATACGCGCATTGTTTAATTAAATGTAAGCTCTGATAGCAAGACATTAGGCGAGATAAGGACAGAAGAAACATCCCAACAGCCGGCCGCATCCACACGTACTGGCATTAGACTTTGCACCTCTATATATAAAAGCAATTCGGTGTGTCATAACGCTCAAACATCAAACAACCTTGTTTCATTGATCATATTCTGAAAAAACATTACGCGAAATATTTGCGATGAAGACTGTCTCAGATTTTTGAAACAACCAATTTTCAAAAGTGGGATATTTGAGACTTTAATATCCGCTGGGTTCCGTACAGTAGTGAGTACCGCTGGTTCCGTTTAGTTGTTGGAATTGATGACGCGGGTTGATGCATGGCGACATGAGCGCAGAGCGACCCAAGACGTCAAGTATCCAAGCCACACGTCAGAGAAATTACAATCCACGCCTTTCACCAGACTCTGGCCTATGATATCTATAGGTGGTGCAGGCGACCATCACTTGACATCTCCGATTCAACCAAGAACCCCGCCCGAGGGAGTGGGGGAGTGTTTTACCGCCGCATGCTTCAGTACCAAGCCAAAATACGAAGACCACACCCCTAACCGCACCCCCTCCCTCCTCATATTCCCGCTAATACTACCTTCAGCGCACCCTGGAGGCCAGATATGTAGCGGCCAGTATCAACACTGACGCTGTCCAGTTCGGTTGCCTTGGCACCCGTAGGAGACCAGAATCTGCCAGCGGCAAGTATTAAGATAAGAAACAGTTGGTGTTTCGGACTGGGAGGATTTTGTTGTAGATAGCTGGTCAAGTGCTTAGTGCCAAGGGTATCACCTCGACACAAGATCTCCCTACATATGTTGATTTATCCTGTAAGCCATAACACACGCCGATCTCACTCGCACATCGACCAACAAACAGACACACACGCACGCACGGCGTGGGGTTAAACTGACCACTGGACAATATCCAGGCGTCATAATGATCACCAGTACATCGTCATAATGCCCTCTAACCCGGTTAAACTCGGGCCTAAGTTCTACATGCCCTGTAGGTCGTCATCTGTTATTAGCTCCCTTGAACTGCGACATTCATTGAGTTTGAGACTCGCATAAGCTACGGCGGAGAAGGGATGTACAGTGGACCGGGGCTAATATAGAACGAAGCGATAGACAGTTAATGTAAAGCCGCATCCAAAATGTCTCAGTCTGAATATGGACTAAACAGCTAGTCCGAAACCTGACTTCGTGTTCCAAGCGTTTGTTGTTAGCTCTATCGAACCCAGCGGCATTCACATCATTCACATCATGCTAGCTAACGTCCATGTTGGTCGTTGGGCAGTCATCCACTGAAAGCACTCGGATCTCAATATGAGGGTTTCTAAAGCTGAATGAATGTAAATATTCAGTTATACCTTATGACGTGGGGGTAGAGCACGACAAATTGAATCTAACATCCGAGCACTAGCGCGCGCGCCCAAAATACCCATCTAGCATTCTCATACTAGCCTCTTCGCCTTCTCCCTCACACATTCTCCCGCGAAACTCAAGTGGTTCGCCATCTCCTATTTCTTCAACATTTTTTCCTCGTTTTATTTCTCATCGCATGGAATAGCTCAAACTAAGCTGCCCCACACCTAACACACTTAGGCCAATAAACAACATGCCTTCTCAAAGTAATCCAACATGTATCTCTGCATCTTGCGACCTCGACGAAATGTTTGCCACACAGGAAGATATCTGTCAATATAAAACACATCCCTCCCACGAAAGATACAAGCGAAGGGCAATATACAAGTCATCCAAATGAATAGAAGCAAAGCAACAAAGAAATGGAAACGAAAAACCCACGGAAATATTTTTTTTATGGTTTCTGTCGCAAATTAGAACGATATCAAGTATTCAACAATGCCAGTATTTTTACAGCAATAACCACGTATTTAAGTTGCATATATTTGTTTACACAGACGCGGTAGATTATCAGTGTGTTTTTAACACACCTAGGAATGGTAATTACTTCTGTCGTGTTTCCATTTGTTTACCGTTCGTGGCGTCTATCTGGGTGCAAAGCGAGTGAAATCCGAGCGATACATCATTATCCATACTACCTGTCTCAAATGACCCACTCTGGGGACATTTTATCATATATTTATGCCTGTCAGTTGATAGCAGATTGACTCGGCAATGATGAAATATGAGTAAGCTTGCCACTGCATGCATTCAGCGGTTGGGTTTGTTTGTATCGACTGAAATGCAACGGTTGAGAAGGAACGTTTAACCTGTGAACTCACCTGTTCTGGGTGTCGGCACATTCGCCCTAAGTTACATTGTAATTCAAGCTTGGTATAGAATGCACACTTCATAACTTCTTTATCAACAAACTGATATACTAACGCCAACCCCCATTATTTCATAGACAAATTGAATAACATGCAACTCCGTTCATTATATCAGTTCATTGAATGAATTCCACGAGTTGTTTTGAACAAAACAAGTAACCTACTCATGAATTGTATTTCCACCAGAGCGGGATATACATTCCAATGTTTAGAATTTTTTTCATCTGCAGTTATTTCTAATTGCATCGGGTTAAATTATTTTTTAAATATCTTTCTGCATTCTGGGGTTTTTGACGTTCAAATCCACGCTAGTTTATGAACATTTTATTACGGACTGAGCCTTCAGTTTAAAGAAGTTATATGAAGGACGACTTACCTCTGTCTTAAAGGATGACTGGACCTTCGTAATGTCTGCTGCTGAGAAACTGACAATTTCTGAAGCTTCTTCCAAATCGTGAGTGCAGGCGGTGGGGTCACTCTCTAAATGTTACATGTCACCGATGACAACCCAACACCAAATTGGTAGGCAAAAAAAAATAAACTGTTACCATACCTATGGCAATGATTCTGTCGAAAATTTTTTAGGTTACTTTATTTTATTGTCGCATTAAGTTAAAAACACGCAATGACACAAATCTTTAGGGTGGCCGAGTGGGAATCCGGTTGCGCTCTTGAGGAAGATACGGGGTCTAGTATGGCAATATGACGCTCAGTGAAGATAAGCCGCATAATATAGTCACCCTTTCCTGTGACAGACAAGTGCTTGACGGTGTCGCTTTCCCACATGCTTCTACATAAACTATGTCATGCTTATCCGCACCTCAAACCAAAACCACGCCCCCAGAAGCTGAGACAGCCAAACAACCATGTCGTCTTGGTAACAAGATAATGCGTGCTACTGAGGGTCGTCTCAAAAGTTACGAGAATTGCTCACGGTGGAAAGGGAGCGGGTTGTATTTGTGTAGTGGTTCTTACGCACTTGTACAGGCACACTTGTGCTAAATCACCTATATTCTGCAACAGTTATCGTTGCTTCGATTGTATGCTCTCGTTGTTCACCTTGGGTAGAAGTGGTTTGTTCTGTGAAGAAAAGGGTTAGTGTATTGTCGGTGGCACGTAAGCAAAGTTAACACGGAACGTTGTTATCTTATTATTCTTCACTACTTATATGCTTAGTCTTGGAATCGTTAGATTTATGGTTAAGCTGACGGTTGATTTTGTTACTGTGTGATAAATTTAAACGTCGAATGATGTTAGAATTGCTGCCAGTAGCGTAAGTTTATGACCCTGGAAACATTCGACTCGGGCCCCGCCCATAAGCACTCCATAGAAGCCAAGTTTAATCGCGGGCGCTAACTTTGGTTTGTTTTTGCATACCTTGAAATGGCACGAGTTCAACATAACATCATAATGTCCTCTCCAGCCTACCAATAGTATCATGACGTTTTTCTTCATACCTTACGCCATTCGGATTCATAGACCAATGATTTTTTCAAAAATCTGGCCATTTGATTATCTGCCAAGAACGGTACAAGGCCACGACCTCAAAACCTGAAATGTACTGTCTGACAGTTTCTGAAATAGTACTACCGATATCCGCCTAGTTGTCCGTTATGATCACGATGTTGCTCAACATTTCATCCTGAGACACAGAAATAAATAACGGGTTTTATATCATTGATGGATCCAAGATATTTACAGATTAAGTCGTTGTGACTTGCCCTCGGTGACCTTGCATCGTCCCAGTCACTAGAATAATTTTCAACTAGTCCTGAGGTATGTTTATGATGATCCTACCAAGGAGTTACTTGCTTAAGTCGGCAGCACATCACGAAGAGATACTTTATGCTTCGAAAGTACTAGCACCGATAATAGGATTCTTCCCAGGGACGCAGTGAGACGCGCTGAAGATGGAATGTAGTTATTTCTGCGCGACGTCCTGTATCATGTTTCTATCAGCGGGATACGTTGGCATGATAAGCGACATAATGTACAGTCGCTGTGAGGGGTGAGGGAGGTCAGACATGGCGGCTGCTCTCTTTGTAAATGAGCCCATTATTTAACAAGAGTGAACTGGTTTATGAATTTTAGAAATTGCTGTGTCAGTGCCCAAATACTTCGTTGTGATATATGACACATAATATCATAAACTGAGCAGCATTGTTTTATAGCGTAACTCACCATCGATTCGTTGATGGGTTTTTTACGTTACATCATAAAACCCGGTATTTTGCGTCATATTTTTCGGCCTTTCTCTTTCCAAACACCACCCACATAGCTATTATGATAAACCATCTGATGTTTTTGTAATTCAATAAGCACGTGGGTCTCTAAGTGAAGTTTCCGAGAGCCGACCGTAAGGTAAACAATGTGCCACATCTTCAAGCACGCGAAAATCAGACACCGAGCAAACCTCGTATGTGTAATATTCATACGAGATATTTGAAATTTGTCTTTCGTTTACCGAATTCTTCGCTTCCATTTTCAAAATCGCAAGTGAATGCCTTGAAGTGATGCATAATTGAAACCTAGACGATGCATTGGTCGTCTACTTAAGGAGGCATTTTTTCGGCGACTTAGTGCAATTTTTATTTTGCTTTCATTTTTGTGCAGTTGCTACAATGACTCGTTTGGGAAACCAAATCATTGATAATTAATCTATTACGGCGCACTGGAAACTGCCCCCGAACTTCGTTTACAAATATATTCAAGTGAACAGCGAACTGAAACAGTAACTACGCATGCGCAAAACTACAATTTTCTGGTATTATCGCTCAAACTACGCCCGTTTTCATCCTCGGGTCTACCACGTGCCATATTTGGGTTAAAGTTCCAAAATAAGAAATAGAACTTTACAAAGGCCATAAACATAGCTGGGGATTCGAGTTTTTGGATATCTATACTTAACCTAGTAAGGAATCGATCCTATTGTTTTTTTCAGAGCAGAATTTCGATGATTTTTGATGAAATGTACCGCTGGGGGAACCATATCCCACCATTCTCTGTCGCTTGTTTCATAACCACTGGAGAAGGAGCTGCAACTGGCCAGTTGATATTTAGTCTACACAGGCAACTATTCGCCGGAAATATGCTGCTGTACAATTTGCGAGGTCGTTTTCAAAGCCAAAACATGAATGGATTAGTGCCTGTGCTTTGTGACATCATATCAACATTTCCTCACATTGTACCAAGCTGTGCTCCTCAATATCATCTCGCCATTCACTACCCAACAAAGTGTGTCCCTCCTGGGAGATCGAATGCCTTCGTGCCTTAATTGTCCACCGGCTCCATCTCACTGAGATCCTACACCTCGTCCAATTGACGTCATCTCATCCAGGTCCATTGACTTGGTTATATATTATTGACCGGGTGATCTTTTCCAGCCTGATAGCGGATCCGAAATGATCGAAATGTGAATGAAAGAAATGCATCTCTTTCTTTTCATGACGAACAACTAATAACCATGGTGGCCTGACTGATTGTGTAGATTGATATCGTGGTGACCTGACGGATGGTGTAGATTGATATCGTGGTGTCCTGACTGATGGTGTAGATTGATATCATTGTGACCTGACTGATGGTGTAGATTGATATCATTGTGACCTGACTGATGGTGTAGATTGATATCGTGGTGATCTGACTGATGGTGTAGATTGATATCGTGGTGACCTGACTGATGGTGTAGATTGATATCATTGTGACCTGACTGATGGTGCAGATTGATATCGTGGTGACCTGACTGATGGTGTAGATTGATATCGTGGTGACCTGACTGATGGTGTAGATTGATATCGTGGTGACCTGACTGATGGTGTAGATTGATATCATTGTGACCTGACTGATGGTGTAGATTGATATCATTGTGACCTGACTGATGGTGTAGATTGATATCGTGGTGACCTGACTGATGGTGTAGATTGATATCATTGTGACCTGACTGATGGTGTAGATTGATATCGTGGTGACTGACTGATGGTGTAGATTGATATCCTGACTGATGGTGTAGATTGATATCGAGGTGACCTGACTGATGGTGTAGATTGATATCGTGGTGACCTGACTGATGGTGTAGATTGATATCGTGGTGACCTGACTGATGGTGTAGAAATTGATATCGAGGTGACCACACTTGATTCTGTTTACAGCATCCGCTGATGCAGTTGTATGCTTGCATGAGGGACATGCCTTTGTTTGTTCTTTACAGGAATTCAGCGAGATAATTCTACTGAAATCGCGATGGGGGACTATTGTTCAAATGAGAGACGGGATTACCAGTTACATAATATATGCACAGTGGTCTCATTTTTGAGGTTGTACATTGGCACTCAAAGCTTGAAGCCAAAAAATACTTCATACATCTCTATGCAAAGACACTTGAGGCTCAATTCGCGCCATTTTTCTTTGTGAGTGGTTATGACTCCTTTGTTAAGATTCGTCTTTCCTTAGCGAACTAGTGATGTAATAAAAAAAATGTGTTTGATTTATCGTCAGCTCTGTGTCACATGGTTAACACCCCGTGCTTCAAATATCATATGGGTGGCTATAACACGAATCGGTACCCTGAATGTGTTTTTGATATTGGATGAAAATCGATCGGTCGCCTACATTTGATGGTATTGTGTTGAAAATATACGCCAACTTGCCAATAATCGATTCAAATTACTGGGGCCTAGCCTAAATCAGCAATATTGATTGAAATCAACATTCATAAATAAGGCGGACTTATTGGGAACAATTCTATGTAACATAGTCATCAAAAATCGTTCCGTTTCTTGGTTCAATGTCAGCAGGTATAATTGAGCGTGTAAACACCATCTGCGTCACACAAGGAAAAAGGCTCAGGGGATAAATGTAGATTGATTTATAGCTATTATGAATATGGCTTTCTGCTTTATAGCACGTTCGATCAAGGCCTAAAGCGAAACGGCCGGCGCTTCATGGCGTCGTGTGTCGAGAACGCGCTGTAAGTTGAGGATAATGACGATGAGGATGCCATAGTGGGGGGGGGGGGGGGGGGGGGGGGTTGATTGTTCGTTTATCAACGTCATCGTGATCATTGTCGTCGTCGTCGGAGCCATCCTTATTATCATCATCAGCAGCAGCTACAACAACATCATCATTATCATGGCCGTCATCATCTCCTTTGTTGTCATCATCTATGTTATTCTTATGCGTATAATCTTCGTGATCAATCTTCAATACTAGTCATCACCATCATCGTCTCTTTCATCTTTGTCGTCACTCTTTTCATTATCATCATCACACTTGTTATCATCACCATCATCGTCGTCGCTCACTCGTCATCGTTGCTCGATTCTTCATTATCGTCTATCCACCGTTATCATAAACGTCGTCGACACACATCGGCATCAACGTCGTCATTTATCACCGTCGACGTCACTGCTATCATCGTCGTCATTCATCATCATCCTCACACTTATTATCATCATCGTCACTCACATCGTCATCAACCTCTTCACTCCTACCATCGTCGACGTCACTTCTATCATCGTCGTTATTCGTCATCATAGTTGTCACTTACACCACCATCGTCGTCAACTCTTATCTTCATCATCGTAGTCCCTCATCATCTACCATAGTTCGTTGTATTGAGTACCATCGTTACCTATGTTTAATTAACTGGCCAACAACCCTAACAAATTAGCTGAGACACCCCCGCTATCTTATATGACCTGTACAGGTGAGTTATCGGATAAGAAGTGTGGTTACCTCTGATAAGGCGTGTATATATCGGCTTCTGTTTATAGACAGATATTGCCTTAGATGTCATATCATTTCCGCCTTGATCCACCAACCAAAGATCTCATATCGCACACCTGTCAGTCTTAGTCTAACAGATAACTAATCCTGATATCGATAAGAATAAGTATATATCGAAAGTCGGCTTTGGGGGAATGATAAGGCTGTTTGTATTTGCTATGCATGTGTTAATTAATTGGGTTGGCGTGTTTGATGAGGGAAATAGTGAGCGATACTGGCGGACTGACTGATGCAGACGGCATTAGCGCGGAGTTTGGAGAAGGTGTGTGGAGCGCGCAATTAAGCCGCTGGGATTTTGGGCGCGACGTGAGTCGCCAGAGAGATGCTCGGTAGGGGGCGCTGGTGAGCGGAAACCATACGGACAAGGCGAATTGAACGGTAAATAGTGCGTGTCAACCCGGCCTTGGATTCTCGAAATTAACGCTTCAATTAATAATGCTTCAGGCGGGATGGTCGAGTGTAAATGATGGGTCGGTCGAGTGACGACCGCTGATACGATGTCATGTGTTTATTATCCCAGACGCGTGCTTGTTTGAATAGTACAAGAGGCAAGCCTTATAGGTAAGGGAGCGTATTGACTTGTTAGAATGATTTGGGGTCGGTATGCTGACTGAGTAAGCGAGGGGAAAGTCATCCTCTATGCTGTATGTGTGGATATATAAATTCAAGTAGCTGTCAGATCTTGGTAATAAATAAGACAACCTAGCATCAGGGTCTTTCGTGAAGCGCAGACCCCGGGCGCAGACAGGTATTCGTTGTAAGCGGCTGCTGGTTAATTGACTAAATCAGGCAATCGCATGTCACGTGGCTATATTAGATGACAGCGCCTTGCAGCTGGCTTCCTGTTGCTATGATCGTGCTGCGGGCGGATTTAACTCACATGCACTGTAGATTATTTTGTTATTTCATTGCAATAGGTGAAAACAAAAGAGCAAGTGGGACATTTTGGGACATGTCGACACGGTTGCTGAGGTTGTTGTTGTTGTTGATGATGATGATGATGATGATGATGATGATGATGATGATGATGATGATGATGCAAGCTTACAGTGACGAGTAAGCCAGTCCTCCCTAGTCCTCACGTTAGATGGTGTCTGGCATAAGTCAGTATTCACAAGTAGATTCAGTTAATTGGAATCTACCGACTGGCAACGAAAACCGTTACGCGAACCAGATGGAGACCGACCTTTATATATATATTTATATATCAAATGATAATCACCCATTTGACTACAAGCACCGGACAATACATATCTATGGTATATATATATATATATATTACATATATTGTATTCATATCATAAACACACATTTCATATACATTATGATATACAGACACATATTGAAGGGTATTTGTCCGGGGGTGGGGGGTTCGTCATAGAACCATTGCATGGACGTGTGGGCCTTCTCCCTAGTGGACCTTCTGATTTGTGGGCCTTCTGACTGGTGGGCCTTCTCCCTAGTGGACCTCTCCCTAGTGGGCCTTCTGACTTATGGGCCTTCTGACTTGTGGGCCATCTCCCTAGTCATGACACTGTCATGAGCTCCTCTAGCAGTCTAACGCTAGCTCGCTCAGCGCCATCTTCTGTGATATTGCGTGTACGAAGCAAATCACATAGGGCTTGTATGTTACCCTGGCATCATTTGAGGGGTATCCCAGACGCCGCTGGTTAAAGCGCCCACAATCACACCCATCTCAAGCTGGAGCACCAAATCACCTCGGATGAAAGCAACCTTATCGAGCTGCTCCATTCTTCAAAACAGCTGAGTTCAGCTTGCCAGGGAGAGTAATTACTCTCTCTGAGGAGAACCGAGTGGTTATTTAACTCGCTTTGAAGCCGTAAATTGCGGCTTATAAGTTAATATCCTCTGGGGAGCAAACTTCGTGGCGTTTTGTGATACCCTGCGTGACTATCTGAGATAACATCGACTTCCTCGACTTAAATGAAGGGACGGCAATCTGGAATAGGGCAGAACCTGGGTTGTTTCCGAGAAGGACAGGGTGTCGAGCGCATGTTTATATATATATATATATATATATATATATATATATATATATATATATATATAGATATATATATATATATATATATATATATAGATATATATATATATATATATATATATATATATATATATATATATATATATATATATATCTATCTATATATATATATATCTATCTCTCTATATATATATCTATATATCTATATATATATCTATCTCTCTCTCTATATCTCTCTATCTCTCTATATCTCTATATCTCTATATATATATATATATATATATATATATATATATATCAGGGATCTGAGCGTTTATTGCTCGATTAGGGAGTAGAGATGCTTAGTGCCCTTGGATTCCTTACTAATGTACACACCTCATTCCACATCTGGTCATTCAGAGAACCGAGCAGTGCACTTAAACCTCCCTTCATATGTTGTAATGGCTTTTCTCTTTGTGTCCCCTACGCGATGTTTTAAGGTAGGACTGTAAGATGTCACACTTTGCTGAGATATCATCACCAGCAGTCACACTTGATTTTCAGGGATTCAATCCATATTGTAGTCTTCAGTGTTAACTTGGGTAACAAAAGACCACGTAATAGCCGTATTAGGTCGTTTGTCACGAATGGGGAGGGTAGTTGGAATAAATAGGATTTGAAATACACGTACATTTGGAAAGCATTAAATTATAGGTTGGTGGTTGGTCTTAGATCCAATCAAGCACTCTAACTGGATGAATGTAGACATCTGATTTGCTAAGATGTGTTTCATAATATCCGAGTAACTGGAAATTATTATTTGATTTTGACATATAGAAGTTCCCCCTCCGGCGGTCCAAGTCGATTTCAAGCCGAGTGCGCGCCAAGCTTCAAAAGAGCCAAGATTTACCTGAGGCATTCGCTCACCCGCCTCACCTAGGAATCGCCTCAAATCGCAGCTGTCACTTCGAAACCTTCATACCCCACGCGAGTCAGCGCACAAAAACCTCTCCTAAATGTCAGTATAATTAATAAGCAATAAAGAGGAGGATTAACGAGTAACATTACAAGTGAAGTACCCACCGGTCGTCTGATTTTACCTAAATTGGATTCGAAAGCAGCGCTGACGAGAAAGACTAGCCTGGCGCAGCTGATGAACGAGACAGAGAGATAGCGCTCGATGGAAAGCGCCCGGCTTCGTAATCACTACGGGAAGCGGCTTCTGCGCACGAAGGCTGACACTTTGTCTGGTCGACAACAACGGACATAGACAGAAGAGACACGCGTGCGTGGAATAAAAACGAGTGGATTAATTCCTATAGACAGACATATATTTTATCGACCAGCTGGCTCGGTGATGGGACGATACATCAGTGTTGTCCGATAGGACATAGCTGGCAGGGTTGTATAATAGGGCTGACCAGTGATAGATTCAAGCTGGACTACTCTGTCATTCGCCTCCATCTTCATCATCGCACCTGTATCCTACCTGTGATGTATATGTAAATACGCCATTCTGTTGTGACGGAATGGACTTCATCGGCAGTTGGTCAGGCTCGTTCGTGTGCTACCTGGATTGATTCACGATTACCCACCTAAACCAGGTATTTACAGGTAAGTCCAAGTCTTAATTATTACATGGAAACCTACGCCTGATTATATATATATATATATATATATATATATATATATATATATATATATATATATATATATATATATATATATATATATATATATATATATATATATATATATATATATATATATATCTACGCTGAAAGCTGTTATTGATCTTGTATGAGTCGCGTTTGAACAATCTCGATCTCCACATATGTTACCACGCCATCGTCACTCCTACATATACACTGATACACACGCACGCAAAACAGAAGAGGATTTATGACAACTGCTTCTTGTCGACCTAGCATACACATGTGAACCAACGGCAATCAACCTGAAATGACGTCATCCCACTTTATGCGATTGAGGTTGACTTGTTTGCCTTTTCGGCAAATAAAGACTCTTCTCTTCTTTAACGTGTCATAAATGATTTACAGTTAACGCGCAGTCTTCACATGGTGATTTTTGGCCCTTCATAAGCGTGGTTATATTAACGTGAGGAAGTTGCCACGCCACGGAGCTGTGCTTGAGTAGGTATGCATTGGACAAAGTAATTCCGATACAATAGGGACGTTTAGCGTAAAAACATGTTAAGTGCGTGGAGGTTGTGCTGGGGTGTCATTATGTTTTTTGATGTGGAGGAAAATCCTCATTTGCATTCACGAATTGGGTGGGTCTATTTCGTGCCAAGTGTGTGAGAATCTCGTCAGGTTTGCAAGGTTCGCGTCAGGATAGGTCAGACTCTTCCCATGTTTACTAACTAGAATGTCAAGTTTATCAGACACCCTTCAAGTTGGACAGAATATCGTCAGATTTGTCCGAATCGCATCAGAGTTAGAAACGCCTCATGTTTTTCAGAGAGCATGCCCGTTTGTCAGGTTTACTATAGCTCGGTAGGAATCTCTTAATCTCAGAATCGTGCGAAGCTCTGCAAAAAAAAAGCAGTGTTGTGTCATGGGTATCCCATTCTCTCCAGGTGCTTAAGCTTCCTCACCTGAGCTGGGATTCCCCAATAGCAGGTAAGTCCTACCTCTCGCTAGGGCCGGTGCCATCTGTCGGCGACTGTCAACCCCTACCCTCCCTCCATCCACGGATGACATATAATGGTTGATGTTGTACAAGACGAAATTAACGATGACACGCATTTCCAAAGAAATAACTACACTGCATTCTATAGAATATTATCACCATCGCATGTTGCCCGAGCGTTGTTCAAGGTATATAAGTACAGACAACATATCGTGATGTTCACCGATCGATTTGATCTCAGTGTTCATTTAGCTGTCGTAATCCGACTGCGACTGTAATGCATAAGTAACAAGCGCGAATTGCCGCAAGCAGACGACATTAATTACTACCCCCGGTGCTGCTCTTCCTGGACGTGTTGTCATGGTGACGTTGCAAGGTGTCTCAACGATAATCAAGATTGTTCTTTTCAATGACCATCTCATCAAAGTTACCCATAAAAATCAACATATTTGTTAGCTATTTTCGCCCATCATGTGAAGCTACTAAATTCAGCTTTGTTAATGGTCCAATGGAATGTAACGAGGCGCAAGATGAAAACAAAATTGCCCTTTGTTCGGTGATTTGTGAACGACATCAACTACGACAACAACTCCTTGGGGAAAGTAATTTGCCTAATTGCAGTTAAACACTTATAGGGCCGCCAAGGGATGACCAATGGTCACCCGATGAAGTCACACGTGACCTACTTGAATGCCTTTGAATTAACTATACAATGTCGGCTCAATACCCGGAACAAAACTGAAACATTTCCGGTTCATAATGGCTGCTTGGCGTTCGATACTTTGTTTCGTTTTTCTTGCATTCATAGAGTTTCCGCTTAAACCTTTCAACCTTTAGAAAACTACTTATATGTTACTTTGGCCTTGCTCCATGAAGCTGCATGACCGCTGGATGAGTGTGATACTAGAAGTCTATATCAAAATGTTTTAGAAGCTTGCTAACAGCTGTGTGTTGCATTAGCCTTACACTATAATCCGCCTACTCTGAAGAGAATGATGCGATAATCAAATTCATCTGGTTTCTGAAACCGTCTTAAGTAATGAATGTTACATTGGCCTCACAACACCAACTTCTAGTATTCGGGGACGACGTAAAGACGCTGGCAGATGTCAGGGCCTGGTTGTAATACGTCTGTAGCTGATACGCTGTGCCTGTTTGCTGAGGTGAGATAATTTGACAGCTGGTGTTACAATAGATGCATCATCTCACAACGACCTGTAACAAAGAGGTCCTTATAATAATGCATTTGTGTAGTTCAATAGTCGAGTTATAGAGAGGCGAAAGATGCGGCTGATTAAGTGATTAAGATTCCAATCAGGTGGTACGATACTCCCATAAACAGTTGGGTACACGTCAGCACCACGTCACAAAAGGAGCATTGAATCCACCCGCTTGTTACAGTATTAGATGTTATGATCTCCATGTCAGGTTTTCGAGCGTCGATTGAGTAGATCTACGAATGTTTGAACAAATATAAAATTTCCTGTCGAAATTTGGCTCCGAGCGCCTGTTTATTGGTAGGGGTCGATAGGAGGGGTCTGTTTGGAGCGTCCATGGGGCGTTACTTATTGCAATAACCTCGAGCGCTGAACCCCCGACCCCCCGTTCTCCAGGAAGCACTCGAAACTCTCATCACCTGAATTTGTTTGTTAAATATATGAAAAATAGGTTGATACGTGTCTGATAGAGTTCTTAGGGCACTCGAAGGTCACTGTGATGAGTGACTCGAGGGCGATACGGCCGAGGGAATTCCCGCTCGCTGTGCCGGTGACGATAATGGGGTGGTGGGGTGGGGGTTGGGTGTTAATGGGTGATTGTGTATGACCTGTATAACCTCCGGAGGTCAAAGGTTGTCCAACCAACAGCTCAGTTTCCCTGCTAATATTGACTCCCGTCTCGAGAGTATGTGAAGCTTTTAAAGCACGGAGGCATTAGCTCGAGTTGAGCTGTGTGTTCTGCCAACATGGCAACGTAAGGTTAAGTCACCAGTACCCGCGAGTCCACGATCTCAGCTTGATCACATGTATGACAGACACAGTGATGTATGGGAATAGACGGCGCATGCGCGGGCTGTTACGAGAGAGAGCGAGAGTGAGAGAGAGAGAGAGACCTGCCCGTTGTTTTGACCTTTCGTATGACCCATTATCAACAATCGAACTCGCTTTTGATGTTTTTGTCGTCGCTGCATCTTACCTTGCATTAGCACGGCATTGATTGGCCTGGACATCTGCGCTTTGCTGGAACTTGACTTGTGCACCTGACGGTAATTATAAATGATTAGCGCCTATAATCGGTGGGGGCATCTAGACAACGCTGCCTTGCGGTGAACTTCAACGCCCGCTGTCCTATATAGGTCAACGCTCACGATGCGGTGACAAGATGGCGTGACGTCACACGAGCATCTCCCGTGAAGCGTGATGTGTAGCCCGCGGCTTGGATGACGCAAAGTAAGAAATATTGCGGATTTGGAAGTCTGTAATTATGAGGGGACGGATGAGCGCTTTGTGTTGGCCGATCGGCGCGTGCCGTCCCCCGCCCCCCCCCCCCCCATACCTCTCTGTAGCCACCTTGCGTTTGATACGGGACTGCTTGTCGGAGGTTATTGATCTATTTCCAAGGTCAAAAGGAGCTTATCAATCGGGAGATCATTTAGTAGCTGCTCTGGTCGAATCAGCTCGTGTAGGAGATGAACTGTGACCAGTGATTAAACAGGTGGTACAGAAGCTGCTGCTGCTAGTGATGCTTACTGAATGCGATGACCAGTACTTGACCTACTTCCCTCTCCTTCGTGATACACCTGGACCCCATCGTTCCCGTCCCAAAACGCACGCGACTTTCCTCCAAATACATCTCGCGCACATATGGTGCATGTAGAGCAAGGCTCGTCAATGAGTTACCCATCTGTGACAGCGAATGCTAGTTGTCATACATTGTTTTAATTACATCGTGGTCATTATCCGTTCATAAAGGCATTGTACGCATTACCATGTGTCATGTATGATTGTATATGCAAATATCGCCTGTAATTGATGTTTGCCATCATTTGAGGTGACGTGTAGATCCTGGATTACGTGCAGACCACAATTGAATCAATGTCTAGTACTAGTAGTATGTGTATCACGAATACTGACTGGCCTGTTGAAGCGCCGTTCATGTTTATCATGACGGCGTATGGCATCCTGTGACAGTGGCTTTCGCACTCCGCAGAGTGACTCTTAGGAATCACCAACATCAACACCACACACCCCCACTCCACACACACACAGACACACACAGACACACACACACACACACACACACACACACACACACACACACACACACACACACACACACACACACACACACACACACACACACACACACACACACACACACACACACACACACACACACACACACACACACACACACACACACACACACACGGGACCCGACAACTCATGCTGTACATGGCCAAAGCAGCCAACACGGATCTGCTCAGGGATTTAACCACCGCCACCAGACACTCAAACGCACGCGTGCGCGCGCACACACACACGGACGCACGTATACGCACCCACTGCCACACACACACACACACACACACACACACACACACACACACACACACACACACACACACACACACACACACACACACACACACACACACACACACACACAAATACAATCCACCCCTCCTCAATGAGAATCGTTATCCAATGCACTTAAAACGCTAGAATCAACTCGACATTTAAACCAATTACACTTCCATTTGACACACCCTGCTGAACCAGACGCTGCCTGGAGGTCTCCAATTTGGAGAGAAATCAATTTTCAGAAATGGCCATTAGCATTGTGATTCTGAATCCGTGACCGACTGACTCGGAACCTCTCTAGGAAACGATGGACGATAATTGAAGGTTGTCTGTCTTAGTTTGCTGGAAATGACAGAAATCTTGTGGAGGTAGGAGTGATGGATAATATCTAAGGGGGTCAATTTGGAGTCAAAATGTGCGTTTAAAGATGCGATTTACACAACTACTGCAGGCGTTTACAAGAGAAATAGAATGAAGTGACTAAGAGAACGCTGTGTGACATTTATTGAGCGCAAATTGGTGTTGGCAGTTGATTAGTTTTGCATCGCCTGTTGATGTCATATGGCGGGAATCGATCGCCTGGATATAGCGTTGTTAATGGTCTCGTCGGTGCATTTAAAATGAAGCATATCGAGACGATGGATTGTCACACCTTGCATGGCTCAGTCTACCAGTAAACAAATGTACATCAGTGTGTTTACATGTGATCGTCAGCACGCTGACCGGTGTTGCAATCAAAGGATAACTTTAGGATGAGATTCGCGTGCACCTTACTACGCATGTGTGCTAAGGGCTTCCGGGAACATTATCCCCTCATCAGTAACACCCTTGAAGATACTTTAAGCTATCATGTGGTTATATGCACACACATGCTTATCCGGACCGGGGCGAACAGTCTGCGAGGGTTACCGTTTAAGTCTTTACTTAATCCAAAAGCATATAGCTCAAGTGTCTTAGCCATATGACTGAGACCTCGGAAGCTGATTGAATCCTCTGCGTATGCACACATTCACACATTCACACGTGTACTTTCTCACCGTCTTCCTGGCCTGCTCTCTTCTCACTACTCTCCTCCCTGACCTGCTCTCTTCTCACTACTCTCCTCCCTGGCCTGCCTCTTCTCACTACTCTCCTCCCTGGCCTGCTGTCCTTCTCACTACTCTCCTCCCTGGCCTGCTCTCTCTCACTCTCTCTCCCTGGGCTCTCTCTCACTACTCCTCCCTGCCTCTCTCTCACTACTCTCCTCCCTGGCCTGCTCTCTTCTCACTACTCTCCTCCCTGGCCTGCTCTTCTCACTACTCTCCTCCTGGCCTGGCCTGGCTGCTCTCTCTCTCTCTACTCTCCTCCCTGGCCTCACTTCTCACTACTCTCCTCCCTCTCTCTACTCCTCTCACTACTCTCCTCCCTGCCTGCCTGCTCTCTTCTCACTACTCTCCTCCCTGGCCTGCTCTCTCTCACTACTCTCACTCCCTCTGCTCTCTTCCCTACTCGGCTCGCTTCTCACTACTCTCCTCCCTGGCCTGCTCTCTTCTCACTACTCTCTCCCTCCCTGGCCTGCTTTCCTCTCACTACTCCCCCCTGCTCTTCTCTCTCTTCTCCTCTCTCTCTCTCTCTCCTCCCTGGCCTGCTCTCTTCTCACTACTCTCCTCCCTGGCCTGCTCTCTTCTCACTACTCTCCTCCCTGGCCTGCTCTCTCTCCTCTCACTACTCTCCTCCCTGGCCTGCTCTCTTCTCACTACTCTCCTCTCTGGCCTGCTCTCTTCTCACTACTCTCCTCCCTGGCCTGCTCTCTTCTCACTACTCTCCTCCCTGGCCTCAGCATTCTACCCTAACCTTACCAAGGGTCTCTGGGCTCAGTTTTCTTTCTGACCTGTGCCATCACTCTGGATTGAGTGAATCAAGACAGGCGTACATATTCACTAGAGGGTGGTGTAACTGTAAGCAAGTGGCTTTTTATAATTATACATAGCAGAGTTCAGGCGATATGTCAACACTTGTAGACAACAGGCTTATGCAAATTTCCCCGCTTCCTCATTTGATATTTGTGCTCTGATCCCGGTTTTGATACCTGGACCTCCAGTTGGTACATATGAACCCAGCAAGTCGGCGATCGGAAATTTAACATGGGAATTCGAACGTCTTTCTCGCCTCTAACAGGCCTAAATTTGCTTCGCTTGGGTTGATAGATTGTCATATAGCAAAGGAAACAGATTTGCCCTTAATATCACAGCCCCCTACACCACACTCGGTGACTAACTGTGGTTTGAAGGCCCTTCACAATGAATAGGTAAGCCAATAATTGCCTGGCCGAATTAACAACAATGACTTACCTCCACAAAAGGTCGCATATTATAACCACTTCCGAGTTTCCCCACATCTGCAGAGTTCTACCTGATTCAACCACTAACATTGGCCACGCACTCCCCCCTTTGTTGGTTTCTGCTGTGGTCCGGCTGTAAATAGCTATGTCACTCTAAGAGTATCAAGCTAACAACAGGCATGGTAAATTTAGTTCCGCTGCTTAGCGGAACTTTGCTACTCGTTCTAATTTCCGTGTATTTCGATGACACTATTGAAAACCAGTTGATTTTGAGCAAATGGTGTGGCACATTAGAATGACCTTTTGACCTAGTGTCTTGCGCGTGCGCAAATGGTTCAATATGAGATTGGTATGTTTATGTAGTTAAGCCTCCCAATTAACGAGTGCCTCGTGGCCTACATTGGAGTTAAACGATCGATATCGATCGATGCGTAAATCCATCTCATCAATTAAACATCAATTATGAATGTTGGTGTCTATTAACCGCACACGTAATAACCCAAACCGCACTCTATATAACCAGTGGCAC
Organism: Urechis unicinctus; assembly: GCA_034190875.2. Classification (NCBI taxonomy): domain Eukaryota; kingdom Metazoa; phylum Annelida; class Polychaeta; order Xenopneusta; family Urechidae; genus Urechis; species Urechis unicinctus. The sequence continues at coordinate 38,728,160 of CM067347.1, read as the reverse complement.
TGTTGCTTGTTTTCAGCCCAGCCACCAATCTTTCTATGTTGAGGTTACTACCGCGTGGTTCATTAGGGATACTTACCTTGGCTTAAAGAGAGCTGTTCAGCCCCATATTTGTAACGAGGAATTTGCCTAGTTCATTCAAAAGCTGCTTAGCAGCCTGTTTGCACCTAGTGGAAACCATTCAAAGTTTTATGTTTTCAGACTTTCAGTCGCTACGCGGCGCTGCGGGTCTCAGAAAATCCGCTGCCAAACCACTTGTCAACAAAGGTGTGTGGTCCTTACTTCGGCTGTTGCCATTTATGTTGTCCAAAATTACGCCCCCTTCCTGCTACTTGTCGGTCTACACTATTGCGCGCACATTAGAATGACCTTTTGACCCGTCTTTCCGTAGTTCGCCTCCCCGAGTGTCCGCTTCGATATCTCGATGCGCCAATCCGCGTAATCTCTAGCAGTGGCCGTTTTCAGCCCGCTGAGGTTCTAAAAACCTTGGCCTATATTTGTAAGAGGTTGCCTATAAGCTGCTAGCAGCCGGGAAGCGGCCTGGCCTTCCTAGCGCCGAGCCGCTATCTAAAAATGCCTACAGATAGGCGCTGGGAAGCGGCCTGGCGCTCGGAAGCTTGACGTCGGAAACCGGGCGTCTGTGTTATACTCATATCAGCATACATCGAGACAAGCGTTTGCGACTCACTGTGAAAACTCCAACTTCCAATCATTACTGCTTCTCTTAATCACGATAAACCGAATTGACGGAAAACCATCAGAAAACCGTCCGAGGTTTCTCTCTCAGTCACGACCCGCTACAACTCGCGTTATCAGTGATTGATTGATGATGCAGTCGGGCTCATCTTTCCACGCTTCATTAGGCCAAATCTCGCGCCACCAACCTCTGCTTGTAACCAGTCAGAATGTCAAGCGTTTATTGTTACATGCCGAAACACGGAGTTCCTACTTTCTGCTAATACCTACTTGAATTACTAGAGAGAGATTAGTGATTATTTGTCCAGACGCACTACCGACAGATGCTTTACAGGCAACGCTGGCCATATTGCACCCACTGATGGGTCTCCAAGTTTGTAGGGTCTTCAAGCAATGAGGGTCTTCTCGTGGCAGCTGTAGGACCTCCTCTGTCATCAACCAGATACCCTTCGCTAATCACAGATCAACTTTCGGTCGCGTTCTCGGGTGTTAGATACCCAAGGTGTCGCCCAAAACCATCCCCAAGGCAACAGAAGGTCACCACGTCTAGCATCTGTCATGACCCTTGACTTAATTAGATTTTAAGTTTTAGGGAGATGAATGGACAGTTTTAATGGAAGTGTTAATGTGGTGGCATAATCATTTAATGAAAAGTGTAAACGACTTGCCAATTATGAAATCTTGTGTTTTGTGAATTTCGATCATCGTGTGCGCATCTTCGAAACCGTTTAAGTCGTAAGTAATGAAGTCTTACTATATTCAAAATACGAAGAAGAAGAATAAAATGGGGATTATATTTGCTACAACGGTCGTTGTGAAAGAGTTGCAAGTACACTATGTTTAAGGCCAAACCCTGGAGCGAGTCTGGAAGGTTTTTTTCCTCCTTCTGAATGTGATAGTGTTTTGAGACAACCCCTTATTTCGTGGCCGACGGGAAAGCTGACTATTGTGAGGAAATACTGACTTGATACATTCGGCATTGGCGCTCCCCCTCGCTGCCTCCCAAGACCAATCGCCCTTGAGGCACCCCTTACCCTCCCTCTGCCTCTTCAACTCCCAGAATTCCGCATGCGCGCCTCACAGGGTTCTCCCACCAATGACATTAGCGGCGAATTTCCTTGAAAGTTCCCCCGCCAGCGCATTTGTTTCTGTTGAGGATATCGCTGGGAGAAGATAACTTGCCACAAACCAGCAGTTAGTGCGACAAGTGCTTTCTCTTCTCCACCCGCTCCTTAAGTCTTTGCCGAGTTTAACGGACTGGGAAGTTTTTTGAGTTACACGAATTTTATTGGAACTCGGTCATCGAGAGGAAACAGTTGCGTTCCAAGGCTACTCTGGCGGCTAAAATGTACCTACCTGCGGTTATGTCGTTACTTTGAACTTTAATGAAAAAGAACCCCGCTTTGGCAAAAGAGTACTTACATTAATATTTCCACAGGAGGGACGTTGGATCTCAAGGGATATTCCCGAGCAGGTGCATCTTCGTGCCACTAAGTCTCCTCACCGACTCAAAGATGGGCGTTTTCGAATGAAGGAATGATGATTTTCATGGTTTTGTAACGGTCTCGATTCCACTTCAAAGAAACAAAAATCACTATGATTGGATAAAGCGCAATATCAAAGCGCGAACCAGCTGGTGGCATTTCTGGGAGGTAAGTTGACTATCATGTAATGTAAGTACATTGGTAATAGAGGCGATTGTCTTAAATAGAGGGTTGTAGAATTGATGAATATATATATATATATATATATATATATATATATATATATAGATATATATATATATATATATATATATATATATATATATATCTATATATATATATATATAGATATATATATATATATATATATATATATATATATATATATATATATATATATATATATATATATATATATATATATATATCTTTTTGCGAATTTGTATAATTAACTGTGTCTAATCATTGGTGCGCAAACATTTTCATATACACTGCATATACCGGACTCGCCTTGCGTCAGTAATTTAGCTTTAGATAAACCTGTGTGTCATCCTTGCATTATTTAGGACCCTCCTATGTGCCTGGTTGACGCCGAGAAGCGCGAGAAACTCGCTTTGTTACAGCTACTCTGGATAAACAACATTTTTGTAGATATATTGGACTTAGCCATTAAGAAATATACATTTTACTATAAAGTGGTTGTCAAGGAGCAATATCTGACAAATTATGATATCTACAGCGTACATGACTGAACTCTTGCTTTACCGTAGACGTCGGAGCGTCCGGGGTTGAAGGTCTCGGGGACAGAGCCATACCCAACTCAACCTGTATCAATCGCATTGATGGTACTCGCCGTATTGTGCATCTGTGGCACTCAAGATTTCCATCCCAGCGGCGGGTGTTCGAAATCTGGCGCGGGTGGCGGATTTGTGCCCATTGTGCGGTGGCTCGTAGAATAGCACTACTATACATCAGAAACACCTTACCCTCATTTATCACCGCCATGGTGTCATCTCGACGCTGAACAAGCAACCCCAATGTAAAGTGCCGCCGCTGGGCAAATGGGATGTGTCTTAGTCGACCATCCCACGGCTCGTACACTGGCTATTATACAATTGCACTTTAACTTGTTTTGATAAAAACAAACTTTCAATTGTGCAGTAAATTCATATCAACCAATAAAATGAGGTTAAATTGAAGAGTATCTCAAAAGCAGACGACAGCCCGTGGACGCCGTATCGTTGGCGGCACTGGTTGTAAGGACTGCATGGTAAGAGATTAAACTCTTCACTCGAGTGCTAGCGGTACTATATAAGAAGGAGGCACTTGACAGTATGCGAACATTATCTAGATGCCCCAAAGCGTGTATGGTGTACAGGAGCGCTGACAACGCCTTCCCAGGGAGCCACTATACTGGAGGGTAAAACCTCGTCCAGGGTATACTGGACTGAGGAGTTGTTCGCCTACAGCAGGGGAAGTGACTCACTTATCCACAAGGGCTCTCATTCAATGTACTTTTCGACAAGACGGGTTCTGCCACAGGTAATTTGACTTGATCATCAAGATCTTACCATCAGGCTCACCTGCAGTGGGATTATATAATACTACTACATGCGAGTTTGATGGTGGGATCATAATGGTCCCGCCCAAACGCCGGTGGGTTCTAATCACTAAGCTGTATTGTTTTATCAAGGGAATGTGACTTTGGGGAATGAATCATCTGTGAGGTTTCGCTTTCTGCCGTGACATCAAACTTGGGAGAAAAAAGATAGAAATAAACGACTTCACTCTTTGTAGTCTTTTTCATTTGTTTTATTAACACGAATTTCACGCTAGGTGGTTGCTGTCGAAACGTAGCACGCACTGCCTTCTGAGTCATAAGTAGAAACTGTACTGGTGTGCTTATATCTGTTTAGTGAATTGTAGCTCTGCGAATCTTGGGTCACGACCTCACAACCCGTGATCGCCTGTTTTAACCTTCATTTTGCGTAATCCTGCACCCGTTGGACGGCGTGTGCACTTGATTAAGTCTGGGACCATATGATCGTCACCATGGGGTACCTAGTCTCCCGGATGCAGACGCCCACGCGCCGCCTGGCGTGAAATGGCGTGGGTTCATTTAAAGTGACAAGTCAGGTTGATTTCATAGGATCCTGTTGTGGGGGAAAAGCGGGTTCTGAAACAGCCTTCCCCGATCTGAATGAATGAATGAATGTGGGTTTACTTTATGGGAAGATTGTTCACCACTGCCCATGGCAACTGTTGAAATATTGCATATATCAAACCTACAACGTTTCAATCATTTGAATTGCAGTTCAAGTTGTTTAGACTGGAAACCTACTTCTTTAATTAGCGTGACAGAGACATCTAGATTTTCTTCTGACTCTCATACGACAGCTGTTTCCATTGGACGACCTGCGTATGACGTACCCTGGGTTGGAGTCAGACCGACAGGTTGAAGGACATTGGATATCTTACTTTCCGATTATTTATAGATAGCTACTGGGGCGGGGGTGCTAGCCATTTCAACAAGTGCAGCTATCTCGAAGACACTTTTGCAAAATTCAAAGCTCGGTGATGTGGAAATAGTTTTGCGTGGCCTTAATCGGACTCAGGGGACTTTGGATTGTATTGAAGTCTAAATGTCAAGTGTCAAAAATGAGATTGCAATGAGAGCCCATTTTTGTCATAAAGAGCCGTTTAAGATTGACGTGTTCTTGAACAGAAAACTGGTGTTGTTTGTAACAATGGCTGTGAATCTCTAGCTGTCCTAATTTACAGACTCCTATATTTCGCCGCAGGTTATACAAGAAACGCACGTGCTCAGCAGAAGTACGATATTCCCACAAACGCAGACCAGCATCATATTAAAACAAGCCCTTTATTTCTCTTTTATCGTCCGATGGAATACAGGTCGTGACTTTGAGCCTGTTGAATCTTTACCAAGGACGCATTGGGAAATTATGTTAGCAAATCGTTGTTTCTGTCACGGTCAACTGCGCCATGTTTAGGCTGACCCTGACGATCATGCTTTGAGACGACCATCACCCTGACGGTCATTCTTTGAGACGACCATCACCCTGCCGGTCATGCTTTGAGACGATTATCACCCTGCCGGTCATGCTTTGAGACGACCATCACCCTGACGGTCATACTTTGAGACGACCATCACCCTGCCGGTCATGCTTTGAGAAGACCATCACCCTCATCACCCTGCCGGTCATGCTTTGAGACGACCATCACCCTGCCGGTCATGCTTTGAGACGACCATCACCCTGCCGGTCATGCTTTGAGACGACCATCACCCTGTCGGTCATGCTTTGAGACGACCATCACCCTGCCGGTCATGCTTTGAGACGACCATCACCCTGCCGGTCATGCTTTGAGACGGACCATCACCCTGACGGTCATGCTTTGAGACGACCATCACCCCGACCATCAGTCCATTGTATTTTCCTTGGCATCCCTCTATGTATAAACATAACGTTGCATTACCCCCGAATATAGACGATTCACAACATAGCAGGCTTTTGACGATATTTTCTTTTTCGAATAACTTGGGAGACGCATGAACTTCTGTTAGTCAATTTAAGGCTTCAATGTCTCATGGAGTTACAGGTAACAGCCGGATGCCTCAGTACACTTGACTCAGTCGTTGGTCGCATGGTATATCCATCGCTCCGTGTCTCCATTTCATATTGGCGTCATACTATTTCTTAGAATGAACCAAATGCCATTAGATACGTCAATGTTGCTTTGAAATTTTCTACTATAGAGTTAATGCTGGTTCTTGTTCTGAACATGACTCCCCACGTCCCTTACCCCCGGCGCTCTAGACGCGTGGGGACACCTCCGATGACAGGCACTTGATCCATGCCACTCCGTCGCTGTTGTCATGGAAACTGGTTTATTTATATAGCAGGGATGGAAAATGACAAGTGCACGATAGTGACCTCTTTCGTCGAACAAGAGAGCGCGAGGAATCGGGTGTGCTCGGCTGAGTTGTCATGCCGGATGGGCGTCCATGGTGTGGCCGCTGAATATATATATATATAGGTTAAGGTTGGTAATGCGCGTCAGCAGAAGTTTTTTAAAATTTCAATGAGGGTCTTGCGTTTTCAGTTCTTATATTCACTGCGTCATATAAACGAATGTTATTTGTGGGTACGATTCTTGTTATTTATGGATAATTCTGTAACTTAGGCGGAAACCTGACTATAGCAGACACCTTTCTATAACGGCCATATTATCCGTGTATGCGCTGACGATAGGTCTTGTTACAACACGATTATCCAACGAAGCATGTTTATCTAGATACAGTATTCATACTAATTATACAACAAGCTATTTACAATGTAACACCTGTATTATCTTGTAAGCCGTTTCAATAGTAATAGCGCATTTATTACCGGGACGATATTACTCAACATTATGTGACTGAGACCTGCAATAACTTAATTAAATTCTCTCTTATTCATTCCCTGCTTTCACACCAGAAATAATAACTCCGGTCAGAATGGCGAGCATGATGACATCTTAGTCAGCATGCTTACTACTAAACTCGTCAAGGCTCGGCTAATCTCTCCTCTAGTCGTAGCCAAAGACATTGAATAAAATGTGTGTAAAAACCAATAGCTTTCTTATTCATGGCACCACAAAACCATATCGGGAAACTTAAGCTTTTCGAACGGTCAATATATTGTGGTTTGGACAAATATGACTGGAGCAGGTAGCCCGGTGGGGAAACGGATAAAATAACGTGATTAAGCCTTTCACAAACGATCTGGCGTGTTAAACCCTGCTGAGGGGCGTTCGAGTGGATCACATAAGGAAAGACTCTGGTGCTGATATACAGGGTTTTCTGTGGGTGACAAATACAGAAGAGGCATCGAATATCCCTTCTGGAACAGCCGATTTTCAGTGGGTAGATAAACCGATCGACAATCTTCATAGGACAAAGGAACCCGGATTTACCAAACCCCCACTTGGTGTCTGTCTGGCACTCGAAAGTACGAAAACAAGACGAATAGGGGGACAATTGTTTTTGCTGCCTTGTGCTGGGTCCCCGTGGTCGTCTGCCAGTCGGCAAACTGAATATCTGTGTGATAATTAATGAAGTTTGTACAGAAGATTAGTTTGATCGGTCAGGTATATATGTGAGTTGATTAGTTTCGCCTTTTGCTGTAGTGCTTTACAAATCGTGATTATTAATGCTTCATGTTGAATTATCATATTTGTTACAGACACGGCTCGTAGTTGTGGAGCTCAATCCTATTTAGACTTTGGTTCCAAGCAAGAGAGCGAGCAGGTGGCTAAGGTATGTTCATTTGTTTTAAGAATGTTTGTGAACTTGTCACCTGATCTAGAATATAGCCGACAGAAACTGTCATGCAATCATTGTTTGGCCGAATTAACGCATTAACCTTTTTACAAACTGAGCAACGCACGTACAACTATAGCGTTGGAAATGAGACAGCTGTCAATGTCAAGGACGTTTTGTTTGAAAGTTTGCAGTCGCTGTCACCGGGTAGCAGACGACTAAGGGATCATCTGGTGTGACTGCACCTGTTTCACGGATACGGATTTATTGCTGTCGTCCACCGGAAATACAAAGGCGGGCATTGAGAATGGAGGGGACTGCGCGCGCAACTCTAGTCTTGCTGTTGATTTCTGTATTCATGCTAGGTATGTTTTTTGTTGTTGCGGGTAAACAAAAATTTCGAATGTATCCGTCCTTTAACTAAATTGATATATTCTGGGTATATCTTAGTATCGCAATTCACAGTTTGTGTTTTGTATTGTCCTATGGATGACTATATCCTAATAGACACGCATATGGTCCGATCAAACGAGTTATGAAATTTATGAAGAAATCTTTGGATAATGTGTTCGATTTGTACTGCAGTAACTGGACCAAATACTCCCCATCCATATTGGATTCTCGTTGAACAAGATATTTGTTTGTCTCGTGGTGTATTACGAGCCGTTAAATGCCGTGAATCAAACAAGTGTATGTTTTTAGTAGCCTAATCGCCCCGTCAGAAGAGACACAAACTGTGTTCCGCCACATTGGAATAACTCAATAATACCTCGTCTCCTGATAGCTCCCCGCTTCCCTCTTGAGATGGGCAGCTAGTCCAGATCTAGCCCCGTCCGAACGGACGTCATGTAGGGCTAGTCCCGATTATATATGTTATGATGTGTCGGATAGGGCAAAAAACAGCAGGTGTTTTACTCGGCAGTCAGATATCACCAAGATAAATGTGGAAATATTTAGCGCATCCGACAAAGACAAATATATTCGCCAGGCCCTCGCGATGATTAATAGGCTTGCCATACACTGTTATGAAATCTGCAACTACCGTGAGGAGCTCCAGTGCTATTGCCTCGATTGATATACGCGCGTGGCACATGGATATTTAAATATGAAACGCAAAATAGCTCTTCAGAAAGCTCTTTCATGCTTCTTAAACAAAGGGAATAATTTTGCATTCAACTCAACTGACTTTTAAGTGGCACTAGTGAGTCTGATTTTTCTGCTGTACAGAGGTCCCGGTCGTGGACTGGACTGGTAATATAAATATAACATGACTAATTTAATACTACCGCTTTTGACTTTAATGTCTTCTTTTAACACTAACCATAGTCATCCTTTCATAAAAGGATATTAATATTTAGGAGGAAACAAAACCTAAAAGGGCAAGCGGGGCGCGGGACGTGTTGAAGGTACTTTTGGTGTTGCTTATCAGGGGGGACATGCGTGATACGTAGTGTCCCGCTTGTCAGAACATGCGTGATACGTCGTGTCCCGCTTGTCAGGACGTGCGTGATACGTTGTGTCCCGCTTGACAGGACGTGCCGCTTGTCAGGAAGTGCGTGATACGTCGTGTCCCGTTTGTCAGGACATGCGTGATACGTATTGCGCAATATTCAAACCGGGTCCAAGTTCAGATACGGCGCTCAACAGTTTCCAACCTTAATCTCAATATTTCAGATTCTGCGACATCGCAGAGGCAAGCGTTTGAGACAGAACCACTAGACATCGAAGCCAGGGAAGGGGACACGGCCACGTTGACCTGCAAGGTCAGGCACATGAGGGGCAAGTTACAGTGGGTCAAGGACGGCTTCGGTATCGGAATCAACAAAGAAGACGCGGGCCATTTGACCGGCTGGCCACGCTATTACCCCGACCAGTTTACCAGTGGAGGTGACATAATATACTATTTATCAACTACTGTAATCTAGCACGAGTGTGAAAAGAGCTCTATCGAACCAATCTGCAGACACATCAAACAACGTCTATGTCGGTCGTTGGGCTATGTGAAAAAAACTGATTATGAAGAAGAATATTGTTTAAAAATCTTACACTTCCGAGTAATCAACCATTGGTTTGATTGGTTTACAGACCTGACCACATCCTCTCTGAGCATACGAGATGCCCGGATTGAAGATGACGCTGATTTCGAATGTCACGTGGGGAGAGGTGAAGGTCAAGATGAACTGCAGAGCCGTCGTGCACACGTCACAGTTCTCGGTAGGTATTGCTTGAACCATTGTAATAGACAAGGAAAGGACGCTGATTGGCTGATATGTATTGAATATTCATTTGAAATTTGCATGATGATATTCTCTATGAGGTAATGTTACATTCATTGCCTGCACCATTATGACGTGTTATATGGTCAATACATCCACCTTTATTGCTTTATGTACACAATTAATTTATCTCTGACTATAATTACATGCAACTCTATTCCTGTGGGTTCCTTTATTGGATAATCATTTATATTCCAGAAGTGATTCTCTGATCCTGACACCGGGCAGTTATTGAGTGCATTGCGCACCAGCGATTTTTCAAGGTTGATAATTTGCAAATTTCGGTTTGGAAGTTCGAATAAGCCGATATAGTCGAAAAGTGCGTATTTAATATCGATGAGCACGACAGTTTTTAAACCCAACGAAGACATATTAACGTCCCGACTGTTATAGTTTTCCGAGGGGTGCAATTTTCTTATGCGGACATCTAACGAAAACTGCTTCCAACACACGCTGGTGTTCAATGCATTGACTTGTCCGTCGAAGACAAACAGGCATTAGCGTTCTCCGAGCCCGGATTGTATTTGACGTATACAGGGGCCAACAACAGTCCCCAACGTGTGCACACGGTCAACAATCTTGGTGTGCTTTTTCATATCCATTTGTGAAATGACACGAGAAACATTAGGGTCATTAAGCTCGACACGCCGTAGTGAGTGACGGGTTGCATGGAGTGGATTTATTGGCGACCAGACGACACCGCCGCTTTCCATCTGGGAGTTCCGATCGGTTTCCAATAATAGTTCGCGAGGGGTATGAGGTGGTGGTTAATTTGGTAGGTATGAAATATCGGGAGGGGTGGGCGGGGTTAGTGTGTGTAGCGTGGGCGGGGCTCAGCGTATGAGCAGTCAGCACGAGTTAATGTGGAGCTTACACAAACAATATCTTACCATAGGGTCCCACAGATTGGAGATCTTGTTTTAGTGCGACTTTGAGCTAGTTCTAAGTCTCCGTGGGGGCCGCCGAGGAGAGCCTTTTCTGATGACCACCGACAAAGGCCGCCGAGGAGAGCCTTTTCTGATGACCACCGACAAAGGGACACCATTCTGTAACACCTTTATACAGGTGTATGGCTTTGTTTGATTGATCAACACCTGACATATAATCCCACCTCTTCTGATCCACCGAGATCAGCCATCTTCTATAACCAGATAACATTAGTCTAGGATGGTTGGTAAATACACAGCGATGTATTACCTAATCAGATTTTCCATTCCAGGTTTGTGCCATATTTCAGCATCGAATACGAGTATTTGCAAATAAAAAGGCTGCAAGTTAAGATTAAAATCCAAAATCGTTCCGAGAATCATTGGAGACGGAGACATGATTTCGATATCCGAGCGCGTTGTAGCGTTTGTTACCGTTTGGATGCAAAAAAAAAAAAAAAAAAAAGAAGAGAGAGAGAGAGAGAGAGAGAGAGAGAGAGAGAGAGAGAGAGAGAGAGAGAGAGAGAGAGAGAGAGAGAGAAATTTATTATTGAGATAGAACATATAATGAAAGAGAGGGTATGGGGCGAGAGGGAAATAACGCTTTGCCTCGTTATTCGTTATATTGCCTGACTGGTACCAGCCCAGCAGGTGCGTCTCATTACCTCCGTCATCTACCCTAGGGAGACTCCGTCTACTGGCCTTGACAGACCAGCAGGATACTATCATAGCTTCTGCTATTTGTCACGAGCTGGAAATCTGTTACAAAAATAGAACGATTCAACTGCCGCTTTCGGCTGGAAACGCTGTGAATGTTGAATATACACATGTATATAAACTTCAATAAACACGTGGTCATAATGGTGAACTATTATCTCTATTTAAGATTCTAATGTAAGCTTCATCATTCGCTCGGATCTCCATGTTAGCTGGTTAGATGTCCGAGCGCCAGTCGTCAGGTCCGAACTAACTTTACAGAACGATTCTTTTCAGGGTGTATCGAAACAAAATGATGTTGTTATTACCGGAAGTATTATACAAAAAAATTCTGCTACCGGCGATCGGAAGTTTGACGTTTTGGTATGATCGCCCGTTTGGCCATGTACACTCGTCAATGAACTATCGGAACAGGAAGCCGGGAACATGTTATGTGTGATTCCTGCTGATGCCCGCCGAATTGTCGCGCATTTTGGTGCGCACACAGTTACAGGCACCCAAGTCAATACATTCAACAAGCGCGTTCGGCAGTGTTCGGTTTCGCCTGACTCATGTATATATCTATTATCTCATTGTCGCACGGGGAACGCGCTCGCTGAATGAGTTGATTTGCGTGCCCGTGCACACTATGACGCTCAATTCTTCATGTCGCTTTTCCGAGTCTCTGCACCCCTTCTGTCGAGATGGGAGTGGTTTAAACGCGACACTTCTCATCTCATTGATGACCTTTGAATGGAAAATATCAATTTGTTTTCGTTAATGGGACTACGTAACACGTGGCGAGAAACCGACATTTTGTCTGAGGCAAAGTTGGAATCCTATGATGAAGCGAGAAGATGGACATCATAACGTTCCCAGTTCGGTCATATTTGATCATGATGTTTATTCGATCATAATGTGCAGGCGTAACGTTCTTATGTGCAGTTCCTACGAGAACCGTGGTGATTGACGGAGAACCTAGAGTGGCAGTGACGGCAGGTGTCCCCTACAACCTCACCTGTACTGCCAGCCTCGCAAAACCAGCCGCCAATATCACGTGGTTTTCCAATGGGCTGGAGCTTACAGCGGGCACCACTTATAACACCACCCTCAATCCTGAGGATGAACACCACAAGCTGATGGATACAACAAGTTCACTGTTAATCGAACCTGACCAGAACCGTGATCAGAGTCGGCAGTATGAATGCCGCGCTAAGAATGAAGCGGATGAGAATGGGAGAACATCTCGAGTGTACCTGGAAGTACAATGTAAGTGTCTTGATTGGTCGGTTTGTCTTGTTGTTGGATTGGTTAGAGTTTGGCAGGAGATATCTGAATCACCAAATAAAGCCAATTAGAATAAAAGATGGTTATCATTGGCCTGCATATTATAATGAGGTCATGTGATGTACATGAATGATGATGGAATCTTGTGATCGGCTGACAGATGCCCCTGTGGTGACAATGGTTGAGAAGCCGCGGAGAGCCAAGGAACAAGAAACAGTTCGGATTTCGCTGTAATGCTACAGGCAACCCTAACGTCATCAGTTGGAAGTGAGTTATTTCTTCATCTTCTGTTAGTCATTGTAAGTAAGATGTAAGATAAAAATGATTTTCTATCAGGTATACCTTTTGATTATGGATCTATAGCTTTCACATACCCATTTTGGTGGTCCATTGGAGGGTCTATTTTAAGGATTGTTTCATGGAGCTTTTGAGGGGTAGTATTTGTGGGGATATGTTAAGGGACCCTCTATGGTGAATGTTTTAGGGGGGTTTTTAAGGGTTGTCTTTGTGGGAGTGTATTAATGGGGGATTCTGTGGTATTCTGGTGGGGGCTGTCATGGGGTTGTTTTGAATGTGATCTCTCTTGCTCATTTCAACCTATCATTCACTACAGAGCTGACAGTAGCAGGTTTAATACAGAGGACATTGATCCATGTATTCACCTATTTGTGTGTGTGAATCTCAGGTGGTACATAGCGGGCCGCTTATCCCTCGCTCACAAGACCAATACCCTCGACCTTCCTGTCTCACGCAGCCTTCACCAACAGACGATCGAGTGCCAGGCGAATAACACCGTCGGGGTCACTCGCAAAAGCTTCACACTCAACGTTGAATGTAAGCTTTCAAACATGCTGCTTGATATAACAGAGTTAATCAGTTTGTTGTTAAGGAGGAAGCCAGGGGGGGGGGGGGGGGGGTTCACTCTTCATGATCTGTCTGAAATAAAAAGCAGGAGTTCATAATGGCATCTAGCATTGTTCTACTGTGGTGTGAAGGATGGGAAATACAGTCACAAACCTATGTCAGCATTATCTGTGTGGCCTGTCATAGTTATTGATGCTGCTGACATACTGGGTAGTTATTTTGGTTGTCATAGCAATCACATTGTTCTCAATGTAATTTCACCAGGCTCTGTAATCTCCATGGCAACTTGCCCTGATCATGTTAGAGCTAGTTACCACAATGCAGGTCTTATTGAGAGCAGTCGAATCTGACTTATTTCTAGTTCAGTCAAAATGATTTGATATCATCATTTGCTGTATACAATACCATGTAACCCTTTCATGTGACCCTACAGACGGCCCGTACTTCACTGAGGAACCACACCATGCCTCAGCTGACATCGGCGAGTCGGTCTCAATGTCGTGTAATATCAAAGGTCACCCTCACCTGGCCATCACTTGGAGGAAGCAGGGAATGACTGAGGTCCTAGATCGGGGTCCGTTCTACAATATCACTGGTGTCACAGAGAGACATTTCGGTGTCTATATTTGCTCAGGCTCTGTGCAGGGATTTGATGACGATTTCAGAGAAGTCAACCTTTATGAAAAAGGTTTGTATTTGGGATTTTGATTATCTCATAGAACTGTTCAGGTATGTGATACTGAGGTGTCAACAGGAGTAGTAACTATTGAATGAATATGTTATTTTAGGCTGTTTATAGTAACTCCCAAGAGCCATAAATGCTATGTCCAGAATGACACCCTTAATTTCAGCCCTGAGAGTAAATATGGTTGAACCTCATATATAAAGTTAAATGAATAAAATGTTTTTTTATCATAGGATTTATGGTTTGCATAAGACAACCATTGGGTCATACGGTAATTGTATGTTGATCATGTGACTGTCAGGTCCACCCGTCATACAAAAGGAAGAGAAGCAATGGGCTCGCTATGGTGAGATAGGTGTCATCTCTTGTACAGCCCGCTGTATTCCTAAACCAGCTCAAATTCTGTGGATCAAAGACAACAAACCAGTCAACCTCACAGCACTACAGAGGTATACGGTAAAGAATGTGAGTCTTCCTGATGGGGTGCGCACCATGCTGGAGATAGTGGGAGTGCAGGATGAAGATTACGGTAATTACAACTGCACCATTGAGAATGGATACGGAAAGGCTTCTGTCAAGATCGAGTTCCACAAGAAAGGCAAGATTCCTAAATGATTAAAATCTAAACTATATGTGATTGTGGTTAGATCTCTAATGATCAATGGATTGCTGGTCAACGATATGAGGAAGATCCATTAATATGCCGGACTAATGTTCAAGTTATGTTTGTCCTCATGTTATAGATTCAAAATTTACCACTTATGCTATATGCCACTGAATCTTGACAAATGTTGAAACTAATAGTTCAAGATCTGTGTGTGTGTAGAAGTGGCCAATCTGCTAGGCATTATCATTGGTATTTCGGCGGGGGTACTTCTTGTTATCATCATTGCATCTGCAGCATTCTTCTACCAAAGGAAACACAAATCCCCTGCTTCTGGTGAGTGGCACCCCAGACACTGATTGAATAACCACCTGCACTAACCTTGACAATGATAACCCCTATAGAGATAATAATTACAATGATGATAAACAATGATGTGATTGATGATTCATCAAGACATTAGCAATGACCTTCTCAATAATGATCAATGACCTTGATGATAACAATGATATGACCTTGAATGATAACAAAATCATGAGGACAATGACCTTGATGATAACAATGCCGGACTAATGTTCAATGACCTTGATGATTGTGGTTAACAATGAGATGATCAAAAATCACCACTATGCATTATGCCACCTTGAATCTTGACAAATGTTTAACAATCATTAAGAAACAATGATCTTGATGTCATCAAGAGAATCATGATCAATGTGTATCAATTCTTGAATAATGGCAATGGATCTTAACAATGCAGGTGATCAATGATCTTGATGATAACCACATTGGCATCATGAACTGATTATGATCGGACGGGAGGTTGAGTTAACAAGACCAATGACCTTAGATAACAATCCCAATCACCATGCTTGGATAACAATGATTCTTGATTAACAAATCCTTCATGAAACAATAGGGCCAAGACCTTGATTCTGAGAGTGGCACCTTAACAATGACCTTGCTGATATGATGAATTAACAAACAAATCACCAAACTTGATAAATATGACTTGATGATAACAATCATCAAGACAATAACAATGACCTTGATGAATGATGATTACAATGATGATAACAATGACCTTGATGATAACGGGGGACAATGACCTTGATGGACATTAACAATGACCTTGATGATAACAATCACCAAGGTGGCAATGACCTTGATGATGGAGTTCATTGGATAAACAATGCATCAAGACACAATGACCTTGATGTTTGGACCATGATTAACAATGACCTTGATGATAACAATCATCAAGACATTAACAATGACCTTGATGATAACAATCATCAAGACATGACATTAACAATGACCTTGATGATAACAATCATCAAGACATTAACAATGACCTTGTTGATGATAATGACCTTGATAATCACCATGGTGATACTGATCTTACAGATTCCAGCTCCTCATCATCAGACGACAGCATCCGCAAACCAGAAATCATCTTGGACACAAAGGTGGAGTTTACAAACAGTATCTATGGTAGCCCAATCGATGCTTGGACAGATCAATCCGACAATAGCCAACTGAGACTCTCCTCTGAATATGATGAGTTTCATGTGAGCTCATCGCCCGGGCAGGTACAAAGGGGTGGGGCGGGGGAGTGGCTTTCCTTTGGTGCACTGCTTTTCCCATGCACTGGTGGCTTTTGGACATGATCAATTGATATGCTCAATGTTTGGAATAATTGTGCTGGCTTTATTGTAATGGTTTGAGTATATCCTGTCCTGTTTGGTTACGTTGTACTGTATTGGCCCTGGTTTGGTTTATGGCACATATTGGGCAGTCTGGCTTTGTCTTATTTCATCACACACCTTGTTTACTCCAACAGCTGTATTTTAATTTCTCTCTGCGTTGCCTTACAATGCTTTCCACCACATTATTTAATGTTTGCTTATTTTGACATTTGATGTCAATCTTGTGAAAGTGGAACCTTTTGAACCCTCTTTTGTTTTCACAATATATGTGCTTTTGCACTGGTGTGGTGCCTTTAATTTGATCACCATTGTAATTGCATGGACTTGTATAAATTAAAGTATCCTTTGATTAATTTTGTTGTAAAACAGGGATCTGTTTAAAATTGTTGTATATAAATTTGATGTGTTATTTAAATACTTGAAGTGAGTGTTTGTATTTTGATAGATGCTCTGCTCCTAGTTGATCCGCACTAGGTGTTCACACCATGTGTCTCTGTGTTTACAGGCTATTGGTCCCATGACAACAGTGTATGACAACAATGATGGCGGCTTTGGTAACAATAGTTACGATCGTGATTTTGCCCAGGACCTTTATGGAACGTACCCACGGAAGGGCACCAACCGGGCATTCGATAACAGGCGAGTTGTTTTAGTTACAATCCAATGGCTGTTAGGCAATTATTGTGGAACTATTGGTTGGTATGATAATTAATGGGAAATAATTACTGATAGGTTACAGGCGGGCTGAGTAAATAAATGGAGGTTATTATGTGAATATAATATAGGGTTGGTTTCAGGTGGGCAAATTAATTAAGAACAGATAACAGATGGCCATAGTTATTTTGAGTGATAAAGACTGTATGAACCTGCTTGGCATTGTGCTCATATGTGACTGAGCCCCTGGCTGTATATTGACACCGTCCCTACCTTTGGCTTGTTTTAGACCAGCTTCTGAGAGCCCTTACGGCCCTATATATGGCTCCGAGCCGTACGGAAGCTACGGCCGATCCATGCCACGAGGTGGTTACGCAGCCAGTGATTATGGCCCCTCCAACGCTCCCAGTTACTCGCGAGCCCCTCCCGCTCCTGCCAGTGATTACGGCGGAAACTACAATGTACCGCGGGCGTTAGAGTACATGCCTGCCAGAATCTCACCCAATGACTACGATATCACAGCTGGACCAATCAGCGACTACGGGCCTTTGATTGACAACGACTATGCCCCGCCTCCTGCTTCTTTAAACAGTCGCTTAGCAACAAATGTGTGATGCTTGGATCAGACCAATCATTAAAGAACTGACGTGTGAAGTTTCTGTTGGAACCTTTGATTGACAGCCGTGAAGCCCTACCTTCTGACGCTTCAAACAGTCGCGATGAAAGTGGTTCTGTGCTGTATGCTGTTGTGGCCAACCACTAACTCATTAGAATAGCACATGGCAGTGTATATCTCATCACAGACAATGTCCAATGTGTCTGTCTAATCATCGTCATCACTGGACATCAACATGTATGAGAGGAACACAAAGTCAAGCAATACTTGCATCTCAACTGATGAACGTGTGTTAGGTGATGGCAATCACCACAGAGCAGTATTAGTCCTAGACACATTGGACAACAGAAGTACTAATGGAGGATTTGAAGGGGAAAAACAGACATCTCTGATACAACAAAATCTGGTGCTAAGGTTACAATGAATGGGGTTAGTAGTAGCTTAGTCTTGTAGTAGTAAGTTGGTTCATCACTTCATACTTCATTAATCATATCACAAGGGTGTTATATGGGCTAAGGTAGAGCAAATCAACTACGTTATGTTTTTTTTATTGATTTTGTACCCTATTTCCCTATATATAGCATTATATATGCACTCTTTAAGTACTTATATGTTGATGTTTATGTTTGTTGTGACTTATAAGCAAATGTTTGTTTAATGATGTATTTTGTGATTGTGCATTTATAATGTTATGGTAATACATTGTGTGAATGTTTGTGTGGGTCCATATGGATGGGTTTGCATGTATGTGTATAAGTGTAAGCATGTGTGTAAGCATTTATGTGTGTAAGCATGTGTATGTAAGTGTGTAAGCATACGTATGTGTATTATAGCATGTGTGTTTGTAAGTTTGTGTGTGCATTATACACCATACATAGATGACATTTTGTATAATAATGACCTAGCTTATGAACTGCATACAGCTCTAGACTTCACTGGACTTTCTCATTCAAAATGGTTGTGGATTTATAACCCAGTTTATGAATATGTTAATCATCGTTGTATATAACTTCTATCCAAACACCTATACAGTATTTATATGACTTTGTATGAATCCTTTCCACACCCCAGTCAGGAATCCAATGCATACCTTATCTCACTTCTTCCCTCACATCAAATGTTCACAAACAACAATCCTTTTCATATCCAAAAAACACCTGCCATTTGAAAGACTTCAACAGCTCAGGTCAATGCAAATACATAGACTCCCTCAAATAATTAATAACTTCTCACACCATCTTTTAACTAATGTTGGTCATGTGATTTTCTTAGACTTGCTCTCTTGAATCTGACATCTACTTAATCACAGAATTACTGTAATAACAGTACTATTGTACAGTGTTAATTAAACAGATAGCATATTCTGCATGTGTGAGGTTTAGATTTTGATACTTCACAATATGCTGGTTTCACAAATTACATGCATATTTTTTTGATAAATGCAATATGACTGTTGCATTGTGTAATTTACATGCCTCTGAAATGTGCAAATGTTTGATGCAACATTTCCCAATAAACAAATTACATTGAACACTATTCTGCAACACACATGTTATATATGAAACTATTCTGCAGCACACACTTTACATATGACACTATTCTGCAGCACACACTTTACATATGACACCATTCTGCATTTGCATTAGAACTTACAATTAAAACAAAACACATGAAATCTTCAAATAAATTGCAAACAAAATGCATTTACTGTGTGCTAGATTGGAGTGTGTTACTATGTGTTTATTTACCTGTCATAGACTAACATGCTGTGTTTGTTTATATGTACATATAGAATGAGTCACTGTTTACTTCACTGGTGCTATCCATTAAGGTACATATGTACATGTGTACTTTGTATATTGCATATTTGTCATTGTAGGGTGTCAATAAATACAAACAAGATTCATGCTAATGAGTGTGTTGCTTATTTAACTGTGGTATGGAGCCATGTAGCATAAGGTTTGTCTTGCAGATTGTGGATAGCCCTACTGTTAATGGATGGCCCTGCAATAAAACGATTGCCTTGCGGAAATAAAGCGGTACTGCACCATACAAATAATGTTTGTAGATAGTGGTAGAAAGGATCAGTAATTGGCAAGAAAAAATACTTCATGAAGAATTTATTCACTGTCCTTTAAATCTTTACCAAGGTGCTTTGGATCAATTGTCTTGGTGTAATAATATTTCCAGCATAGGAAATCCACCTAGTCAGTCGGTGACATTATGATGCTTATTATAGCGTTATTTCTATTAAGGATTCCATTCAGGTTGCTCGGGCTTAGTTCCTGCAAGACCTGGAACCCTTTCTCTGATCCAGTCAAGAAACCATGTAATCCTAACGAAAGCATTGGTTGCCGCGGCGCAACGAGAACCCGTTCCCCAAGAGTTGAGGCCGACAATCACCCAGTCTCCACTTCCGGTGACGTCAACATTCGCAGGACTTCCGCTATCGCCCTGTAAACATGAAAAGACTGTCCAAAAACAAACGCAGCCATAAACGTTACCTATTTAGGAAAAGGATAATTAATCGAATATGCGACTTATCTTTAGGAGATAAGTCGCACATAAATCATAACGATTCCACCCCACGTCCCCGGTGGATACGGGCAAAATCCAACTGTAATGTCAGTGTAAAACCGAATTTGGATAAGCCGTCCAAATCGTTCAATATCAGTATAATAAATGTAATGTAAATTACGTAAAGCACGATAAATACTCTTCGTCCTCACATGACAACCTCCGAGATCTGGCAAGCCGATACAGATGTGCTGATCCAATATGTTAGTTTCCGTCGAGTTGAGGAAATCTTGCCAGATTAGTCTGCATTCGTCTAGCGTATGTATAGCCGTGTTGACCTCTTGGAGTATGGGGCTGGCGGTGAAGTTAGCAGGGTCTGGGTCTGGAATACATCCCAAACAACAAACTGTTTAATCGCAACTAATAATCCGATCTTATTCGGATGCAGCTGATCAAAATGCTCTCTAGCTTAAAGCGGACGCCTGTCTTCAACGAGCTCCTGCTTAAAGCAGACATATGCCAAAAACAATCTCCTGCTTAAAGAGGATGGCTTACAGTGTCTGTAATGTTCAGATTATTGTGGCTACGACAAAGAGCCGCCGCTGTTAGTAATTGATACCTCCCTATAACGGACCAGAGCCCCGCTCATCTCTTGGTTATGATTATATTGAACTGTACCCATCAAACCAGCTATGACACTAAACTGCCTTAATCTACCCATACGTAACATTAACCTACCTAGATCCTAGAGATTTGGTAGTTTTCAGGAGCGGGGAATTAGCCTCTCGGCTATCATTTAATAAACAATGATATCATCAAAACATCAGTGCCAGATTAGATAAATATATATATATATATAGATATTTATATATATATACATATATATATATATATATATATATAGAAATATATATATATATATACATACAAACAAACATACATACAATATATATATATATATATATATATATAATATATATATATATACATAGACACATAGATACATATATATATATATATATCAGATTAGATAAATATATATATATATATATATATACATACAAACATAACATACATATAATATATATATATATATATATATATAATATATATATATATATATATATATATATATATATAGATATATATATATATATATATATATATATATATATATATATATATATATATATATATATATATATATATATATATATATATATATATATATATATATATGCATGTACGTATTATTTAAATTTACTGTACCTGGCCTGCCCCATCCGGCGATCCAGCAGTCGGGTGTGCCAGCGAAGTCCTCGCCGGTACGTGGCAGCACCGCCAGACCGATGTGCTCGTTGTCCATATCGACGTCTTGCTCGAGTTCGACGAGGCCGATGTCGTTAGGAATGCCTGGTCCATTTCTGTCGTACTCCTCATGCTGAATGCATGACAATTTTATTGCTAGATTTGAATTGTATCATCGATCAACAGGTACACAAAATTACTTGTGTCATCTGAGCATATCTATATACAGCGATAGTCTTTCGTAGCATATCGGTGTTATCTGTTTTACTTCATTAATCCAGGCCCCGCGTAATGTTGTCTATATTTGCCTTGATATAATACACAAAGTCAATCACCGAACGACCCCATACTTGCAGTTGGTTACCTGAAGTCATAACCCCACAAATCTCTCACTGTGTGGTCTATATATGTTATCATCCAATTTCACTAGTTTCTGGTAATGTCTCACGCTTGTATTCGATAGAATCCCCCTTGTCTTGTTTTTTGTATTTCTGATATTAACCTGAACGTCCCTGACCTTGACCTACCTGTCGTACATCTTGACCTTACCTGGATGATACGAGCCACATTTAGCGTTTGTTCTTGGTCCTGTTGATTGTGGTTGTAAGCACCAGCAAACACCAGGTAATCTTCCGGACCCCTATTAACAACAACAACAAAGCTCAATAGAAAATATTACCACATTATTAATGTATCATAATTTGATACGAAAACATTTCTCTATACCAGTTGATAATATGACCATCCCTACAAATATCTGATCAAACAATTGTAAAATTATTTTACGCCAAGATGTTTAAATGGTTAATTCAAACTTGTACATTCATAAGAGAAGCAGGATGGGCAACAGTATGGGGTTAAACCAAAGAGCTCTGTGGTCAAACCAGAAAGGGGGGCGTCAGACTGCAACCAACCCTTTATAACTATGATCCAAATCTTTGTTGACGTATTCCATTATTGATAAGTCAATGGCAAAAAGATTGTGGAAGAACTCACTCTCCAGCATCCAGGCAATGGGCAGCTGTGAGAACCCATCTGGGAGTGAGGAGAGCGCCTCCGCATGTATGTCTGTAAACTTCCTCTTCCGGTCTCCAGCGCTGCAGAGACACGACCCAAGGCCAGCGACCTTTAGCTGAAGGCCTTCCTCCGATGATCAAACTATCAGGGTGGCCATCTGATGGCGGCAAACGCAGTTGATTGACATATGCTCGACACGTACGCATGGGAGTTATCGTGCTTATTCGAATGATTAATTATGGCGATTGATGATGCCCATTATTGACCAGCGATATCAATTGTTGTCAATCGTATACTTTGATTAAGAATCTCTATGCTCTGGATAAGCGCTGTTGTTAAACTTATTTAATATAATGTTTTGTTACAATCATGATAATATGATCTTGAGGATAAGTTACATATGTGGTTAATATCAAAATATATGCATGCGTTGATGAAGCGTGCATTTCAGTTTTTCTTCTCATTACTTTTGCACAATATAAAGGCCTTGCCCAGTTTCATATTCTAAGCTATACTATGAACTCCATTGCATGACTCGATTACCGAGCGCTTAGAAATACGATGTCGAAATATTGTAACATTATAATATTCCTGGTCTTAAGCCTTAAAGGACACTTCTTACCAAGGACATTATAACTGCTGAAACAAAGTTTTACTGATACCCTTATTAAGGTATCATCAATCAGTGCTTACCTGTAAAGGTAAATACGACAAGAAGCAGGATAAAGCCCCACATTTTGTTAGATTCACGCCTGGCTTTGTAGGGATAATAGTGTCAGGTAGGAGGTGTATGTAAGACAGGAGAGAGACAGGAGACAAGTAGTCTAGCTTTATCAACGTGAGACAAATGTCACCTGTGTATGTGGAGGCTAATTTAGTGTACACCGTTTGGTGGGCTTATCAGATTGTGTCTCAACCGTCTTTAATTGACTACTTCTGTACACTAGGTCCGTAAAAACATCTTTGCAAACTAAGAAGTCTGGTCAAATTATATGATAGAACAGTGCGGTTAAGCTTAGATAACCCCAAGAGGAAAACGACTCATACGACAGGAACAGAACGCGGATGATGGGATTCCCGGATGAACTTCAAACATAAAGGTTGTTGGTTACAAAAAGTGTTTTAAACATCACGCAATGTTTCTAAAGATATACGCCATGTATGTTAAAGATTTATATAAAAGAAAGCCAACAAGATAATTAACAGACGGTTGACACGATAAGTATCTAAGATGAGGCTAACGAAGTTGGATAGATCAGATTGTGGTTAGGGTAGCCTGCTGATGCAACCGACAGAGGGAAGGTGGGAGACAAAGTTGCTGAGGAGAATTGCCTTGTCGTGACATCTACCGTGGAATACGCTCCACGCATTGTCGTGTATGGAACTGCTTGCGATGTGCTATAATGCAATATTCATGCAAAGATCGAGCCGATGCGCGAGGAATGTCGCCATGTGTGAATATCCGAATGAGTCCAACATGGTAAATATATATATATATATATATATATATATATATAATATATATCATATATATATATGATATATATATATAAATATATATATATATATATATGGTGTGTGTGTGTGTGTGTGTGTGTGTGTAGATATATGTGTGTGTGTGTGTGTGTGTGTGTGTGTGTGTGTGTGTGTGTGTGTGTGTGTGTGTGTGTGTGTGTGTGTGTGTGTGTGTGTGTGTGTGTGTGTGTGTGTGTGTGTATATATATATATATATAGAGGGCTCGTGTGCGCCCTACACAAAATGTCAACGCGTTAACTGCGGGCAGCGCGCTGCTTTGTTTCTTAAAATCACAAACAAGTTTCCGATCAATTCGGGGATCCAATCGCTTCGACCAATAAGATGTCTCCATTTCTTCGCAGTATGCTTCAATGAGGCGATCCCAGAAAGTAATCAGATCAACAGTCGCATTTGCTTTTTGTGACATTATGGTAGCGCATCCTTATGTCGGGCGCATGGTTAAATGATTAGACTACACACCACATAACTAGTCGGAGTGAGCCCTCTTAGTGCAGCTATGATATCTTTGATATTACTTGGGTTTTTATTGCTCAATCATGAGATCATATGCATTCAAGTAATATCCACCAAGTTGCATGTGTAACGCATATATAAATTTCCCATTTGAGACGAAACTCTTCGCTGGGAAAGTGGTCAGCAAATACAAGTAGCTGAATCATTCGGGCAACATGCATGCATCAATGGGTGTAGTTCATGTCAAAGAGCAAACATTGTTCACCGAACGATTCCATTCCGCATTGTTGCAATCGCTACCTTAGCTATACAGATAATCGAGATGAAATTGTTCCACAATGCACCACCGGAAATGCATCATTCAGTTGTCCCCGATAAGGTTTACTGATTCTCGTCACACCAACACACCGCTGTAAAGAGCTTAAAATGAACACCGACGTTCATAATGGGCGGCCGTTTCCTGCGACAAATAACCCTTGCTCATTGACAATGTCACTCGGTTTAATTCACAGCGATTGATACTGGCGAAGTAATCAACTGATAGACAAGGCTCAGCACTTTCCTTGTTGCACTCCATTTGGCAAAGTTCCAGGCTGGCTGCTCGTAGCACACGAATGGTATTATGCGACCCGCCCAAATTGACTCTTGGCATCCCTTCATCCCATTGAAAGTTGTCATATATACCTGTTACATAGTGGGTCGACGTCATTCATTAACGTTATTGCTGCTGATTGTTGCAAAAATGGAACATTACCAGTGTAAACACGATGACTAGGAATGGCGCTTATACCCACCATTCACTGGTATTTTCA